>CAWUFW010003166.1:1200000-1911680 GCA_963921515.1 Calotriton arnoldi | reverse complement strand
GGGCAGTGCCCACAAGAGGCATCTGAGGCGCTGGATAAGACAGAGGCCCGCTACAGAGCCCTGCCTGCGCCCGGTGCCACTGCACCGGCTTTAAAATTAATGGTCTCTGGAATACCGCACGTCAGGCTGGCGGAGCTGGGGCAGGATAAGTCGCTGTGCCAGACCTCTGACCTTCTGCGCTGCCCGAGCAGCTTGTCAGAGCTCCTGACGTCTCTAGGTGTTCCTGCCAGCCAGGCTGCCTCTGCAAAAGTTCCCTCTCCCGCACTGATCATCGTGGACAAGGAGGTGCTCTCCACTTCCCCCGTCCCCGCATTCCACGTACACGAGGGTGCAACACACACACACTGCTTCACACAACAAACCAGCATCACGTTTGTCATAACATGGGCACTCCCCTCCGTTGTCAGTCTGAGAGGCCAAAGAAAGAATGGGTACGGAGCCTCAACTCCGCCCTCCGGAGGTGAGATTCCGACCAGTGTGAGGAGCAGATATCCAGGCTTCAACCCCACTCTTCTCACTGTCACACAGCACAACATACCTCGAGGCGCTATACATAAAACCGGGGCTACCAATAGCTTCTTTATGACACCAGTCGATAGGTTTCCTTTGATGAATCGATGTTTTCGAGAACGACAGCCCAAGTAAACCAAACCAACACTGCAAGCGGTTTGTGACGCAGTGCGATGCTTGCTGGCTCCGACCATGAGGAAGAGAGAACTCCCGCACTGATCATTGTGGACAAGGAGACGCTCTCCACTTCCCCCGTCCCCGCATTCCACATACACGAGGGTGCAACACACACACACACTGCTGTTAAAACTCACCCGCTTCACACAACAAACCAGCATCACGTTTGTCATAAAATGGGCACTCCCCTCCGTTGTCAGTCTGAGAGGCCAAAGAAAGAATGGGTACGGAGCCTCAACTCCGCCCTCCGGAGGTGAGATTCCGACCAGTGTGAGGAGCAGATATCCAGGCTTCAACCCCACTCTTCTCACTGTCACACAGCACAACATACTTCGAGGCACTGGTGCAAACTTGTATGAACGCATATGTTGGTATTTGTGCAGCCTATTTTAGCTGGTGGTACAACACACCGATGTAAACAGGGGTTTGGGGAAAACTCGAGCTTTTAAAATGCCTCCCTACGCAGGGTGCCTGGCTGTCTCTGGGGACCCAGCTGATAACCTGTAGAAAATCATATGCTTCAATTAGCCAGGAGGAAGCCGAGGCGATGTGAAGGCATCAGGAGGGGTGTCACGAGGAGGGAGTGGGCGGAGGGAGAGGGGTCAAAGCATGACAAGGAAGGGGAGGCCGTAATCTGCAGGAGGAGCTGGCTGTGTTATTTATTTAGCCTATTACAGATGGTCTTGTACACGTGAGACCCACGCAACTATGCAAGGGCATTTTGCATTCCTGCTAAGAAAATACGGAAACCAAAAAATCGTCACCAGAAGAGACTATCTCTTTTCTGTCAAAATTTGCACTATAATATTCCTGTTTTCAGCTCCTAAATAACAATCAGCGGACGAAAAGCGCTCATCTTCAGCAAGAGCGGCCTCGGCAGCATATGAAGGATATATCACTGAGTTCGCGGCAGTGTGTCCTACTATGTGTTTATGTGCGTGTGTTCACCAGATGCAAGGACGTTCGGGCGGTTTACTTCTCTGGGTTCGAGAGCACTGCGCCCTCTGTTTTATTCCCGCCTTTGATGCGTTGTTTACATTCAGTATATTGGCGCCTATTAATTTTTAATCACAGAGGCCTGCAGACTGAGGGTCGATTCCGATTCGGGCCGGAAAAGCACCGACCGACTCGGAGCCGGAAAAATTACCGACCGACACGTACCAGTGGCGCCCGACACGCCAAGTACGATGCAAGCCGCGATAAATCCGACCGACGCGTTAGGAAACCAAGCCGACCGACCGAGCCGCTCGGAAAATAGCAATCCGGCCGGAAAAACACGCGAATCCAACCGACCGACACGCACCCGGAACAAATCCGACCGAATCGTACCCGCCAACTCCAAACCGCAAAGTACGATGCAAGGCGCGAAAACACGACCGAGTCGGACGGAGGACAAGCCGTACGACCGACACGCATACAAAACCGAGCCGAAGCAACACAATACACCGCGACCGACGCGTACGCAGCATACAAAACTGCACAAACACAGCGTGAACGAAACGGAAAACACCGTACGAGACCAATGCAGGGTCCGACTCGGTCACAAGAACGTTTCCAACATACACAAACAGCACAAAGGAAAAATCAACCAAAAAAAGGCCAAACAAGCAATTACCAAGCCAATAAATACTGGGGGGTGGGGACAGAGAACAAAGACACACCCACAACTCCACCTATATAAAGGACACAAATCACTACCATGAGCCTTTGCAAATGCCATTCCACTGCCAGCACCCAAGAGAAAGCAACCACACACCCACAGCTCATCCCTCACACAAGCCACACACCATCAGCACACCAACAAATACCTACCTCACATACACCCAGCACAACACACACCCACACACCCTCACCTGCACACCAACACACACATCACCCACCATCACCACCCATCACCATGCCCCCCAAGAAGAATCCCAAGTTCCTAGATAGTGAATTGGAAGTCATGGTAGACGAGATCCTCAGGGTGGAGCCACAGCTGTTTGGCACTCTGGTCCAACAGACCCCCATGTCGCAGAAAACCAAGATGTGGGAGAGGATCATCAACAGGGTGAACGCCCAATCACCATGTCGGCGCACAAAGACGGACATCCAGAACAGGTGGTATGACGTGCGCAGGAGGGTACGGGACCTGCTGAAGATAGACTACATCAACAGCCAACACACCGGCAGTGGCCCTCCTGCCAAGCCAATATACCTCAGGCCCTGGGAGGAGAAGGTGCGGGCCATCCTTCCGCCAGTGAGCGTATATGGACTAGAGAACATCCCAGAGCCTGGTGAGTACACAACAAATGTACACAATAAACTGCCACAAAACACACACATCACTGTCAAGGGGAGAGTCAAACCATGCACTCATAGCAATTACACAGCAACTAGAACAGAATCATCCCAAAATGTGTATGTCAGTCAGATAAACACAACACATGCCATCAAAAAAGTCACATCCAACTGTGCCAACACATGTACAAACACAACCACAACTACAGCTAGGCAGTGGCACAAATAGAACTAACACACACATCCACACATGTAGCCACCACAACAACACCAACACACAGTGAAGACCACTCAAAGGAAGGAATTCTGTGTATGCTGGCCAAGTCAGTGTAGCCAATAGCATCATGGGAGTCGCAGTCACACATATTGCCCCCCCACAACTGTCCCATCAACACCACCTGAACCATGCTCACATCACAGGGAGTGGAGAAGGACTCACAAGATGGCTGACACTGGCTACTGCTGTGGGGAGCACAAGGCCCTGCTGGCAACTGTGCACCAACAAACAGCAGGACACCACTGACTGACATCCTGAGAGACAACTTCCACTCCCTGCAATGCAAGCACGTTCCATGGTGGGATATCTGGCTGGCTGGGTGGGAAGGGGGACTTGCAGCACTGACTATAGTCACCAGCACCTCCCCTCACCCCCCCAACACAAACTCCACAGTACCCACCTGGTAGAATGCAATGCCCTCCATCCTAACACAAGATCCCACAAAGCACCACCACCCTGGGTTATGTTGTGTGAAGCACAGGGACACTCTTGGGACTCTTAGCCAAACAACTGCCAGGACAACACTCCCAGCCATCCTGTCAGCACAGCCAGCCCACCCCACAGGGAAGCAGAGTCAAAAGGAAGGAAGCATGGGCATGCTGGGAAGGGGGTGGAGGCAATAGCATGATGGGAGTCGTAGTCACTGATATTGGTCACCCCCACAACTGTCCCATCAACACCACCCTGAACCATGCTCACATCACAGGGAGTGGAGAAGGACTCACAAGATGGCTGACACTGGCTACTGCTGTAGGGAGCACAAGGCCCTGCTGGCAACTGTGCACCAACAAACAGCAGGACACCACTGACTGACATCCTGAGAGACAACTTCCACTCCCTGCAATGCAAGCACGTTCCATGGTGGGATATCTGGCTGGCTGGGTGGGAAGGGGGACTTGCAGCACTGACTATAGTCACCAGCACCTCCCCTCACCCCCCCCAACACAAACTCCACAGTACCCACCTGGTAGAATGCAATGCCCTCCATCCTAACACAAGATCCCACAAAGCACCACCACCCTGGGTTATGTTGTGTGAAGCACAGGGACACTCTTGGGACTCTTAGCCAAACAACTGCCAGGACAACACTCCCAGCCATCCTGTCAGCACAGCCAGCCCACCCCACAGGGAAGCAGAGTCAAAAGGAAGGAAGCATGGGCATGCTGGGAAGGGGGTGGAGGCAATAGCATGATGGGAGTCGTAGTCACTGATATTGGTCACCCCCACAACTGTCCCATCAACACCACCCTGAACCATGCTCACATCACAGGGAGTGGAGAAGGACTCACAAGATGGCTGACACTGGCTACTGCTGTGGGGAGCACAAGGCCCTGCTGGCAACTGTGCACCAACAAACAGCAGGACACCACTGACTGACATCCTGAGAGACAACTTCCACTCCCTGCAATGCAAGCACGTTCCATGGTGGGATATCTGGCTGGCTGGGTGGGAAGGGGGACTTGCAGCACTGACTATAGTCACCAGCACCTCCCCTCACCCCCCCACCAACACAAACTCCACAGTACCCACCTGGTAGAATGCAATGCCCTCCATCCTAACACAAGATCCCACAAAGCACCACCACCCTGGGTTATGTTGTGTGAAGCACAGGGACACTCTTGGGACTCTTAGCCAAACAACTGCCAGGACAACACTCCCAGCCATCCTGTCAGCACAGCCAGCCCACCCCACAGGGAAGCAGAGTCAAAAGGAAGGAAACATGGGCATGCTGGGAAGGGGGTGGAGGCAATAGCATGATGGGAGTCGTAGTCACAGACATTGGTCACCCCCACAACTGTCCCATCAACACCACCCTGAACCATGCTCACATCACAGGGAGTGGAGAAGGACTCACAAGATGGCTGACACTGGCTACTGCTGTGGGGAGCACAAGGCCCTGCTGGCAACTGTGCACCAACAAACAGCAGGACACCACTGACTGACATCCTGAGAGACAACTTCCACTCCCTGCAATGCAAGCACGTTCCATGGTGGGATATCTGGCTGGCTGGGTGGGAAGGGGGACTTGCAGCACTGACTATAGTCACCAGCACCTCCCCTCACCCCCCCCAACACAAACTCCACAGTACCCACCTGGTAGAATGCAATGCCCTCCATCCTAACACAAGATCCCACAAAGCACCACCACCCTGGGTTATGTTGTGTGAAGCACAGGGACACTCTTGGGACTCTTAGCCAAACAACTGCCAGGACAACACTCCCAGCCATCCTGTCAGCACAGCCAGCCCACCCCACAGGGAAGCAGAGTCAAAAGGAAGGAAGCATGGGCATGCTGGGAAGGGGGTGGAGGCAATAGCATGATGGGAGTCGTAGTCACAGACATTGGTCACCCCCACAACTGTCCCATCAACACCACCCTGAACCATGCTCACATCACAGGGAGTGGAGAAGGACTCACAAGATGGCTGACACTGGCTACTGCTGTGGGGAGCACAAGGCCCTGCTGGCAACTGTGCACCAACAAACAGCAGGACACCACTGACTGACATCCTGAGAGACAACTTCCACTCCCTGCAATGCAAGCACGTTCCATGGTGGGATAACTGACTGGGTGGGTGGGTGGGTGGGAAGGAGGTCTGGCTGTCAACCAAACACAATCAATGCAGACCATGTTCACACCCCAGAGAATACATAGAAATGCCCAAATAATGCAGGACAATGTGCCACACCAATATCAACCCCTGACTGTGACGACTTAGGACAATACAATGTACAGGCCCGCACCCCGAGGCACAGTCACAACTGTCAGGTGTGTCAACCACTGATGCCTGCAGAAACATGAAATACATTGTTTGTGTCTCCCAAAAACAGGTGATGATAGGGACACAGCAGCAGACGCTGAGGAGTCCCAGTCCCAGGCTCAAGAGGATGCCGAGCTCACTGGCGTCGTACAGCCTCTGTCCTCCTCGGACGATGAACAACCTGGCACATCCGGTGCAAGTCAACTTGCTGCACCAGCAGGACCACCAGCTGCAGCACCAGCAGGTCCACCAGCTGCACCCCTGCACCCACCCCTCCAACGACTGTCACCACGAATACCATCCCTGCCGACATGGACAGAATAAGGAACAACACCAGCGCAGTGACCCTGGACCAACCTGGGGCCATGGACACCACCACCACCACCACCCCCAAGGTGGACCAGGGTTATCTGTGCGTGCAACTGCACACACTGCACATGTCAGCAGGGGTGGTGGGAGGGGTGGGAGACAGAGGTCGCTGCTTGCAGACGTTGCTGGTGTGCATGAAGACCCACAACTGGTACGCATAGCTGATGCGTACCAGTCCAGCACCGGAGAGCTCGGCCAGGTAGTGGGGCTCCTCAGAGACATCAAACAGCAGCAGGCTGCCCATCATGCCCGCTTGGACTCCCACATGTCCCACGTGGAGTCACACATGTCACGTGTGGACTCCCACATGTCCCGCGTGGAGTCCAAGTGGGATGTACTACATGAGATGACGGCGGTGCACAGGGACATTTTACAATGCCTCCGCCAGATGAACAGCAACCAGTCCACACCTCCCTGTGTGCCAACAACATCTGGTACCGAACAAACTGCAACTGCCACAGGGAGGAGGAGGACTCTGGCGGAGAGTCCCCTGCACCGCAGCAGCCTGCACTTGAGGGCCCCCCAAGAAGAGGGGTCGTCCGAGGAGGGGAAAGTGAGAGGCTGATGGCCAAGCGCAACTCCCAGGAAGCCTGAACCTGTTCTGGATTTTCGCCTTTGTGCACAGACTGTTCACCCTGTTGATGGCAACACTACTCCCACACATTGCATGGGGAGTACAAGTTGGAACAATGTGTCAGACAACTGTGGCCCCGATACTGGGGATCCTGTCTACCTGGACTTTCAATTCACCTAGGAACTTGGGATTGCAAGATTCATGTACAGCACAATCCATCCTATGCACTATTAACACAGATGTATCACAATAAACACACTAATACACCATACTTGCCTCTGTCGTGATTCCAACGTGGGTGCTGTTATGGGGATGATGAACTGCAAAATTACACTGTGTATGCGAACTGCAACAGCAAGGACAACACAGGCATGTGACTACAGGCAACGTGACACATATGAGGGAGACACACCACCAGGGCTACACAACACATACACACCTAGGCCATCTGACTCATTGCCTACACTGATGTTGCCAGGGAAGACGGTGCAATGCACAGACACCACACCCATTCCCAGTTGTAGTCAAGTAGCCCACAGGTGCAGTAAGCAAATGGCAGTCAAATGTGTGACCACAGACAACGCACATCACAAAGTGAAGCACAGGTTTATTACACAGTAGCAACATGCCGTAACCACTACAGATGCAAGGTAACCCCACCTGGTAGCGGGCACACAGTCAACAACTGTAGACGGAAGGAAGTCCATGGGTGTGGCGCACATCACCTGTAGGGACACAACAGCTACCAGCCTGGATGTGCAATCACATCGTCGGTGGACACAGTTGACCAAACGAATCTGAAAGTACCCTGTGAAGGACAGAAATGACACACAGTCAAAAGCAATGCAGTACAGGACAGATCAGCAAAACTCATGCACAATACATGTTACAAGATACCCACCCAGAACCAAGTTAGCATGTCAACACTGTTGGGGAGTACAGCCCACCTGTCACCACACATCGCAACACACATCCTGTCAAGTAGCCCATGGACACACTCCAACAGCACCAGAGCACCACCCACACATCATGCCAACTCACATCATTCACATGACACCTCAGGATACTCACATTCAGCTAAAGAAGTTGGTGATGAGCTGTGTGCGGACATCACCATCACCATCATCATCATCATCATCGTCACTGGCATCGTGGTCCAGGCCAGGATCCTCCACAGGTGGCGGATGTTGGTCATCGTCATCCTGGATGAGAGGCAACTCCTTCCGCACTGCCAGGTTGTGGAGCATGCAGCAGACGATGATAAACTTGCACACTTTCGCAGGGGCATATGGGAGGGACCCTCCGGTCTTGTCCAGGCAGCGGAAGCGGCTCTTCAGGAGACCAAAGGTCCGCTCAATCACTCTCCTGGTCCGACCATGTGCCTCATTGTAGCGCATCTGGGCAGGTGTCACAGGGTTCCTGAGGGGTGTCAGCAACCACGGCATGTTGGGGTATCCCGAGTCACCTACGGACAGACAAGTGCACATCAGCTGACTTGGAAAAGTGGGCGGAATACTACAGATCAGATCACACACAATGGCACAAAGTCAGTACACACCGACAAGCCAGGCACGCTGGTTCTGCATCTGTGCCATCAACCTGGGGATGCGACTACTCCTCATCACAAAGGCATCGTGTGCTGAACCAGGGAAACGGGCACACACGTGTGTGATGGTCATGTCTGCAAGACACACCACCAGTGCATTGACCGAGTGGTAGTGCTTGCGGTTCCTGTAGGCCTGCTCCTGGGCCTGTGGTGGTACCAAAGCCACATGTGTCCCATCAATGGAGCCAATGACATGCGGCATCCTCCCCAGGGCATAAAAGTTACTCTTCACGTCAGTGAGTCGTCGCAGTCTAGGGAAATATATGTACCGGTTCAGGAAGAGCAGCATTGCCGCCAAGAAATCGCGGAGCACACGGCTGAACATGGTCTGTGACATCCCACCAGCAGACGCCACAGTATGTTGGAAGGTACCGGTGGCAAAGAAGTGTAGGGCTGCCATCACCTTCACCTTGGGGGTCAGTGCTGTAGGATACGGCCGGCCAGGCTGCAAATGTGGGGACAACTGCACTGCCAAATCCTCAATCAGCTGCCTGGTGAAGCGGTACCGTCGGATGCTGTCCCGTTCCACCATCGTTGCCAGGTCTGGGAATGGCCGATGGACAGCAGGAGCCCTGCAGTGCAGAGGAGAAGTAAGCAAGATCGTCAGTCACCCCACATATGCGGCATTGAACACACTCAAGTTCCCAACATACATCATCATGAGGCACAACTACATGAAGTGTGCAGTACCGGAACGACATGTATGGTACATACATGGCCAACATCTGTCAACACGGTCCTACAGGTGGCATCAATTTGTCCCAGGTTGGCCCATTGGATATCATGATGCTGTGTCAAAGTCACCCCCCAGTGACATGTGAGGACAGATGTGCCCCAGGCACCACAGCTCAACGACAGGCACATTCCCAGGGACCCTGTAATGCCACATGGACACTGGCATCACCTGGAGTATCATGTGTACACCACAGCAAAACAAACATGACCCCCACAGGTAGTGGCCACACTTGCCATGGCAGGAGAGCCATGGACGTCTGTGACACACACGCACAACATCAGAGTCCATGCACACACAACGTGGATGTGGAGACTGTCTCCCATTGTGCACATGAAATCAGAGACATTGTAAACACTACATGCACAAAGACTGTGGAGGGCCATCACTATTGTGCCACTGGGACACCCTGGCTCAAACATACCGTCCCACATGGGACTCACGGGGTATGTGACATGACATACACAAACACCACTGTGAAATGTGACCATGACACATGCACAGATATGAACAGTTGCACATCACAGTGGTCACGTACACGTAACACCCAGGATCCTGTCCCCATGAACACGTGCACAGCCTGGGGGTGGCTGCCCACAGGTGACACCCACAGGACAACATGTACACCAACATACACACAATAGGAAATGCAGCCTTACATGCCTTATGATAAGGTTTGGACAGGCTGTCGTGATGTAGGTGTGCCCCTCACTCCCTGGGAGCTATCTGTGGCTGGCATATGTCCATCTGAGACAGGCATGCTGACCTATGCCAGTCACATATACAGTGATGCGTTGAACAGCAATGGACTGATCGGTGCCTCCGGCCGGCCCATTGCTTTCAATGTGTGCGGGTACGCGTTGTACCCCTGTGCGCGTTGAAAAGCAATGGACCGATCGGTGCCTCCGGCCGGCCCATTGCTTTCAATGTGTGTGGGTACGCGTTGTACCCCTGTGCGCGTTGTACCTCAATGGACCGATCGGTGCGCACCCATTGACAATGGGCTTGCCTGGCAACGGACGCGTTTTCGAATTTCGAACGAGTCGGTTGCTGGAAAATCAGTTGGTCACCCACAACAATGTTGCAAAATCATGTATGTCATGAAGTTGAAGTTTTGAAGGATGCTGTGGGCGTGTTTTGGTGCTGCTAGTCCATGGATTGGCCAGATTCAGAAGATGCAAACGACTTGGACCTATCACTTTGGACACAAGGGACAGTATCTGCCTCTCCAGCACATATATATTGCTGCCTGTTCCCCTGAGAGCCCACTTGCCTGCACTACATGCTCCAGGACGACATCTGCCACTGCACTGCTGCTGTCTCTGCCCCTCTGGACCCTGCAATGGCACGTACTGTGGAGAGAGCCCCAGCCTTCAGCCTTGAGGAGAACCAGGCCCTGCTGGACAGCCTACTTCCACAGTACAGCAAGCTGTATGGGACACCAGGGGAGCAGGTGAGTGTTCTGTGCACTGCCTTTCTGAATGTGCATTTTGTCTGACTAGCAAGGCTGAGAGTCAGCACACCACTGGCTAGCAGGCTCATTGAGTAGTTGTCACCCCCCATAGTGTGTAGTGACTTGCACTGGACAGGTATGGTGCAGTGACAGTGCTTCTGAACAGGGTTTTACTCCCCATGCAATGATACCATGTAGTGACTTCTGGAAAACTGTCCATGGGCAGCCGTGCACTGCCTGGGTACACCATGTGCCCCTGTGATAGCGACATGTATATGCAACTGTGTCATGCACGGATATGTTGCATGTGTAGTAAAGGCCTTATCACTTTGTCATCCTGACAGGCTTCTGCCCATCGGAAGCATGAGATATGGAAGGACATCGTCCGGGCTGTCCGGTCCGTGGGGGTCTACAAGCGCCGGATCCGCAACTGCCAAAAGAGGTGGCAGGACCTTCGGGGCTGGACCCGGAGGATTGCACGGGTCCAGCTGAAGCTGTCGCCTCCTCGCAGGAGGGGCGGAACACGGACCCTGACCCCCACATGCTCAGGATCCTGGCGGTGGTCTTTCCAGACCTGGATGGGCAGCTGAAGGCCAGAGAGCAGCAAGGAGGGGGTGAGTCAAAGACTGCACTGTGTACTCTGTCTAACATGCTATGTGCCCTCCTCGGGCCTGGTTAAACTGCCACAGTACAGCAGTCATGTTGTCCAGGAGCCATGTCCCTCTATTGTGCACTGCCCACTCCTCATCTGATACCCAGGTGTGGCCCTTACATGCAGGGAATTCTGTCACTTAGGACTGTGTCCTTGCAGTTTGCTTGACTCAAGGTGGGAGACAGCATCTGTTTCCCTGACTCTGTGGTGGGCATCATGGGTGGGTCCATTGCTTACACAATGCCTGTATTCTGACATGTATTCAGCGTGTTACTTTGATCTGTGGTCCAATTGCTGAGCTGATCCACCACATGTGGCTGGGGTACCTGGCACACACCCATGCTGCGGGTGGGAACAATGTTTGGGCCCCAGGAGTATGTATATGACGTGGGTCACACATACTTAGCCAGCTGCCTACAGTCCAGGGCTCATCCCTCATTCATGTGGGGCTGGACAGTCATGCCTACTCCAGGCCATACAATACACTCTGTACTCCCACTCCCGTGTATCAGCGGACACATTGTGCACAGTGATTTGACCCCTCAGGTGTCTGCCTCTGTGTCAGTGTGCTGTGGATTAGTCGCCAGGACTGCTGTGGAGTTTCTTGGTAGGGGCTCAGCATGCCACTGGAGATGTGACCATAGGAGACGATACTTGTGTGACACATAGGTGTCTGATCAGCTGCCCATGCAGACTGGGGCATGTAAATGTGAAGTTCAGGCAGCTGTTCCCCATGCACAGCAGAGTGTGAGGGGCTCAGGTTCAGAGGGTAGTGTCACAGGTCTCCCATATGTCCAATAGGTATGACCTGGACAGATGAGGGTTAAGAGGATGTGTTGTGGGGGGATGTACATGTGCACTTGTGCAGCTCCAGGACTTGCATTCCCCATGACCTACTATTGTGACACAGTGCAGAGTGTTGTTGTCTGGCTGCAAAGTCATACATCACTGAGCCAGTGATGTATGACTTTGCAGTCATGCCTCCGCCATGGCATGTGTCTACTGATTGGTGAGCCTGCAGGGGAGTGACATGTGCTACATGCACACCATAGTGGCGCTGGCTATCAGGACATGGGTGCATCATGGTGTCTGTCGCTGTTATGCATCACATGCATTTCCTATTTGACTCTGGGCATCCCTTACATCCGGAAACCTGTACTGACTCAGTGGCAAGAGCTGTGATGTGTCCACACCGTGTCCTCTGCACTGTCCAACTACTGTGTACTTGGTGCATGTGCCAACACTGGGGTGTTGCAATCCAACAGACACCAGACAGATGGGTGCAAGGCCATGTGGGATGTGAGTGCCATGCTTGGCATCAGACTGACAATTGACTTCTCCTGTTCAATTAGTGCACTTTTAGCAATGTACAACTAATGATGCCAGGGCTTGCTCTGTGATGTGCTGTGCTCACAGTGGTGTGTGCGTTATGTGCAGGTGACTGATGTCTGTCTGTTTCCCCATTGTTTGCAGATACATCCACGGCCACGGAAGGGGACAGCTCCACGGACCAGGAGGAGCCGGAGAGCCAGACTGGGTCAGCAGCCGAGGAGTGGTCGGAGGGACCCAGTGGCACGGAGGGCGAGGGGAGCCACACCGAGGAGTCCTCAGCAGCATCCACCTCAGCTGAGGACCAGAGCAACTCGGAGGATGACTCCCTTGTGGAGGCGGGTGTCAGCAGCCACCACACCCCAGCTAGTGTTGCTGTCCCCGCCACCACCAGCACCACCACCGCCCTCCCATCGGCTCCCATTCCCCAGGTCCGTGGAGGCTCCCATGTCCGGGAGCGTGTCTCCTTTGGGCCAGGCACCGCACCCCCTGCCCCTGTGTCCCCTGCTGCCCTGAGTGAGGAGTCTGTGTACCTCCTTCGCCAGCTCCATGTAGGGCAGACAGCCATGCTGAGTGTCCTCCATGCGCACACCACGCTGTTGACTCAGCTGGTGTCGTTCATGGAGGGCATCTCATCGGGCATGTCTGACCTACAGAGGGGCAATAGGTCCATGGACTCCTCCCTGACGGCAGCAGTGTCCCTCCTCAAACGGTCCCTCACCCCTCCTGCCTCTGCTCCATCCACACTCCCCAGCACCTTACCCATCCCAGGCACACACACACCGGCACAGGCACACACCAGCACACACACATCCAGCACACTGACACACACGCCAATGACAAAACGCACACGCACGCACATTCAGGGGACTGAAGCCAGACTCACAGGGGATGGGGCCCTGGAACACACACACGCATCCACATGCACTGCGCAGTCCTCAGTTCCCTTTCCCTCCAAAGCACCCTCCCTTGCCTCACCTGCAACCCCAAAGTCACAGCAGCTCTTCCTCTGTGACCTCGGCCTCTTCCCCACCGATGAAGCTGCTCCAGCATACCGGGGGAAGAGGAAGCCCACCCACACGGAGCAGAGTGCCCCTCGCCCCCGGACACCCTCCCCCAGGCGCAGACGGACTGAGGCCCCCACCCGCAAGTCCCCCCGGAGTGGTAAGAGCAAGACCCCGCCACCGCCCTGCAGCTCAGGCACAAGGTCTCCGTCCTCCATCCCTCAGGCCCCCACTGCACAGGTGCCCCCACCACACCCTGCCCCAGGTTCCCCCACCCACAGATATACCATCCCCAAGAGGATCCGGCCTTCTCCCCCTGCCACTTGCTCTCCCAGCACCACACCCCCGCTGCGCTTGTCTGTGCCACTGATGTGGTGAGGGTGTCCTCCCCCTCTGTCCAACCCACCTTGCCTGTTCCCCATTCTCCTCCCCTGGAGGTAGGCACTGCAGTGGAGTCCACTACCGCCCTGTCTGACTTGGGCACTGCAGTGGCGGACCTGTCCACCCCATCTGCAGGGTCCACTGCAGTTGTGCCGGCACCCACGACATCTGAGTCATGCCCCCCAGTTGTGCCGGCACACACCATGTCAGACACCTCCACTGCAGTTGTCAGTGGCTCTCCTGCACCCACCACCCCTTCCCTGACTCCCCCTGGTGAGCCCTGATCCTGTCCCTGCGGTGCCTGGCCTGCCCCCCGGTTGCCCCTCCTAGTGGATTGTCCCTGGTATTGTGCAGGCATGCGTAGGGTGACATCTGCCAGTGTCACCCTGTTTGAACTTTGACAATGGACTGGCCATTGGCCTTTGCTCTAATTTCTTCTGGACGTCGTTATCAAACAACACATATGCTGAATAAAGCAACTTTCTTTTCTCTAGTGCTCATGCTTCAGATGTACATGTTGTTGGTGCAGCTAACCATGCCCTTGCTGCAGTGATGGTGATATCTGGTCTCATGATTATGAAGTGTTACTGTGCAGGAACCCATGTGGTACAGGGGGAATGTGTCCTATCATGTGGTGTATCCATGTCATCAATAGCAGCATCTGAGGGTGTCATGTGTTCAGTATTTGGCAATGGGTTTCCTACTTACATTGGCAATTTCATATCTGTGGCTTCCACCCCTGCACATCTGTTGTGCCTGCCATCGTTGCATTTGTCTACTTCCCTGACCGTGTTGCCATCTCCAGTGGACATGCAGGTTTGGGCATCAATGGGGAGGGACTCATCCGTGTAGTCAGTGCAACATTGCTATACAAGTGTGTTGGATCTGTGCTGATGATTCCGTTGGCACATCCATGACCAGGCTGATGTGATGGGAGCCCTCATTTGGTGCTAATTGTTGATTGTGTGACCAAGTGCTCAACTGACATGATGGGGCCCTACTGAGGCAACATATGGCACAGCTTTCCTCACACAGGAGTGGAGTCCCCTCATGGCAGTGTGTACACGTGTGACATTGCCTGCGCCCAAGGTGTGTGTTGTATGTGCATGTCTGTGTGTTCACTTCCATTCATCTGCGCATGCTGTGATCCCTAGTGTTGCACCTGTTTGTGATGCTTGCTGACTTGAGCTATGTTCCCCCAAAGTCTTCTCCCTGTGTTCTCTGTGATGTGGGTGCATGGCACATTACTGGTCATCAGGGTGTCACCCATAGGTGTGTTTGCTGTCAGGGCAGAGTTTGTGTGCAGACGCAGATGGGTCACAGTCAGGTTTCCCTTTGGCACTTGTTGTTTGCCCCTGTCATGTGATTTCCAGTTTGTGTTATCTTTCAGTGATTGTGACACGTTGTGTGTGTGACTGCTGGCACTCCTTAGGGTCCGGGCTGCAATGTTGGTTGTTGTCTATGTGTGTTCTTTGTGGGTGACCTTGGCTTCTTCATTGGTGTGTGACTGTGGCTGGGATCCCATTGGTCGGTGTGGTATTGCCGTCATGTCCATGTACAGCGTAGTGTGCAGTGTGTCAGACATTCAGGAGTCTTGTTGAGTGTCCATGTGTGATGTGTTTCTACACCTTGGTTCCCACCCACCACCCTGGAATAGTCATGGGTGCATGTGCAATGTCACCAGTGCATGTGTACTTCACTGCTGCACATTGTTGGAGGTCGAGGGGTGTGGTCTTGAGTGTGTGCAGATGAGAGTTGTTGCCCGGCTAGTCCCCTGCCTCCATGTTGGCCTTGGCTTACTGGCCATGCTGATTGATTTGTGCTTGTGTAGGTGTGATGGTAGTTTGTTGCTCAGGACACCTGACTGTGGTTCACAGTGTGAACGACATTTAGCTTTGTCATCACAGTGGTATTTTTATTCAGCCCAGGGTCACCACATTGTGGGGGCCCTGGGGGTGGTGCTGTGGTGTGTCTGTGACTTGCTGTGTCAGTTGTTGTTCCTACGTGCCTGTGTGACATGTGTGTTTTGTGCTCCCTCTCACCTGTCAATGCCTGCTTGCCCACATAGGGGATTTGGATCCATGAGTTACCTTAGTGTGGCAGTGTATGCACATCTGTATGATTGGTATTCAGCTCTCCTCATGTGTTGTGTTGTTGCCTGGGGACACTGGCACCCCCACCCCTCACCTGCTGTGTATGATGACAGTGTTGGTCTGCCTGTTTGTGTTTGTGCATCTGCACCACTGCATTGGCATATCTTGGGTGTGCCATTGGCTGTATGTTGTTTGGTGTGTTTCCCCTGCTGTCCCTGGGACTCCTAGGTCATCGGTCAGCACAGTGATCATGGTTTGTGTGTCCCATTGCTGCCATGGTATGGTATCTGTTCACCTCACATCTGCTGTCTCCACAGGGTATCTGCATTTGTGTGCCCATTGGTGCAAATATGTGGTTCTGCATTCTGATGGTCACTTCTGTCATTGTGTCATTGATGACTGTTGACGGTCTCAGCCCCCATGGGTGTTGTTTGTCTGCACATGGCCAAAGGAATGTTTCATTTGCACTGCAGTATTTGGCTCCCCCAATTTATGTTGCAATGGGACACATACACTACTTTGCCACAGATGAGTTTTTGGTTCTGTGACCAGGAATGATCCATGCAGTTTGGCAGTTGCAGCTCTTTCTTTGTCAACAATTACCTTTTGGTCACTGTGATGATGAGGGTGTAGACCCCATTGCCACAATGGTCAAAATGTGCTTCAGCTATGGACCCCACACTTGCCTTTTGGTCACTGTGATGATGGGGGTTTAGACCCCATTGCCACAATGGTCAAAATGTGCTTCAGCTATGGACCCCACACTTGCCTTTTGGTCACTGTGATGATGGGGGTTTAGACCCCATTGCCACAATGGTCAAAATGTGCTTCAGCTATGGACCCCACACTTGCCTTTTGGTCACTGTGATGATGGGGGTTTAGACCCCATTGCCACAATGGTCAAAATGTGCTTCAGCTATGGACCCCACACTTGCCTTTTGGTCACTGTGATGATGGGGGTTTAGACCCCATTGCCACAATGGTCAAAATGTGCTTCAGCTATGGACCCCACACTTGCCTTTTGGTCACTGTGATGATGGGGGTTTAGACCCCATTGCCACAATGGTCAAAATGTGCTTCAGCTATGGACCCCACACTTGCCTTTTGGTCACTGTGATGATGGGGGTTTAGACCCCATTGCCACAATGGTCAAAATGTGCTTCAGCTATGGACCCCACACTTACCTTTTGGTCACTGTGATGATGGGGGTTTAGGCCCCATTGCCACAATGGTCATGGGCTGCTTAGCATTGTGGGTGCCACACACATATATGTGTGGCACATGTGCTAGGGGGTCACGTTGTATGTTCAAAGTCATGTTCGGTGTTGTAGGCATTTGACACAGCCTACACACGCTTGTCATGGTGGTGGGGGATGTCTTTATCTTGCATTCCCTAGGTTGTGGTGTGCTGGTTGTGTCATGCATTGTCCATCCTATGAGTGGGGGTGGTAGTAGTGGTAGGCATCCTGCCCCCTGGCTAAGGGTGGTAGTAGTGGTAGGCATCCTGCCCCCCTGGGTGAGGGTGGTAGTAGTGGTAGGCATCCTGCCCCCTGGCTAAGGGTGGTTGTAGTGCTAGGCATCCTGCCCCCTGGCTAAGGGTGGTAGTAGTGGTAGGCATCCTGCCCCCTGGGTGAGGGTGGTAGTAGTGGTGGGCATCCTGCCCCCTGGCTAAGGGTGGTAGTAGTGGTGGGCATCCTGCCCCCTGGCTAAGGGTGGTAGTAGTGGTAGGCATCCTGCCCCCCTGGGTGAGGGTGGTAGTAGTGGTAGGCATCCTGCCCCCCTGGGTGAGGGTGGTAGTAGTGCTGGGCATCCTGCCCCCTGGCTAAGGGTGGTAGTAGTGGTGGGCATCCTGCCCCCTGGCTAAGGGTGGTTGTAGTGGTAGGCATCCTGCCCCCTGGCTAAGGGTGGTAGTAGTGGTGGGCATCCTGCCCCCCTGGCTAAGGGTGGTAGTAGTGGTAGGCATCCTGCCCCCCTGGGTGAGGGTGGTAGTAGTGGTGGGCATCCTGCCCCCTGGCTAAGGGTGGTAGTAGTGGTAGGCATCCTGCCCCCGTGGGTGAGGGTGGTAGTAGTGGTGGGCATCCTGCCCCCTGGCTAAGGGTGGTAGTAGTGGTAGGCATCCTGCCCCCTGGCTAAGGGTGGTAGTAGTGGTAGGCATCCTGCCCCCTGGGTGAGGGTGGTAGTAGTGGTGGGCATCCTGCCCCCTGGCTAAGGGTGGTAGTAGTGGTGGGCATCCTGCCCCCCTGGGTGAGGGTGGTAGTAGTGGTAGGCATCCTGCCCCCCTGGGTGAGGGTGGTAGTAGTGGTGGGCATCCTGCCCCCCTGGCTAAGGGTGGTAGTAGTGGTGGGCATCCTGCCCCCTGGCTAAGGGTGGTAGTAGTGGTAGGCATCCTGCCCCCTGGCTAAGGGTGGTAGTAGTGGTAGGCATCCTGCCCCCGTGGGTGAGGGTGGTAGTAGTGGTGGGCATCCTGCCCCCTGGCTAAGGGTGGTAGTAGTGGTAGGCATCCTGCCCCCTGGCTAAGGGTGGTAGTAGTGGTAGGCATCCTGCCCCCTGGCTAAGGGTGGTAGTAGTGGTGGGCATCCTGCCCCCTGGCTAAGGGTGGTAGTAGTGGTAGGCATCCTGCCCCCCTGGGTGAGGGTGGTAGTAGTGGTGGGCATCCTGCCCCCTGGCTAAGGGTGGTAGTAGTGGTGGGCATCCTGCCCCCTGGCTAAGGGTGGTAGTAGTGGTAGGCATCCTGCCCCCTGGCTAAGGGTGGTAGTAGTGGTAGGCATCCTGCCCCCTGGGTGAGGGTGGTAGTAGTGGTGGGCATCCTGCCCCCTGGCTAAGGGTGGTAGTAGTGGTAGGCATCCTGCCCCCTGGCTAAGGGTGGTAGTAGTGGTGGGCATCCTGCCCCCTGGCTAAGGGTGGTAGTAGTGGTAGGCATCCTGCCCCCTGGGTGAGGGTGGTAGTAGTGGTGGGCATCCTGCCCCCTGGCTAAGGGTGGTAGTAGTGGTGGGCATCCTGCCCCCTGGCTAAGGGTTGTAGTAGTGGTAGGCATCCTGCCCCCTGGGTGAGGGTGGTAGTAGTGGTAGGCATCCTGCCCCCCTGGGTGAGGGTGGTAGTAGTGGTGGGCATCCTGCCCCCTGGCTAACGGTGGTAGTAGTGGTGGGCATCCTGCCCCCTGGCTAAGGGTGGTAGTAGTGGTAGGCATCCTGCCCCCTGGCTAAGGGTGGTAGTAGTGGTAGGCATCCTGCCCCCTGGCTAAGGGTGGTAGTAGTGGTAGGCATCCTGCCCCCCTGGGTGAGGGTGGTAGTAGTGGTGGGCATCCTGCCCCCTGGCTAAGGGTGGTAGTAGTGGTGGGCATCCTGCCCCCTGGCTAAGGGTGGTAGTAGTGGTAGGCATCCTGCCCCCCTGGGTGAGGGTGGTAGTAGTGGTAGGCATCCTGCCCCCCTGGGTGAGGGTGGTAGTAGTGGTGGGCATCCTGCCCCCTGGCTAAGGGTGGTAGTAGTGGTGGGCATCCTGCCCTCCTGGCTAAGGGTGGTAGTAGTGGTAGGCATCCTGCCCCCTGGCTAAGGGTGGTAGTAGTGGTAGGCATCCTGCCCCCTGGCTAAGGGTGGTAGTAGTGGTAGGCATCCTGCCCCCCTGGCTAAGGGTGGTAGTAGTGGTAGGCATCCTGCCCCCTGGCTAAGGGTGGTAGTAGTGGTAGGCATCCAGCCCCCCTGGGTTGGGGTGGTGGCGCGCATTCAGGCCCCTGTGTGCATATGTGGCATTGGTGATGGGCATCCCGCCCCTATGGTGCTGCTGTTGCTGGTGTAAGTATATTCAGATTCCCAGTGTATGTGTGTGATGTGTCGTGTACGTGTTGTATGTGTTTTGTGGTTGGTGTCTGACTTACCTTCTGCGCCGTACGCGTCCGTGCCTGTTCCGGTAGTAGATGTAGAATATTGGTATGATCGGGACGATGGGATTCATGGTTGGTTCGTGTCGTTCGTCCTTCTCGTTGCTTCGCGTCGTCCTCGTCGCTTCGCTTCGTCCTCGTCGCCTCGCGTCGTCCTCGTCGGTGCCGTGTTCGTCTCGTAGCCGTGGATCGTGGTTGTGGCGCGATTCGGAGCTTATGTGCGCCTCTCCCGGATGCTTTGACGTGCCGTGGCGTAGCGACGGGTTCGGGCGCGTACGGGAAGCGCATCGTACTTGTCCGGCCGGACAGGGCTGCATTTTCCCTTCCGTGCGACTCGATTCGGCGTTTCCGGATTCGCCTCGGTCGGAGAACAGGACCTGGTTTGGGTGAGTACGGCTCGGCCGGAATTTTTGCTGTTGTGCGCATCGTACTTGCTCGCTCGGTGTGCTGTACGGATCGGTCGGGAAACTGGCTTTCGCATGGCTTTTTTCCCGACCGAATGGTATTGGGTGCGCCTCCGACCGAGATCGGAATCGACCCCTGAGTCGTGGAGAACGTTCGGGCTCAAAGGCTCCGTAGAGACAACCACAGGGGTGCAACGCACACTCTTCCAGCCGTTCAGCTGCTTCAGAAGGCGAAGCTTTTCCGGTAAACACTAGGACATGCTCACCTGGAGTAGTGAGGCGGAGTACGTGACGTGGAGTTGCGGCCGTTTGGGAACTCGGGAATCACCGGCTCGAGTCTTGGCGTCGGCTAAACATCGTGTGATTCTGGGCAAATCACTTAATCTCCCCGTGCCTAAAACCCCGGCTCACTCTCCAATACCTCCGGGACCAGTTCGCTCTAAATAAAACTAACCAGACGCTCGTGCGTCATGGCCTTTTGCCGGCATGTTTTTCCAATTATCGCGCACGTGTCTGGGCACGATAATTGGAAACACATGTCTGCCGCGCGTAACCATCTGAAAAAGGCCAGCCACGACGCACGAGCGTTTGGACTGCTTCTGAAAACCCCTTACTTAAAGTCTTCGCCTAGCAGCGCTTGCGCGCTACTCGAGGCTCGACCTAAAAAGCATTACTGGTCACGCCTCCTGCTTCCTGCTGGCTGCTTGCCTCCTACTGCATTATTCCCAGGCTTCTGTCCCTGCTGTGGAGCATTGACATATCACAGCTTCCTGTTTGCAGCCAGTGTCCTTCCACTGCCCCAGGTACTGTTTTTTTACTGTTTGCCATACACTCTATAAGTGTGAATGGAATGAATGGAACTGTATGTTCCCCCCCCCCCTTTGTATTGCTCGTCCCCCGGGCCCACCTCCCGCTGGCTGTGCTCTTTTTGTTTTGCTATTTTATATAGCACGAACTTGACCCAAAGGTATTGGAGCACTTTTACAAGAGCCCCAGTGACATTGCACAAGGTCAGATTCCTGCTTGACCACACCCCCAACACTGTCCATGCTCTTTTTTCCCACAGTTGTACATAGTGCTAACTTGAACAGAATGTATGGGGTGCTTTTACGGGAACACAAGTTACATCAAACAAGGTCAGATTAATTTATTTTTTTAGACATGGTAAGGTTAAGTAATTTGCCCTGAAGCACAGGATGTTGAGCCATGGCTGATACTCAAAGCAGGTTCCCCAGTTAAAGCAATCACAGCTCCTGAAGCTTCTTCTTCTCAGCCATGAAGGATGCCCTCTGGGACTGAACCTGAATGGTGAAGTCTGGGTAAAGGGAGACTTTAGCATTTTCCACAGCAAAGGGGCTGTGGCTGTGTGCCTGTTGCAAAAGGAGATCTCTGTCCCGAAAATGTAGCAGTCAAGCTATCACTGGATGGGATGTAGCCCCCGGCATGGGCGGTCGGGCAGGGACTATATGTGCACGTTCCAGCACATAGAACCAGGATAGACCCTCCGGGGCCACAACCTCCTGTAGCCAGTCCTCCAGAAAGCCAGTTATGGATTCACCCTTCACCTTTTCCAGTAGGCCATCAATCCTGATATTGTTGCAACGTGCCCCTTCCTCCTGATCATCAATCCTGGCCACCAGCATGTGCCTCTATTTCTGTGAGGCAGTGATCCTTGCATCTCTGGTAGTAGGGTTTGGAGGGAAGTTTTAAGGATAGACACTCGAGCCAGCTTCTTCTTTGAATCCTCTCGGATAAGGCCTAATTCCACTGCTATTAAGTCAATCTTAAACTCCAGCCTCTCCCCGGAAGCATTGATCGCTGCCATCAGCTTGTCAAGCTTGTCATCAAATTGGGAGGCCATGTTGCTCCAGACGCCCTGCCTGATCCCCTCTTGGGTTGTGCCTGTCGAGGCGTCGTCCTTTAGTCTGAGGGAAGGCCCATAGTGCAGTAGGAGTAATGGAGGTGATCCACCACAGGCAACAGTTATCAAAGTATAACAACATATAGAGCTTCCACAACTTCCGTGTTATGATGTAAACTGGTAGGGATCAGCGCAGTCTTCAAAGAGGGGGGTGTTTACCAGCAGGCACAGGCAGGTATGTCTCCCCCTCTACCCTGTGCTTTCTCGGCACTGACTCAAATCTGGCCCCCACCACCTGTCTGCAGTCCAAGACATGGCCATCCTCAATCTGCGCCAGGCAGAGCAGACAAGGTGGTCACAGGCCGATCACTGCCCCCTCCTATAGCACAGCCAGACCGATGACACCCTCTGTCAGGCGCGCCACTGCTCTACAGTTCCAGGAAGCTCTGCGGGGGTGTCCGTCAGACTCGCAGAGGGGGCACCGGTGATGTGTACCAGAAAGGCATCACCGCCTTGTAATCCATGCCGGGGAGGGTGAGTAAATCCGTCCCAGTAGTATATCAGTAGCTCAGGCTCCCATGCGTTGTGTCCCCATCACTATTCGCCCTGACTGCTAGAGGTTTTATCTGTCCTCTAGCCAGCCCCAGCACGTGGTATGTGGCCCAGGATGTGGGGGCGGTAATTGGGCAGTCCATCGCCGCTCCGCCCTTCAGGCCTCCTCTGGCCTAGCGCCCGTCCAGGACCGCTGGCAATTGGAAAGTGGGAGGGGCAACTGGGCTCTGGTGCCTATATACTTTGGTAAAGGGAGGGAGGTGGAGGCAATTTGCGGCCCCCCAAGGGTAAGAAGAAGAAAGGGAGGTCCTCTCACCGGGTGAAGCCATGGTCCTCGGCGGTACAACTGTCCGTTTAAGTAAATGATGAGAGCCACAGGCATCGCAGCATTTAGCATTGAGCTGACATGTTGAGTCGGCAGGCAGCTCTGATATCTCTTAGCTCCGTGCTGTCCTTGGCAACGTTCCGGCCTGCTGAACGAAGGTCGCATGTGCCCCAGGGTCTACGGTGGCTGGGCCACCTGCAGCGATTGATGTCAGGCAGATGCAGGATAGGGCTGGGGAGTCGCAAGTGGATGGGGAGCTCTTCCCTTCCGCTGCCTATGGCATGGCAGCAAGCTCCCAAGCAGGTTCCCTAGTTGTTGGCAGCTTTAACCATAACACCACTTCCACTTGCCCCGACCTCCCTCCCTTAGGTTGCTTGCCCCTCCGCCGTCTATTATGCTGCAGCTCCCTATCCCACCCCTCCAATGTGGCACAAAAACATTAAAACATTAACAAAGTCAACTAGCTCGCTACGGCTGCTGTGCAACATGGCTTAAAGTAAAGAAAAACAAAGCACTGTGGCACGGTCAACACAGGCTGCACTGCTGTGCATCTTGTCTTAATAAACATTGACAAGGCAGATAGAACTCCAATGGGCAAAACTTACTGGCTTTGCAAATGCTTGTTTCTTCTTGTTATTTACTCTTTCACATCCAAATTACTATAATAGTTCCCCATTATTGCTAATGTAAGAATATATAGGCTAGCATATTTATTCCAAAATTATGGGGCAGACAAAAATACGGTGTGATCTTTGACCCCCAATAACACCACAGAAAAGGGTATTGCGTGACCTTAGACACAGGAGACATTGCGCAAAAGGAAATCATCCACACCAGATAAAGTGCTGGAAGAAGCTCCATAAAAAGCTTAGAGTTAATAAATAACTTGAAGCGAGCATTGGGGAACAGGTGCATCCCATCGGAGTTGCTAAATGATGCCTGTCATTTCCTGTGCCACAGATTTTCAAAAGCATTAGGTGCTTGCGGGGGTCGGGGTAGGGAGGCGATGATACAAAGAAACCTCTGTCTATATCCTCTTGTGTGCTACGGGCTCAAGAACTACTCATTTGATAGGTGACAGCATGAAGAACACAGGTGTTGCTTGGAAACCCTGGGAGGGGTGAAACTGTGACACCTGGTAACGCCTGCACGAATTTTATAAAGGTTTTTTTGTTTTTGTTTTTTGCTGATTTGTTGATTTGAAATGTGAATTTCACGATTTAACATCAGGCATGGCTTACCATCCATCTTTTTTAAAGGCCAGAAGTAAGCCAGTACAAAAGGGGCCCTCCATTCGTTTGAGAAGCGCCTACTGTGCATTTCAAACGTTATTTGCGTAAATATGTTTCAGAGGCCAGATGGCATGCGTAGGCACTCCATCTTTCAGATGCAAATGGCCTCGCCGTGCTCCTCTCTCTCACGCTGGGTTATTAACAGCTGACTCATTGACACGTTCCCTACAGTACATAAGGATCAGCTTGCAATCACTGCCAGTCACCTATTGAATCAAATCATTGCACAAAAGCAGCAAAAAATATTGAAGCATTTTGAGTGGAGCAGCATGTCTCAGTATGCTGTGCTCTTGCAAAATGTTTAGCTTCGAAAGTCAGTAAGCAATGAAATAAGTATTGCTTAGAATTCTTCATGCCTTTCGATGAGATACACTGATGAAGAAACTGTAAGACGGTGCCAGCCATCAGTCAGAACGCTTCTACGGAACAAGGGGTACCATCCAACGATGCTACTGCTTACAGGGAACATCTGCTCATACGCCACCCTTGTTCCACAATTACAGAATTCTAAAAGAAACTGGGTGCGCGTGCAGCCTGACGTGTCATGGGAAGAATTCTTCACCATACATCTCTGATTTGTCCATCTGAAAGCAAAAACTACTGAAAGGGTAACCTGGTACTTGTTTGACTATACTTGCAAGGGTTTGTTTCAAGCCTGGAGTTAGGGACATAGTTCAGCCCTTTTACACCAGTGGTGCTGGTACAATTTTCAGAGAGTGCTCCTGACATCAGTGTTACATCACTGAAGTAATAGGGATTGTGGAAAAAAATGTATTGAATATTAATGTAATTATTTTAATATATTTATGTTAAACGCAGAACATAAAAAAAATGCTATAGCACTATTAACTTAATTTTTAAATAAATCTTTCATTAATTGAAGTATATAAAATGTAATTAAAAATATTTTTTCTGAAGTTTAGATGAAACACCTAAAGAAAAACAAAACATCTATTGTCCATTAAAAATTATTAAACATGATCTATCGGATTAATAAAAATTAATTTAGCTGTATTTTAATGCAAATTATTGTCACATTTTGTTTTCTCAATTCATAATTTGGTATTAAAATATGTTATAATAAATATGTGCAGTTTTTCTATTTTTTAACATTAAATTATATGTATTTATACTTGTAACTATTTTAAATATTTAAACATAATTTAACATTATTTGCTATAGGATTTTATTTTAATTCCCTATCGCCATTATTTTCTCTGATAGGGTGTTGCATTACCAATGTTTGGCCAGGAGTGGTGCGGCACTTCCTACTGTTTTTAGGTCGAGCATTCGAGACCTCTTGTATATACTTTAGTATATACTTATATGTGTATGTGCTTTGTGGGCTCTGGAGATCAGCCCTAGGACTTGTCTGCTTCCGCTTAGGGACTTTTATTTCTGTTCAACTGCCTCTATTTATCTGTCTTGATAGAAAACGACCAGTAGAGGTCAGTAAAATACCAGAATTGCTTTCTGCTTGTTCAACTGCCTCTATTTAACTGTCTTGATAGAAAACGACCAGTAGAGGTCAGTAAAATACCAGAATTGCTTTCTGCTGAGGGACTTTCTTTTTTTTATTTTTCTGGCAACTGCCTCTATTTAACTTTCTTGATAGAAAACGACCAGCAGAGGTCAGTAAAATACCAGAATCACTTTAGCATTCTCTAGATTCCAGTCCATAGAAATCATCTTCCATGAGCACCCGTAGACAATAATATTTTTTTCAAATCTTGTATTTTCAGTGATATGACTACCGAAGGCCCTGATTTTTTATTAAAAACAGAGCTTTGGACTATACCATTTCCCGCTGAAAGGCAATATTTCTCTCCATGTGTTCCCATACCTGCCGTGTCACGCAGTTTGGTGCTTACTTTTCCTCCATGTTAAAGAACAGTAGATGTTTCAGCACCCAGACTAATGTGCTGCATAGCTAAATACATATAAGGTCCCAAAGGCGGGACCGATTGCATTGCAAATGCTTGTTTTTTTAGTAGTAGCTTACACTCAGATTTTTTGAATAAGCAAAAAGTAGTAAACTTACTCCCATGGAGGAGAGAAATGGGTGGAAAGTGTCAAGTTTTAAGGCTAGTTCTGTCAGATTTGTTTTTCTGCCTGGGGTTGGCAAGAATAAGTTGTGATTTTTTGCGATTTGACAGTACTAAATTGACATCCACTGCTGGATTTTTTTAAACATAGCCTGAAGCTGAAAATATTGTTGATGCCTACAATCTTTATATACAATTGTGAGTCATCTGCATTATAAATGTATTGGAGGACTACAGAGCCTGAAAGTTCCTTATGTACTTCAACATTGAACACTTCTCCCAATACTTACTGTTTTGAACATTGACTTATATTTACTTCTTTGTAGGTGTGATAAACTTGATCATTAGTTGAAGTGTATGGTAGTCCTCTTCAGATAGTATTGGCACTATTCCTGACTAAGTCCAGTTAGGTCTCAATAATTTAAACTTGAGCTCAACCTTGGTAGCTGTAGCACAGATCAGACAGGTATAACTTAGGAGAAAGGTGTAAAGCATTTGTCAGTGCCCAAAAAAGTTAATAAGTACAAAACACAACACGATAAAGATCCCCCTCCAGTTTGTAAAAGTAGAGAATATTCTGATGAACACATATTCATTAAAACAACAAAAATTGGATATAGGGAACAGGGGGTATGATTTTTCCAAGTTTTAGAAGTTTCTAGCACCACAAAAGTGCAAAGCGCCAACCATGGGTGTGTGGTCACGCTAGACCACGTCAGAAGTTAAGGCCACCTCTGATGGAGAACAGGTCGGCTACATAGACCAGTTTCAGTCCCATGGGAAGTATACCTTTTGACTTGGAGTTTTTCTTCGAGAAAATCCTCATAGACGAGGCCATCAGCGGGTCAAGGTGCCAGCTGGATCCAAATAGTAGCTTCTTGACGTGAGCTTGCTGAAGCACAGGACTTTGATGGGAGCCTCAGCATTGGGGGTAGGTTCAGGGCTCTCAATGTCAGAGGAGGGAAACTTTAGAGCAGGCTAATTCCGAAGATCAGACCCAGGAAGGTGTCGTTGGCGGTGGGGTGCTGCTCTTTGTTGGGCCTAATTAAGTCCTCTAAATTCTGACTTAGAAACATTTTTTGGAAGTCAGGATGCTTTCAGCAGAACAAACCAGCAAGTTGAGTTCAAGCAGAAGTTCAGGTTCAACGGCTGCGGTTCGGCGGCTCGTCAGTGGTCTAGTGGTAGCCTATGGTTCTTTTGGCAAAAGTACTTGAGAAAGTTTCTAAGTCCCAGATTTTAGGGACAGGCAGGAGAAGTGCACTCTGGCACTAATCCAAGGGCCCCAGGATCTCAGGGATGCCACTTGGGAGTCAGGACTAACTTTAGCGGAAGCCGCTAGCAGGGTCCAGTTCAAGTCCAGTTGCAACTGGTCACTTGGACTCTTCAGGAAGGTACATATCTTGCAGCGTTTGCGTCCCTGTAATTTAATAGGAGGTCATTCAACTTACTCTGTGAGTCTACTTCTCAGTCCTGGGTACAAGTGGAAGCAGGTACAGCTCTTGGGGTCTCTCTCCAGAGGTTCAATAGCAGATGCAGTCCTTCTTCTGTCTTCTACAGGTCCAAAAGGTCTTCTGAAAAAGGTATTCTGAGGTGTCACCTTTTAGCTTGTGGGTGGGGAAACTCCCTGTCCAATAGAGAAAAGTTCCCAAGGGCAACGCTACCCACTTTGACATCATTCCGTGGGGTTGGCCCTAAACAATCCCAACAGTGCCCTGCTCTGCCAAAATCCAACATAGCATAATCTTTCTTCTCTTTGTCAGTGCTCTAGGCACACCCCTGAGCTGGGTCTCGGGAAATGAGCAACTCCCCTGCAAACAAGTTCTGGCACAGGTTTTCCCACCAATGGGTTTGGTCCCACACAGACTGTTCGGACAATGTCAGGGGCAGGCCTAGATGTGAGTTACATCTGCCATGAAAAGGAATGCCCCTGTCTGGGCACATTCCCCAGGCTACCCTGTCAGGAGGTGGTCACACCTCTTCCTGGCAGTCAAGGCCATTTTGTTCCCTTTCATGGGAGCCATTCATAATTCCCAACAAGCTGCTAGGTTACAGTTGGGAATTAACTCTGAAAAAGCTACTAGAGGCTGAAGACATGAAAACGCCAAGGGGCATATCATCAAGGCCCCGCGATAAAATTATTGCCGCTTTAGCGTCCGTTTTCGGGCGAAAAGCGGCGATAATTTTATCGCACTATCAGCATGGACACGCTAACGCGTGTTCCCATGCCTCAGCGCTGGTTTCCCTAACGCCCATCTTTGCATCGCTAATGAGATGCAAAGTGGGCGTACCCTGCCAAACTTACGTGGAGAATGTCGCTAACCGCGATATCTCCAATTATCAATGTAATCGCTAACCGGCTTAGCGATCATGAAAGTAGCGCTAACCGCGCATAACGCAGGTTTCTTTACACCTGCTTATAACCTGACTTAGCCATAATATCCAATGGAAGGTGGATATTATGGCTAAGTCTGCCCTGCCCTATCATCAAGCTATCGCCGTTCCCTGTGCGATTATCGCAGGATTTCCAGCGATAATCGCACATTCAGCATCTATCGCTTGGATTTTTATCGTTTTGGAGATAAGCGTCGCTGATAGCGCGCTATCCCAGCGATAAAATCCAGTGATAGCCGGTGATAATTATCCTCGCGCTAAGCGCGCTTAGCGATAATTATCGCCGGCTGTTGCTGAGATGCCCCCATCTTTCTAAAAGTTGCATTTTACAAATAGTAATTTAAAATCAGACTTGACCATCATATTGGAGTTTGAATTAATTCCTATTAATTTGAGCCCCTCAACCATGGTTCTAGCTATTCCCAAACTGAAGTAATGCATTATAGGGTGCTATAATGTAACCCAGTGCTTTTCTATGGGAGAGCCAGCCGTGCTGCAGTGAGAAATGACTCTGAAGATTTTTCACTGCCAGGATATGTAAATCCTAAGAACACATGTCCTACTTTTTAAATCACATGCACCTTGCCCTAAGGGTATTTAAATCTTACCTTCGGGGTGACTTATAAGTATTAAAAAGGACGGTTTAGGCATGTTTAAAAGGTGGTTTTAACAGATTGGAATCATAGTTTTTTAACTGGCATGTTAGGCTGCTGTGGCGGACCTAGAATAGATTTTTTGTATGGTAACTTTAGTGGTGGGACATTAACTGCTGCAGTCCACAAGTGTCATTTAATTTACAGGCCCTGGCACACAAGGTACAATATGCTTGGGACTTACAAGTATGTTAAATTTGCCAATCAGGGATTAGCCATTTGTACACATCTTTAGGGGTCAGAGCACATGCACTGGGTCTGGTTAGCAGGGTCCCAGTGCAACAGAGTTGAAAAACCAGTAACATGAGTCCGAAAATTGGGGGGTGATTATGCAAAAAGAGGCTTACCTTATAGTAGGTATTTAGTGTGGCCTTCCACCAATTCTGGTGCTATCATTTTATGCACAGGCTTTGCATCATATGTGGTTCTTATTCATCAGTGATATGATCAATACTGCACTTTGAGATGTCAGCAGGAATTTTGTTAATAATGTAATTTGAGATGTCATCAGTGAGTTGTGTGAGGTCATGAGGAATGGATGGCAGCGGTGTGAATTATGGGTTGTGCAGCTTATTGTAAATTTCAGTAAATTATTACATTGCAACCACAAAATCATTTAAACTGTGATTTATGAATCGAGCGAATTTGCATAAATATATATTGATAGAGAGAATAAATAAAGGCTAACCGTGCAATGTGGTCCACTAAGACCAAGTGGTTAGTAAATATCACCAGAATGCTGAAATGGCTGTATAGGACCGTATTATACAAGTTACCCATTCTGGCCCTCATTCACGAAGGTAAACGTACACTTTTGCGTAAGTATACGATTTGTGAATTGTCAACAATCGCAAACTTCAACAAAAGTGTAAGTTTACCTTTGTTAATCAGGCCATGAGTATTGTTTATATCACATGTATATTTTGGGCTAGTGAGCTTGAATAAAATGTTTTCTTCAAAATACAGCTAACAATGGGCCAGCGGTGGCTCCTCTGCTAAGGCGGATGAGCGTCGCCCCACTGAGTTCAAAGGAAAAATTAAATGATAATAATGCAACGTTAATAACGTTATTATCATTTTATTTTTTGTACAGAGCCTGAGCCAGGTTAGCGCGGGCGGGACTTGGCTATCCTCACGGGGAGGAGGAGTGGTTGCTGCACATGCTAAGTGCGCACGACGGTTTGGCCAGCCATCCTGGGCCGGACAAACCGTCATGCGCACTTAGCATGTTCACCCGGCTGTATTGCAAGGCCGGGTAGAGAACATGCTGTGTTTTCACTAGAATCCCTCAATGGCATTAATAGATTATGTTACTCAGTTTCCCAATATTTATTCTCTCTATACATAAATGTTTAGAAATTCATATAAACCTCAGTTCCTAGATGGCAATGCTTTCTATTTGGCAGAATATTATGTACAATGTGCTTGTGCTATGGATGCAAATTAAAAGCGTCTACTCACTGTGTCCATGTTCATCGTTTCAGCTTCCATGTATTCAGGGCTTCCGAGGGAGCCGCCTGACATTGGGGACATCATGTCACACCCTGACTACTTGGAAGGAAACGGTGAGCTAATCCAGCCCAAGAAACTCATAAACCCTGTTAAAGCATCAAAAAGTCACCAAGAGTTGCACAGAGAACTTCTGATGAACCACAAAAGGTGAGTAAGAACACCCTTCTTTTGAGTTTTCCCACCATCTTTAGTTGCACTAGACGCCCATCTGATTTAGCTAAAAGATAGAAGAATGTGCTGCATTAAAAAAAAGAAACCGTTTCCATTGTCTTACTGTCAGACATAAGTCACCTGAATTACTAACTTGAGAATAAACTGGAAGAATATTGTAAATACAAACAGCCCAGAATAGAAAAATGTAAAATAAAAGCACATTTCTGCTCAAGAGACCAAAAGGGTCAAATGGCTCACAGTGAACGATCTGTCTTTTACAGTTCACTAGATCCAGCTTTAAGGGGCAGAATGCCATAAGTGTCATTCACAGTGATGTTGTCTCACATTGTAACATTTTCTTCCTGTATTCTTTCAGCAGGGTTCTAGCCTCCTCTCCAGTATTTCCTCGGAATTACTTATTATTTGAGACTGCAATCTGTTGTCCTTTATTACTGCTTCCCTCTGTTACAGCTTTTTGCAGTACCCCTACTTTGTCATTCGTTTTATGGGATTGAAGACCAGCCTGCAGAAGCTTCAGTGGTGCTCTGACACACCAAATGACACTTGGCCTGAATGAGTACAGACTGGGTAGCACTTGGAGTGAGCATGATGCATTGAAGCTGGTGTGGGGCAGACTTGATTCCTGTCAATCTAAGGGTACAGTGAAGAGTCAAAGCCTACTAAAGCCTGAGGCTTGGGCAGGAGAAGGGTGGTGGTATGGCCTGCCATCTGCACTTGGGCTATGAGTGCAGTGTTGCTCAGTCCAGGGCATGGTACTCCCTGATGTCAGGGGACATTGTGGCTGGTGAGCCACAATGCTTGACTAATTCTCAGAAGGCAGTGCATTTAATGCTGCATGTCAGTTCTCACAGGCTTGATCGTAATTGCTGCCTGGGGCCATTGATCCTTGCTACTGGCTGAGGCCATTGATGCTGGTTACTGCCTGGGATGTTCATTACACCTGGTCCCATTACTCCTCCTTACTACCTAGTCACAGTGATGCATATAACTGCCTGGGGCCACTGATAAATATATTGTCTGGTGCCATCAATAAACATGCCAGCCTGGAGAAGTTGATGCCAGGACTTCCTGGGACACTGATGCTTATTACAGTCAGGTACAATTGGCGCGTATTCTGTCTGTTATCATTAATGTTTACTATTGTTTCCCACCATTGATTTTTACTACTTGGGTCACTGATTGTCATTACTGTTTGGGGCCATCACTGTCTGTACTACTTAGGACCAATGATGCGTAGGTGTCTGGGCCCACTGATACTGGTTATAGCCTGGCACTATTGATGTTTATACTGTCAATGGCCATTCATGCCCGGTTACAGCCTGGGACCAATGATGTTTATGATGTGAGGGGCCATTGATGTCCCTTACAGTCTGGGGCCATTGATTTATTTACTGTCAGAGTCAATTGAAGCTTTCTACAGCCCAATGGCATTGATGCTTATACAGTCTGAGATCAGTGACCCTTGTTACATTGCTTCCAGTTAGTGTCTGAAGTCACTTATTTGGTTACTGACTGGGACCATTCATCCTCGTTACTGTCTTGGGCATTGATGCATGTTACTGTCTGGGATATGTTTTGCTTGTTATCATCTGGGGCCACTGAGGTATGCCCTTACAGGACTATTAATATAGCCTTTTAGCCCACTGCTGAGTTCCTGAACCCGAGTTATAGCCCTGAGCCCTAGTTATAGGCCTAAGGGAGATAGCCTTTAATGACCAATATAGCTCGAGGCAAAATGACCATAAGATTGTTAGAAAATTCCACCTACTAGGGGTAGGGTGTTCTAAATTAAAAAGGGAGAAACTGAAAGACAAACATTGGAATGTTATATAAGCCCTGAGCCACTGCATGGTCTTCAATGGATCTCACTACTTTCCAATGTCGTAATGCTTTTTAAAGCCTGAGGTAATAAATGTTTGTTACATCGCAGGACTATTGATATGTGTAATTGATGCATACACTCATCTCATATGAAAAAACCAAAGCACTCAAAAGCGTATTGGAACAGTAAGTACAAAGTCCAAACAGTAAGGACTTGTTTTTGAGAGCACAATTCTTATTTATTGTAAAACATAGACATTCAAATAATCTTCAGCTACAGATGATTGACAGACTCATATTCTTCAGAGATAAATAGCCCACATGTGTTTCGTCATTTCGTGATTTTTTCAAGGTTTGAGCAAATATAAGTGGGTATCCACTCTATTGTAAGCAACACAATCCAATAGTAAAATGTTGTGCAACTAGGTCGTTCCACAGGGGCAGCACCTTCGTGGAGTAAAGTAATAGACCAGACCTGATCAAAAAACAGTAAACGATGATCTCCTATAATGTAGATGAAAAGATGTGATAAGATAAGTGCCACTGGTGCTGGATGATGCAAAAAGATTGCTCAATAGGTATGAAAACACTAGTAAGTTACCAGGTCCCAGCAAGAGAAATGTCAAGCAACAAACATGTTGTTCCGCAAATTGCGCATGCGATCACATTCAATCCTGTGGGCCTCTAGGCCCATAGGAATTAATTGGAAGCCATTCCTTAATTGCGAATCACAAATTGCGAGTCGCAATTAAGGAATGTGTAGGAATCGCAATTTTTGGGCGATTCCTACATGCTTAGGAATTGCGATTCCTAAAATGCGATTCCTTAAAAATCGCAATTTAGGAATCTCAATTCCTTACATGAGATGAGTTAAACGCACTGGTTTTATTTCCAGCGTGTTAATGCACCTATGGTAGTAGGGTGCTTCAAACCATTATATCACCACCAGAATACTCTTGTTCCTCTTTGAATATTACTTCACCCACAGTAAAAGTTGATGTATTTAAACACGGTGTGATAACTGAAACCATTACTACCTAGCATGTATTGTTTTGATGCATATACTGCCTGGAGCTGCTGAGACATATACAGTCTGCAACAATTGATTCTTGTGCTACCATGGAATACTGATGTTTATACTGTTGATCTTGCATGTTATGCCTGGGACATTGCTGCATATGTTTATCAGGGGGCTTGGATACATATGACTGTATGATGCAATTGGTGTGTATTACCATCTGCGACCGTAAATGCAAATAAAGCTTTGAGCAACTTGAGCATATAATGTGTGGGATCATTGTTTCATGTGCTGCCTTGAGCCACTGATATATAACACTTTTTGCCATGGATCCATATAGTGTTTGAGGCTCCTATGCATATATTCTGGGAGATTGTGATTGCTCTTACTGCTTCAAAGGTGATGTTTGTCTGTTGGGAAATGATATGGTCTGCATGTATTAATGTGAACACCTCTATGCGGTTTCCCTGTAAAAATAATTGGTAATGTGTTTATTTTAGTTTTGTTAATGCTGTTTTACTAAGTTTACCACTTACACAGTTCTTATGAAGTAACTGTGCTAAAGAGCATGGGATGTCCACTCCTGTAATTTGCTGCAGACACTGGTACCTCTTGTGTCCCGTTGATGGTGGGTCAGGCTAAACAGTTCCTTCAAATGTTAGTGCTAAAAAAAGACACACTAATGCACATGCTCCAAAGAAGGAGTTGTAACCTTTTGACCCTGCTAACTGATGCCTGTCAACTGAAAGATGAGAAACCAGATTTTGAACAGCTATTTGCCAGTGCCAGGTGCTGCCAATGTCCTGTATTTCTTGCCTTTTCTTTTTTTGCTTTTGCTGCTGCACCGGTTTCTGAAAGTTTGTTGTTCCCATAGTAAGTGGTGTAATTTGGCCAGCTTTAAATGGTATTGGGTCATTGCCATAATGTTGTAGGATATCCGAATTTACCACAACACAGTAGAGCCACAAAGTTGTTTACTAAGCGCAGGATTACTCCATGCCTCCCAGCGAACAAGTAGGAGTCTTGATCCTTTCTCAGAAGTCAGTGAACATTGCCCTTAGTTAACAGTGTCATCATTAACATGGTGAGTCTTTAAGCATTTCATTTCTTCATTAGTGTTGGCCTCCTCTTACAGTATTGCAAGTACTCATAGGTCCTAAATCCCCAAGAGCATAGAAAGAAGACTTTTTGGGCTCTTTTTAGAAGGGCATCTCAGAAAGGCAAAAGCTTACAATCAATAGGGACTGATAGAGGATCAATAGGAGATCAATCTCAGCAAACGAAGCTGCAGTAGTAGCCACAATGGGTTATCATGTAGTAATTGAGGTAAATGGCAACATAATCATAGAGTGATATCTCCTGGCAGGTAAGATCAGGAGAGATTGCAAGCAACAGAGGGTAGAGGCAAAGGGTAAAGTGGTGCTCACCTTCTAATGGAGCTGTAGGAGTGTTCTCACCATCCACAGGGGTAGCTAAAGGAAGAAACCCACATTTCAGAATCTTCTAATGGCTTAACAGGAAGCAGAATAGGAGTTGCAGGAATGGTGTGAAGGCTCAGAGATTGCTTGCCTGTCACCAGGAGAGAGAGAAGCAGGTTCAAAGGTTGTCCCAACAGATACTGGAAAGGCTGAGCCTCAAGCATGAGTTGTGTGGGTCCTTCAAAGGTAGAGATCTGCTGGGGACCGAATGCTCTTCTTCATCTTTTTGTGATTTTAGACTGGTGCCCCCTGGAATACCCGGTCACGCTGTATCTCAGCTGCAGCTGCAATTGTCAGTCTTTCACAGTCTACAGGTCGCTATCTTTTCTTGTGTATTCCAGTTATTCTTATTTCTTGCCTGAGCATGAACGACAAACATAAGACTAGACAAGCTTGTTAACCATGACCAACCCAGCGACCTTTTATTGCATAATTTTGCTAGCTTTGCACATCGGATAATTTGCACAATATACAACAACATCAATCAGAGCAAAAAGGGCTGAACAGCCAAACTCGAGCCAAAAGGAGAAGGACTGTGGGTGCAAGACAGTGTTGGGGAAAACTTGGACCTACGCTTTTAAAAAGCCTATGTTTGCGCCGCGGTAACTTGCACAATAACATTTTTTATTCGAATTTCTGAAGGTTTCCCTTTTAGCCAAAACAACAGCATTGAGTGAAATTAAGAAAATCTGAATCCAGAGACGCTCTCCCTTGGTTTTAAGCTCAAAGCCCTATTAATCTGTCATTATAGACTAACTAAGGTTTTGTAACTTTATTTATAACTTTGTATAAATGATGTTAACTAAATGCACTATGTATATGCAACGGTTTTAATTAATCATGCATAATAAATGACCTTACCTTACCTATTTCTTGCCTGGTCTTATGTTTCATGCTACCTCCTGAACCTTATTGAGTCATGACAGAGTGGATGCTAGGATCAGCTTAAAAACTCTCTGCCACATTCACAAAGCATACTGGGGCAAACACCCAAGAATACCTGCTGAATTGCATCTCACTATGCCTCAACCAGAAACCTCTGTCGTCATTCACCCACCTGATGAATGAACTACCTTTCATGAGTATGAAACATGAAGTCAGATCACTGGGTGTGCAAAGGCCTAGACTTTGGCACTGCTACAACCATAACTTCAGACAATAAGCGGTTCAGGAAGCTTCTAAACACTGACCTATTCCAACTGGCTTTCAACTGAGCTCAGCACAGAAGAGGGATTATCACTGAAGAACACAGAACATGCTTTCAACAGTACTCAATACATCACAGTGGTTGCAATTACAGAATATCAGGCACAGTTACGCACTCTACTGACTCGACCTCTGCCTCCTTTTTATGAATGTGAATTTTTGTTCACTATCAGTGTTCAAAATAGGATGCCGATCACTTTATAAAACTACTAAATAAATAATAAATAGTAATGGGGTGAAGGCAGATTCATGAGATGTGGCTGTTGAGCCTTCCACATATTGATAATTCCACACTTAGTAGCTGTTGGTTGATTGTTACAGTCATCCATTTGGGATTCTACTAACACCTGGAATATAGCTGTTTCATTGGTCCAGTAATAATTAAAACAACTACAGGAACAACGTGTGGACCTTGGTTGGATATGGATACTATTAATGGCAACAACAATGTCCAACAAGGTATCATTTGCAAGGACATAAAGAGATATTGGGTGATAGACCTAATATGCCAGAGAGCAAAATAACTTTAAGAGCATATAAGCCAATAAAGATAAGAATACTGTGTAAACTGAAGGAAAGTTGCTTACATATCGCAATAATATAGGAAATAAACAAAATAGTCAACAAATAAAGAAACAGTTGCATATGTGCTCAGTGTGAAAGGGGTGAACACACAGTACTAGTGAGTGAAGTAGTCAGCACAAAAGTGTAATCAAATAGCATGGTACGGTGACAGACTGTCCAATGTAATCTGCAGAGTACTTAAATGAATCAAGTCCATGTAATTCTTTAAGTTGTACTCTGCAAGGAGGAGAAATTCCAAGAATAGTCTTTGTTGTTATTATAACAACAGCGTTTCATTCCTTAGTGTATTTGATGTCTCATCATCAGGACCAAAACAAAGTCAGCTGAGCACATGTGGGAGTAACATGTCTCTGTACTGATTAAAATATATATAAAGAACAGTCAAATTCAAATTCAAATAAACTTTATCCAGATTTTTACAGAAAATCCATAAAAGCACAACAAAACCAAATAAATACGTTTGAGTCTCACCCATAGCCAGCATGACATTTTGTGAATACAATTTGCCAGCATAAAACAGAAAAAGACATACATACAGAATAAAAGGGTTACATTAAAAAATCTCGCACATAGCCAGAGTATGATATTATAAATGCAGTTTGCCAACATAAAAAGTAATAGTCAGAATTCATTTCTGCAGTTTGAAAAATACACAATTTGGGTTGTAAACATATTTAGTGCAAAACAATTTATATAAAATATAAATAATAAAACAGTCATTAAAAACACATCAATGTTAAGTATAGAGCAATCTAACAAGTAAAAAAAGCTTCATATAAAACCAATAATCATTTAAGGCTGTTCAAAGGGCCTCACATGTTATTTTATTCAAGCGGGAACTTTTGTTTAGAGATAAAAATCCAGGCCCTTACTTAATCTACCTCATAACACAGCCTTTCTAGGTGACTCAGTGAGTTACTCTTCCTAATTGAATTCTTAATATAGGCCGCAAAAACATAACAAGTGTAAACATCTGACAATTTACGGAGAAAATCGAAGGCCACCTGATGGTAAATGAGACCCTGTGTTAAAAATAAGGGTCAGAATACTCTTAGTATAGTATCTTCATAAAATTTGCAAAACAATATAAAGTGCATTGTAGATTGCCTAGCTTTTCCATCACATGGGCTCATAGGTAAGTTTGATGCTTTGATTTGGGAAATGAAACAGTGTGATGGAGTAACTGGAAGTGTAGTCTGATCAAATAAAATCTGTCCTGGTTATTAATCATGCTTATCAGATAACCTTGTATCCCTTGTTGTATCAGGCCCTTACATTAACTCTCTACTGTGGCCTTAGTTCTTTTACTTAATTCTTTGTGGGCCTACCTTTTTCATAGAAAAATGGTACTTAATTCTTTCTTACTAAATTGCAAGATACTAGCGGGAACTCGGACACTACAGTTTTCTTCCAGTTCCTTTAATAGACCATTTATAAACCAAAGCCAGGAGATTTTTTCACACTGGTCAATTTATAGTCAATTCTTCATGATGTCTCTGGTAAATGTTGTGCCTTGTTTGCTCCAGATACTGTGCCATTTAATCACACTACTAAGATGAATGTGATCTTCTATGTGCAAAATGTCAAGTTCTTTGTGAGTTAAGTAGGCTGCTAAAAGTCTACATAGAATGGTATTCTCCTGAATCTGAATCTGTTTGCTGTTTATTGTACCCCAAATTGGCGCCCCATATAAAACAACTTGGAGACATTTGTTTTTGTACAATTCCACAATTTCTCTAATGGGTTTTGTACCAATTTTGTTTACAAATCTAAAGACCGCATCAGAAGCTCGATTAAATTATAGATTTGCGGTCTTTAAAATAGGTCCCCAGTGCCCATCCTGTGAGAATAAAATGCCCACATAGCTGAAGGTCTTTATCCTTTCTAGCTTTTGGCCTGTTACAAATTGTATCTTGCCCTTCTTCTTCCCCTTGCCATAGACCATGGTGTACGTTTTGGTTAGGTCAAGTTTTAGGCTTCTACCCCCCATAAAAGATACCAAGTTATCAATTCAAAGCTGAAGGCCATTTGCTGTCCTGCGTATAATAAAATCGGGGCTGCACGCAAACCGATTTTTGGTGTGTCTGCATTTAAACTGTGAAGCATGGCGTTGACCGTATTAATGTATAATTAAAAAGTAAAAAAGGGGCCAAGACACAGCCCTGCCTAATGCCTTTTGTCATCCTTTTTTTTGTTTTTTGTTTTTGTCCTCATTTTGCCAACTATCTTGTTTGGACTCCTCTCATCTCTCTGTACCAAAGTGTGGAGACCCTCAAAAGGAGAGAAGGAACGGAGGTTCCCCACAAGAACGATGCTGTTTCCACTTCCATCTCCTATTCACATATGGGGGCCATCGGGAGAATACTGGAGAGGCTGGGACCGACAGCATAATTGGCTTAATCATTGGACCCACTTGTCTTCTCCCTCCAGTCCACTATTGCAGTCCAGATCTTATCCCTGCTTCTTGGGTCGCACGCCATATCTGATTCACATCTGTACATAATGCTCTTTAAACACTCAGTGAAAGTTGGGGGAGTTTCCGATTTCCAAAGCCTACATATCTCTCGAGACGCCAATACAATCACATAAAATATAGGCTTTGAGCTGGGTGCATTCAGCCGATAGTCTTGGGTAAGTTCGGAGAATATTAATGAAGGTCTTACCTCGATTGGTTTGCCGAGTATTTCCTCTAAAAAGGTACATACCCCAGTCCAATAAGATTTAATTTTTGGACATCTCATAAACATGTGCATATCATCTGCTGTGGTATGCTTACACCTTGGGCAGTTGTATGTGTTACCTGTAACCTTTAATGACTTCTGAGGAGACCAATAGACTCTGTAGATGGTATACAGATGATTCCTCTTAAGCGATGCAGGTTTTACCACTGTCCGCAGCATGCCAAAAGAGTCAAACCACAGTTTCTTTATATCTTCATCCCCAAGCTCTCTGCCCCATAAATTTATGATTTCGGTTCCTATGTTGTCCTCTGCTTCCAAAATGGCCTGGTACCAAAAAGATATTTCTTTATTCCACTTATCCGTTCTCATCACTTGGTCCAACTTTGAGTTCTCTTCCTCCTGGGACCAATCTTGTGTAGCCCACCAAGAGCTTAGCTGGTAATACTTGAACCTAGTCAATCTTCCTCTAGTAAGATTATTAAGCACTTCCCAGCTCACTAGACTAGAGCCCTTTTTAAGATCTGCCCAGTAATATATACCTCCTGCTTTTAACGACTGACTAAGTTGATCTTTCAGGCATTCAGGAGTACCGGGAGATTCCCAAATCGGAGCCCGCGAAGAGTAGTATGGAATTCTCAATCTCTTTCTTATATAAAACCAGGTTTTTGACGCAGACCTTAAAATCTTCAACCTCACTTTTTTAAAAAACTTTGGGTCGCCATAGTTATATAGAAAATGGTACTGGCCTTGGCAGACATCCCCTAACAAAGCTTCAAATAATAGTCCCAGCGATGACTTATCAGTCTTATTTGCCAACATGCGAAAGTTTTTAAAATGAAAGGCGTAACAATAGGTAAGTAGGTCCGGTAAAGCCAATCCTCCCGCCTCCAGCCCTCTTCTCAGCTTTTTCCATGCAATTCTTGGGCCCTTCGAGGACCAAATAAAACTTCCAATTTTCCCCTGTAACTTAGCTATGTCCTCCTTCCTAAATGATAGCGGGATGGAATTATATAGGAAAGTAATTTTAAGAAGTATGATCATTTTTACAAGATTTACCCTCCCATATATGTTTAATGGTAGGTTCGCACATCGTAATAATAAACTCGTTATCTCCTTACTGGCTTTCTTCCAATTCACTGTAGGTATATCCTCTAATTTCTGAGATATCTATACCCCCAAATACCGCATTTGATTTTTGGCCCCTGGCTCCTCACACTCTGATTCCACTCCATTATTTCCGTTTTTTCCGTATTAACCTTATAACCCGAAATTACACCAAAACTCTCCGCCTTCTTCATTAAGTTAGGGATTGCTTCTTGAGGGTTTGTAGTATAAAGGGTCAGGTCGTCTGCGTATAGAGCTCATTTTACTTCGAACCCGCTAGTTCTAAAGGGAGAAATTGTATGATCCGCCCTAATCCAATTAGCGAAAGGCTCTATATACAGGTTAAATAAAAGCGGGGACACCCCTGCCTTGTACCTCTCGTGATGCTCAACCAATCTGATAATTCCCCATTAACCAACACCTTAGCCTGGGGGCTCGAATATAGATTTTGCACCCCCATAACCATATTTCAGAATTTGCAGATTCAGATCAGAACAGATCAGATGCCTTTTGTCATCCTGAACTTATCTGTATGTTCCCCATTTTTCCCAAAGCGCACACTAGCTATTAAAGAGGCGTACAGCCGTGAGAGATGGCATATAATGTCAACTGGGGTGCCAATTTCGGCTAAAGTCTGCCACAGTTTAGCGTGGTTCACTAAATCAAATGCGCTACTCAAGTCTGCAAAGCAGAGATGGATGTGCTCCTGGTGCGCTTTTGTATATTTACTGATTATCAGGTGTAAATTAATACCCTGCTTCACTGTGCCAATTTCTTTCCTGAACCCATATTGGCAATCAGTCAATATGTGATTATCCTGGGTCCAGGCTTCTAATTTGGCCAGATTCACCCTGCCCATTATTTTTACATAAGAATCTAATAAAGATATTGGGTGATAGCACCTTGGGTCTCCCATCTCCTTTTGTGAAAATGGGTGCGATGGTACTATAAATCCTTGTTTTGGGGAAGTGGCCATGTGCTGCCGCATTACATACTTGAGTTAGTATGGGTACCCATAGAGATTCAACAAACTTAAAAGTATCGACGGTTACCCCATCAGGCCCTGGCGCTTTTCCAAGGGTGCTATTTTTAATTGCTATGGCAACCTCTTCAATACTAACAGGCTTCAGAGGCACCCTTGCACCATGGTGCTAGGCTGCCAAAACAGCACTAGAGCAGAAGGAAAGGACAGGATTGCACCGTTTTGAATAAATATGGTGCATTCCTGCCTTGTCACTTTGGCATAGGGCAGCGCAGCAAGCTGCCTTGCTGCGCTGCCCTACGCCAAAATGCCATAAATGAGGCCCATAGTCTCTCACCCTCCTACATCCACACACTGACATATCATGCATTTATCAAGCATTTGACCACTTTTTACATTCACCAACTCATCCAAACACACAACCATATATGCAACCTCACCAACCAATGACGTGTTGCTTATACATAAGAAATATTAAGACCTATTTGCTTTGGTAGGGCCGTACTGGACACTGAAACAAGGTTATTTGAGTATTTCTAATAAAACATTTTTTATAAACATTTTGTATGTTTCATTCATTATTAATAGCACATGAGAAAATGAAGACCGAGTCCAACTGCTCGGGCTACAAAATAGCATTTCAAGCGGAGAATTACAATTCAGCATATGAATCAATAGGCAAAATATAGAACACTGCTCATTTCCACCAACTAACTCACCAAAAATGTCCACTCTTCCAAAACAATACTTATATCTAAGCAGAACCAAATAAAGGTTCCCAGAAGCCCCAAATACTTTCATGGTTAGGCAAGCAAGAGGGTCTAACCATAAAAAATAAAGGGCATCATTACGATGCCAGTGGGGCCGCCACTGACAGGCCGTCGGTGGCGGTCCCACAGACAGACGGCCCTTCGGGCCGACCGCCGCATGAGAATGATATGTTGTTTGCCTTGGAAGGCAGCCCTGGTGGAATAAGGAACGAATAACTGAGGTGTAACTTGTGGTTATCTGCCTGTTAATCTTGATTAACACTACTTTCCTAGCGACCCAGATACTTTTTTTTAAATAGTTTTTTAAAAGAAAATATGTTTCCACTACTAAGCATCTGTTTGTGTCACAAATATGTGTAGGAAGCTTCAGAACTAACATACTGACTGATTCTAAGGTTCTGCAAGACCAGGACATGTGGCAAGAAGTGGCAGTTAAGAAATGAAACAAGAATCTCAGAGGCCTCTTAATGTATGTTACTTCCTCTGCCTCCATCTACTCAGAAATCGGGTGTAGCAATGGTAGTGTCAGTTGTACCAAAGGGAAAAAATAAATAAATGTAAATCCGTATTTGTAAAGTGCGAACTACTCACCCTTACGGGTCTCAAGGCACTGGGGGCCATCGTGGAAATTAAGTGAGCTATTGCCCAGAGTCACATGGTGCTGAGCTGCCACCGGAGCCGGGGATCGAACTGTGAGCCCTGTGCTCCGAAGTCAGCTGCCCTGACCGCTGCACCACACCTCTCCAGAAAGGGAAAGCAAGAAGCCAGGCAGTGGGTAATCGCCTTCAGTCAGAACAGGGTGCATTGTATGGAACAATGAAACAAGGAGTTGCCAGGAGCATTCTCATTAGAAATTAAAACAATCTAACGTAATTTTGCCACTCCTAGGAAAGCAGATAAAATTAGACTAGTATGAGTAACATAGGGAAATGGGAATGAATATCTACTGTCTCCTGAATTAACACAAGGGGTTAAACTGATGTTATTAAAAACAGGATTTCAGCTCAGTTACAAATATAATAGCAAATTGCACAAAAGATTTCTCATCTCAAGATAAAGTTAATATATGATTTGATTTAATTTAATTTGATTTGATCTAGTAGATCTTAGGTCTTATAAAGCGCAACATAGTAAGGCAGTTTCTTAGTGAGGTATACGAAATTCATGTACTTTGCTTTTACACAATTATGTGAAACTGGTATTTGGCATTGTATTTTAACGCAAAATGTGTCCTTGTGTCTTTTTTGGAGTGAGAATGCATTTCATGCTAAAAACATAATGTAAACAAACAACAGCATCGCAAACAACAGCGCTTGTGCTCTGTCATTTGTGTTGTTCCCTTGTGTTTGCAGTACATTTTTACAGCGAAAGGTGTACTGTGAACGGTGCTTAATTACGCGATGTGGTGTCCTAGTGTAATTTCTGGAATTTTGCATAGCAAAAGCCGCGTGAAGTTTCCGAAATTACAGTACATATGCCAGCATAATGCAAATTTAATCCAGGCCTAATTAGAAGTTACTGATTCTTTGTTCCATGCGAACAGCATATAACACTTATTCTATCCTCTGCCTTTTCCCAGTTCAGATGGCATTCATTCCTGATATACATCACAGTGCAAGTATTCATTATCTTAACATTAATACTGCCTCTGATGATCCCTTTTTTTATTTAGAGCTGAATGTTTGTAATGTTAATGAATGTTTGAGTGAACCACGACCAGGATGGTACTGCAGTGTGAGCGACAGGAAACACAATAACCATTGGCAAAGCCGATAAGTCTGGCGTCGTCCGCCAGCCTTTTTGCAATTCTTGTTTTGTTTTATCGCGGCTTTTGCAAAACTATATTTTTTTTCAAGCTGCTGGGCCTTTGCAAATCTAAAAAAAAGCATTGGCTAAAGGCAAAAATGGTTTATGGTCTCAAAAAAGCACACATTACCATAATATTCCCTGGCACTGAAGGGAACTACTTTGTGTGTGGATATGCTCCTTGTGATAGGGCAGCATCCCATTACTCATAGTGAAGTCAACCTGTGACTGTGGGGTAACATGTTGCACCTTGATGCATGCTTGTGTGGGTTAGAGAAAAGTGTAAATGACACAATCACAGAAAAATGGGTTAAGTGTGGCTGAAAACTCCGGTAAGTGATTAAGTCATACACATAATTTTTGTAAAATCAAAAAGTCTTTTCTAACTTAGACCTAAAAAGCTGATTCTTATGCCATTGGCTGCTAGCATTCTGCCTTTGAGAAAGCAAGCAAGAAAGAAAGAAAGCAGGAAATAGGAAAGAAAGAAAAAGGAAGGATGGAAATATGGAAAGAAGGCAATAAAGAAAGAAGGCAAGGAAGAAGAAAAAGAAGGAAAGAAAGATGTCCAGAAAGAAGAAAGAAAGAAAGACTAGAAAAAAAGAAAGAGCGAAGGACAGAAAGAAGGAATGAATGAAAGCAAGGAAGAAGGAGTAAAAGCAGGAAAGAAAGAGATAAAAGAGAGTGAGAGAACAGAAGAAAGAAAGAATGAAAGAAAAGAAAAGAGAAAATAGAGAAAGAAACCATGAAAGAGTAAATGATAGAAAGAAAGAAAGAAAGAAGCTAAGAGAGAAAGAAAGCAAGTAAGATGGTAAGAAGTAATGAAAGGAGAATAAAAGCAGGAAAGAATGAAAGAAAAGGAAAAGCAAGAAAGAAGAAAAGAAAAATTAAACAAAAAGGAAATGAAGAATGAAGCAAATCAGAAACAAAAAAGAATGAAAGAGAAAAGGAAAGCAAGAAAGAAAGAAAGAAAGAATCAAAGAAACAAAAAAGGAAAGAAAGAGGGAAAAGGAAAGAAAGAAAAGAAAGAAGGAATGAAAGAATGAAAGAAAAGGAAAGAAAGAAGGAAGAAAGAAAGAAAGAAAGAAAGAAAGGAAGGAAGAAGAAAGGATAGAAGGAAATAAACAAATCTGTTACAAGTGCTGCAAATTAAACACGATAAACACTGGTTTACTTTCTGGGCAAAGTTTTATTAGAGCACCATTGGTGAAATTCAGCTTAGAATAAACGTGTTTTGAAGAATTGCCTGCTTATGAATTCACATGTATAATATTCAAGCTGACGACAATTTAATACAGAACAGTTACAAATGGACATGGTCTGTTATGTGGTGAAATACCAGCAGTCAGATAAAGGATACTCCAAAAGGAATTTACAACAGCTTTGGCCAGAGACAATAACTCATAAAGTGTGGAATGTGGCCTGTGCTGTCATCTGGCTCAAGGCCTCCTGCTGTCACATCAGACTCTACAAACAAAGGGAAATTCAAAGTAATAAATTAGAAACAAAAACATTGGCACAAAAGAAAACTAGCTTGTGTGTGGATGTGCTCCTTGGAAAGAGCAAAATGCAGTCGCTCAAAGTGAAGTCATCGAATGGCTGAAGTGGGCTGACCCCCTGCCTCATGCTGTATACTGTAGTGTGCAGAATCAAAATGTGAATGACACAACAACAGACCAGTGGATGAAGAAAGCTGCTGAAAGGCTTTTTAAAAAAGTATATTGTGTACACACACACACACACACACACGCTTTTTTTAAAATCAAAATTCTTGGCTAATGCCAGACCGAAAAACAGAGGAGGAATCATAGAATGAAGAGAGAGAGTGGAAAAGGATGTCTTCACTCAACAGTTACATCAGATTTTGCTTAGCCCTATAGAATAAGAGACTGAAATAAGATCCATAAGTACAGATAGCGTGGGATCTCAGGATGAAGGAAGAGATAAGCGTAAATACAGACACAAAAGGCAGCGGAAAATATTAAAGTAGATTTAACATGTAAGAATCTATCACAAAAATATGGTTGGTGAAGTTCTATGTAGTTTTAGGGTATTAAAGAAATACATTATTTTAAGGCTGCTAAATGTTTAACAGTAGCCTGACGTGAAGCACAAGTGGGACATTATGAGTGTTGTTTAGTGCTTTAGATAGAATCTCTCTTGTGGCCAGCTTAGGCTTCTAACATGAATCATGAATCAAACATTGTGCATATCAGAATGCTCAAACCCAGTGTTGGTCCAGGAGGAAAACACAGCATGTTGCAGAAGCCCGGCCTTCATTTGCATGTGGAAGATGTCATGCAGTTATAATCCAAATTAAGCCCAGCGGTTCTAGTGCCAAGAATACTGATTATGTTCACTTCACAGATGTGTGGGAATTTGTTGTTAACCAGTATATATTAAATGCTGCAAGGCTGGCAGTGTGCTGTTGTATGTGGAAGGGGACATTTTTACCCAGGCTCTTGTTTTGTGTTTGCATGTTTTGCAGATAGTTTATGATATTGGGCACTGGGTCTACTGCTGTATGTTATTCGGTGATTCATGATTTCTCAAAGAAAGAAATCCAAAGCAGACAGATACATTTGCACAAAACTGTTTTCCTCCCACACACAGACATCTATGATCTTCAGCCAAGAAATCAGTTTCACAGAATCTGTTCTGAGACAAACAAAATAGATAATTGCCTCTCCACCTAATAAACAAATTAATTAAACAAGGTTTAAATGGGACTAGGCAGTAAAATATAATATGCCAGGTAAATATCTTCAGAAGATCAGTTTTGAGCCTGCGGTTCAGTTTCAAAACAATATTGAAGCAAATTGAATATAGTAAAAACTTTCAACTCCAGAATAGATTTGCACAAATTATTTTGAAAAGTGACGCAAGGAACTTGATTCTGTCACCCGGCAGATTCAAAGTAAACTCAAATTTGTAGCACAAATTCTACCATGATTTCAGAATTACATTGATTAACAAAATTTCAGGGCTACCTGAAGTGACTTCACAGATCCTTTGACTCCCCCTCCCCATGACAAGCCTATATTACCCTCTTGTCCCAGCCTTAGGCGGCCTTCATACAACCTTCTATTTGCTGCTGAGGTTCAAGGAAAGAAAGAAATGAATTACAACTTTGAGACCAGGGATTTCAAAGGCTCTGTATGGGTACCAAAGGGAAAGGCAGGAAAAATACATCCTACCCCTGGCTACTACTAATTGATTGTAATCATAATGGAGATTGCGCATCTGTAAGCCATTGCCTTCCTTTTCAATGTATGGTTTGTTACTAGGATGGCGAGAGAGAACTGGCCCACTTTTGAATGAGATTCAGTGTGTATTTTAGGGGACTTACTCTGCCCCACCTTTGTCCAGCAATGCATGGAGCAAACCGCTTTCCAAAAGGTACTATAACAATATAAGTTTTATCTCAACAGCTACAGGTTAAGCCAAGTAATAATTTTGTTCCCCAATTGTCCACTTTCGTACAAATCAACAAGCTGATACAACACTGCGAAGTATGCCATACTTGACTTGATCTAATCATCTATAAAGATGGTATTGTTTTGGGTAATGATCCTATCCCAGTGGGCTGGTCTGACCATTTACACATTAAGTACAAAAATATCACCCTAAAAAAAAAGCAGCCAGGAGATCAACTACCTACTACAATAAGTTTATACAGGCAGCTATAGCTGTATTATTGTCACCTCCACTTCTGTGTATCATATATATATAAAACCAGGATCCCAGAGAACGACCGCGGTGGGCCAAACAAGGGCACAGACTCCAGTTGAAGATGCAATAAAGAGAATTTATTGTCTTAGCATGTCAGGATGACGCGTTTCGACCACAAGCCTGTGGTCTTGATTACATAGTGCGCTAAGGTGAAAGGTATACAATTTATAGTGACATGAGTGACTTTACTATGTTCATAGTGACAAGGCAGAAAATGTTACACTTTTGCAGCATGTATTAAAACATCTTGTCATACAGTGATGACTAGGCGCAGCAATGACAAGCAGTTTTGGTAACAGGCATAGAAAAAAGACTACCCCTCTATATGTAGGTGTAGATGGCCATATGTTCTGTAACATACGTTGTGTGTGGCAGACTAGAAGGTAAGCTCGTGTAATGGCGGTGCTGGCTGCATTGTAAAAGATAAAAAAATGCTAAATAAATGCAAGAATTGGGTTTGAAGTCTCCCAAATTATGTCTGATGGAAAACAAAATTAAACGGTATTCCTCATTAATCGTGGGTGTGTGACTACATCCTAGAAACCATGAATGCCATGTGGCACAATTAAATGTGGGAGGAATCCGGTGTAACATCGTAACTAGGAGGGGAACAATGTATAAAACCCATTCATGTTAGTAAAAGCATGTGGAAGCCAATGCCAAAGTCTCTGTATCTGTCAGCGCGCAACTAATGCGGTTGTATATTGTAAGCTTAGTGCTGGTGCGGACGAAGGGCCTAGATGTTGCTGAAGTTTAATCTTAACATGTTGAGGGCTGAGGCTGATGTATGGAAATCGAGTCAACTGCCAAAAAATATGTCAAATAAGTGAAAAAATGCTATACAGTGCAGTCACTTATGGGTAAAGTTAAAAATGAGTGCATAATAGTGGGAAAACTTAGTGTTGGTGCCATGAGATGTGGTGAAGACAAAAATCCAAACAGTCGCTAAAGGAATAGGCGTGATTGGAGCAGAATAGTTAAAAACTGTGTTTGTAGTGGATTAAAAACTGGACATCTAACTTAAAGTCAGCCGACTTCTAAAAATTTCATATTGGCGAAATTCTCAGAGCGCAAGACTGGAGTGAATATTGTAGAAGGACACTATAAGAAGTTATAAAAAGTTATAAAAGTCTTCACTGATGTTTAATCCTGCCGGGGCCTTAGTGTTGAGTTCTATTATTTATTTCGACTCCAGTTGTCTCAACAATTTCTCTCTGTTGCCACCCTATCTGAGTGGCGGAATGCTATCAATGACGCAGTATTTAAGGTGGTCTAAGTTGTTCTGGTGTGTCTCTTTGAAGTGCCTGGCGACAGGGTATGTCGGGTCACTGTTGACAATGGCTCTGATGTGTTGCAAAATCCGTAGGTGCACTTGGAGCTTAGTGCTCCCTACATATTTTAGTCCGCACCTGCAAGTAAGAATGTACACTGCGAATTCTGTTCTGCATGTGAGTTTCTGTTGTATCATTATGGGTTTGCTTCTGAATTCTGCCGAGATTTGGGTGGTGTTAACTCCAAATCTGCAGGCCCTGCAACTGCTGCATTTACGAAAACCTTTAACATTAGTTAACCAATTGGTGGTATTGGTTATTTCAGGTCTGTTTCTGACTATAGTGTCATGCGTGGACCAGGCTCTCCTGTAGGTGATGTCAGGCCTAGGGGCAACTATGGGTCCTAGTGTGGAGTCTGTTTTGATAATGCCCCAGTGTTTGTTGAAAATGGATTTGAGTGCTCTTGACTCAGTGTTGTGAGTCATGATGAGGCGTGTAGTTACATATCCCTTAGTGGCCAGGTCCGCTTGAGTGTCTGTATCAACAGTGGTCTCTGCGGATGTGTTCTCTAGTAACAGCTCTCTGGGAAATGAATTGGCTTTGGTGATTGCAGCAGTGATAGTCTTATCAGTGTAACCCCTGGCTTTGAATCTAAATTCAGACTCCAATTGGCATTTGGTTAGGTCTGTGGGATTGCTGCAGATTCTGCGCAAGCGCAGCATTTCTCCGTATGGAATGCTAGCTTTAAGATGTTTTGGGTGAAAACTGGTGGCGTGAAAGGTAGAATTACCTGCAGTGATTTTTCTATGGAGGGTGGACTGTAGTGTGTTGTCTGAAACATAAATTTTTACATCTAAAAATTCTACAGTGTCAGTGCTGATGGTGGCATTGAACTCCAAATTTAAATCATTGCATTTGATATCATTGATAAATGATTTAGCACTGTCCATAGAACCCCTCCATACCACAAAAACCTTGTCTATGTAACGTAGCCAGCAAAGAATGTTGTTGGACCAGGCTTCAGAGTGCGTGACCTGGAGGACCCGCTCCTCCCACCAGCCCACATGGAGGCAGGCGTAGCTGGGGTAAAAGCAGGCCCCCATAGCCACACCCCTGAGCTGCTGGTATATCTTGTTGTTAAACATAAAATAGTTATGCTGTAGGCACCACTCAATAAGAAACATGATGAGCTCATTATGTTTATAACAGTGGATATGTCGTTTGGTCAAAAATTCACGGCATGCATTCAGTCCATCAGGGTGAAGGATGCTCGTGTAAAGCGAAGTTATGTCGAGGGACATCAGGATACAGTCTGGTGACCACGGAATGTTTTTGATTTTAAGCAGGAAATCGCTAGTGTCTCTCAAGTATGTAGGTAGTTTGGTGACGTGCTCTTGTAAGAAATAATCCACATATTTCGATATGTTTTCGCAAAGGCTTTTGCGTGCCGATATAATAGGCCTGCCAGGTACCGGCGATGTTTCCTTGTGTACTTTAGGCAGGAAGTACAAAATTGGTAATACAGGAAATTCATTGTTCAGAAATTTGAACTCATCTTTGCTGAGTGCGCCTTGAGTCCTGTAATTCTTCAAGCATCTTTTGAGTTCTTTGCCACTAGCGATCACTTCCTTCATGTTGGTAGGCCTATAACATGTGTCATCATTCAGGTGTCTGTGGGCTTCTTCCATGTACATGTCTTTAGGCCATAGGACGATGTTACCTCCTTTGTCTGATTTGTTGATGATTATATCAGTTCTGGCTTTGAGTTTACTCATGAGGTCCATATATTGTTTGTATTTGAAATTCTTTTTGCTTTTTGCACAGGTTCTTCGTTTGTGCAAATTCTTGACTTCTTCCACAATGACATCATTGTAAATGTCAACGGCATCTCTAGGCATGGAGGGAGTGAAAGTGGATGGTGGCTTGAACGGACTCCTGATGAAGGTCGGTGTGTCAATGCCAGCGTTATGTAATAGTACTTGCGTAGAGGGATCGTCATTTGGAGATTCTAGCTCAGACATAGTTCTGATGATGGCAATGTCTGAAACTGCAAGAGTATCTGGCGTGTGAACCCCCACACTGCTGTTGGAAGGTAGGGATGTGTTGCCATGTTTTTGTTTGAAAAATTTGATGAGTTTAAGTTTCTGAATAAAATTAAAAATGTCAATTCGAGTGGTGGTGTAATTGAAACTGCTTTCTGGGCAGTAGGTCAAACCTAAAGAGAGAAGTTGTTTTTCCGCCTCTGTTAGTTGTAGATCCGAGAGATTGATAACTGTATTGGAGTTGCTAGTTATTTTCGTCTCCAGTTGCCTCTTTTTTTGTTGAAGTTTCCTCTTTGATTTCCTGCGCTTTCTGCGCTCCCTCCTTCTGCAGTTCCGCCTGTGTTTTGTTTCTTCGGTAATCGTGGCCGCAGTGTTTGGCGCCTGTCTTCGACTAAAAAACCAAGTTCCTCCGTTAAGCTGAAGTTGTTTCTCAGTCTGGGGTCACTATTGCTTGTGATGCTGCCGTCTTCTGAGTCCGTGCCGGTGTCAACAGTGGAACTCAGGTCAGATGTTGATGCCGAGTCAGTTGGATCACGGGACATGGCAGCTGACGATGTTGGTGCGGTAACTTTGGTTAGAGTATTGAGCTTTTGTCTTTTTGCTGAATCAAATTTCCTCGCTAAGGTGAAAATCTGCCCACACTCATAGTCAGACTTATCTCGCGCAAATTTAAATGCCTTGCGTGTCTTTATAGTTTCTTCATGTTTTTTCAATCTTGCAATTATTTCCTCACGGCCTTTGCTCACAACTTCTTTTTGGTCTGAGCTGTCGAGTTCCTCATTAATGTTGTCAATTTTGTCTTGAAGTTCCCTTCGATCAATGTCAGCATACTTGATGATGATAACTATTAGGCGCATAGAAGCCTCTAAGTTGCTCTCCGCCCTCGTGAGCAAGGGAGTGTTTCCCGAAACGCGTCGAGCTGGTTACTGATTTACATTAAAAGCCGCTTTTTGAAAAGGAAATTGTGTCCACAGTAGCTGTTTTTCACTGTAAAACGGCGTTGGTTCGATATATATATATATATATATATATATATATATATATATATATATATATATATATATATATATATGTATGATACACAGAAGTGGAGGTGACAATAATACAGCTATAGCTATATATTTTCCAAGTTTGCCCTGTAATTGAAGACGCACTCCACAGTAGGTGATTGGCAAAATCATTTATTTCATCAAGAACTTGTGTTTTATTCTAAATCGATGTCTCCTTTCGCCAACACGTTTCGGAGCCTCGCGCCCCTTCTTCTTAGGCATTCAGAATTCACAGGCAAATGCTTGCTGACCACAATCCTTCGCGTTGCGAATCATTTATTAGGCCTCCGGTGTGCCTCCCCGATGGGTTTATGTTGCAATGCACGTTTGGATCTGTAGTCCGTTTCACGCCCAATTTCACCCTCTAGTGGGTCCATGTGAATTCTGAAAAATTAAAAGGATAAGTAATGTACAAGCCCTCCAGTGAGCCTTAGAATAAAAACCAAGTTCCTCAATAATTTGCCTACTGTATATATATATATATGAGACAGGGGTTCCAAAAAACATTTTTCCACCACTACATTCTCCATAGACTTTTGTATCCTGCATAACATGAAACCAGCTGAACGGATTTACATGAAAGTTGGTAGGATTGCACATTAAGGTGCCCTGATGATAATTTTGGATAGTACAGGTAAGTAGGGTAACTATGTCTTCAGTTATAAGGCATTTAAACATAGTGATATCTGTTGTTGCTGTATTTTCACAAAATGTTGTGGTATTTTATGGTATGTCGTGGAAGTAACGCGTTACATAGCGTTAACAACGCATTATGTGTTTGGCTAGTGACTGCTTTTACAAAAGTTAAAGGCAGCCATGTTGTTTTTAGGTACACTTTGGCTGTGTTCTGGGTTTCACACTTAGATATAGGTAAGTATTAGGTCTGCTATTTTAACCCTACCTATTACCACTTCATTAAAGTGGTAATCGGTAGGGGAAAAAATGTATACGTTTCTGTATATTTAAAAAAATATATGGAGTACTGCGGTACCTAAAATAAATTTAGAAAACTCTATAACTATAGCTTGCGCCTTCTCCATGCACTGCTTATACAGTTATTGCATTGCAAATCAGATCTTTTGTGAGAACACAGTGCATGGTCGAGTGGTGAGTTATAGTTAATGTAGTGTAGCTACCGAGTTGAATACACTGTATATGGAGGTGCACAAGTTATAATAAGTTGAAGGTGTTACGTAAATTTTAAATTAAAGGTATAAGTATATATTTCAATCTTTACATTTTTGTGTACTTTAAGTTTGGTTTGCACAGAAAGAATAAATAGAGTTTTTCTAACTGTAACAACGGTTTAACCTTTGTTTTTTATTGGGGAAAAAAATATATATATATTCGCATTTTCTTACGGCAAAGCGGGACAAACGTGGGCACTCCAAACAGGGTATCCAATTTAAATTCTTTATTGCAGCACGTCCATCACTGATGCGTTTCGGCTGCTCCCAGCCTTTTTCAAAGTGTATGAAACCCACAACCCAGTGAAAGTTTTAAACGACATCATCATAGATATTAAAGACATACTTTCAAAAGCACTTCTTTTCTTTTTTCTCTCTACTCTATCTCTTTTTTATTTTTCTTTAAAAGAGAAATTCATAAAGTGTAAAATCATTGACATCATCTATCAAATTTCACGTTACAGTACATTTTTTCATTTTCTTTTTTCTCTTTTTTTCCTATCCTGTTTTTTTTATTTTTGAGACTGTATTCACTGTTCATGCTACTGAGCTCTTGGGCGGATGGAGCAAATTTATACAGTATTGGGCCAGTGCCCAAATCACAACATCAACAGCATCAATCACCATACTTTCTCTCCAAATTTAATCTCCTGATTATTATACTCCCATTTATCATCCTAACGTCTCATACGAGGTGGAGCCACATTTTGTATTCCACAAATAGATCTCTTTTCCCATATTTAATCCTACATAATATGTGCAAAATTGCAAATAGAATATATAGATTTAGCAGCAAGAGATTTCTGATAAATATTCATTATATACAAATTATTGAACTGCATCACACTAAGGGGAAAAATAAATAAATAGTCACTTAATATGTCCATTATAGATTTGACTGTAAACAAACCTCTCCCTATTGTGCAAAACACTGGAAAATGTAAACTGGTTGAACATCAACATCACAAATCTCATCCACTAATTTTACCAACAATTTGATGTCTATAAATCGTTCATAAATAAGCACATATTTAGAGGAATTAATAGAAAATGTGAAAAGGACTGTAATTCATACAATTCATACTCAGTTATACTTGTACGATAGTGGAGACAGCATCTGATTGCAAACTGTCATCCTATGTGCACTTCCATTTTTTCATCCCTATTCAGAGCTGAGGGAATTTTGTATGTAAATCTAGAATGTATCTAGATTCTAGGCATCTAAGTTCTATCACTCTATTGCTAGCATTTTGATACAGTAGCTAGTTTATAGTTAAATTCTTGGATTTTTTTGGTGGCTATATTCACTGTTTTCGAGCTGTATCCCCTTATCAAGATCTTCCCTTCATTAGTTCCAGTTGTTTATTATATCCTTTTTCCTGGCTACATATTCTTTTCAGTCTGAGTGTTTCCCATATGGAATACTTTCTTTTAGATTTTTGGGATGTTGGCTTTTAAAGTGCAACGTGCTGTTCCCTGCAGTCTCCTTATGATATACCAATGTATTGATTTTTCCTTCACTGACTTTCAACGATATATCTAAAAAAGTATTCTCACTGGAACTCATAGATGCAGTAAATTTTAAGTTAAAAGGATTGTTGTTCAGCTTTTCTATATACTCATATGCTTTTTCCTTTGTTGGATTCCATAATAAAAACAAATCGTCAATGTAACAAGTCCAAATTAAAACAATTTGTACAAATTCATAGTTGTCATCCGCCCAGGCCACCTGCTTTTCCCTCCAGCCCATCACCAAATTGGCAAAGCTGGGGGCGAAGCAGGTGCCCATGGCCGTACCGACCTTTTGCCAATACAGGACTTCATTATGCATGAATATGTTTTCTTTTAGACAGATTTGTATCATCTGGAAAAGCATCCTATTATGTTCCAGAAAACATGCTGGTCTAGTTTTAAAAAAATATTCATATTCACAAGCGCATGTCCCAAATGTATGGTCAATAGAAGTATACAGTGCAGCCACATCCAATGCTGTCATTAAATAGGTGTCTGACCAAACCAAGTTATGAATCTTTGTTGAAAAATATCCACTATCCTTGAAATATGCTGGAAGAGTTTTCACAAAGAGGAATAAAAAGGAATTGATATAAATGGCAGTATTCTCTAAAAAGCTTTCATTGGATGAGATGATCATTCTGCTGCCTGACTGCTTTGAGACGCAAAAAGATTGGATCACAATGCATCAGTTATCAGAGATAATAATTGTTTATCTCAGGAATATGGCCTGAAAAGCCTGCAGAACTCTACATCTTCATTGACCTGGATATGCTTTCTAAGAGCTGAAGATTGCGGGAGTTGCTGGAGAACTGTGAAGCATGCAAGACCTAACTCTGGAAACAAAGAAGGTTACAAATGAAAGGAGGGGACAAATGAAAAAAATGCTAAACAACCATTCCCAGTAGCATCTCCAGCATTATGGAATTCTCTACCCATCGAACTTAGATGTGGCAGATCTCTTTTACAGTTCAGAAGGAAATTGAAAACTCATTAGCTTAATATACTTATGAAGTAACAGACCTCGTTGCTTTCACACCTTCTATTTCTTCTCACCCTACTTGTCATACTTCAGTTTTCTCGCCCAGCCTCTTGCTCTGATGCAGTTGCATAGTCAGTCAATTCTCTCGTCCAGCCTGTTACCTTTCTGTAGTGCTATCATACTTAGTTAGAGTAATGGAACTCTTTCCTAGTTGAAACGCGTTATATCTGTAACACGCCTTTTGTTATCCTCTCCTTCAATAAGATTTACTGCCATCTATTTTCCAGCTTCTCTCAAACTGTAAATCTATTCTCACTTCAGTTTCTCCTGCCAAACTCTCATTTTTCTGTAGGTAAGTTGTGTTTCCTATTTCAGAATATTTCAAGTTTAATACAGGTCATTTATTTTCAGACAAAAAAGTCAAAATCATCAACGTTTCACTTGCTGTACCTTCCAATCAACTCCTCTTTCATACCCTCTCCAGAAATCCTCCCAATAAATGGACCAATTTTAAGGCAATGACTCTGAGTTTGTTGATGAACACTGTTACCACATTGAAACCCTCTAATCCTTTCTATGACCCCCTTCTTACTACACTGACAGAGGTTTTAAGCACCCATCTTGTGTCCTAACACACACATTTAATTAATATCTTAGTAGTTCTTGGTGACCTTTCTGGACTGCCTCAAATCTGAACACATCACATTGGCTCTGAATAAGCTTTCTTCAGACCCCAAATGACTAAACATCTTAAGTCCCATCCCAGGCCTCTCTTCATTCGCTAAGGTACCGAAAGCTATGTTGAGACACAACTTAAACCTTTTATCAGCATCAATATTCTCATTGATGATTTTTAATCTTGATTGAGAGGATATTGAAGCATAGCAGTGACTATGCAGCAAGTAATTGATGTTGCCCTGTTTATTGTCGCTAATGGTGACTTTAACCTATTGATGTGTCTTGTTCTGCCTGCTGCCTTAAACACATTGAACCACAAAATGCCACTGGAAACTCTGGTAGAGTGTAAATGATTAGGGGGAAAGATCCTTTAGTGATGCCCTTCCTAATTTTATATCCCGTCCTAACACATTAATTTTGTAAACTCTATACCAAATTCTATCCCTGTCCTCCTAGGGGTGTGCCAGGGTTCCATTCTTGCTTCAGTTGCTCGCAGCCCCTTTCAGATGTTCCCCAAAGCACCCATAACTCACCTCAACATCTCTGGCATATCTCACCACTAAAGGGCTGTTCGCCAGGTGATATCTCGGGTTTATCAATGACTTCAGGAATATCCAAGCATGAGTGATTTTCCATCATTTTAAACTTGTTCTTCTCAACGCTGAGTTTGTACTCATTTTCCCTTCCTACTCTACTGCCCTTTTTAAATCATGGTTTCACTCTAACTATCCTAGACTGCAAGCTTGGTATCATTGACAGCACTAAATTCCTTGAATTCATTCTCGACAAGAGGCTCTTTCTCTTACAATCCTTGTTTTTTCAGGTTCAAGTGCCATTGCATATAATGAACTTGTAATATGGGGGACGGGTATCTGTCGCATTGTGATGGAGTAACCTATCTACCACACTCTAAATCAGGCCCTAAGTTACGTAAGCTTTAATTTCTCATATACCTAAAATTCATCTGGCGCCATTGAAAGTTGCGCTACATGCCACAGATTACCTAATCTACGGAAGCACTGGTTTTGCCCACGAACATGTTGGTGAATCTTGGTCCTATCTTGTTGATAACGTTTTACCTTCTGGCTCTCAACACTACCTGATGAGGCGAATGAAAATCTGAGGGGGGCTCCACCATATTAGAAATACTGAAACTCTTCTCATGAAGCCCCCACTTTAAAAAGGACTCAGTCCTTCCCTGGCTCTGTGTAAGATCAGTGATTTACTTTCCTTGTGTAAGTATCTCAAATGCTTTCCCACAGCCGCTTGCTGCCCCCTGGTCTTAAAGGTCAGATTGCAGTATTACTGGGACTCTGTTGTTCATGCTTGAAGAATTACTGAATTTCAGGGTGCTGATGTGTGTGTGTGTGTGTGTATGAGTGAAGACTTTGCTGGTCTCTGTGAGTGAGAATGCAAGCAACAAATAATTCTTATGCAGACAATGAATTTATGAAAAATGTAAGCTCCCTAATCAATTGAGACACCTGAGAAAGAAAACTAATTCTTTGGCACTGACACACTTATTGTGGGTAAAAAAAAATGTAAATCCGTATTTGTAAAGCGCAAACTACTCACCCTTACGGGTCTCAAGGCGCTGGGGGCCGTCATGGAAATTAAGTGAGCTATTGCCCAGAGTCACATGGTGCTGAGCTAACCTGCCGCCGGAGCCGGGGATCGAACCGTGAGCCCTGTGCTCCAAGGTCACCTGCCCTGGCCGCTGCACCACACAGTGCTGTTTATTTCTTTTGTAAAATCTTTCATTCTTTCGTGGATGGTAGAGTCCTGATTAAGGCATATACTTAAACCCATTAAAGAAGATCATATTATGTTATCGTAATCTTCACTCTAGGACTCTTGTTATTGACCTGACTTTATGGAGGTTGCCTGCAGGAAATCTCATGTTGTCCCTCCAGATCTAAAGTTTATATATGTGTGCATGTAAATAAGAGATGTTATAGTACATGAGAACAGCTTACTATTTTAATAGTTTATGTATGGGCCCTCATGAGAAGGCCCTTAGGATGAACAGACTCATCCAGCAATCTGGTCACTCAGGCAACCACACTTCAAAGTCATACCTCAATTCCTGTATCCTGCTGCTGTTCACATAACTGTTTGCTGTACCAGACAAACAATGTAGAGAAGTGACATTGAGAATTGCAAACATCTTAGCAGTTTACAGTGAGAACATTGCCACTCCTTGTGAGTGGCAAGGTAAAGGGGAATGAAAGTTGAGTTGAGTGGGATGGAAACCCCACTAAAATAATAAACGCAATCCTTGTCAGGGTGAACCACATAAGTCACTAAATAAACCTGTGCTTCGCACTCTGGGAGCTTGCCAGAATAGCAGTCTGACTTAACTTAGAGGGAGTGTGTAAAGTATGTATGCAGCACTCAAACAGTAATAAAGTTAAAACACAACACAAGAAAAATCCCAAACCAATTTAGAGAAATAGAATACATTTTGCTGAATAATATGGCATCAAAACAACAAAAATATAATCAGTAGAACCATAGAGATTGAATTTTGTAGGTTTTCAGGTGAAAATAGCACGCGAGAGCACAAAGCGCCACTCACGGTTACCATGTTGGACCGGGGCAAAATCACATGTTCAGGCTGACCGCGAGGGAGAGCAGGTCGAATAAAGGGACCAGGTTCGCCCAGCTGAAGAGTTATCTTCTCAAGTCTGTGCGAGGAGTTGTCGTTCTCGTTGGTGGGGCCGAGAGGAGATCATCAGTGTAAGGAGCTGGTTGGGTGTTGCAGACAATCGCAATTGTAGCAAGAATAGCTGGTCTTCACTTTAGTTTCCTGTTGGTGGTCGACGCAGGCTGTCTCTATCTGTGCGAAGTGCAGTTTTCGCGGGAGCTTCGCATTGGCGGTGGTCGCGGGCAGTTGTTTCTCAGCACGAAAAGGCCACTTTGCGGTCGCAAGGAGCCCAAAACTTCTATATCTTCACCTTGAGTTCAGGAGGAGCACACTCTAATGCCAGTCAAGGGTCCAGCACCTAAGAGGCACCTATTGGGGATCAGGCCTTACTCCAGCATAGGTCAGGAGCAGGGCTCTGGCAGGTCCATGCAGGTCCATTTGGGCAGGTTAGCGGGGCAGTTGTAGGGAAACATCTGGAAGCTTGTTGTGTGTGTCCCTGTAGCTCAAACAGGTGGTCATCCAGCTGTTCCTTGGAGTCACGTCTGGGAAACCTGAGATCATGGCAAGCAGGTCCAATATTCCTTCTCTCTTCCTCAGACAGCAGGGCAGTCCTTCTTCTGAATCTTCCACACATTCTGGAGTGTTCTGTTGTGTAGCTCTGAAGGTGCCACTTTTATTCCTCTGGCCAGTCTTTGTGTGGGGGGAATTCCCTGGCCTACCCCCAAAACTGGTTCTGGTACGTTCTTCCATTTTGACTGGTCCTGTCAGGTTCTTTTGTGTGTGCTGCAGGCAGGGCCCTTTGAAGTGGAATAGGACTGGGTACTCAGGAAGACCTACTTCCCTCATACCAAGGCCTCTTTTATCCCCATGGTTGGAAATAATATACAACCCTGAGATGTGTTTAAGGTGCTAGTTAGGTGGGTGACACAACCAGTGCTGCAGGCTCACTTGTAGCATTTAATTTACAAACCCTGGGAAATGGTAGTATATTTACTAGGGACCTACAAGTAAATTAAATTAATTAGACATAGGTCAATTTTACCATGTTTTCAAGGGAGAGCAGAAGCTCTTTACCACTGATTAGCAGGGGAAAAGTGCACAGAGTCCTCAAAGCCAGCATAAATGGGTTTAGCAAAGGAAGGCAAGGGAAGGCATGAATTTGGGTTGGCCCCTCAGAAACAGCCAGGTCCAATCGAGACTTTGAAATGATATCTCCAACTACCTAGCAAATCAGAAAGCTTTGTAGCATCCACCTTATGTAGAGGCTGCCCATGGCAGTTTTCGTAGTGTGAGTAGCAGCTGAGGTATCAGAGCGAGAAGACAACAGTCGCAATAACCCCTGCATGCTCCTTTTCATGTCCTTTTGGTAATTCAGCCCTTGTGCATTCGAGAAAAAAGAGTTGTAACCCTGGGTCAATGGAAAATTCCAATTTTGTGTTTGCAGCCATTCGCAAGGATTCACACAGCTAAACTAACCTCAGGAATATTAACTATGCAGGTTGTCAGTGCATCCTTGCGAAATCTCGACTGCACTATGCTAGATTAGTTCACTTGACACAATGCAAAGAAAGTATGTTGGGTTGCATTGCAGACTCTGTGCAATCACAGTGCTGCAACATGGCTTGGCTAATAATATTCCCTCCCTTTCCCGAGAAGTAGCTGACTGTGGGGCCTCCTGGGCCCATTTTGACGCTCTAAGTCGGGCCACCGAGACTATCAACGTCAAGGCTGCAAGCGGACTAAGGGCACCGGACGCTGGCAGACTCCATCGACAGCAATCTCGGAGAGCGTCTGAAACTGCCTGACCTCAAGATGGCAGCTGGGCGATTCTGCCCAGGGCATAGCAGGGGAAGGATCCATGACTTGAGCAGAGAGGCTCGGACTGTTAAGGCCAGCAGGGGAGCTCTGCAACAGCAGATAACGCTTAGCTGCAGCGAGGCAACGAGCGCGACGGCGTTTGGAATAGCGACCAATGGGCACCGCGGTTCCCTTCCATCTCACCCATCAGAGCAATGAGGGGGCCCCTCCGGAGGCCAAGATGCGGCGATCGGGCCAAGGTAACAGGGCGGAATGAACAGAGTCCCCTGCGCTGGTGATCCCAACCACCTAAGTGATAGCAGGCCTTAGAATTGACTGAAATACCATCCACAAGAGAGAGGGTGCAGTGATGGCCCCCCTGGGACGCTATCTCCCCCCAGACATGAATGGACACTAATGAGGCTCCCTTATCTCACCCCCTAGATGACCCAACTCGGTGATCTAATTTGCACCGGACTTAGTGACTATGTGACCCCTACCTGGGGGATGGGCCCGCTTACTCTTACTTTTTGGGCCCCCTTGAGGTATTTTTCTTCCACTCCCGATCTTTCAGAACTGATCTGCTTCCCAGCCCCCTGTTTCTACTCCCCTCCCCCATTCCCTCTATCCTCTATTGGGGACTTGTTCTTCTGTGTTTGACTATGCAACTGTAACTAATGTAACTATGCAAAACTGTTATTCTTGTTATTCCTGACCGCGGAGTCCTGTGCAACGTGGCTGATGCCCGGTGGAGCTGCTAGACAGCTATAGAGGAGATCGGTCCCTGTTTCATCCCCTCGGCCGTCACCTACCCAGCCGGACATTGGACACAGTTCTTCCCGTCTCCCCGCTGTTGTCTCCTTCCTCCCCCTCCCTCCGACGAAATACCGTAACATTGTTTTTTTTCTCCTGTGTTTTACTATGCTCTTGTAACAGATGTAATTTGTAACTTGTAACTTAATGATCCTCATGAAAAGCGCTCTGATACCTCCGGGTCTAGCCAGCGCTATATAAAACTCTTCAAATAAATAAATAAATATACACCTGGCCCATAATTACGGCAAGTTCCTTTATCAATCTTTTGGGTTTTTCTGGTAAAAAGGTTGAATACATCTATGTAAGAGAATTTAACATGAACAAGCAAGAAGTGATTACGGAATGTTTTGCAGTTACCCTATGGCTTGCCCAGCATAACTAATGCATAAAGAAGGATTTTTGATAGAGACTTCTAGCTGCAAATTTCTCACCTTTTAAATATTCCCCAGGCTTCAGACTGGATACAGAAACCTTTTCCATAGTTCCTCTGTGCCCCAGAAGGTTGCACCGTACGGCTCCACACTGACTCCATTCCACTCCGGAAGTGACGTGCGGGACTTATATAGGCCCCACTCCTGTGCGCTGACATCAGTTCCTTTTTTTTTCCACACCACCAGACATTGGTCCAGAACTGCCCTCGTCTCTTGACTTTTCAATTGCATCATTTCTTCTAACATTTTCCTCTGTGCAAGGGAAATGTCATCCCCTTAGACAACAAGTTTTAAACCCTGTAAGGACCGTTGCAAGCGGATGTCTGTGACAGATATCCAGCAGGTTTGTTTGTGGTGTCTGTGGTCAGGCCATGACTCCAAGACCTGTGGAAACTGTGCGTCGATGAACGTGAAGGCCATCAGGGAGCGCAAGGCAAAACGTTATATATTGCCAAGCACAAGAAGACGCTGCCTCAATAAACGTTCCAAGTCCTGCTCCAAATACAAGGCTCATTCCCCTCCTGGAGTTGATTGAGCGACTCTAAAGGCCAGTCTTCGTCACACTCCACATCTTCCACTAAGCATAAACACACAAGAAGTCAAAGCGGAGTTCCGCTCCTTTGTGCCATTCAAATTACCCTGTCGAAGCACTTGGGCCGCACTAAACATTTAACTCCCGTTCTCGAAGTTGGCTGACTTCAGAGCTGATTCAGCAGCTGGTTCTGGCAGAACCCAAGATGCTGGGGACTTCTGCCATGCTGCATCAGATCAAAGGTTAGTGCACATCCATGCTCTAGCTTTTTGGATCTCTACCGACTCCCTGTTTCGTGCCTCTGGGCCCACAGAGCTGTGATGCCTTCCCTGGCTGGTTCAATTTCAGTGCCAGCTGGACCCTCTGAACCACTCCGGCCCTCTGCAACAATTCCAACGCTGCACCCAGCACCCAGAACCACACCAGACCCAGTTAAATCAAGGCCAACCTCACCACCAAAAGAGGTGGCCCCGATTGTCCTTTCGGACACCTATTCAATGCCGGTGGTACTTCGACTGATGTTGCCCCCAAATCTGACCAAGGCACCAGTTTCTGCTCTTGCATTACCACAAGGCAGGCAATATTCTCCACCTTCTCATTTTGGGACCAATTTTGATAATGACTATGCCCAGGTTTATGCTGAGAACAGTTGGTATGAGGACTTGCAGGTCGCTAGTGGGTTAGATACCTCCACGGAGACAGCTCTTTTTTCTCCTCCGGCTCTGCCACAGAAGAATCTGCCTCTTATCCTGTGGTTATATATAGGGCAGCTTAAGTCCTCGACTTCCACCTCCCCACCAAAGAGGTCAAAACCAACAAAGCAACTGACGTCAGCACGCAGGAGTGGTACATATACAGGCCCAACATGTCACTTCCAGGGCAGAACGGTGTCAGTGCAGAGACACAAGGCACCATGTTCTGGAGCCAGAGGTACTATGTTACAGTCTGATGCCATCAAAACTGTACTTCCCATTGCCATCACCTCCGCACATTGTGTGAGCGATCTTCAGGCTCTGTGTTCTCATCCACTATACACCACCTTCTTCCCCTTTAAACTGGTTCTGCAAACTAGGGCATCCTTTCTACTGGAAGTTGGGGCGCTGCTCCATGTCGGTCAAACCATCAACCTGCCAGCCTTCTATGATCCACCACACACCTGAAGGAGGAGAGACTCTATTGTTTTGACCCCAAAAGAATGCTCAGCTTCTATATCAATCATTTAAAAGACCATTGGGTGGATGAGCAGCTCTTTGTGCAGAGTAAAAAAAAGGCAAGGCTTTGCAGAAGCTTGCCATCTCATGCTGGATCATGCTCTGCCTTAAGATCTGCTACACATTGGCAAAGAAGCTGGGGCAGAACGGTGTAAGTGCAGAGCCAAACTGTGCCATTTTTTGGAGTGCAGAGGTACTATGGAAAACGTTACAAGTTCCAGTTTGATGCCTGTGGAATATTCAAAGGTGAGGGATCTGCGGCTACATAGAGTCTCTACCAGAAAGAACGTTACCAAAGTTGATTAATGTTTTTTTCTTTTCCTGACCTCTGGTTTGCAATATTTTAGGTAATTTTTCTGATATCCTCAATACTATCTGAGAAAAGTATTCAAAGTAACAAAACAGCACATTGTGTTGCACCCTGTGCACTTGGTCTGTAATAATCATTGGACTTTTATCCAGAGCAAGTAAATGCGTTCCCAGCAATTTTCCTTTGTTCTGCCCTCTGATCCAATAAATTCATAACTCAGTGCCAGGATACCCTTGTGGGTGATAGTGCGCTTTACAAATACACATAACATAGCATGACGTATTGCTCCTGCAATAAAGCTATGTAACTTGAATGGGGAATTAATCTGGAATTCAGTGGCCCTTCTGTTTTAAGCCTAGAAGGGCACTTAAGCCAGGCAACTTCTTATCAATGATGGACAAGATGCTTTTGGAAGAGATGGGTCTTCATATCCTTTCTGAACGGTATGAGTGACAATGCTAGCCTGACGTGCAAAAGGACCTATTTCAAGGTTCTGGACAAATAGTTAAAGAAAGTAATAAAATTACCACGATGTTCTACCTACAGTTCACCACTCTGAAAATAATCACTTCAGAGCTTACTTCGATTTATACATCAGATTTATATATATTTTTTTAAACATATTTTATTGACTTTTCTTGAAATTCACATTACAACAATACATATGCGGATAGAACATTCCGATCCCCGAAGAGGAGTCGTTAGCAGTGTGAGACAGTAAGGACAGCACACACATCAATCAGGCGATTTATCAATCTAATCAAAACAAATGCCCCAACACATCTCACCCCACAGCTTGATCCAAAGAAAGCATCCAACCTACACATACACCATTCAACAACTGCACGGTCGTCCTAAAGAAATAGCGGGATCAGGCAATGGAAGGGAAAAGGAGGTGGGGGGGCAGCCACTTCGGGCCGAACCAACCCAGGGAGCCGCATCAGCCCCGCAGGAGACCCAGGGAGATAGGGCCCACCCCCCAGCAAAGGGATAGAAAAAGTGGGTGGAGGGGGACGCAGCGGGCGAAACTACTACGGTCCTTTGGCCTCCTGGGCAGATGGGGTTGAAGCAACCGCCGAGCCAGCCAAATATACCCCCCCAAAAAAAAGAAAAAAGGGGAAACTCTCTTACGAACCAATGTGCCTTGTATCAAATATCTGTTGTGGTACAGAAATCAAATCAGCAGGGATAATTACATAATATGTGATGCTCTCCTGCTTCCATCTTCGTACACCTTAGCTGTTGCCCCTTGTATTTTTCAGATAACTCTCCAGGTTGTAGGAGATTAATAAAATCTGAAGATGTACAAATCTCATGCTTTTGTAATTGGCCATTTTCACCTTGTCATTAAATAATTTTTGATGTTTTTTCACCTCAGCTCAGAGTCATACATATTTCTTTCAGATTTTATTTTTTTTTAAACAGATTTTATTGATTTGCACAAAACCAGCAGAGGGACCTGCCCCCCCCCATTAGGAGACAAAGTTACAATCCAGTCAAATGTAAACATATGTGCCAAAAGAGAATGATCATGCCATCTTGTCGGGTACATTATACAATCTGTTCAGTGAATATATACACCAAACACAGAATCCTAACCCCAACTAACCCTCCCTTCCCTGCCACCCGTCCCAACCCCCCAGGCGTGTCACTAGATCTAGGCCGCAAAGGCCAGCAGGCCAGCATCCGCAGCAAGGCAACGTGTTGGAATGGGATATGGCTACAGTTATATTGGATCACCATATTAGTCTAGGATCAACCCAGTTTCCGAGGTTATAGCTCGTGAGAATCAGAAGGCTATTTGCGTGTTAGATTGCAGGCTCCTCGGGGGCATCTATGGGGGCATTATCATCGACCTCTTCGGGTGTTTTGAGTGCAACAACCAGCGCTTCCCATGCTCTCGCCCGATCTAGGGCCTTATCACTCCCAGTACGCTGCGCTATTTGTAACCTGATCACTCCCTCACACTGCGCCCATGTTATGAATTCTGCTTTCCACCTCGCTATGTTGGGACCTGGTTTCGCCTTCCAGTGTGTTGTGATGTTACGTTTGGCCAGTAGTAGTCCCAGATCGATGAATTTACTAGTAATTTTATTCTTGGACGTGTGTGGGAACCAGTGTAAGATACAGTGCGCCATGGTCGGTTAGATCTCCCGGTCAGTGAGGCCAGAAAGTACTGCCGTTATCTCTTCCCAATAACTGTCAAGGAACGGGCAATCCCATAACATATGCTTGAAGCCTGCACTGTCTACATTACATCTCGGGCAGGCCGCTGAGTGGGTCGGGAAATACTTTTTTATTTTTTCGGGGGTAAGATACGCTCTGTGCAATATATGGAAGTGCACAAGTTGGAATCGTGCGTTTCTAGTGCTCTTCCAGGCTCTCTCCACTAACATCCCCCAAGCCTTATCTGGGATGTCCTCACCAATATCCGTCTCCCATTTGGTCTTTAGGTCAGTCAGGGGAAGTAGGGTTTCTCGTGTCATGTGTCTGTACAGACATGTGACTGCTTTAAATGTGCCAGCTGCCATCACCACATATTGACAGCCTAGAGAAGCCTGTGGCTCTGTCAGCCCTTCGCCCCAGTGTTTCCTAATAGCTGCAGTGAGGGCTGTATATTGCAGGAAGTCCCCCCCAGGTAGGTCATAGCGGCCTTGCAGATCATTAAACGGGATCATGGCACCCTCCTCATAAAGGTCTCCCATACAAGTTAGTCCCTGTTCCGCCCACGCCCCCAACCTCCGCCAGTTGCCTCCGTGCGGTAGTGCCCTACACATAAGCAGCGGTATTTCCGGGGCATAGGGGCATTTAATAGAGGCACGCCGCAGTTATCTGTTCCAGCATTTTCGCGCTGTGTTAAGTTCCAGGGTGAGGGCCCCAGCACTTACCGGGAGCCGCAAGACGACAAGGAACAACAATGACAGAGTCCTAATCCCCTCCCTGTGCCCGTCATCCCCCCCTGATGGCTTCCGCTACCCACTGCGTTAGCCACTGGAATTGCGCTGCCAGATAGTAGGTCTCATAGTCGGGAACCGCCAAGCCACCCTCCGCTCTCGGACGCATGAGTGTACTAAGCGCCACCCGTTGTCTGCCTGTGCCCCATATGAAGGCTGAGATCATAGAACGAAGTTGCTTGAAGAACCTTGCCTGAATCCAGATTGGCAAGGTCCCAAAGTAATATAATAATCTTGGGAGGATTATCATTTTGAGCAGGGCCACCCGGCCCGCAACAGACAGCGGCAGGGAGCCCCAGAATTCAAAGTTAGTTTTTGTTCCCCTGATGGCCTTTCCAATGTTACCCTCTAGGATATCCTCCTGGCTGTGGTATATCTGTGTACCCAGATAGGGTAGGCATCGGTCTTCCCAAGTCACTCCCTCTGAGCTCTGTAGGCCCACGTGACCTCCACGCGCCGGGAACAGGCAGGATTTCGACCAGTTCACCTTCAGACCCGCTACTGTGCTGAGAGCGTGGAGTAGGCGTTTTGCCCCCTGGAGTTCCGATCCTGCGTCATCTAGGAAAAGCAAAAGGTCATCAGCATATAATGCTATGTGGTGGACCTGCCCATGAACATCCAGCCCCTGGTAGGCTTGCCCCGACCTGGCCCGAGCCGCCAGCTGCTCCATTGCCAGGGCAATCAGCAGCGGGGAGAGGGGACACCCCTGTTGCGTGCCCCGTCCCACGGCGCAGGCATCCGAGACGAGCCCTCCGGTTCCGACTCTGGCAGTGGAGTCGGCATATAGGAGAGCTGTCCAACTCACGAAGTCAGAGCCCAACCCCATTGTCCGCATCACATGGAATAAGAAAGCCCACTCCCAGCTGTCAAAGGCTTTTTCTATGTCCACTGCAAATATCGTGGCAACATTTGCGCGGTAAGTGTTCGCCTCCAGGACTCTCATAAGCCTCCGGACATTGAGCGCTGTATTTCTAGTGGGGATAAACCTGGAATGGTCTTTATGAACCAGGGTGGTCATGTGGGGGAGTAACCGGGTCGCTAAAATTTTGATTAAAGTTTTATAATCCAGATTGAGCATGGATAGTGGGCAGTAGGCAGTTTTATCCCATGCCTGTTTTCCCGGCTTGAGCAGAGGAATGATAACTGCTTCCCTAGTGGAGACCGGTAGTTTGCCAATTCGCTTGGCGTCATTATATAGATGTACTAATTTGGGAGCTAGAAGATCTATATAAGTGAGGTAAAATTCGATTGGAAGGCCATCAGTGCCTGGGGTTTTGTTGTGGGCCATACTCTTGATAGCCCCCGTACCTCCCCAATGTCAATCTCTCGCCCCAATGAGGCTGCAGCGTCATCATCTAAGGCTGGCAGTTCTACCTCTCATGTAAATGCATGCAATTCCTCATCTGTGGGGGACAACTGACTCCTGTAGAGTTCAGTATAATATGTTAAAAACAGGTCATTGATGCCCTGTTGGTCATATCAGGCCACCCCATTCTGGTCACGGAGCTCCAAGATCACCGACCCACGTCTGGCTGGGTTGGCCAACCAAGCCAAAAGGGCTCCCGACTTGTCCCTCTCTGAATGTGCTCGAGTTATGTAGTTTTTGTAATCGAAACAGCGCAGTCATTCTGCCTGCGTCGCTACGGCCTCCCGAGCTTCAAGTAGCTCCTGTTGCTTGTCTGGGTTTTCGGGTCTGTCTTTTTCCAGGGCGCGCAAACGTTCGTCATCTCTTTGTATGTCTTGAAGGAGTACCTTCCGAACACCAACCATCTCAGATATGCACCTCCCTCTGAAGACTGCCTTACAGGCGTCCCACTCCACAAGTGAAGATGTAGCCGTGCCCTCATTGTCTTGAAAGTATGTGGTAATAGCTGAGCCTATCGCTGCGCTGAAAACTTGGTCATCTAAGGCCTCGGGCCGCAGGCGCCAGGTGGGGATCTTAGGACGAGCACGTGACCATCGTAGCTGCACTAAGACCGGGTTATGATCAGAGAGTGTCCTAGTAAGGTATTCACTGCAACCAATCCCCTCATGAACATCAGGCGAACTTAAAATGGCGTCTAGCCTAACATGCAGTTCGTGGAGGGCTGAAAAGAAGGAGTAATCGCGGGTTTCAGGGTGATGCGCCCGCCATGTGTCTATTAAGCCCCATTTCTGCTGCCAACTACGGGTGCCTCTGCCAATTTGTGTGCGGGTGCATTAGGAAGAGGGGGATGTGAACGGTCGAGGGTGACGTTGGAGGTGCAGTTGAAATCGCCCCCCAATAAAATCGAGCCCGTGAGAGCTGTCGCCAGTTTCCCTGATAAGTGGGCGAAGAACGCTGGTTGGTCAGTGTTGGGCGCATATATACTACCGAGGGTAAGGTCTCTGCCATCAAGCCTCCCGGATACCACCACATATCTACCCTCAGGGTCAATCGACTGAGTCGTGCATTGAAATGGAACTCCGGCCCTAATCCATATCAGAACTCTTCTCGCAAAAACGGAGTAAGTAGTGTAATAAGCCTGGCCCCTCCAGCGGCGCTGCAATGCCTTCCCTTCCTTTGCCAGCAAGTGCGTTTCCTGGAGGAATGTGATCTGAATGCCTCTGCGAACTAAGTAGGAGTGTATTTTATGACGTCGGGTCATGGAGTGCATTCCTCTCACATTCCAGGATAAACAAGCCAAGCCTAATGGGGGTCCCATTGTTGAAGCCAACATGTGCATCCGCTAAATAACCTACTCCCCATGACACGTCTGATAAAAAATTGCCCCCGTGACACGCCTGGATCCCCGTAAAAAATCCCAACTGCAGAAACAACCCCAACTCCCCCTCCCCAGGGCAGGTATCCAACAAAGAATCCCCGTCCAAATCTTATTAGAGCAAAACATCGTCCAGTTACAGTGGTAGGGGTGATCACCTGACAAATGCCGTGCCGATGTCCCCAGAGGGCTGCCTCCCCCGTATCTGATCTAGCCAACAATCCCCTTATCGACTGGTTGTTACTCAGAGTTCATAGCAGGGAAGCCACCAGTGCTCGGAAACCGCCCCAGTGGTACAGGGAAGATAGGTCTCAGGAAGTCCCCATGGGTGATGACACAACACAGTCCTCACACAAGGTCGTCAGCCAAATGGGGCGTAACTTGTGGCATGCCCGCTCCCAGGCTCTCGCTGTCGCTGCGGTCCAGCGAGGTCTCCGATCTGTCAGAGCGGCATCCGGTGCCACTTGGGGAAGAACCAGGACTTTTTTGACTGTGGGATACCACTGCCTGCAGCACCTTGCGGTGCTCAAGGCTAAGCTCCCTGGGCGAAAGGGCGTTGGATCCGACTCTATGGGTGCGGGGGCTCCGCTGTGGGGTCCCTGGAACCGGGACGTGATGGTCTGCCGAGCCGCGGGCGTCAAGCCAGTCCCACGCTTCCTGTGGAGTATTTATTTACCGAATTTGTACAGCGCATAGCTGCCCCAGCGACGGGGCGTCCCAGCGCTACCAGGTCAACTTCCATGAAGCGAAGGAGAAAAAGAAGACCCCGAGGCTACCCCGGAAAGAGCCAGGTCTTTATGGCTCTCTGGAACTCTAAAAGGTTCTGTAGCCCTCTAATCTCAGAGGGAAGGGAGTTCCAGAGCCTAGCTGCCAATACCTTAAATGAGCGTCCGCCTGCTCTGGCTCTACGAACTTGGGGAATGCAGACTAGCCTTTTATCTGCAGAGCGGAGAGTGCGCCTCGGGACATATGGCACTAGCCAATTTGCTAAGATCTTGGGGGCTTGATTATTCAAGATTTTATGAGCAACACACAAAGGGCCCGATTCTGATGCGGGTTGGAAAAGCTTCCCGACCGAGGGCCTGATTCTGATGCGGTTAGGAAGGCCTCCTAACGGCATTTGCTCCTTCCAAATCGGATCGGGAATGTGTCTTCCCGACCGAGGGCCCAATTCTGATGCGGTTAGGAACAAATGTTCCCATTGAAGTCAATGGGAGTTCAACCAAATCGTATCTGGAAGCATCCGGATGCATCCTACTCCGCCGGTCGGACTTTCCCGATCCGAGTGGGTCGGACACCATTTCCCAACCGATTCGGTCGGGAAGCTTTTCCAACCCGCATCAGAATCGGCCCCAAAGTCTTGAACTGAATCCTTTTCTCCACCGGCAGCCAGTGTAGCCTGGACAGAGAACTAGACACAGAGCAGGTTCTTGGGAGGGCCAGCAAAATGCGAGCAGCTGCGTATTGAAGAAGCGAGCACCCGCCGGGTCTGCCACCCGAAGTCGAGCGGGAAATATCATGGCGTAAGGCAGGTGTAACTTGCGTAGCTTAGCCTTGACAGCGGTGAAGGATGCTCTGCTTCGCTGCACTTCTCTTGTAAAGTCCGGGAAAATCATGACATTGTTATTGTCGATGCGCAGGTCTTGCTTTTGGCGGGCGCTTTGCAAAATGTGGTCCCTGTCCCGAAAGTGCAGTAGTCGAGCCACAATTGGTCGGGGAGGAGCCCATGGGTTTGGTGGTTTGGCTGGCACTATGTGAGCCCGCTCCAGAGCGTAAAAAGGGGGACAGACCTGAGGGAGCCACTTCAGAGCAGAGCCAGTCCTCTAAGTAATGGACCATGTTTGTCCCTTCTGTTTTTTCGGGTATCCCGATAACGCGGATGTTGTTCCTTCGTGACCTCCCTTCACTGTCCTCAGCTCGCATTTCCAGGGTTTTCACCTTAGCTTCCAGGGCAGCGAGGAAACGACGCATCTCGTGGACGGATTCCGGCAGGCCGCACATCTCTTTCTCATTACTGGACACTCTATCCTTAAGCTTGCGATGATCATCCTTTAGCAGGCTGAGATCTGTTCCAATGGCATCAATTTTCCCTTCCAGCGCCTCTCTGGTGGCTGTTATTGCCTGCATGATGTCGGACAATGTTGGTTTCCGGGAGGTCAGCTCTCCGTTTGTCTCGGGCGCTTCTTCTTCCCGGGGCGTCCACGCTAAGGGCAGTGAACCCTCGTTTCGTTTGTGTTCTCCCCATCGCAATGTCGCTATGTGTTGGCGCGTCGTCGGGGCGACCACAGTGCCTGCTGTGGTAAGAGCGCTGGAGAGCCACCAGATCCGCCAGATTCTCCTGCCACTGCTCCCGTCCCGATTTCGCGTGTTAGGTGCCGCACTCGCCCCTAGGATTCCCCTCCGCTGCAGCCGTTGTGAGCCGAGTGGTCTCACCGAAGTAAACACCGCCCAGTGGTCCTCAGGCCCTGTCCGTGGCCCCAGGCGCGTGGCCGCTTCCTGTCGTCCTGGTCACTCTCTGCGGCCGCTTTACGTTGACAGGTGTAAGTTCAAGTAACTACGCACTCAGTGCATCTACTGCTCTAGCACACACAGCTTCTCGCCTGTATTTGGTGTGTTCCAGGCCTCTCAGTGGGAACCACTTTACTGCGTCAGACCCGTTGAGGAGTCAGTGCGCCACCACTAGGCCCGGGTCGCTAGGTTCTGTCAGTGGGGCAGGCTTTCCGCCCTTGGTGCAGGCCTCTCCTTTCTCTGGGCGGCAGTTGGGGCACCGACCGCTCCCTGGTGCTAAAACTACTGTTCCCGAAAAGCCCCTGCGTGCGGGCCACCCGCCGCCGCTGCTCCTCACCGGGCTCGGCGGGTGGGCTCACCGCTCTAGACTCGCTGCAGCTGATGAGGCCTCCGGCAAAGCGGCAGTTGCAGCAGTGGTCACCTTGGGCCGCTTACGGTCCCAGCGCCCCTGGAGGGAAGTTCACCGGGCCCCAGGCAGGGAAAGCTGACATGCGGGGCGCTGCTTGGTCCCGTAGTATTCTCTGCCGGTGCAGCCCAACAGGGTCCCTCATCGCGCCAGCCAAAGTCGCCGTGAGGCGCTGTGCAAGGAAGAGTCAGGGGCTACAAGAGTCGCCGCACCATTTGCCAGGTAGGTGCCATTTTACAGCCGGCCCCACCGGTCCCGCGTCGCAGCAGTCCAGACGTCCCCAGATCCCCGCAGCTCAGCCCAACGCCACAACAGTACTTACAGGGCTTTCAGGGGTCGGCCTGCAACCGCTGCAGGTAGGCTCTTGTTTATCGCAGCGGGGACCTCAGGACTCGCGCGGCAAGGCTGCCATTTTGACGCCGGCTCCGCCACCACAGGAGCAGGTCCCCTCAGCCGGGCCTGCCGCAGGGCTCACAAAATTCCACTCTCCTTTCACTTCCGTGGCAATCCGCAATGCCCCTCCGAACAGCGCGGGTGCCGCCGCTGGATTTAGCCTGTCTTTTTCGCTCTGTGAAGCAGCAGCAGCCACGGCAATCACGACAATCACTTCCCGTCTGCCATCTTGATCACGGGCTCGCTGACCAGGAGTGCACCAGTTTGCCCTCAAAATCGGCGTCTGTGATATTGCAGAGCTTCGCCTCTGAATGCCGGCACCTTCCGACGTCCCACAATACAGAGTCTGGTTCTCCCCGCCAAGTCTGGGTGTCTGGATAGCTGTTTACAGGGGAGCGGCGGTCGGAGCTCTTTAGCTCACGTCCGTCCTCATCGGCTGCAGGCCACGCCCCCTACATATTTCTTTCTGATGATTCTTTTTTTACATTTCATTATTCATTTAAACCATTGTCAAAAAAGTGTAGGTCGAGCCTGGTTATAGCCTGATCGCCTGCCCAGAGTACCAATTGATTTAACGCATATTTTATTGTTGTGTCTCGCAGTACTGCAAAATAGATGAAAAATCCTTATGCTGATATTCGGACAGTGATAGCAGTAGCTCTGTTCCTGAAGATCTGTTGAAAAAGAATTCTTATCGCGCAGTGCCTAGGACGTATTGTTTGGGGTCAAGGTTAGCAAGTTTTGATATTATTTTGCCCACTGGAGAAGTAGGTCCCACCCCTTACAACACACACTATTTATCTTGCAATTTACACACTATGGTTGGTAGAAATATGATGGTTTGCTGGCAAGATAACATGCATAAATATAAGATGTTCTTAACTGGGTTGTATGACACAGCCACACATGCCTAAACCACGCATGCCTTAACCACGCGGTCTTTACAACGACCGCGTCTTTACCATGCATCCCTTTACCACCATGCCTTTACAACGAGTTTCATTATAAAGGCATGATTGGTAAAAGTATATGTGTGGTAAAAATCCCACCAGAGCCCCCCTGCCCTGAGCCCTAAAATTCGTCCCTCCTGTGTTGTAATCTACCCGTCCCTGCACTATTAATTACCCCGACCCCCTACCCTAAGCCCTAAAAACTGGCGCCCAGCCCTGAAAACTGCCCCTTCCCCCCTGTCCTGAGCCCTAAAATTTGGCCCCCTGCCCTAAAAACTACCCCGACTCCATTCCCCTGCCCTGAGCCCTAAAACCAGCCCCCACCCCGGAATCCTACCCCCACCTCACCCCAACCTCAGCCCAACTTACCAAGCCGCATCCTTGTCCTTCTTCCTGCATTGATCCTTCCTGTTCCTCTCCCCACCCATTCACTCAGACAGCTAGAACACTGACTGTCTTAACCACGCATATGCGTGGTTAAGGCATACGAGTGGTTATGGCAAGCGTTGTTCCGCTTGCGGGTAAACGGAATTCATGCTTAAGCCCGCGTTGTAAAGGCTGTTTCCCTTTTAACTGTGTACATTGTTCATTAACATAATACAGTGAACTGTAACTTCAGCTTGGGGTTAAATATATAAGCATGCGCACATATTTGCAAAATGTAGCAAGTTGTCACTATTTATAATGTTCCTAGAATGCTCCTTGATTATTTGATAATATGTGCTGATTAATGAAAACACTTTGCTGATTGTTTTACCAAAATAATACTTACAATTAAAATAAGGGTGAACGGGTGAAGGTTACACTCAGTTTTCCAAAACTGTATAGCAATTTTTAAAGGACAACTTTAACCCCTTCGCTGCTAGGCCTTCACCTTCCACCCGTGTTTAAGCTATTTTTGGGCTATTTGGGGTAGTTTGCGCTTGCCCCCTGTAACTTTTTTGCTCACAAAGGTATCCGCCCAAAATTTGCGTCCTTTTCTTCCAACATCCTGAAGATTTTAAATGTAACCAGGGGTTGTGGATTCCCCTGGAGGGGACCGAAAGAATAGCCAAAATACAGCTAACTTTGGTTTCCTTGCAAAAAATGGTAAAAAAGTGCTGCAGAAGAAAGCAGCTGTTTTTTTTCCCTGCAATTGGTATCAATGAAGGGTTTGCGTTGCTAATGTTACCATCTTCCCAGCTTTCAGAAACAGGCAGACTTTTGTCAGAAAACCAAACATTTCTACACAGTTTTGGCATTTTACTGGGACATCAAAATTATCTATCGCAAAAATACCTAGTTTTGTAAGGGGGTCACCTGCATTTTTGGTCCGGGCTCAGCAGCCATCTAGGGAAACCTACCAAACCCAGATAGTTCTGAAAACTAGACACTCAAGGGAGTCCAGGGAGGTGTGGCTCACGTAGATCTCCTAATGTTTTCCTACCCAGAATCTCCTGCAAACCTCAAATTTAGCTAAAAAAAAACACATTTTCCTCACATTTCTGTGTAGGAAAGTTGTAGGATCACCGGGCTGACACAAATTTCCTACCACCCTGGCTCCCCCTTGGTCTCCTGATAAAAATGGTACCTCACTTGTGTGGGTGGGGCAAGTACCCAGGACAGGGAAGGGCCCAAAACATATTGTGGAGACATCAAAATTATCTATCACAAAACGACCTGGTTTTGCAAGGGGGTCATCTGCGTTTTTGGTCCCAGGCTCGGCAGCCATCTAGTGAAACCTACTAAGCCCAGACAGTTCTGAAAACAAGACACCCAGGGGATTCCAGGGAGGTATGGCTTGCGTAGATCTCCCAAGATCTTCCTAACCATAATCTCCTGCTAACCTCAAATTTAGCTAAAGAAATCAAATTTTCCTCACATTTCTGTGTGGGCTCACTGCGCCAGCACAAATTTCCTACCACCCACTATTCCCCTTGGTCTCCCGTTAAAAATCATACCTCGCTTGTGTGGGTGTCCAATGCAGAGTCAGCCCAAAACGTATATTGAAAAAAGTATAGTGTTTAGAGCTCGCTGTTCTATCCCCTCAATCTCTGCATTTTTGGCCCTTCCCAGTCGCAGGCTCTTGGTCCACTACACAAGGGAGGTGTCATTTTACTCGGGAGACAGAGGGGAACTCATGGTGGTAGGAAAGTCACAGAAATGTGAGATAATGTGATTTTTTTAGCTAAATTTGAGGTTTGCAGGGGATTCTGGGTAAGAAAATGTTAGGGGATCCACGCAAGCCACACCCCCCCCTGGACTCCTGTGGGTGTCTAGTTTTCAGAACTGTCTGGGTTTGGTAGGTTTCCCTAGATGGCCGCTGAGCCCGGGACCAAAAATGCAGATGACTCCCTCGCAAAATCAGGTAGTTTTGTGATCGATAATTTTGAAGTCTCCACAGTACGTTTTGAGCCATTTCCTGTCATGGGCACTAGGCCTACCCACACAAGTGAGGTACCATTTTTATCGGGAGACTTGGGGGAATGCTTGGTGGTAGAAAATTTGTGACGGCCCAGTGATCCCTCAACTTTCCCACACAGAAAAGTGAGGAAAATGTGATTATTTTTTTAGCTAAATTTGAGGGTTGCAGGGGATTCTAGGTAAGAAAACATTAGGGGATCCACGCAAGCCACACCCCCCTGGACTCCTGTGGGTGTCTAGTTTTCAGAACTGTCTGGGTTTGGTAGGTTTCCCTAGATGGCCGCTGAGCCCGGGACCAAAAATGCAGATGACTCCCTCGCAAAATCAGGTAGTTTTGTGATCGATAATTTTGAAGTCTCCACAGTACGTTTTGAGCCATTTCCTGTCATGGGCACTAGGCCTACCCACACAAGTGAGGTACCATTTTTATCGGGAGACTTGGGGGAATGCTTGGTGGTAGAAAATTTGTGACGGCCCAGTGATCCCTCAACTTTCCCACACAGAAAAGTGAGGAAAATGTGATTCTTTTTTTAGCTAAATTTGAGGGTTGCAGGGGATTCTAGGTAAGAAAACATTAGGGGATCCACGCAAGCCACACCCCCCTGGACTCCTGTGGGTGTCTAGTTTTCAGAACTGTCTGGGTTTGGTAGGTTTCCCTAGATGGCCGCTCAGCCCGGGACCAAAAATGCAGATGACTCCCTCGTAAAATCAGGTAGTTTTGTGATCGATAATATTGAAGTCTCCACAGTACATTTTGGGCCATTTCCCTGTCGCGGGCACTTTGCCTACCCACACAAGTGAGGTACCATTTTTATCAGGAAACCTAGGGTAATGATGGGTGGTAGAAAATTTGTGTCAGCCCGGTGATCCCACAACTTTCCCACCCAGAAAAGTGAGGAAAATGTGATTTATTTAGCTAAATTTGAGGTTTGCAGGGGATTCTGAGCAAGAAAACGTTGGGGGATCCATGCAAGTCACACCTCCCTGGACTCCCCCGGGTGTCTAGTTTTCAGAACTGTCTGGGTTTGGTAGGTTTCCCTAGATTGCCGCCGAGCCTGGGACCAAAACCGCAGGTCACACCCATTGAAAACCAGGTTGTTTTGTGCTAGCTAGCGGGGCACCTGTGTTTTTGGTACTGGGCTTGGCAGCAATATAGGGAAACCTACCAAACTCAGACATTTCTGAAAACTAGGCACCCGGGGAAGTCCAGGGAGGTCAGGCTTGCGTGGATCACCCAACATTGCCTGCACCAGAGGGATTTCCAGTGCCATGTGCGCGGCGGCCGGGTGCAGTCCGACGCACATGGGCGCAGTTGCATCGAACGGCTCCTGGCCGTCCGACGCATGCAAAGGTTTAAATAACATTTCTATTAAGGAAACATTTAATAAAGCGTTTAAATCACACCAGTTTCTAAAATAATACTAATGGAGAATCCGCATAAAAGCATTATGGTCAGGGCTTTAAGTGGTCCGGGTCTCGCCGGTGCTGAGCACCGGCAGTTTTTTAAAGGAGGCCTCAAAACGGGTGCGCGTGCTCACACTGCTCACTTCTCACTAGTGGAGAAGTTACAGCATGACGTCATGCCAGGTGAGCGTTGTAGGGGAAGGGAAATCCTTTAAAGAGTCATTTTCTCTTCTCTCTGGATTTCTCTTCTCTTTTTGAAACTCAGGAGCAGCAACATTGTCGTGGTGTCACCAGGGCTTTAAGTGGAAGCTTTTTCAATATTATATACAAGCCATAGTTGCTGCTTATTTATCTTATGCAACTAACAACCATTGGCAAAGCCAATAGTCCTGACTTGTTGTAGGAATGATGTTACTTGTTGTATCATATATCTGGATGCAATGACAGAAACAGCAAAATAAAAGTCGGGCAGCACACTCTGCTAAGCACACATTTTTAGCTTACGTGTTTGTAAGCCACGCCCTTAATTCCATTGGTCACGCCCCTTTGAGAGACCCCCAGTTTTTTCATCCCACTTAAAGCCCTGATTATGGTAACATATAAAAACAAGCATTGACAAAGCCAATAGGCCTGTCCTTGGCAGACCTTTTTTCTTTTTTTGGGTCAGCCCTCTTCATCTGTTGGCCTGTACAACTGTAATTTGGAATTTGCTTCCGCCCACCACCACAGAATAAAGCAGTGTCTCTCTTGCGCGTGAGTGGCATCATTCTTCCAGATCACATGTGAAAAAGTGCGCTGATGGGCCAAAACATTATTTTGCCAATGCTTTATTTGCATTCTTGTTGTTTTTATATGTTCTTAGTCATCCCTGAATCTTTAAACTGTCTTCAGGGTACCCTAATTTTATGCCTATATTACCTTTACTACACACCAATAAAGATCATATTTTCTCATGATGTGAATTAAAACTAAACATTTGTTTTTGTAGCGAGTGTAGGTACACCTGCTTGCTGTGAAATACCTGTTCTGATATATTAAAATTATAAGCAATTGTTTTTTGAAAAATTGTACATTTTTACTGCAAGCATGCGGCCGCCGTGCTTAGGTATCATGTTTTCTTTCTTCTTTAAATTTTCGTGGTTTATGCAGGCATTAAAACAATGTAACCATTGCACCAGCTCGCAATGGCAGACCTACTGGCTTAGACAATACTCTTGGAGCGTAAAGGAAGTAATTAAAATATACACCAGTGCAGAACATTCTACAGCATGATGGTTTGAGCCTCTAGTAAATTGTGTTATTACTGTCAACCTGTCTTGTACTCTTTTTGTTGGATGGGTAGGTGGTAAAAAAGATTGATTTATACACAGAAATGTTGGAAGAGCAGAGATTGGATGTCTACTCCCTTCCTCCTTTGAGCTCTGCCCCTCTAAGCACCCCACCCCACCCAGCTCCAGGTGGAAGTGTATGTAAGTGCTGGGCAGTCAAGTAGGCACAAAGTCAACCCCACAGCCACAGAAATTACTTGCAGTCACAAATCAATCAAGGTAGGCATCAGAACACACATTACCTGCTTGGGCAACAGTACTCAGAACTGTTAGCCATCATGAATGTTGGGGTTAGTGATTGTCTCATTATGTTGTGAGAGGTGGTCTGCTTTCTTGTGATGGGATGGAGACACTTGCTGACTCTAAGGGACTCAGATTCTGTTTTTTGCTATATATGGGAAGCAGTTGATACGTCATCTAGTGACCAAACCATTGCAAAACTTCCTGCCCACTTGATGTGTAGGGCTGGCTTCCAATCAATCGCAGCCTGTGCAGGTAAGCGTGGTGGGGCGGTGGGGCGAGGCAGGTGGGAAGTCGACCAACAGGTTTTATTTATTTATATGTTTTATTTATTTATTTAATGTTACCTATTCTGTCATCTGTTGACTCCCCCCCATCCTGCCCTGAGCCACCGTCCCACCCCGCTTACCTTCACCGGCCGCAACTGGAATTAAGCACTTTAAAGCAGAGGTAGAAGTGCGTAAAAAAGTATAGGAACTCTGCTCTGGGGTGCAATGCTGAAGGTAAGCATTAAGAGTTCTGGAATGGTAGCTTTTATAACGAAAGTATATGAGGTGTTACTGTAAAATTAAAAAAGATTGCAAACGTTCCCAGTAGATCCAACTCATTGCAACCATTCTTTAAAGTAGAAAAGGATAGGCACCCGCTCAAAAAATATGTTACGTTTCCCAAAAAACTACCTTACAGATGTAGAAGACACCAGTGATAAACTCTACATCACGACGACAAAAAAAATGACTAGTTATTTTTTCTTGTCCAATCTGATAGCAGAAATGCACTCAAAAACAAAGTTGCTCTACTACTGTGTTTCGTCTTCTGTTCTGGTAAAGTAGTTTGTTGCCAGCTGATGGGTATGCCCTCTGCCAGGGTCTTCTTCAGCCCAGAGCAGGAGATCAAAAAATTTAAGTAGAATTTACACTGCCTTTCCTCTCTCTCCGAAGCATGACAGCATTATTTTGTCAGGACTTGATGGCTCTTATGTGTGCCTAGGGATCATCAACCCACACCAAATTAAAATATACAGGGCCATATTTATCAAGGGGTTGTGTAGCTTTTGCACCATGCCAAATGGTGCAAAAGCACCGCAACCCCTAAGATGCGATTTATAAAGCCGGGCAAGGCCCCCTTGCGTGGCCCGAGTAGCTTAATAAATCTGCAGTATCTCAACACAGCGCAAATTGCTGCATTGCGTTACTCTGCCCCAGGGAGGCGTTACATGGGTGGTGCGTGGGTGTGCCCCATGTGAACATTTCCTTGCTGAAATAAAACCTTGAAAAATGAAACATGAATGCAAAATAAGCACTGCAGTACATTTCGATCCCTTAACTTACTTAAATGTTGGACAAAGTCTATAGGATAGCTTAGCAAGTTGAATGGTGCCTGGATGTTTTATGCTGTAACTCCCTTCAGCGGTAGGGAATATTCATTGCGGTAGCACTTTGTGAAACAAATCTAAGGTGCCTGTTCTTGGGAAGTCAGATATTGAAGGCAGATGGAGCTCAACAGAGTAAGGCACTACTCAGCTTGCTAAGCTGTTAAGGGCCTTTGCTCAACATTAACGAAAATGAAACGGTATCAATGTAGCACATTTTATTTATGACCTGATAGAGACTTTTAGCTGCAGATTTCTTACCTTAAAATTTTCCCCAGGTGTCAGACTGGATCCGAAAACTTTTGGTAAGTACCCCTGCGTCCTCGTTGGTGGATTTGTTCAGCCCTGCATGGCCACATTTGCAATACACCTCATCTTTGGGTGGCCCGGCTCCTCTTGAGTGTCCTCAGGCCTCACAGGTCTGGGTCAGGCCTATACTTTTCTTCCTCGATGGGTTCACCCTCTGCGCCAGTTGGGCCCTGGGATCCAATAATGGATCCGAAGTGTTGCCGCTCAAGCAACCTTGACCTTCGCCGGTGCCCGCTCCAGTGACAACACCCCCAGCGCCGCCGACGCCCAGCAGTGGCACTGCCCCATCAATATTCCCGAATCCTATATAGAGTCAGTTGAGCATCATCGGACATCTGCGCTGACCGGGGCCATACTCCCCATATCAGAGCCAGTGCCTAACTATGATGACAACAATGTCTCAACCGGTGTTATTGAAAAAAACAATTTAACAAGTATGTACAAGACATTACTAGGAAAGGAAAAAGGGAGACTCGTAGTTTGTTGTAAAATGTGCACAAGGCATCATGTATTAGAAATAAGGAAATGGACTTCCACAAACAATATAGAGCAGTTGTATCAGCACTGTAGGTAGAAATTGCCGAGGCAACCCAAAATCTTGTGCACTAATGTGCTCGTGACACGCAAGGTGACGGCGCAAGTGACAAGTGCGAGAAAAACAGCGAACGGCGCAACGTGAAAAAGTGACAATTATGTACAAGAATATATGGTTCATTAAGGTTATTCACAGTCATAGATCATGTATTAGAAATCATTCGAAATGAACCATAGTTGACTGGGCGCCGCGAAATGCGCTGAAATGTCGACGGCGTTTTGATCCTAGTTATTTAGGATCATCTTCAGGACCGGGTTGCCCGAGTCAGTTGGTGGTGTCATTGGATTCCAGGATCAATGGGGAGTCAGGTCAGCTGGCCCCTTGTCTGGAACAAGTAGTTAAATGGATGACAGAGAGCTGTGTGAAATTAAACGGGGACAAGACCGAAATGATGGTCCTTGGTAATGTAGGGATACCTAGGCTCCTAGTAAGCTGGCCCTGCTGTTTAGGGACTGCCCCAGCCCCCAATACGGCCATTAAGAATCTTGGCTTTTGGTTGGATCAGGAGCTGACCATGGAGACCCAAGCACGGAAGGTGGCAGGCACGTGCTTTGGGCTATTAAGAATGCTCCGCAAGATTCTTGTGCTTATCCCTGCAGAGCTAAGGAAAATGGTCATACATTCCTTGGTCACATCACGACTGGACTACGGGAACTCGCTCTTCTTAGGCTCGCCTAAATATGTTATCAGGAAGTTACAGTAGTACAGAATGCAGCAGTCAGACTCCTGTGTCAAATCCCCATGAAAGAATCAGTCTCGGTTCACCGCAGAAACTTACATTGGCTTCCGATCATAGCAAGAATTAGGTTTAAAGCGCTTTGTCTAACCCACAGAGCTATAAACAACAAAGGGCCCAGCAAGATTAGGAATCTGGTGTGCCTACATCTTCCCAACAGATGTCTGAGGTCAGGCTCTGAGCGCCTGCTAAAAACCACCAGAATAAAAAGGGCCAGATGGGGGGGAAGAGCTTTTTCCCACCTGGCGCCTAAGTTGTGGAACTCACTCCCGCGGGAGATTAGATTCACATCCTCAGAGGTAACATTCAGAAAAAAACTGAAAACATGGTTGTTTACCGAGGGCAACTAATTGCCTGCTCTCCCGCTGTCATTCCATTAGTCCAATGCTCAGCGCTGGGAAGCCTTTGGGTAGCCATGCGCTTTATAAATCCTTTTAACATTAACATTAACATCTAGGGACCAAGGGTAGTTTATCTTATAAGAAACAAGGTTCCCTAAACACTAGATAAGAAAAGTAATACTCTGGGAGCAAAAATAACGCCAAGGAAATATCCAATCAATTGTTTAAAAAAACAATTTCCTCCCACCCTCACCCATTCCCTTGTTTTTATAGGTTCTTATTTTGATCAAACTTGCTTCCATATTGGTTTTGTATCCAGGCCAACACTCTGTTGTCCTGATGATGAGCCCACATGATTAGTGTATCGAAACGTTGTCGACCTAATCACTCTGACCCTTTTGATTATGCAAAATTGATTCTTGGGTGCAGCAGCATTGCGTTTTATAGAAGTGAGACTTTGATCTACTTTTCCTAACTCAACTAGAGGTGCACCGCAAATAGTATTTTCCTGAAAATGAGTCCCAATCAATTTTCCAAATAGTTTTTCCAATTCTTGAGTTTATTTTGTGCTTGTATAAAACATCCAGTGGTTACAGCACAAAACAGCCAACACGTTTGGTCCAAGAACTGGGCTTCTTCAGGGCATATTTATGTTGATTGTGATCATCAAAGGGCCAATGGCCATTCAGCATCCACCTGTCGGCACAAAAATTATTTCTATGTCCATGGATGGGAAGTGTCCAGATTGGAACTAGTAATTAAAAGAGCGTTCGGGCCGATCCGCCCCCGAGGTCGGTGCTGCACCAGGCAGCCACATAGGTCCTCCTCTCACATCACGTTTGATGCTGTGGTAAGAAAGTCTTACTTTGATCTTATGTAATTATTTTGTCACAAACTTTTTTGCCTGTGTGTTCCTTTGATACCTATTCAGGTGCACCCCGTAGGGGTACCTACCACTACAAACAAATTTTGCTTTCATGTAATAATAAACTGTTCTTTTAACAATTCATTGGATATTTTCTGGGCATTATTTTTTCTCCCAGAGTATTACTTTTTTTATCTAGTCTTTAGGAACCCTAACTCCGAACATCATGGGCATCCAGTGGGAGGCAGGATACACCATCACCTGCACCACTGGAGGTGAATAACATTCGACCACTGGGTTTTGCAGCTCATCCAAAGGGGCTACTCCCCCCCTCTTTGTGACCACCCCTCCTTCCATGCCACCCACTTACCACAAGCTGACGGAGGAACACATCTCCTTGCTCCGTCAGGAAGTGTTAGCTTTCTTGGCCAAGAGAGCTATTGAGAGGGTGCCCGCATCATAAGTAGGTTGTGGTTGTTTTTCCCACTACCTTATGGTGCCCAAGAAGGATGGAGGCCTTTGTTCTATTCTAGACCTGTGCCTTCTCAGCCTCTTCCTGAAAAAGGAGAAATTCAAAATGCACATACTCGCACAAGTTTTGTCTGCCATGGACTCGGGAGACAGGAGGGTAGAGTTGGACTTGCAGGATGCCTATTTGCACATCTCCGTCCTGCCTTCACATAGATGATACCTGTGATTCACGGTAGACCAAGAGCACTTTTAGTTTGCTGTGCTTCCCTTCGGCATTACCAGCCTCCCTCAGCTGTTCACCAAGGTGATGGCGGTGGTTGCAGCGCATCTTCGGAGGATAGGGGTTCTAGTCTTCCTCTACCTAGATGACTGGCTGTTGAAGGCAGGCTCACCACAGGCAGTTGTCACCCACCTCCTGACTTTGGCGAACCCTCTGCATTCTATGGGGTTCACTATCAACGTGCCAAAGTCACACTTGACTCCCTCAGTGCAGTTTTGGGCCTATCCTCCTGAACAGCGAGTCCAGGATATTCAGGCTATGATACCAATGTTTCAGCCTCTATCCTGGTTTTCAGTGAGAATGATTCTGAGGTTGTTGGGCCTCATGGCCCCCTGCATCCTGCTTGTAACACATGCCCATTGGCATGTGCGGGCTATGCAGTGGGACCTGAAGTCCCAGTAGGCGCAGCATCAGGGGAATCTCTCCGACATGGTCCTGATCTCGAAGGGAACTGCCAAACTTCTGCAGGTGTGGCTAACGATTCGTGATTGGGCCTGTGGCAGACCCCTCTCCCTTCCCCATCCAGGGCTGTCTACAGTGACAGATGCATCAGCAGCCATCTGGGTACGGTGGAGATCAGAGGATTATGGTCTCTGATGGAATCTGGGCTCCACATCAACCTGTTGGAGCTTCGGGCGATCTGGTTGGCATTGAAAGCCTTTTTTCCTTCAATCAGGGGGAAGTTTGGTACAAGTGTTCACTGCCACCACCGCCATGTGGTATGGCAACAATCCTCTGGTAAGCCAAATTTACTACAAAGGGGCAGAGCCAAAAGATCTGTGTCAGGGACTGGAAGGAATTACTCCCAGCAGGAATTCTCCCACTTTTCCTTGGAAGGGCATAGTTTTGGCTCATTAGTAGAGAGAGTGGATGATGGAGGTGAATATATTTTTCACCTTATCTGGAAAAAAGCCTACAACACAGAAGGTCGGAAAACTGAGACAGCAGTGAACATGCAAGCCACATTTAGGAAGATCTTCAACAACAAAAAGAGGCAGTTAGAGGGCTTATGCACCACAACTAAGATCTTTTCACATAAGAATTCCACTTAGCCTGTCTGAGCACTTTCCAGTATTTAGCCAGCTGAATTTTACAGTCTTCTTTCTCTTCAGCAGAGTAAGTGCTCTTCAAATGTATGACCAGTGTTAGCTTCTTCACTATTGCCAACTACTTTTTGCACCTAGGAAACCAGAAAATACAGAGTCAAATATCTGATTAGCGTCTGTTGGCAATTTGCAAATCTGATTGGCCTGTTTGTTATTATTTAATATTTGTCTGCCTCAGCTATTGACCAAATGTGTACATTTGTGATGATTTGGCCATCTCTTATCTAGACATAGACAAATATGTTGTATCTGTAGAATGCTGGAGGGCATCATCCTCTGGCCATGAGAAGTAACAGAAAGGCTAGTATAATGGGGGTACACAAAATAAGGTACAAGAATTTGCACTTTACATAGAGGCAGCAGAGTATTGAGAGATAGGTATTCCACCAGAATATCAACTACACAATGTGAAATAAGCTAGTTCCTTGAGTAGAGGTGACACAGCAGACGAAACCAGGTGGTGTCTTTCAAGTATTTATTTAGTTGTTAACATCATAGATTGTAGGGATAGCAGCCCCACCAGGAGCAGCCTGCTAGCTGCTCAGCCCATCTTCCCAACTGTCTCACACCAGGCACCCAAACATTCCACTCATGTCAACATTCCACACAGAACACTCACACTGGCTGAGCACCTAGTTAGAATGTAAAAGGGAACACAATATACATAACGTGAAGATATTACATTATCTTCTCCCTTTAAAATTAAAAATAAATTAAACCATAACAAAAATGAAAGACAACTATACACAAAATATACAAAAGAAGTCAGAAGTCTAGAACCCAGGGGTAAATGGAGAAAACCACACCACGAGAGGGAACACAGACAACACAGAGAAAGAAAGAAGAGTGAAAAGCTTTATACAAACTATCACCATCCTCCTCCTTTAATGAAAAGATAAAAGATAAAGAAAGAGCAAATAACGTTTAACTCACTGAAGAAGTGAGAAAAACACCACATGACCATACATGTGAAACAAAATGCAGAGAAACACAGTAGAAAAAGACTACAGGAACTCTACACAGTGACGAGACAAATGGGGAAACTCCCCCAAAACTCATACACTATGGGTGGACCACACCCATTTACGTACAACTTAAATAGAATCAGACACTATGGGTGGACCGCACCCACGTACGTACAACTTAACTATGTAAAAACAAAAACTATGGGTGGACCTCACCCATCCACGTACTTACTTAACTCTGTAAAACAAAGACTATGGGTGGACCTCACCCATGTACATACTTCTTGTATTAGAATTAAACACAATGGGTGGACCGCACCCATGTACCAAGACTAAAATATGGGTGGACCGCACCCATGTACAAACACCAATGGGTGGACCTCACCCAAGTAGGTATTCCTTAGTAAGGAACAAAACCAAGAAACCCTGCCGAAATGGGACTACAACCCATAATGCAAACTGTAAATGGGACTAACACCCATTACAAATTGCATAGGTGGGACTAACACCCCCTATAAACTGAGTAGATGGGACTAAAACCCATTACTAATAACGTAGGTGGGACTAACACCCCCTAACAGCTGAGTAGGTGGGAATAACATCCACTACGACAAACAAAAAATATGTGAGGCACAACGTGGCTATCACACTCACTAGAAAACCAACATGCAGCACAAAATGACTCGCAGACACAAGTAGCACGACACAATGCATTAAATGGGACTGCCACCAATACACTGTGATAAAGGGAAAGGCAGCCCCTTAAACCACCCCAGGAGTAAGGGAACGATGGCTACAACCTGGAAGTGGGACTAAAACCCCTTCCCATCCCTTATGAAAGGGATACAGGCTTTGGAAAACAACAAGTCAAAACCACAAAGAAAAGAAAATGACCACCCCCCAGTAAGGCTCGATACACCCACCCAACATAAAGAAATGGGCGTAAGAAAGATCCAATGCCTGTCACACAAAAGAGATAAACAGGAATCCACTTTACAAATAACTTCATCCTGTTGATAAATATTGTAACCAGGAACACATATTTTAGCAACAATGCCAAAAAACGTTCCGGATAGGAAAGCAATTATTTGTATGCTCTTCATTAATCCCATGTCATCCGCCAACAAACCACTTTTTTTGTAAAAGGTAAAGTTCATATAAGAAAAACAAACCCTTGTTTCTGATGTGCAAAAAGTTTGTGGAAAAGTTCTTAGTAGAACAGTAGCCCGTTGTATAAAACGTCAACAAAGTCATCATTAAATTCTTCAACAAGAGCAACCTGTTTAAGTGCCTCATCCGGTTTGTTGATTCTGCTCTTTAACTTTCTACTCGAGTGAATTTAGTTGGCCAAAGAAAACAGCTCTAAAGACTAGGAGAGATTTCCCATATAAGCTTCTTGTTTTGCCTGAATCACATACCTCACAAAACTCTCTGCCTGCTCGCCGGTAACCGTGCGGCCCTGAGACAGAACTGCGGACAATAACTCACTGCCACTCCGATAGGGCCCTCATCCAGTTCCTCCATCTTCGGGATCGGGCACCCTGTCACGCACGGGGCAAATCTCTGCTCCCGCCTGTAGGCAAAGTGTGCTGCCAAGCTTGAAGTGTGCACCATCCAACCACAAGATGGCGGCACATAGTCACGACAGTGCTGGGTGGCTGCAGGAACCGGCGTGCACCAAACGTCGTTGAGTAGAGCTTGCCGATGGAGCAAGAGCAAGACAACGCTGCACGTGAGGGAACACCATGGATACCAACGAACAGTCGCGTGCAAGGTAACAGTTGCATCTTTTAAACGTTTCTAATTACTTTTAAAATCACTTCAGGTCTTAGCTTTTTTGAACGTTTCATCTTTTTTTTTAAATCGCTTCAAGTCGGGCCATAACACATTTCCCAAAAGGCAAAACATATGGCCACAAGTGCTTACCGGTGATGGAGCAAGGTTTCAAAATTGAAACTTGCTTGTATGCAATCTTCCTCATAGTATTAATATATTAAAATTTGTACTGTCAATACTAATCCTTGCATTCACAAACACGAAAGGGATAGACGCTTGCCTATGTGTTTTACTAATGAATAACGCTTGTCCATAAACCAAGATGGCCGCTAAAAGCGCGGGACTTTATTGCGCATGTCACAACCTGATCACATGGTGTGACGTCTTTCTTTGCTTGGTGGGAAACTTCTGCTTCTGCGCAGTGTGTATTAAAATGGCCGCTAAATGTTTTCACATGCTTAAGCTTGCTCGTATGTCATTATTAAATTGTCGTTTTCTTAACGCTACTAATGCAGGATAGTATTATGATTAAATGGGAATAGAGTTAGGGAAAGTGGGTATACAGTGAAACTTTTTATTTGTGATTTTAATATTTTCTTCTTGCACTTTTAGTAATTCGTAAACTTGGGCCTGGGTTGGTGTCTTGAAACTCGAGAGACAGAGGGTTCTGCGCATGTGTCCTGTATGCCTGCCAAGTGAAGACAACTTGGACGTCTCCCAAGGCCACGACCTATTGGCCGAAGATGATGTACCCAATGTTTCCGGCGGAACAATTTGTTACTTTTCTCCTGTAAAATATATAACATTTGTCATGAGACGGGTGGGAAATAAAGCGAATGTATTAATTTGAAGGGGAGGGAACGTAAAGACAATAGGCTTTACAATTTAGGCCAAAACGATATGGTGCGAGAATCCACCCCCTGTCCCTGTCCAATCAGAAGTAGTGGTCCCACATTTTAGCAACATTAAGGGGAGGTATATGGCGTAGAAGGGTATAATAGATATAGAATTAGCTAATTAGTTAGCACAGGAGAGCGGAGATGCTGACAGAAGAGCTCCAGACTGCCCAGCTGATCGGTCGCTGACTGAATTCCTGTCCGGAAGAGGTCCTGAGGAGGGGGCGGCGGAGTCCATTAGACGGGAGAATCGAGAGAAGTCGAGTATCAGAGAGGGGAACGGCGCAGGCGTCGTTGTAGAGAGGTCACCGGTCCTGTCCTGATCCTGGAAGAAGTCTTTACTCTTCATCCTTCCTGGGTCCTATCTTTTCCAACTCCTTGGCTAAGGGGCTTGGTTCTCGCATTTTAGGTAATTATACTGCAACCTTTAGTTGCGCTGCTGTCTCTATCTTCTCCTCTTCCTTAAACACCGTCATTTATTAGCAAAATCATTTCTATGCTTTTTCTTGGGTATTTTCAATCAAGTACCGTGTTTTCTGTATTTTACTCTGCCAAAACTTTAGATAAACATTTTAAAAACTTCCTGACTCAGTGGTTATTTCAGGATTATGTACTATAATGAATGTCACTCATTTTAAACTTCCCAATTAGCAAAGGATCCATTGGTAAGTTATTACTTTTCAATCAGAAGGTAATTGGTAGCAGGGACTTTGATAAAAGAGTACATCTGACACCCAGCGTAAGTATTAGTGTAGTGTGAATGTATGGGCCCAAGTGAGTATATGGTGTATGAATGCTGTTGGCTAATATTGCGCTGGATCAGTTTTCTGGTAAGCAGAGGACGGTTGTTGTTACTCTTTGTTAATTGGGTAATGAGAATTTTATTTGTATTTTTATGAACTAACATCCGCTTAAATTTTGAGTTTTTGTTATATGTTGTCCAGAATACCCCGGGGTAGGGAAAAAGAATAGTGGGTGGCAAGTGGAAGCCATACTGCAGTGAGGTTATCTGTCAGGCAGAAATAGTACTGAGAAGTTAAGCAGGACTTCAAGTACTTGTTAGGGATTCTATGCATGTGAGTAATAGCAAAAAGGGTACGCTGATAAAAATTTGATGTTATATCACCTAGTAAGGGTAACATTGGAGAAGTAACAGGTACTTCTGGAGCTTGTGTGAAGAGTAGACGGAAGTGTTTTACTCGTAGTGTATGTATTAGTAAATGGAAAGGTTTTACTAAAGTGTGGAAGAAACTATCTTTTTCGAAATTAGTGGAAACTGGCACGATAGCGAATGTTTTATGTTGTTACTGAAATTTAATTAAGATTTATAGAGAAAATAAGTTTGCGTAAATTTTTGTAAAGGGAGGGTTTGTTGCCGGAGAGGGAGCTGACGTCACTAAACGCCGCGCTGAGATTGGTTGAATCAGCGGGTGTGGAAAAACCCTTGTAAAGGAGGGGTCAGTAGTCAGGAGTAGTACTGACGCATTGGTGCCGCGCTGGGATTGGTTAAACCAGCAAGGACAGAAAAGAGCAGATTGTAAAGGAGGGGTTGACAGAGAAACGTCACAAAAAAAAAGGTCGCGCAAGAATTGGTCTGGAAATAAAAGATAGCAGACATTTGATTGGTCGAAAATATAGAAGCAAAATTCTTAGTGGATAAGGATTGCATGTTAAAACGCGATCCGACTTTAACAGGAACTCGTCCGGATAGGAGATTCCTAGGTTTTGCAGAATATAATTTTGTACACAGAAGATTAGATAGAATGTACGGAGAAAGGAGAAAAATGTCATTCTTACAAAAGATTAAGAATTATTTTAAAAAGGACAAACCAATCAAAACTAGAGAAGGAATTATTATTCCACCAGCTAAAACGCCAGCATCATTTATGATGATGGAGAGAGGTTATCATACTTGTGTATGGATGGAGAATTGGATAGAATATACCAAAAATGATGGAATATTAGCATTTCCCCAGAATGGCACGTTCAATGGGCGAATTCTTCAGAATTTGAGATTGAGGATGAATGACTTAGAACCCAGACCTAGATTAACCCAGTACGAAGCTCTAGAAGAATGGGAAACCGAGGCATTTGAGCGGGATAGATCTAGAAGTAAAAGGAGTTATCCAGGATTTTACCCCAGATATTTACGTGAGTCGAGAGAGGGTCAGATGAAACAATGGAGAAGGACAATGATTACAGAGGGACTGTATCCATTATTCACAGAAGGAGAGAAATCAGGAGGGAAATGTACGGAAAAGACAAAACATTTAATGAGAAATGAGGATTCAGAAGACGAATTTATGGAAGAAATGTTAAGAAATCCCCCACCATATCAGGAAGGGACAAGTGGATGCCCTCCTAGTGCACCACCACAAACTCCCATGGTACCAAAGGTAATGCATGAGTTCACCCCGACTAGAATACTTCATGACAAAGAAAAAGAAGCCCTAAAAAAGACCAGAACAGAATTAATACAGAAAATAACTCAGATAAAAGTACATCCTGATTCGTTGACCATACTAGTAACAATTGGTCCAGTAGTTCCATTATATGGTACTCAGGGAAATTGTCCTCAACCCATACTTGCACCTACTTCTGTGAGTAATCCCAGACCTGAAGCTCCAGTTATAATTGAGGATCAATTTAGTGACTGTGAATACACAATATCACTTATGGATTTGCCTATTCGAGGTTCTGTAAATAATACTCCAAGAAGAGATGTACCTGGAGGTTCAAAAGATGTAAGTTTAGTAACTTCATCAGGAACAAAAAGTGCTACCATAGTAACACCTGAAGATCTAGAAAGATGGGTACAAGGGTCAGTTAAACAGTGCACACCTCCAAAAGTACTGGATATCCATAAATTGAAAGTTGAATTAGAAGAAATAATAGCAGGAAATGTAGGAGTAGAACGCTTGAATACCTATGATGAAGAAGAATTATTATTCTTGTGCAGGAGTATCACTAGAAATGTAAAGATATTCCATGAAAAATTGTCCAACTTAGCATTACAGATGGGAATCGAAATAGAGAGATCAAAAGTATTACAGAAACCCTATAGAGCAGAATTTGCAGACAAAGATTTAGAAAATATGAATGCATCTGGAAGAAGACTACAAATAAGAGAATTAATGTTAGTTTTACAAAAATGGGGAGATCTAGATAAATGGAGATCTAGATGGGCCAAGAAAAAGGAAGAAGCATGAACAAGTAGAACAGCATCAGAATATGTGATGAAGGAAGCAGGAAAAGCAGACCAGATGTATCCAATGCGAGAAGTTGCGGGTGGAGGATATGTACATGTCCCATGGAGCAGACAGGATATTTTATCATTTACAAATGATTTTCCAAAGCTGAGGGAAAAGCCAATTGAATGGTACAAGCAGGTTGAAAGGTTTGTGAAGGTGTCAAAGGTATTGTTGAAGGATTTAGATGGTCTGTTTGACATAGTGGTACCTGCCGATTTATGGACAGATTGTAAGATCACAGTCGATTGGCCTAGTGATGAATATCCTAGAGATCCAAAAACAGGTGCCCCGTCAAATGATGTGATGAAAAAGTATCAACAGGTGATAACATACCTGAAAGGGAAAATACCCCCGAAAGAAACAGATTGGGTGAAAATAGATCGAACAACCCAAGAAGCCAGTGAAACAGTACATTCCTATTATGAGCGTTTATTGCAAGTATTTAAACAGTATAGTGGATTCGAGGACATTGGAGACGAAAACATGAGTCAATTTGTGTATCGATTTGTTTACGGTCTGAAGCCAGAGATTTGCCAGATGATTAAACAACATATGCTGTGTTGGCAGGGAAAGCCCATAGATGAGATTCTGAAGTATGCAAAATATTGTGGAGACGATATTGAGGATAGACACAAGAAATTGCAGGAAAAAGTGATGTGGGCTCAGGTGAAAATGGCAGAGAAGCAGGGAATTAATTTGGAAAATCCGAGTGAAAATCCAGGAAAAGATTCTGGAACGAGTGGTGATACGGGAAATGGTGGAACATTTAGAGGACGAATGAGTAGAGAAGAAGCTAAAAAGAAATTTCCTTGTCATGGATGCGGAAAATTGGGGCATTGGAAGGATGAATGTAAAAAGATTCGGAATAATAATGGCCCAAATCAAAACTTAAATCCACAGACGCAGAATGACTCATAACAGGGTGTAAATCACCAGAGTCAATTACCACCTCCACCTGTTCAGGGTAATGTAAGCAGAGCAAAACATGGTACAGACATTGGATACCCAGGAGGGAGTGGTAAGAATGATTATATGACATCACAATTTCTTTTGCAGGACAATTATTGTAAATTCGACTCATGATGGTGCCTAGGAGAGGGGAAGAAGGAGTGCATACTTGGCGCATCCTTACAGGTAGATCAGTCTGGTCCATATGTTGAAGGAAATGTGAAAGGTAATGATATTACTTTCCTTTTGGACACTGGTGCTACCAGGTCTACTGTGAGATCAGCAGACATCCCAGACCTTCCTCTCTCTAGTGAAGATATCCAAGTAGTAGGGGTAGCTAATCAAAGAATTAGAACACCTCTTACAGAACCAATGGAAGTCAAAATAGGAAACTTCAGAGAAATGCACCAATTTGTAGTGTGCGATTCTAGCCCAGTAAATTTATTAGGTAGGGATTTATTGTGCAAAATGAACTGTACAATTTTCTGCACGCCGGATGGTGTGGCAGTTCAGACACCAGATGAGGACCATGTTTATAAAATTAAGGTTGCAAAACAAGGTACAGAAATAGATGAAATGTTTTCGCTGATAACAAAAGATGAGTTGCCAGAAGAATTAAAAGGTACAGTAAACTCAATAGTATGGGATTTCACGGAAAAGAAGTAGGACTTATGGCAAAAATAGATCCAGTTCAAATTACAGTAAAAGAAGGTGCAATTTTCCCAAATACTAAACAATACAAAATGAGTGCAGAAGTAAAAGCAGGAGTCATTGAAGAAATCAATCGAATGGAAAAACAAAACATACTAAAAGAAGTAATGAGTAGCCCATGTAATTCACCAATCATGGGACTAAAGAAACCTAGTGGAAAATATAGGATTGTTCAGGATCTGAGGAAAATAAATAAAATTGTAGAACCATGATGTCCCATAGTACCAAATCCTGCAGTAATTCTATACCAGATCCCTTGGAATGCAGGATGGTTCACAGTAATTGATTTATGTCAAGCATTCTTTTCAATACCATTGCATCCAGACAGCCAGTATCTTTTCTCATTTAAATTTGAGAACAAAGTCTATGTGTGGAACTGTGTTCCTCAGGGGTACACAGAAAGTCCTTCAATTTTCAATCAGATACTGAAAAAGTGCCTTGAAAAACTAGTGATGCCAGGAAGCTCAGTTTTAGTTCAATATATTGACGACTTGTTAGTAGCTTCAACCACCAGAGAAGTCTGTGTTGTTGATTCCATAGCATTATTAAATCTTTTGGCTGAGGAAGGGCATAAAGTCTCACCTGAAAAGTTACAGTTTTGCAGGACAGCTGTTAAATATCTGGGACACCAAATTGAGAGGGGAAAAAGAAGAGTAACCTCTGAAAGAGTAGAATTAATAAAGAGAATGCAAATGCCTGTAACTCAAAGACAAGTGAGAATGTTCCTAGGAATAGTAGGATACTGTCGACAATGGATACCAAATTTTTCCATGTTGGCTAAACCCTTAATTAACATGACGAAAAAGAAAGCAAAGGACCCTGTTGAATGGGAGGATGAAAGTGTAGAAGCTTTTGTAAAATTGAGAAACGCACTTTGTTCAGCACCTGCCTTAGGCATGCCTGATTATAAAAGAGAATTCGAATTATTCTGTCAAGAGAGAGAAAATTGTGCACTTTCTGTCCTAACTCAGAGACATGGACTAGACAGACGTCCTATAGCATATTTTTCTGCTACATTGGACCCAGTAGCAGCCGCGTTGCCAGGATGCTTAAAAGCAGTAGCAGCGACGTGTTTGAGCATTGAACAAAGCGAGTCAATTGTGATGGGACATCCTGTAAAAGTGTATGTTCCACATGCAGTTGTCATTCTGTTGACAAGAACCCGAACTCAGCATCTTACTCCTAGTCGGCTGACTAAATATGAGAGGATAATAATGGGTGCTGAAAATGTGATCATGGTAAGGTGTACAATAATAAATCCAGCAACTTTATTGCCAGACCCATATCATGAAACAAATAAAGATGACGAAGAAGATGAACATGATTGTGTACAAATTACAGAATTATGTACAAAACCACGCCCAGACATAGAGGAACAGCCTCTTAAAAAGCCAGACAGGGAGTTATTTGTCGATGGTTCATGTCAAAGACATGAAGATGGTAAACTAACTGCTGCCTATGCGGTATGTGAATTAACTGGAATAGTTGAAGCATCCTATTTACCAGGAGTCAAATCTGCACAAGTAGCTGAATTGATTGCTTTGATAAAAGCTTGCAAAATTGGGAGGAATCAGAGAGTGACCATATTTACTGATAGTCAATATGGTTACGGGGTAGTGCATGATTTTGGCCTACTGTGGATGTAGAGGAATTTCATGACTTCTTCAGGATCCCCCATTAAAAATGGACAATTTGTAAGGGAATTGCTAGAAGCAATACAATCACCAAAAGAATTGGCTGTGGTGAAATGTGCCGCACATCAGTCAGGAGATGACTGGGTGGTAGTCGGCAATAGATATGCAGACTTGGTGGCTCAACATTGTGCCAAAACCAGAACGTCAGTCAATAAGAGGGTGGAAAGAATGGGAATCAGCTGCCAACTTATGCTGTATATGCCACCTGAAACTTGGAATGAAGTGAAGAAATTGCAAGATGAGGTTGATGAAAGTGAGAAGAATTTGTGGATCAAAGTGGGTTGCTCCCAAAGAGGAGAAGATGAAGTGTGGATCAGTGCAGATGGCAGACCAGTCATGCCAGACTGTTTACTCTCACAAATGGCTAGAATGCACCATGGAGACTCACACATAGGGAGAGATGCAATGATTAGGCTGTTCAGACAAAATTGGTACAATCCCAAATTCAGGGCTGTTGCAGAGAGTCTTTGCCAGAGATGTCTAACTTGCCAAATGCATAATCCAGGCAGAAAAACGATAATTGGGTTTGGGAAAATTGGAAAGGCAGAGGGCCCATTTATAAGACTCCAGTTCGACTTCATACAGTTACCCCCATGCAGAGGACTAAAATATGTACTAGTCATAGTGTGTCTGTTTTCAAAGTGGGTGGAGGCTTACCCTACTAGGAGAAATGACAGTATTACAGTTGCAAAACTGTTGTTACGAGAGCTCATACCTAGGTTTGGTTTCCCAGTATCTTTGGAATCAGATAGAGGAAAACATTTTAATAGCGAAGTGATCCAGATAATCTGTGAAGCATTTCAAATCAAGCAGAAATTGCACTGTGCATATCGCCCAGAGGCTTCTGGAGTGGTTGAACAATTAAATGGCACTATAAAGTCAAGATTGGGAAAAATGTGTGCATCAACATCATTACAGTGGCCAGACGCATTGCCACTTGTCTTGATGGGACTCAGAAGTATACCTGACAGAACGACAGGATTGAGCCCCCACGAAATAATGATGGGAAGAGCAATGAGACAAACACATGTTCCCACAAACAAACTGGTGAATATATCTGATGATATGGTTTTGGATTATTGCAAAGGATTGGCTGACCTAGTGCGTTCTGTCTCTCATCAGGTTGGAGAAGACGCAGTTTCCAGGCAGCCTGAACTAGAACATGATCTGAATCCTGGTGATTGGGTGGTAGTGAAGAATCACACCAGAGAAACGTGTCTATCACCCAGGTGGAGCAGACCTTGTCAAGTCATATTGACCACCAATACAGCAGTGAAGTGTGCAAGATTTCCTAATTGGATTCATGTAAGCCACACAAAAAGAGTACCAGAACCTGAAGAAGCTGAAGGTTGCCCAGCTGAGGAATCTCAGGTTAGAGGTTCGAGAGAAGCTGACGGAGAACAACCGAGCACAAGTCAGGATTGGATACCAGTGGTAGAAGTTCCTGAAGTATATTACAGAACGAGAAATCAAACAAAATTGGAAGAAATTGAAGAAGATCAGATAGGTGAAGAAGAAGAAGTTCAGGATCAAGAAGAAAAGATAGTAAAAGATCCTGAACTAAATCAGATAGGGAAAGAAAATTGGACTAAAAACAGTGAAGATTTAATTGACTTTACACAGGGAAAGACAGGTTTAGAAGAATCAGGTCAGGCTGCAGAAGTTCACAGTGCGATAAGCCCTGATCAGAAGCAGTTAGATCAAGAAGAATTCACTAAAGAAAAAGGGGTTAATACAAATGAACATAAAGAAATAAAAAAGGAACAAAGCCAACATCTTGAAAGTCATTGTGGAGCTACTGAAAAGAAACCAATCAGATCTGAAAAAGAACAAACAAAAGAAACAGTAATCAAAGAAAACAAAACAGTATTGAGCAGTGAAAATAACGAGATCTTTGAAGACGTAAACAGAGAAACAGTGCCAACAAAGAAAACAAGAAAAGGAGATCATTGGCCAAGTGTCATTAAAAGAGTAAAATACCACATAACAACCAGAAGTGAAGATCCAGAACAAGTACCTGAAGTAACAAGTCAAACTGAACAAGAGAAAAAGTCAGGCAAGGTAGAATGAGTGAAAAAGGGTTAATAGTTTAGGAAGTAAGAGATTAGAAAAATGCAAGTAAAATTCGACTGAGAAGCCATCCGGACCGGGAGTTTTCCTTTCTTTAAAATGCGTAAAGCAGTGGATAGTTCATTAAGGGACAGATGAGCTTCAAGGTCAGAAAGGTTAAGATGAGAATTAGACTGGGTTGGAAGTTTATCAAGATAAGACTGAATAAGAGAACTGGAAGGAGGAGATTCTGGGGTATAGAGGTCTTTATAGAAGATTTTAAATTTGTTAAGAATGTCTTGATCTTTATGAACGAGAGAGCCATCTGAAGAATAAATGGAATCAATCAATGTACGTTCTTTACGGGCCTTGAGGTAGTTTGCCAAAAGTTTTCCTGCTTTATTTCTACCCCCGTAATAGCGAGCACTACTACGCAGAAGAATTGAAGATGCATTGTCAGTCGTAGTTTTATTAAAAGCCAGTTTAGCGCGTATCAGAGCCGGCAAGACCGAGTCTGCGGGTGAAGTATAGAACTTATGTTCTAGAGCTTTAATATGCGCCAGTGTGGTTTTACGTTGATGGAGAAAGCGCTTCTTCTTTTTCGAGACAAAATCTATAATAAAACCTCTTGCGGTCGCCTTAAAGGAGTCCCATAATATATGAGGTGAGGAAGCAGAGTCTTTATTTAGGGTAACAAATTCATTGGTAAAGATAGTGAAAGCGGAAGAGAAAAGAGGGTCAAGAAGGAGGGAGTTATTAAAACGCCAGCGGGAAGACCTGGGATGTGGAGGGAGTAGATCCAGGTCGGTTACAATTGGGGCATGATCAGAGATGACAATAGGTTCGATAGAGGAAGAGAGCAAGTTCTGAGATAAAGATTGAGAGAGAAAAATATAGTCCAGACGGGAAAGAGAATTATGAGGAGGGGAGAAAAAGGAAAAGTCAAGAGTGTCAGGATGGGAAAGTCTCCAAGAGTCCACGAGGTGTGTTTGGGAGATAGTGTCGAGAAAATGTTTATGAGTTTTATGAGGAGTGAAGCGTACCTGGGATTGACGGTCAAGAAAAGGATCAATGACTTGATTGCAATCACCTCCTAAGATAAAGAGATCATCTCTGAATTGAATACATTTCTGTGTAATTAAAGGCCAAAAGGAACAATCAGGGTGGGTAGGGCCATAGATATTAAAAACAGTCAACAAAATATTATTAATTAACAATTTAGCCAACAACCATCTTCCTTCTGAATCAGTTTCCTGTGATAAAACTTTACAATTCAATTTTTTGTGGCATAAAATTACAACACCGTTTTTCTTGTTCGAAGTAGGGGAGACTAAAACTGAGCCCACCCAGCCTTTCTTCAATTTTAACGCCTCAGCTTCGGTAAGATGGGTCTCTTGCAAAAGAACTAAATCAGGGTTATAAGAGGCAAGATGGGATAACATTCTCTGTCTTTTGATTGGATTAACGAAACCTTTCACATTCCAGGAAATAACTCTGAATGTAAAATCATTTGAAGTATATAAAGAACAAAATATGCAACGATAAACAAATGGAGTAAAAGACAAAAGAGGAGATAAAAAAGAAGATAGAAAAACCAGCGGGGTAAATAGAAGAGAGTAGAACGAAGAGTAAAAGCAAGAAGGAGAAATAAAAAAGAGGGAAAAAGGGAGGAAAGTAAGAGAAGACAGTACATGTCAAAATAAAATGACGACTGCAATACGTACCTTAAAGGGTAAAGGAGAAAACGAAAGGCGGCAAGGGTCAATGGAAACAGCACACCCAACGAGGAGCAACACAACACACCAGGACATATATATGATAAAATACAAACAGGAGCGGGCATGTAGAGGAGGAATAAAATCTAACAAAATAGATTATATCTGCAAATGGAGACAAAGAAATATGTGAGAAATAGGGGAACAAACAATTCCATACATTAACGTAATAGAGCTATATAACCAGATATAGAATAAGAAGGAAAAAAGAATAATAATAAACAAAAAGGAGAGAAGGCGAAGTAGAAAATGAGACGCTGATAGATAAATAGAGAAAGGAAGATGAACAATGAGGGAAAAAACTGATAGAGAAGTATTTAGTGGCAAAGGGGAGGCATAGAATAGAACATAAAACATAGTTTTATAGAAAAACATAGGAAGACACATACAATATGAAGAAATTACGATGACCTGTAAAAGAAAGGAGGTTAGAGTAATAACTTCAATGCATTAGGACTATAAAAGGAAAACAAAACTCAAGTTCCAGAGGAGGAAGGAGCAGTTTCCATCGACGTAGCAGAACATGACTGGATAAATCTGCGAAGGTCGGCAGGGTCTTCAAAAGTAGAAGTTTTATTGAGATAAGTAACTTTAAAGAGGCATGGGTGAAATAGGCCATAACGTGCACCCAAGGAGCGAAGAGCAGGACGAAGATCCAGAAATTCCTTCCGGCGTTTGGCAGTCAATGTAGAGACATCTTGGGAAATAAATACTTTGGTACCTAGCCAGGAGAGGTTCTTTTTGGCTTTGGCAGCATTAAGTACCAACAGAAGGTCAGTGAACTGTAGAAACAAGATTATAATTCCACGAGGATTTGAAGGAGCAGATGTCGAGGAGAGACGAGGGCCCAATCTATGAGCACGCTGGATGTTCAATTTAGTCGTAGAAGGGAGATCCAAAAACTGTGGTAGAAAAGATGCAAAGTACGCAACAGGATCATCACCCTCAAGGCCTTCAGGAAGACCATAAATGCGTAAGTTATTGCGCCGATTTCTATTTTCCAAATCCTCAGTAACTCTCTTTAGTTGTGAAACTTCCTTCTCCAGCAAGGAAATTTTTGAAGATGAGGACCGCCCGTCGTCAAGATATTGTTCCACCACACTGATACGGGACTCCATAGAAGACCACTTGTCATCCAACAATTGCAGCCGGGAGTTTGTTTCCTCAATAAATGGGCGAAGGGAGCGCAACTCCTCCCAGACCATGTCTAAAGAGACCGGAGAGGAAGACTTAGGTGGAGATGGAGAATCCTGTTCAGGTCTTTTGCTGGTAGTTGAGGGTAATGACATTTTGGATGCCATGTTGATAGGATTTTCTGCAAGGGAGGAGGAGCAGCTCTCTTGTGGCAAAAGACCCGATAAGCAGGAGAATTTGTTGAAAGTCAGAACGTTTGCTCCACCGGTGGCAGGAGCAGAAAGATGCACCTCCACTGCTTTATTATGATGGAGTAGGCGTCTACTTCTACCCATGAAGCGTGGTAAAAATAGTGAGGAGAAGATATGGTATTACGTAGAAGAAAAATCTCAGTACCTCAGAAGTGTTATACAAATGAGAATTCTCCCTTAAAAAGCAAGAGTCAGGGGGAGAAAATGCATATACTGCGCAGAAGATATAAAAAAACTGCTAAAAAAGGCAACATGTAGTGACATGTGAGGAAAAAAGTCCAGAGAAAGGATCATACAAAATGGCGGCCGTCACCAATATGAAAGAGTCACCTGTATGTAGTCAACCCAGACATTTTCCGACCTCCGCGGAAAAAGCATAGTTCCTGAAAGCGCCCATCCTCCGATTTATAAATCTGCCATCCTTGTTAAAAAACGAGCAGTAGAACCGCTTTAAAAACGCGGTAAAAGTCTGGCGCGGAGCTCTAGCGGCGGGCGGCCATTTTGGGTCGCGATGCGCGCGCAATGGGGCCCTCATTCTAACTGGACTGCAAAGACCAATTTTAGGGCAAATTCGGGATAATAATTTGGGCGCTAATTGCAAACCTATTGGATGTCTTACTGCAACATTTTCACCACATAAAACCAGTTGCAAATCGTGACCGCAACTAAAACGCATTTTGAATTTTTGCACTTCGGCTCGAGGAAAAACACGCACACTTTGGCCTTACCCCGATTCCAAGGTGCACAACTCAGAATGGTGCAGTAAATGTGCCCCCAGTAAATACCACACTCAACAGGACATGCCGGATGAGCAGTAGCATCATTATTATGCTCCAGTGAAAATGAGGGCCTTAAATTGAGAAATAAAGTCCACCCTTTAGTGGCTTGTGGCTTCCTAATATCAAAGAGTGATTACCCCAAATTCCTTCATTCTGGATTCTGCAAAATTACTGCACATTCAAGAATTTTCCCCATGCATATTTTGCCAGGTACTACCTAGTGACATTAGTATGGTAATAGATGTCGAAAAGGTGGAAAATGTGCAGTATGTATGTATGTATGTATATATTTATTGTTTGATTCATTAAAATCAATGCAATCACTGAGAGCATCATAATATAACAAATAGTGATACCATACAAAAGGCCATAGGCTAAAATACAATACAATGCTGATATGAACATACATCTAACATTACTATAGACCGGCAGTAAATCTTTTCCAGAAGTTAAACCCAAGCAGTATCTGAGTAATTAAAAAGGAAATCTCTCAAAAGCGCAGGGTGCCTATTAATAAACAAGTGAAATGAACATTGCCTTGACAATAGGAATAATACAGAGATGTACATATTTGAGCAAATTTACTACGTCAAATCATAGGCAAAGCATTCAAAAATATGTGCAAATGTGCTAAAGTGCATATTGATCTGTAGATTCTTATTCATTACTTGAGTGGTAGAAAATGAGTTCCATCATATGTACAACATTGCTGAGGCCAATGGTAGTGTAACCAAATAGTCATTACTCATAGTTTCATCCTTGTAATACAGTATCAAAATAAGTCCCAAAGGTACATTGTGCATTTATGTAAGGAAATAATCTAACCATTGCCTAACAACAGGATCATAACAAATGACTTTTCCTAAAACTAGGTTATCTCACGAGGCCAGAAGACTCTCCGTCTGTTTGCTTATGAACAGACGCTATTTAGCAGTAGGGCATGTGCAAAACATTCACAGAAAATGTGCAAAACATGAAAAAGTGCTTACTGTTAATTCATTCACTTTGCACTTATGCATGCTCAATTCAGAAAATCTGTTAAACTGGTAAACCACTGAATTTCCAGTAAAAGACATATTAAAATAAAACCGAAAGGTTTTTTTCTGCCTCTGTCAAAAATTTAAAAATCCAGCAAATAAGTGGAATAGATTTGTCAGATAAACATAAAATAAGTGCTTGATGGCATGTTCTCACCCCTGGTTTTAAAAATAAAGGTTTTGGTGGGCACTTAATAAACTTGAGCAAACACATATTATATGCAATAGTGTTTCCTGTGGAAAGCTACAGAGCCTGCAGTTACTACTTGGCCATACATGTAGCTATTTTGGAGTCCCATCTTTAGTTGGATAAACACCAAGGGGCCAATTTCGATGTCCGTCTGACATCGATCTGGACCTGGGACAGACCGACCTCCTGTCGACGGTCCCAAACCAGCAATTAGGATTACACTCCTATTCTGTACAATGGGAGCATGCATTCCGACCGCAATGCATTCTCTCGTTGTAAAGAGCTGAGGTGAAGTTCATCCCAAGGTTCCTGCCACCAGGTGCAGGAATCAACCCCTGGCCGCCATCCAGAGGCCTTGCACCCATGGGGGCCCTTCTGGGGGCCCCCAAAGTCGACTTCCAACAGCATTTCTGTGTCGGTAAGGCCGGCACAGAAAGGCTGTCGGAATCCGACGTTGTAATCCCTCGGCCGGAAAGAGCCGCCTTTGGGATTACAGGAGGCTTTCCGAATGGCAGACGAGCTCTCCGAGCCCGTCGTAAGCCATTCGGAAATCCTGTTTGGATTCACATCCGACCAACTCCATCAAAATGGGTCAGTCGGAAAGGAATCCAAACAGGAGATTACGATGCCGTAGGAACGGCTCCGACCGAGGGTCGGAGCCATTTCCTACGGCATCGTAATCGGCCCCCATGTCTTAACTTCTGAAATCAATCTTGCATGCATGAGAAGTGTGTAGTCAAATATGTCTGCATGCCCAAAGTTTTGTAAGAGTTCATCACTGACCAGGCATGCTTTTTGGCTGTAATCGCACCTTTATCCAAATGAACTAAAAAGGGTTCTGTTGAGTGATTCAAAAGGTGCTTAATTCTTACTGCGTTCATCTGTGTAGGCCTTTGAGTCTGTAATCTGAAGGTTTGAGGAGACTCTGCCATGTAGGCCCATGTGTGCCAGTGTCGGCGGAGTTGCTGATTTTCTGCCAGCACATATTTGCAAGGGAGCTTTGTTCCAATATAAACAAGGTATGTCAACATTTCAAAAGTGTTGCCTGTCGGGCTAAAGCCTGCTTTGGGAGGCCAAACTCTAATCGAATTTGGGATCTTAAAAACAGATTTTACAGCCTTAATTTGCAGCAGGTCCAATATTTTGGCATCTTTCTTTCGAAAGACAACTGAGTCATAAGTAAAAGCTGGAATTAATTTAGCTGACATTTTCACGTCGTGATCATAGGATGAACAAATCAATTTGTCATAATGAGACTTAAAGGCAAAGATGTTAGTAGCAGTTTTAACTCTGAGTAGGTTAAAATGGCCTCTGAAAGAGATCTTATTGCCAAACAAAACAGCAAGGTACTTGTAGCTTTTGACTAATTCAGTTGGTTTCCCTCTTAAGTACCAGGACCGTGATCTGACTGGAGATGCTCCGATTGACTTCATTTTCATTTTTTTGATGTTAAGCTCAAGATGGTTGAGTGATATATATTCATCAAGGGAATTGATTAGACACTGCAAACCTATGGATGTCTGGCTAAGTAGAATAGCATCATCTGCATATTACAGGTGAATTATAGGACTATTTGCTAGCTTAGGAGAATGGGATTTTTTTTCCAGTTGCTGATTAAGATCTATCATAAAGAGATTAAATAAACAAGGGGTAAGTATGCAGCCCTGTGTTATGCTATTCGATGTTTCAATTCTCCAGGTAAGACACGTTCCATCGCCAGCCTAACCTGGACCCAGGTGTTCATATAAAGGCTTCTAATGATGTTAAATAATTTTGGTTGTGCACCTCATTCAACTAACTATTGCCACAGCAGGGTCCGAGGGACTGTATCGAGTGCTGCTTTTTTGATCGATAAAACAGATATAAAGTTTTTCCTTCCTTAATTTGGTGGTCCCTGCCAGCAGCGTTAGGGCAAGCAAATTGGTAGATGTCCACTGACCCTTAGGAAATCCAGACTGATTCATTGGAATAAGGTACACTGCAGCTATCCAATCTTCTAGCTCTGTGGCAGCACCTCTCGTAGGTCCATGTAGCTAGCGTGGGCCTTTCAAACCCTGTTGATACAAGTATCATGGGTCTTGCCTCCATTCTTGTCTTTTACTGCCTGTCAGCAGCCTCCCAATTCTGAGCACCTTCTGCTGTGTGGTTTAGGAAGGTCTCCACACGCCCATCTACTCACTCTGGGGCTCAGTGCTTCCTCTCTCTCTCCCACTTGCACCTCTTTGCTCACTCCAAAACCAAGTGATTCATCTTCCTCCAACTTCTTAGGCTTAGGGACACATGCCACCAGTGCAGCTCACCCTTCGCAGGACTTCCTCCATCATCACTATCTTCTTCTTTGCTGGCCTCTACATGCAGGCCTGTGGACTCTTGTGGAAGATTCATGCAGAATCAGGAGCAGTCCCTCCAGGCTCCCTTGCTGCCACTTGCATTTTAGAAAATTAAAAGAGAATCCCTTTTATCCCAAAGTCCCACCTGATTTCACACTCTCAGCCTGCGCTCAAAGTGCAGCACAACTTCAGATGCACAGCCAGCCAGACCAGCAGACAAACAGCCACTAATGCACACAGGCTAACAAACAGACAAACACCCACTCACAAACATCAAAGGACATATATACAGTATTATTTGAAAGCAAATCAATACACCTTATTATGCAGATCCATTCACGCGCCATGCCATAGACCTGCAGATTCAGTACATTTCTGTAGCATGGGGAACAGAGTCATATGCAGTAGGGTGTAGTAGGGGAGCTGGGGGTATGGTGTGTCAGGGGACCGTAGCTCTGTGTACCAGATGAGCACTTCTTAATAGGCTTCAGGAGAGAACTGGGTGTTTGTACAGTTCTGCTGCAGAGACAGCATGCACTGGTGAGACACATGATTGCTGTAAAGCAGTGGTCACATGGGGAAACTCTGATGAGGCATTGTCTGATATGCAGCAGAAATATGGTGAAGAGCAGAAGGCCTTGATTACTGCAGCAAGGGGTTCAATGTTGGTTCATACTCTCACAAGACTTTTTTGCTCAGCCTCTGATATGTTCTTCCCCACTTGCCTGTTTTTCACTTCCGCACTCCTGCTGCAGTCTGCTGTGCTTCCACTCCCAATGAAACGCAATCTTTTCCATCTAACTCCCATGGCCTCCTTCCTGCCAGCACTTTGTATGGGAGTTCTGGTCTGTGGCAGCAATGGTGCGGGCCTCCTTCACATGAACATACCAGGGGGCCCAGTCCAGATATACTTGTACCCACAAAATATGCACAGCACTTCCACACACAAAGCAAGCACAGCAGGGCAGCAGGAATATAAGATTCCCTCATGCTCACGCTACTGTGAGTTCCCCGACTGGTTGACTTCAGACCGCGTGCACAAGGATATGGGGGGATACATAGAATATTCTGGAACTGAGGGAAAGAATAAAACCTGCAAGAAAAAGCGGCTGTATTACAAATGTTCAAATAAGGTCTTCCCAGTTAATGGTCTACAGACCTGCTGGGCACATTACTTGGCTATTGTCTCAGATGGCCTTTTGCGACCTCAAAATTACTTTTTAAATATTTATTAAACACCTTTTATGATTGGGACTCATTCCGAAACCCCATTATGAAAAAGGTGAAAGGGGCATCCCCTTGTAATTGCGATTCAGAAAGAGATGATGCACCTTCAAGGGGGAAGGTTGGGGAGAAGGCCACTGCCCCCCCGATTTCTTTCCAAATGTCAAACATTTATGGATTTTAGGGCTGCAACGTTCTTTTAAGAAACATGGACTGCTTTTGGGAATGCAGACACAAGGATGGTGGTCTTCTGTTTCTTGCAGACTACCATGCTTGAGTTTGGAGCTTTGTATGTGTGCATGAGAAGTTTGAATTGGCTGCGCTTGTGAATGGGGAGCCAGTGAAGCTTCCTGAGGTGCGGTGTGGTGTGAGTGAAGCTTGGAAGGTTGAGTATGAGTCTTGTGGCAGAGCTCTGGTGGGTCTGGGTAGGAGTTGTGTGGAGATTCCGGGGTAGAGTATTGCTGAGGCAACCATTTGGAGATTTTTCACAGCATTCATAGGATATCGAAGCAGGAGGTGCACACTGCATTGACTTGAGCAGTCATGTTGAGTTTGTCATCTAGGATTATCTATAGATTTATTGCCTAGTCTGCAGGTGGAGTCCCATGGGGAGGTCTTGTTGCCGAAGACCAGTACTTCCGTCTTGTCGGCGTTAAACTTCATTTTCGTAAAACAAAGGGCAACCCAGTAACCCTGGGGCCTGGGTAGTACAGCAATATAGGCAACGATTTGGAACGCCTACATCAATCAAATTGTAATAATTTACATATGAATAGGAATTGCGCGATTGCTAATGAAAAGCTAAGCACCGGCACACTCATCCTATCTGCTTGGAGTTCTTCATGCGGAAAGCATTACAACTTGATTGATGCAGGCGATCCATATTGATTTTGGGCTACCACTGTATTCACATCGCGTGGGTTATCATCCATGGAGAATACAGACAAAAATCTCCAGACACACCTCACTCCCCGGGAGGTTTGGATTGATTTTTTATGCGTACCCTCAGGAAGTGTCATAACGAGACTGGCAATCATGTTGCAGTCCGTGGACTTTGTTGGATCCCTCTCCTACAGAATCCTCCAATAATCATAGGAGGCTTCATTTAATTCTTCTAGATTTCAAGACCTATGATTTGTGGATCCATTCCTGAATGTACTGTTTGTCATTTGCTGCACGAGTACTACCAAATGGGTTTTTCCCATTCTTCATCCTGATGATGACCCTGTACAAGTAACCTCAAGGGGTCAAATGTTGACACTAGAGTAGTGTACTATACTGTTTATGAAATTCAGGAGCCTGCAACTGTATGTTAGAGTTTAGCTCAAACAACTGTACATCCTCCACAGTCATGTACAGTTGTTTGAGCTAAACTCTAACATACAGTTGCAGGCTCCTGAATTTCATAAACAGTCTTGGTTGGTGGTGGGTAGGTTAGCGATGAGTTATCTGGGGTTGGGCTGGTGTGCAAAGTTGCTGTATATGTTTCTGATTTTACTGGGGAAGAAATTGGATAGGTTGTCGCAGAGTTGTAGGGAGGCAGCAATGTTGTTGACAATGGCTGAGGGTGAGGTGAAATCCTTGACAGTTGAGAAGATGTCCTTGCAGCTGTTAGAACTTCCTTGATGTGGTCCACTTGTGCTTCTTTCTTGGTGTATCTTATGTGCTGATGATAGCGTCTGAATGCAGCCTTGTAGGGAGTTCTGCCGATTGTGTCGTGGCTGGCTCTCCATCACCTTTCTAGCCGTTTACAGGGTTGTTTGGTGTTTTGGATGTCCTATGTGTACCAGCTGGTCTGCTTGTTTGAGCTACTATGCTTGTTGGGTTTGATGGGTGTGAGGCAGTCTGCACAGTTCTTGATCCGGTTGTTGATGTCCTTGTCGAGGTTGCCTGTGGGGCTAGGTTGATAGGTGCTGAGAGCGCTGAGCCAGTCTGCTTCTGTGATTTTGCCCCTGCCGCGGGTTGAAATGCTGAACCTTGTAGGGACATTGTCTTGAGGCGTATTGATTTGGAAGTAGATGATGGAGTGGTCGGTTCATGTGAGCTGTATGGTGGAGTTGTATTTGATGCTGTCACTGGTGGTGAAGATGGGGTCCAGTGTATTGCTCAAGCTTTCGAGGAGTGCTGTGGAGCAGGTGCCGCCTCAGTCTTCCAGGTAAAAGTTGAGGTCACCGAAGAGAAGGCTCTGGAGTGAATTGTCACCGGAACAGCGAAGTTGGTGATGAGGTTGGTAAAGGTGGCTTGTGGTCCGGCTGGTCGGTAGGTGAGGGTTCCATTCAGGGTGAGGTTTTCTGAAATTTGCACCTTGAAGTGCAAGTGGCTTGTGAAGGTGGTCCTGTTGGGCGATCTTGTAACCCGCTGGGATTACCATGGCGATGTTGGGAGCTGATGAGGGGTTGAGCCAGGTCTCTGTGATGAAGAGAATGTCAGATGTGTCGCTGCTTAGGAGGTCCCATATTTCGGCTGTGTGTTTGCTGAGTGATCGTGTGTCGAGAAGCATGCATGCGAGTGGGTGTTGACATGCAGGTTTGCTGTGTTGTATGGTGGGGTGTAGGCATTGTTCACGCTAGTGTAGCGTGTGTGTTGGGAAGGGTTGTGAAGGGCGTTGTTAGTATTTGCTTGGGGTGTGGGTGGCAGCTGGAGAATCGGCAGCGAGTGCAAGTAAAAGCTCCTGCCATGGTGTGAGGCGCAGCATGGCAGCAGTTGGGGGAACAGAGTCTGGGGTGTAGCAACCTAAGGAGTATTGTGGAGTAATGCTGGGTAGTGATCAGACCATGTGTGGGGAGACAAATGCAAAAACAACAGTTGATGGACAGAATGCAGAACAATGTCATACATTCACCCCAGTACAGAGATCTGGGCCTAAATCCATCGTTTTTTTGCTCACCTTGCCATTCCAGTTTGAACCCAGCCATATGCAAATCAGTCTTGACCCTGTGCCTCATGGGAACAGTCCAGCCCGAACTGCCAAGCCAGGTCCTCCCTGGACTGGAAACAAGCATCCTAGGACCGGTTTCCCCTCTTCAGCCAGGATAGCTTGATTCCAGTGGCATGGTGAGCACGGGACCCACGTCTGGGCATACCCGTCCCACTCGGGGTGACAAATGCAAAAACAACAGTTGATGGACAGAATGCAGAACAATGTCATACATTCACCCCAGTACAGAGATCTGGGCCTAAATCCATCGTTTTTTTGCTCACCATGCCATTCCAGTTTGAACCCAGCCATATGCAAATCAGTCTTGACCCTGTGCCTCATGGGAACAGTCGAGCCCGAACTGCCAAGCCAGGTCCTCCCTGGACTGGAAACAAGCATCCTAGGACCGGTTTCGGGGTTTCACCCCTCTTCAGCCAGGATAGCTTGATTCCAGTGGCATGGTGAGCACGGGACCCACGTCTGGGCATACCCGTCCCACTCGGGGTGACAAATGCAAAAACAACAGTTGATGGACAGAATGCAGAACAATGTCATACATTCACCCCAGTACAGAGATGGCCTAAATCCATCGTTTTTTTGCTCACCATGCCATTCCAGTTTGAACCCAGCCATATGCAAATCAGTCTTGACCCTGTGCCTCATGGGAACAGTCCAGCCCGAACTGCCAAGCCAGGTCCTCCCTGGACTGGAAACAAGCATCCTAGGACCGGTTTCGGGGTTTCACCCCTCTTCAGCCAGGATAGCTTGATTACAGTGGCATGGTGAGCACGGGACCCACGTCTGGGCATACCCGTCCCACTCGGGGTGACAAATGCAAAAACAACAGTTGATGGACAGAATGCAGAACAATGTCATACATTCACCCCAGTACAGAGATCTGGGCCTAAATCCATCGTTTTTTGCTCACCATGCCATTCCAGTTTGAACCCAGCCATATGCAAATCAGTCTTGACCCTGTGCCTCATGGGAACAGTCCAGCCCGAACTGCCAAGCCAGGTCCTCCCTGGACTGGAAACAAGCATCCTAGGACCGGTTTCGGGGTTTCACCCTCTTCAGCCAGGATAGCTTGATTCCAGTGGCATGGTGAGCACGGGACCCACGTCTGGGCATACCCGTCCCACTCGGGGTGACAAATGCAAAAACAACAGTTGATGGACAGAATGCAGAACAATGTCATACATTCACCCCAGGACAGAGATGGCCTAAATCCATCGTTTTTTTGCTCACCATGCCATTCCAGTTTGAACCCAGCCATATGCAAATCAGTCTTGACCCTGTGCCTCATGGGAACAGTCCAGCCCGAACTGCCAAGCCAGGTCCTCCCTGGACTGGAAACAAGCATCCTAGGACCGGTTTTGGGGTTTCACCCCTCTTCAGCCAGGATAGCTTGATTCCAGTGGCATGGTGAGCACGGGACCTACGTCTGGGCATACCCGTCCCACTCGGGGTGACAAATGCAAAAACAACAGTTGATGGACAGAATGCAGAACAATGTCATACATTCACCCCAGTACAGAGATCTGGGCCTAAATCCATCGTTTTTGCTCACCATGCCATTCCAGTTTGAACCCAGCCATATGCAAATCAGTCTTGACCCTGTGCCTCATGGGAACAGTCCAGCCCGAACTGCCAAGCCAGGTCCTCCCTGGACTGGAAACAAGCATCCTAGGACCGGTTTCGGGGTTTCACCCCTCTTCAGCCAGGATAGCTTGATTCCAGTGGCATGGTGAGCACGGGACCCACGTCTGGGCATACCCGTCCCACTCGGGGTGACAAATGCAAAAACAACAGTTGATGGACAGAATGCAGAACAATGTCATACATTCACCCCAGTACAGAGATCTGGGCCTAAATCCATCGTTTTTTTGCTCACCATGCCATTCCAGTTTGAGCCCAGCCATATGCAAATCAGTCTTGACCCTGTGCCTCACGGGAACAGTCCAGCCCGAACTGCCAAGCCAGGTCCTCCCTGGACTGGAAACAAGCATCCTAGGACCGGTTTCGGGGTTTCACCCCTCTTCAGCCAGAATAGCTTGATTCCAGTGGCATGGTGAGCACGGGACCCACGTCTGGGCATACCCGTCCCACTCGGGGTGACTAATGCAAAAACAACAGTTGATGGACAGAATGCAGAACAATGTCATACATTCACCCCAGTACAGAGATCTGGGCCTAAATCCATCGTTTTTTTGCTCACCATGCCATTCCAGTTTGAACCCAGCCATATGCAAATCAGTCTTGACCCTGTGCCTCATGGGAACAGTCCAGCCCGAACTGCCAAGCCAGGTCCTCCCTGGACTGGAAACAAGCATCCTAGGACCGGTTTCGGGTTTCACCCTCTTCAGCCAGGATAGCTTGATTCCAGTGGCATGGTGAGCACGGGACCCACGTCTGGGCATACCCGTCCCACTCGGGGTGACAAATGCAAAAACAACAGTTGATGGACAGAATGCAGAACAATGTCATACATTCACCCCAGTACAGAGATCTGGGCCTAAATCCATCGTTTTTGCTCACCATGCCATTCCAGTTTGAACCCAGCCATATGCAAATCAGTCTTGAGCCTGTGCCTCATGGGAACAGTCCAGCCCGAACTGCCAAGCCAGGTCCTCCCTGGACTGGAAACAAGCATCCTAGGACCGGTTTCGGGGTTTCACCCCTCTTCAGCCAGGATAGCTTGATTCCAGTGGCATGGTGAGCACGGGACCCACCTCTGGGCATACCCGTCCCACTCGGGGTGACAAATGCAAAAACAACAGTTGATGGACAGAATGCAGAACAATGTCATACATTCACCCCAGTACAGAGATCTGGGCCTAAATCCATCGCTTGCTCACTTTGCCACTGGATTCAAGATAGCCTGGCTGATGAGGGTTTTGAACCCGAAACCGGTCCCAGGATGCTTGTTTCCGGTCCAGGGAAGACATGGCTTGGCAGTTCGGGCTGGACTGTTCCCATGAGGCACAGGGTCAGACTGATTTGCATATGGCCATGTCTGAACTGGGGTGGTGGAGTGAGCTAAAGAATGATGATGGATTAAACCCAGATCAGTTGACTGGGGGTGAGTGTTTGATTTGCTCTAGCGCTCCGTCCATCATCCCCTTTGGTATCGCATGTGTGGGGAGAGCAAATGTCCCAAAGCAGAAAAAGCTAGTTTGTATTCTTCCACGGTCGACAGGGATGAAAAGTGACCTGTACAGGTATTCTTGGTGTTTAGGGATGGGGGAGGTGTGGTCAGGAGGTCATCTGCGCTCACAAGCATTTTATTTTTGTTTTCTCATCATGGGCACTGTCATTTATCATGGGCACTGTCGTGTTTTTCATTTATCTTCCACACACACATGTCACAGATACATTATAAAGGGCCTGATCATAACTAGCCCGTGCTCCCGCACCCGGGTTTCCCATGTGCAGGAACACCGGACCTGAATATACCAACCAGAACTAATAGCAAGTAAAATCACCTCAAACATTGGCTGCTATTCTCATGTTTGATCACACTTTGGCAACACTTTTTATATTACTTGCACCTTGTGTTCACTGCTGGCACTGAGCACCTTTATGTTTTATTGTAATGATTTTGCTCATTGACCATGTATGAATCTAAAACGTGAGATAACATGGCAGATTGTCCATCATTTTCTATCGGTTTTATGGTTTTTTGAGTATACCACTTTAAATATATCACAATTCTTGCATTTCTATACCTGTGTGATTATCGTTGTTGTTTATAGCTTTAGGCCCAGGTTTCACTAGGCATTTGCACGGCTGCTCTTGTAGCTTGGTTCCACGTGTCCCTGTATTGACCAGCATCTGCAATACAGATCTCGTTGACAATGTACAATGCCATGATTGCATGTGGTAGTGTTGTGTGTGTCTATGTTTTATGGCACTGTAGACTATGCTGCACACCTTACATCAATATTAATAACATAAACCTTAAAGACATTACTAACACTGGTGTTAAAATGGTTCACGTCTGCCACCCTGTTGTAAACTCAAATTATTGAATTTTGCATTCTTATAACCAAACTGTACCCTCACTGGTGTAAGCCTTTTTATTAATCATTCCATATCAGGGCTGGCATTAGGAAAAAAACTACCAGCCTCATCTAAGAACAGTATACTTGCAATTATTGTAAACCACCCTCTGTTAGTATATTGACGAGGATGATATGTGAAAAGAAGGTAATGGTGGGTGGGGGGTGGGGAGGTGCACATGTTGACAAATAAGCTAAGAAAACATTTTTGCACAACGCCAAAACAGAACGAAATTGATATATGCAATGTGCTCACTTCAAAAAAGGCAGCCTCTTATATTTTGGCGGAGGTTTTAAACAGCTTAAAAGACCATCAAAGTAAATTGGTGAGTGATAGGCATGTATGTCTTTCAAAGATATCAGACATGTATCAGTCACAATAATGTGTGGGAGAATTTACGTCATTCCCATGGATAAGGGGAACATAGGCTACAGCAGAGTGAAACTTAGGCCTTTGCGTTAATTCCAAGTTCCACTAACAGCCTACCTTATCACCCATTTTGCACGGTTCAGTGTCATTATTTCGAATCCATTAATTACTTTGAGATTAATTGCGAGAAAATACTCTCTCATATTTATCATTATCGGGGTCAGGTGTTTTATGCACTGGACTTATGCGATTTTGCACCTGCAGCGTTTTCTGCATAATTATGGGTTTGCCGTATTTGGCACATAACACATCATCTGCTGCATTATCTTCATAACAAAAACAAAAAATGTGTCTAGCTCATGAGGGATGAAAAGTTATTAAAAACACAGCAACACGTTTTATTGGGAAGTGGAAGGCCGTTTGCAACGGTTGGCTGCTTATCTTTTTGTTGCTTATTGCTGTAATATTAATGAGGCAAAAAGTTTGCCTAGGCAGTGTTTTTATGTGCAAAAATAACAAACTAATAATGTAATGCTATGTAAATGTCTAGTATTTGTAAAGCGCGAACAATTACCCGAAGGTGTCTAGGCGCTGGGGGCCGTCGGGAAGATTAAGCAAGCTATTGCTCAGAGTCACATGGTGCTGGGCTGATATGCCGCGGTCACCGGACCTTAAACCCAAGGGGGCAGATTTACAAGCCCCTTGCGCCACTTTTGCGTCACTTTTCCCATGTTAAAAGTGACGCAAAAGTGGCGCAAGGGGCTTGTAAATCTGCCCCAAGGTTCCGAGTCAGTCGCCCTGGCCGCTGCGCTACACTTCTTCCCTAAATATCACAACATGTACTGCATTGCACCACATAATCTGCCTGTACTTGCCGCATAGTTTAGTAGACCCTGCCACATAATGTGATTCTCCTCTGCCGCATAATTCAAGTGGCCCTGGTTTGATCTTATTTTCACATAAATTATTGGATGAATAATTTGGTTTTCATGTTATATTAATTTTGCTGTTTTATACTGTAGATGGCAGTGTTGGCTCGATTATGGAGCGCTGGTTCTTGCATTGCATTTTGAAAGGTGTCAATTGTTTAAATATAATCATACACGTTAGTCAATGTGGAGGAGATGCACTCTTGCCCCCTACTTTATTTTTTTTACCCCTTTATCATTATGTTTACCTTCCAAAGTTTTATACATTTGTTATTTAATTTTTTTAATTCTATAACTAACAAAGAAGTCAATTTTAGTCCTTTTCCCATACATTTTTTTTATGTTACTAGAAATCCTATCTCCTCCTACTAGTCCCCTTAGAGATGGGTTCTACGTCCCATTATTTTTTATCCAAAGTATTTATGATTCAGTTTTATTTTTCTAAAAGTAACAGGTGTCACGGTTTTCCACATTTAATTGTTTGAACCTAGCAGTCGCAGATCGAGCATGCACAGAAGTAGTATTCCTGCATGTTTATGTGCATTAGCACCACATTCTCCCTAAATACAAAAAATCGCTAAAAATGTATGATTGCTTGACGTTTCGCACCTGCCAACGAATTCTAAATGAGGACCTTATTGGATTTGTATATTGTGAAACCATTCTTGAAAGCCGAAATTATTAACTCCGAATCAGAATATTGTATTGTTTAATTAATTAAAACCATAACAATATACCAATAATTTCAATACATAACACCATTGAAATGTAGCTTTAAAAAAATCAATTGTAAAATATATTAACTCAGAAGTGCAGTGCGTGGCAATAGTTCCACATTTATTTGAAGTCTGAATACAAGTATTTTTGATCCGTTTTATATACGAAGCCTGCCCTTTTATGGCATTCTATTCGGAGCAAGAAAGAGACGTCATAACTTTTTAAAAATCCCACTGCTTTCACACATTAGGGAGGTCCTGGGTGTGTTTAATGATCCAGTGCTAGTTGAAAACCCATTATTCAGTATTCGAAAAGAGGATTGAAATTGTTTTTTGTTCATAACAGAGAGGATTTGAGAAGCTCGAAAGAATCTATTAAAACATCTGTTAGTAGCTACTTACCCGCCCTCCAGCTAGGTGGAGCACAAAACTATCTCTTGACTGTTACAGAGTATTCCATCCTTAGATTTTGGCTCGCTTCCGTCTGGGCACTGTACATAATACGGTGGCCTTCCAAAACAGATCAGTGGTGCCTGGATAAGCCGAATTGCCTGTGTGACAGGACATCCGAACAAACTACTTTGCATTTCACTGTTTTTTACACATTCTACATGAATTTAAGGAAGCGTTTTTTTTTTTAACCACTATTTATAGAAATCTTATAGATTTTAGAATGGCTTTTTTATTTTCGTGCAAACTGGGAGGTACACAAGCACGCTCAGCGGTATTGTATTTTGTTTTGGAGGCATTTCACGAGAGAAAGCGACTCACCCATTTAGACATTGTGAATTTGGAACCTTTGTTTTAGCATTTTAATTAAGACTGCATAGCATGTTGTTAATTTTAAATTATATTATATTTTGCTGTACTTTTCTGGCTTATATTGACTGTAACCCGCATAAAGTTTAATTGGATTGAATCAAGTATTTTTGAGTCAGTCAGATGACTATTTTAAAAGATGGGGGCTATTTACCGTGCCACCAGGTAAATAGTGAATTTTCACTACTGTTTCCCAGGCCACTGGCTCAGTAGTAGAGATTATGTGTTGGTGGCCAGCGGCCTTGGAAATAGCAGATACATTTTCACTATTTACCCAACCACTGGCTGAATAGTAGAGATTCTACATTGCTTGATCTGCGGCCATGAAAATAGAAATGCAACGTTGACACTTCACTATTTATACGGCTGCTGGCTAAATAGCAGAGATTATGTACTTTTTGGATGGCAGCCATGCGAATTGTGAATAAGCTATACTATATGCCTGGCCTGTGGCTAAATAGTAGGTATTAGGTACTGTTTGGTCTGTAGTCAAGCAAAGAAACTTCACTACTCACCCAGCCAATGGCTAAATAGCAAACATTATGCACTGTTTGTCCAGCAGCCACAAAATTGCAGAGAAACTTCACTGTTTACCCGGCTATGGGCAAAGCAACATCATTATGTACAATTTGGCCAGCAGCAATTCAAACAGCATGTGAACTTCAGCATTGACCTAGTCGTTGGCTAAATAGCAGAAATCGTGTACTATTTGACCCGTGCAAATAGCAAAGACATTTCACTACTTAGCTAGCTGTGTCTAAATATCCAAAATTATTTATAATACTATTTGGCCAGCAGATGTACAAATAGCAAAGACTATTATTCACATGGTGACTGGCTAAATAGAAGACAGTATGCATAATTTAGGCAGTAAGTGTGCATATAGCAGATAAAACCTCACTATTTACCTGGTTGCTGACAAAACGGCCGAATTTATGCATTATTATGCCTACCACAGATTTCAACAGACACATAGCTTCAGGAAGAAATGAAACCAAGGAGTGAACACACTTGGCAATCATCTGTTTATGCAAGTTAGTACTAAAACTTGCTTAAATTCAATTTGCACCCAAACAGCACTAACTCATAGGTCTAAAGGTACTCATCGGCCATTAAAGAGAATGCATTAATGTTTCCAAATTAATACCGAACACATGGCACAGAATGCCACTTCATTATACGGAGAGCTGAGATTTGGGAGGCCCATTATGGAGCTGTCAAGTACTCACAAATGATCCTGCTCCTTTAAGTTTGCCTGAAGAGGTGGCTAGTAATTAAGATGATTAGCTCCTTTGCAAGACTAGATGGGTCTGTTTACTTTTCTACAGCCATGGACTCACTCTTAGTCACAAGCGATTGTACAATGGCCAGATACAAGATGATCAGATTGCTCCATGCTATCACAACACCTCTTTTTCTGCCTTGCGTTTTCATGCAACAAATCATTAAATACTGAAATTAGTCATTCTGGTTCAGTCCAATTGAACAAACCAGACTAAAACACCTGAAAGCAATGATTTGCTAAAAGCAAAGGGCAGAACTGGAAAAGTTGTATCCTAGTCACATGGTGTCATCTTATATTTGAGCTGCTCTTTTGAAAATAGAAACAATTGCTTATGACCCATTACGCAAGTCACCAACACAGTATATTTAAGAATCTTCTTTCCAATCTCATGACAGCAAGAAGAAAAACAAATATATATTTAAAAAATATAGAATCTAGGTACCAAGCCAAATATCAGTCAGTGGTTTTGTCAGATACCTTTGTTGCTATGTTCGGCAAGAAAATATTAAATGTGACTAAGTGACTGCATGATTGTTAATGGCACTGTCATTCAAGTCTAATTTCTTTAAAAAGAAGTGTCAAGAACAGTGGATCAAGGATATATCCTTCGTAATCTGATTTTCAAATATGTGATTCTTAAAAGTTAGCCTCTACAGACCTGTTGATGATGATGCATTTGATGTTCCAAACTCGTGGGTATTGACTATCCTCTTCTTAAAAACTTTTTAGATTTTTTAATAAATAGAGTAGCAGGTTTTATACAATAGCACTGAGACTACGGAGTCAACAAGTAATGCCATGTAGGTGTGCTGCAGTTGAGTTTCGGGGCCTCTTATATTTCCTGCATATAAATAAGATGCATGGGGTCTTTCAACAGGCCATTTCCTATGTCCCATAGACCAACAATAAAATGATTTTTCTATCTCTACGCCAATATTATGTGGTATTTGTATAACAAAGAATGTACTGGGGAAAATGATAGATAATTTAGAAATTTACTCTGAATAGTTATCATGAAAGGTTGACGTTGAGAGAGTAAAAGAGTGGGATTATTTAATTATTTTATTGTACTCCCAAGACCAGAAACGTTCAACTCAATAAACATGATGAAAGGTCCCTGCATCGCTTGGAAATGCTGTACCATCTTACGCTGTCAGTCTGGTTATCTCTGCCCCTTTCTGCCCCCACTGAACTGAACAACCAAGTGCGTCTTCTGCAAGAGCTTCATCCTTCTGCTTTTCTGTTTGGTGGGGCTCTGGTGACTGGGGCATACCCAAATTGTATGAGGGAAACGTCCTACTGGCACTTCATCCCAGACTATATGGTGACAAGTCCTATTAGCAGCAGATTACTATTTAATGGGCACAAGACTTTTAACCTGTGTCACAGTAGAGAGATTGGCCATTGGTTGTTCAGATCCCCAAATGTTGGTCTCTTCCCTTCATTTTGTATGAAAACTCAGTATGTGTGGTTTACTGATACTGGATGAATTATGGAATACGTTTCAGCTCAAGAGTGCTGCACATGTTGGTTGCCCTCGCACAGCAAGCTGTGTTATTACATGGTGGACATGCTAACCTGCACACACTACTTCCTGTGCTTTAGCCAATGAGTGCAGGACCACAAAAGAGAAGGGGGAGCTGGTTTTGAAGTGGGTGGGGTTAGGAGCTGCTCTTACGGAATCAGAATGCTGGGGATTTTAGGGCCATTCCCTTTAGCTAGAGCTTCACCAATTGGGATTTGGAAGCTTTAAGTCTGTCTAGGTCCATTTTAAACTCCACTCTGTATATACGTGAGAGAAGGAGATGGCAGACTGTGGAACATTCAGGCTACACCCCAGAGATGACCACTGCCCCTTTCTTCTCTAAGGTCGATATTGCCAAAGGAATTAATGAAGGTTTTTTTTAAGGTGGGGATGATGAGTATTCAGGCTTCGGGAGAGCCACTACTATAATATTCACTGCTTCCGGAGGAGCGCACCATAATGCAGTGCGGGGCATTGTTGTTTATGGATTTTGCGGCATGTGGTAGGACAAGGGGCATCACCAACGTTACAAAAACACCCTAGGGGCTGCAGGAGCACAGCAGCTCCCCCCAAGAGATTTGTGTCTGAGTACGGACACTACGTTTATGGGGGTCAAGAATCCAGGACCTCCCCTGGATTTTCGGAATGTTCTCAAGAACTTCCAAAGCTGGAGGTTTTGATCTATTGCTAGGAGAGCAGCACCCTCTAGGGGTTGTACAGGGCCTGATATGCTTTCTAGGGGCCAGGTTTATGGTTGAATGTTATTACAAGTGATGTCCTCGGGGTTGCTTTTATACTTGCAGTCTTATGGCTAGAAAATTTATAATAAATGCAATCTGCATTATTGGTTCCCCATAATGATGACAATGATTACTGCTCACAGTATATAGGTTTAATTAGCATAAATACGTGCATTTACAAAGGAGTATTGCTTTGGTGATTGCATTTATGTGCAAGATGATGTTTTTAACATGTGGTTTGTTGCTTCTGAACCTTGACAAAAACAATAGACTCACTTGATATGTGTGTGGCCCCTTTAGAGGGTCCAAGGAGACTATACAATGTCATCTATGATATTTCCCATCTGCCAATGTACATATTTGTAAATTATCACGTAGTATTTAGGAGTGTGTGTAATAAATGTACTTCTTCTTTTCTAAAGAAAAAGTACTGATTTGACAATCATTTATTGAGTGTTGTTATTGCGTGCCAGTTAATGGTGATTACTAGCCCACATCACATCCCCTGAGTAGGCCCAGGGCTGCTCTGCCCCACTACCCTGTGCTACAAAGGGGTGCTTGGTTCACAGTAAGGACAATTGTGGGCCTATTGCTTGTGCTGGCCACACAACTAATAACTCAGTTTCCTACAAACGGTATTAGATGTAAGATTGTTTCAGGGTGTATGCAAAGGGTCTTACAAAAGACTGAAATCAGTGGGAGATAGAAAATATGCTTGAGGAATACTTTAGGAATACCATGGCGGAGCTTTAAGGGGCGAGGCAGGGCTTTTTCCATTTTTGCATTGGCATTATGACAATAACCAGTTCAGGACAAAGCCTTTCAGCCTCACCCATTCCATGAGGATTTTTAGGAGAGTGTGGTGATGTACAATGTTGAAGGTCACTGACAATACTAACATTGCACTAGAAATGTGAGTTGAATTCAGAGGATGAATGCAGTTGACATAAAAAAAAACATTTTACTGACTCTTTTAGAGACACACAGCTGCGGCCCATGCAGGTAAGAGCGGTGGGGCCCTGTGGGGGGGATTTGCGACAGAGGGAAAATTAATTATTTATTTAATTTTCCCTCGTCATCGTCTGTGGAAATACCCCCCACCGGGCCCACCGCTCTTACCTGCAGGGGCCGCAGATGGAGACACATAAAATGCCGTGATATATTGGTTAATAGCAGAAACTGGACAAATGAAAATCAGTAATTCTAGATACCATTTACAATCCCTGTTTAATTTCCTGGAAAGAAAATGTGGCCTGCTAATCATTTATTTAAAACAGTTACACAGGCTTGAATGCCAACATACCCTAACTTCAATAAAGTGCTTGGATACAAAATATCTATGAAAGCTTTCATATGAGGTAGTCTGTGGTGAGAGAGAGTGAACAAAGACCACATTGAACAGGTAGGAGGTGCGCTTATTAGCCAACTGAGCATGCAAACAATAACTGCCAGTATGGCAACAACAAATCCCTAACATCATGTGTTGAAACCATAACCTACTCTAAGGATAACATTCTTAGGAGAAGATTTCACAGTAAAATTCCTAGCCAAGTCCATTGCATAACAGAGACCCACCAAAGAACAAAGATGTTCCAATATTGAACAGATCTGTATAAGAAAGACCTGAAAATTAGATTGAAATAGGAATGGTCTGCTGGCAAATGTCTCTGTTCCATATGGAGCCAGCAAATCATAATCAGCCCAAGCAGGGGTTATTCTTAGCCCATGATACATGATCTCATATTTAAAACTGCTTTCTTTCAACAATAATATCAGGGACACCCACACCTTTGGCTGTTTTAACCACACTTTAATGCACCACAAGACTCATTTCTCCTATTTCTGTGGAATTACTTCTTTTCTTCTCCCCTTCCCACATGCAGATTTTGTTAAGTGTTAGAAATTAGGTCTCTAGTTGGCAGAGGTTTTGAACCCTGTCCAAGTAGGGACCACAATCCTAGTCAGGGTAAGTCAGATACACAACCTAAATCAACTTGTGCTCACCCTCTGGTAGTTTGGCACAGATCAGTCAGGCTTAACTTAAGAGGCAATGTGTAAAGTATTTATGCAACATTTGAATTTCAATAACACAGTGAAAACACCACAGAAAGTTTGGAAAGATAGAGAATTCTTATCTGAAGAAAACAAGACCATAACCACAAGTATCCAATAAGTAGAACTTGAGAAATGAATTTTTAAGAATAAAATGCAATATAGTGCTAAAAAGTCTAAAGCGCTTAGGGGTTACTTGAGGTCACGCTAGACTTGGGTGAATCCAAAGTTTCAGGCCGACCATGATGGAGGGCAGGCCAGCTACAGGACCCATGCATGGCCTGCTGAAAAAGTACCTTGGATGGACCAAGCATCGTGTCGAAGATTCGATGCGTCAGGTGCGATTCACGCAGCCCGGTCGAAGCTTTGAACTCGAGCCTTGCAGTTGGGTCCTGCGTCATCATCGAACCCTTTACAATGCAGGCGCTGTGTCATCATCGAGCCTTGCAGTCATGACCTCGGATCAGCGCTGCATTGTCGTCAAACCTCGCAGTCGGGTCCCGCGTCGAGCCATGCAGGGATGTCTCCGGATCAGCACTGCGTCAGCATCGAAGGGCACTGCATTGGTTACGGTCAGTGCAAAGTCATCACTGCATCGCTTTTTGCAGGAAAACAGCTATCAAACCCACTTTCAAGGCCATGGACTGTATTGGCACCTCTTGGTAGGGTAGGACTCTCAGTTGGCTGAGCCCAATCTGAAGCAGAGTTGAAGGAAGTCTTTGATGGCCCTGAGACTTCAAGAAAAGGGGGCAAGCTGGCAAGCCCTTGGAGAAACTTGGGTTCAAGGATGTAGAGAGCAGGTCCAGTCCTTCTCACTCCCAGGCAAGAGGCAGAAGGCCAGCACAGCAAAGCAGGTAGCAAAGTGGCAGTCCCTCCTACAGCACCACAATCAGCAGGCAGCAGGCCAACACAGCAAAGCAGTTAGCAGAGTGGGGGTCCCTCCTACAGCACAGCAGCTCTTCTTCCTGGCAGAATGTCCTTAGTCCCAGCACAGTTCTGATTGGGTGGTGTCAGGGGTGCAGTACTTATACCCAGTTGTTCCTTTGAAGTGGGGGACACTTCAAAAGAGGCCTTAGAAGATCACAAGGTCCCTGCCTTTCCTGCCTTGGCTCCAGACTCACTACAGGGTGGTCTGCAGCTCTTTGTGTGGGGACGGGTACAGCCCTATTCAGATGCAAGTGTCAGCTCCTCCCTCCCAATCTACCTCAGGAAGCCCCATCAGCCGAGTGATGGGCCATCAGGAATACAAATGGCACACCCCAGTTCCCTTTGTGAGGGAATGCACAAAGCACAGCTGTAACCTAAACCAGAACTGTATTCAGGGACAAGCGAGGAACAGAGTGGTTCAAAGTAAGAAAACGCCAGCTTTCTAAAAGTGGCATTTTCAGACTTACAATTTAAAATCCGACCTCACTGTGAGTTGTGATTTTAAATTGTGAGTCCAGAGACACCAAACTCCAAATTTCTGTCTTTTCCCAATTGGAAACTACTCTTATAAAATGTAACAAGGTATTCCAGGTGTTAACCTATTGGAGAAAGGCCTTTCAGTTGTGAAAAACAAATGTAATAGTTTTTCACTACCAGTACATGTGAAACATAAAAGTACATGTCCTACCTTTTAAATACACTGCACCCTGCCCATAGGGCTGCCTAGGGCCTATCTTAGGGGTGACATATGTAATAAAAGGGAAGGTTTGGGCCTGGAAAGTAGGTTAACTTGCCAAGTCGAAACGGCAGTTTAAAACTGCACACACATGTTTAGTAGCATTTAATTTGTAGGCCCATGGCCCATACAGTGCACTTACTAGGGACTTACAAGTAAATTAAATGTGCCAGTTGTGGTTAAGCCACTGTTACCATATTTAGAGTACAGAGCACATGCACTTTAGCACTGGCTAGCAGTGGTAAAGTGCCCAGAGTCCTAGAGCCAACAAAAACGAATTCAGCAAAAAGGGGAGGAGATCGGCAAAAAAGTTTGGGGGTGACCCTGCAGAAATAGTAACTTCCAACATTAAGGAAAGCACCTAAAGTTAGATGATATGCTCGATGCAGAAGGGAAAAACTAAAGGTAATTATTATACCCAATGAATTCTCAACCCTGAGGTCTCAGATTCCATTGGGTAAAGTATTTTTTTAATTCCTCCATACAGTACTCACATTAAGACCACAATATCCACTTTTCCCCCTCTTTAAAGTATTAAAAAGCTTCCTGTTTATTAACAAACAACATATTTTGTTGGATTGATCTACACTGTTCAGGATCTTGGTAATCAACTTTGTCCCATAGCATTGGTCATAAATTAACTCCTTTGCCATTTTAGCTCTGTTATCCACAGGACCTATGATCTGTCCCAAGGTTGACCAGTGAGCCTGGCAACTTTGCCATCCCTGCTAGTTTCCTTCCACTCCTTCCCTTACTGCGCATCTAATTCCAGTCCCTTTTTTTGCACTACCACCTGTCGAAATTAGTTCACCGAAAAGAAACCTTCTACTGTTATGTTTTGTAATGTACTCCAATATAGGCGTGGGTAGTCACCTAACCTTTCACCTACATTTCCCTGCCGTTGTACTACATAACGGTTTTTGGTATTGACCTTTTACCTAGTTACGGTACTGCATAAATGTGTGTTTTCCCACAAAACTAGCCTCATTTATAATGCATGAGGATTCTCAGAATCACAGCAGGATTATCATCTTCTGCTTAATAACTATGTATAAGGGTCATCCCATCCTTTATCCTTGGCCGACATGACACAGCAAGGTAGAACCCCTGAGGGTACCTTTAGGGTATATATACACCATATCCTTGCTGGGGCAGGCAGAGGAGAAAGACTTCCATGCTGACACACTGACGCAAGACGCTGAGGTTTCTGCACGCAGACACTCCAGCTCACAGTGGTCTGACATCCCTCGCGGAGTGTCCATCTTGAGTCCAAGATGGGTTCCCACAGTCTCTCACTTCAGGTAATGGGGTTGACTTCAGCCTAGGGGTATTCTTGGCTCTACATCTACATACATGCTAGGTACACTTAGGTACATCTAGTTAGGGTTGTATCGTAGGAGTACGCATTATTACTGTCATGTGTATATATATGCCTGCCTATATTCATTGTTTTAGCACTATAGTAGAAATCTACCTTCCATTTTCTTTGTTGGTGCTTATAATCATTTATATCTGTTTCTGTCTTATGGTTGTTTCAGCACACCTATTTTACACTAGAATGACGTTGGTTCAATAAATGCTTATTGAAAACGCCCCCACCGTTTATTCTGTGTATCTCTCTGAGACAAAGTGAGCACGAGTGACTTAGCGAAAAGTACTGTACTGTTTCCCAGATCCCTGATGGGACAGGATTGTCATGTTCGATAGTTGCCAAGAAATATTCTCTCCTTGGTAAGAGGAGTTTACAGTGGCAGTGTGAGCTAGTTGGTATACAGGTGAACATATCTGGCGGGGGTGTCTGGAATCAGTCTGGACACCAATCCCACAGTCTATGTTGTCTAAACGTGCAGATCCTATATATGTTTATAGGAACTACACGACATGGCACCCCCAACGTTGGTTTGGTATTTATTTAACGGTCAAATCTGAGTAGTTCAGTCGTGCTTTTCTCAGAGACCCCTACTCCCATATACCAAGAGATGTCTGGAGTGGGAAGGGAAAAATCCGCCGCAGCCGAGTAGGCATATCCTATGAATTGGCTGTAGGTTTATTCATGCTTGAAGTACAAATAGTTCCTACTGTGCATAAAAACTTCTCTCAGTTCCCTAGAAACTTTTTCAATAATGTCTAACGAAGACATCGCTGCGCCAGCACTACGTGCGAATGCAGTGGAGGAAGTTAAACAAGAAGGTGAAATAAACATTTTAGAAAATGTCAGAACTGCCCTTACCTTAAAGTCACAGCAAGGGGCAGGACAGTAACATTCATGATTGAGGCACACGAGTCATACAGAACAGAGGTATTCAATTCATGGGTCAAATTCCCACCAGCAGACGCACGCACAAATGCATTTCATTCTTACACTGAAGAAGAAACACCAGAGGAATACTGTCCATATGTGGACATAAAAGTTCCGCTCAGCTACCAGGAGCAGATAAACTGTTTTAAAGGCACCCTCCCACATACAAAAAATAAAGTAAGACTCGGTCCACTCGCCAGAGATGGAGCCACTTGGCCGGTCCTAGCGGCTTACACACAGCATCCAGACATTGACACAATGCCGGTAGCAGACTTACTTTCATTACACAAAGAAATAATCAAACTTTACAGAAATCTGACAAAGTTTGTTATGAGAACACTCACACTTCAGCAAACAAGGGCTATACCAGCAGGACAAATTCAGGGTTCTGCAACAAAAATAACTCCACAAACGATAAATGCAGTTATGGTTAAAATGCCCACTAGACATGAGCAAATGCCATTCTGGATAGCTCAAAAAATAACACAGTTAGAGGCAGCTTTTCCACACACAAGCCTGCAAGAAAAACACAGAATGCTAACAATCTGCTTGCCAATGGGGATAGCTCCCCAGATAGAGGATTGCACCTCTTGGGGTACAGTTTTTGCTGCCATCTATACCAAAACTCATGGTATCCCTTCAATAGCAGTAATACCAGATGTATTGAGACAAATACAGAATGAGTATGGAGCAGAACCTGCTCTGAGCTTAGGGATGAAATTGCTAGCAAATTTTGCCTAGGTAGCAACTATTATATTGGCAAACATAAAAGGGGAGGCAGCAGCAGTGGTAATACGCCAACGTCTGAGGGATTTCACTCCTTTACAACAGGAGCGTGAATTACCTAAAATTATAGAAGACACATATGCCGAATTAGGTAGAGATAATTTGGGAGCTGGAGCAACAAAACCTCAACTCATGGGTAGACCTGAAAAGGATAACACCAAGCAAGCACCTGATTCTTCTAAGAAGAAATGGGATAATAAAAAACAAAAGAATAGAGAGAATAGATCACAATCAAGGAGTGGGTCTCCTCAACAGGAGCCGTCCGAAAGGAGGTACAACCTTAGGAATCGTGATAACATTAAGAAAACTGACAGGTATCAGGATTCTGATGCACGTTCCTCTCGTTCCTTTCAGGGTTCATCAAAAAACTCCGAGAGGGAAGGACGGTCAGAACACAGACAAGAAGAACGGACAAAGCCCAGAGACACACATCGTACTTTGGACTATAATATCAAAAAAGAAGATAAACCAAAATCAAAACCTCAATTTAAAAAGAAGAAGGTAGCAGGACTTAAAGATAGACATGCCAAGGATACTGAGGACTCAAATTCTGAATGGGGAATGGGCTCTGACAATGCTAGACAGCGCAGCAGAAGTAACAATAGCTCGCCAGAACCTGATGGTATTTCTGGTGACAGCGGCGTTGAATGAACATATCACGGTGGAGACACCAGATACTAGGGTAAGTGACCCACACCCATTGTATGAAATAACACTCCAAATGGAGGGGACAAACCCAGAAAATGTAAAGGTCTCTTTTGGGAGAATCTGACTTATGACTATGACATTCTTTTGGCTGAATAAGATTGGCCGCCTGAGATTGTTATGAAGTGCCCAAAGGGAGAATCAGTAATTTTACTGGCTTTTTCCGACCTCGTTTCAGTATACTTAAAATATTGATATGCGCAGGAGTGGGCGGTAGCACTTGCTCCAGCATTATATCGCAACCATGTAGGGTAGGATGCTGAGTCACCTCACCATGTAATCCTAGTAAAAACTACTCCAACTCCACAGAGACAGTACCCTATTAAACAAGAAGTGAAAACACAAGTCAGGGAGATCTTATATCAACTTGAATGCCAAGGTGTAATAGAGAATTGCACCTCTTCTATGAATAATCCTTTGTTTCCCGTATTGAAACCTGATTATTCATATCGTCTAGTTTTAGACTACAGACATCTGAACACATGCACAAAGACATTTGCAGTACAGAATGCACACAGTGCCGCATTGATGAATAACATTGTGCGGAAAAAATACAAAACAACACAAGATATCTCAAATTGATTTTTCTACCAAACTATACCGCCTGAAAGCAGATATTCGACAGCATTCTCAGCCCTCGGCTTTCAGAGTCAATTCTGTAGTCTGCCCCAAGGGTATAAGAATAGCCCCAGGTTGTTCTCAGCTAGGGTAACAGAGTTACTTCAAAATTTTTATGAGGAGGCATTGTCCTATGTAGATGATATTTATCTGACGGATGATGATTTATTGGATCATTTGAGCAGGCTGAGCAACATAATTTTGGGGTTCGCCTCTGAGGGCTACAAATTCAACTTTAAAAAATCGAAATATAGCCCACCTCAATGTCCTATTTTTGGGATATGAGTTATCAAGTGAAGGAAAAAGCCTAGCAGCTAACTTTTTAGAAATGTTTGCATGCTCCAACCTCCAGCGCTGGATACAATGGGCTAATTCTCTCACTGCAACAGATGTAGACTACAAATTTGATTCTACACAAAAAACACAAGCATTCCTGCAATACGAACAAGAATATCCTCTCTCAAATGAAATAATGCCTCTAGATCAGTATGAATACATTATTTACACTGACGGTTCTGCTCAGCCTGCCATAGGTAGTAAACAACAATATAGTGCAGCTTGTGTGATTGTGAAAGGACGTATGCAGGACGGCAAGTTCCATCCTAGCAGTACGAAGATGCAGTCTCTAGGAGATTGCACGGCACAGCTGGCAGAATTAAAAGCACTATTACTGGCACTAATACAAACTGACCGGGAATTCCCCACACTTACAGTGTGCGATTCATTTTACTGTGTCCAGTCTTACAATGAACATCTTCACTACTGGGGTCAGAATGGGTTTAAAGACTCAAAAGGTTGCACAATAAAGCACAAAATGCTTTGGGAACAAGTGGCTGAATTGAAAAAAGACTTGCCGAGAGCTCACGTGATACACACGCTGAGTCATCAACGTGATGGCGTTCACGTTGAAGGGAATTCATTGGCTGATGAAGCCGTCAAGGCTACAGTGCGATCTGATGCCGTAGCTGCAATCACTTGTTCTAGCACGAGAATAGACAGAAGCACAATGGTAGCTGTCATTGCTTCACGCAAAAACAGTACAGCCTGGCAGAAAGGTTTTCCACTCAAGTACTCCTACAAGTTAGATGCCAAAAATATTCCGTATGCTCAAATTCTAGGAGTGGGGGATAGAGTAATACCAAACATGGATCGCAGATTAGGTTTAATTCTAGCTTCAGACGAGGGTCTGGGTTCTGCACACACAGGGATTACCGCAACAGTTTCTCTATTGAAACAACGCTATTGGTGGTCAGTTCTAGCAAAACATACAAAAGTATTTGTCCTTAAGTGCGACATCTGTCAGCAAATGAAGGGTTCCACTGTAGCACGTCCAGCACAAACACCATTACTAACATCAGACAGACCTCTCGCATGTGTCTATTTGGACCACTGCGGCCCCTTACAATCCGATGGGGCTTACAAGTACATCTTGGTGGCAGTGGATTCATGCTCTAGATTCCTGTGGGTTGCCCTCAGCGCTCGACTGACACTCAAACTGTTATAAAAGATTTGCGAGTCTTCATAGGGACATACTCAGTTGGCACATTACATTCTGACCGTGGCCCCGCGTTTAGCTTTAGGGCTTACAAAGAAGCCATGGGAAGTTTGGATGTTGCATTGCGGTACTCCTCTCCATACCATCCCGAGGGAAATTTGGTCCTGGAGAGGAAAAACCGGGACTTAAAGCAATCTTTAAGAGCAAGGGTATTAGGTTCGGGTGGTAGTTGGGTCCATCACCTATATGGGGTCCAGAGTGCACTTAAAAACATGCCAAGAAGTTCCCTAGGAGGTAGCACCCCTTACGAAGTCCTATTTGGGACAAGAATGTGGGTACCTGACTTCGATTATGAAAGCACAGTGGCGGATAAAAAACCTTTTGACATCAATAAACATTTGGCTGTTTTACAGGATCTTAATGAATTTTGGGCACTACAAAGCAACGTGCAAGTAAAACGCACAGCCACCGGGGAAGCAAAATCAGTCACAGCAAGACCTGCCTGGATCCCAAAAGTCGGGGATCTGGTCAGAGAAAAGATTGTGGACAAGAAAGAATTTGGGCTATCATACAGAAAGCCTGTACCTGTCCTTGCTGTCGAAGCAACAAGAACAGTACTTCTTCCACCTCTTGCCGGCAAGGAAGAGAAGAGATTCATCTCAATTGATCTGATCAAACCACATTATGTGGCCGATCCTGAATAGCAGGCCACGTGGGCTCCTGGGTAGCCGCCGATCTCCTCTCGTTACCATACAGGAAGTTCAGACAGAAAGAATGATCACATTCGAAGAATCTACAATTCGAAGCAATGGAGTTTCCAACAACGAAATGGAACTCGTTCCAATTGAAATTGAACAACAAAACACAAAGGAAACACAGATATCAATTCGGCCTAACACCGACATCTACATCAATATGCCTCTACAGGAGACAACTGCCAGTTCAACAAAACCTGCTGAGCTACCAAAGATAGATCGGACTGCATCTGGCTATTTCATCGATTTCGACACTTTTTCTCTGGATCCAAGTGAACCTGAGTCACCGCCAGCTCCAGTTTCCCGCAAAAAACAACTTCATGATTTTTACATTTTTCTGAAAAAGACATGCCTAGTTTCACCATGGCTACAGCTCTGGCTTATAACAGGAATACTGTCCATACTATTTTGGATAGGTTTAGTGACTGTCTCTTCCTTGATCGTGAATGGACACTATCTCCCAGAATGCTCTGCAGTATCAAAAGTGAACTTGGTGCTGAAACCTCATACATCATTTCATCGTGAACAGAGAGACCTGTCCTATGTGAACATTAAAAGCGGTTTCAGTTCCTGACGGAATAGTTTGGGACAGAGTTACATATGATGTATTAGGTCCCACTGAACTTTTGAAAATACCACATGTATTTAAAGTTTCTTTAAATTATATCATTACCTCCAGTACATACTCTGACGATTGGGATTTTGAAACTGTTAACAATATGTTGTCTGATTTAGAATTGTCTGCAGCGTTTACGAAAAATGAAATGTTTGATGACACTTCTTATTTTAACGCAATGTACTGTTATCAACACTATGGTCATAATTTGCTTTACATAAAACGAGTGCACCATGTAATGTTTTCGCATACCACCAATGGGAACATTGCCCAACACCACCGAAAGGTAGTTCAAAAACGTTTGCACAAACGTTTGCTTATTTTTCTGGATTCAATACATTAGATCCACGCTCATAATATTGTAAGCTTGCACCTACATCTGCAAAGAAAAGTATGCTCACTAACACAAAACAGATATACTCTGCATCCTTTATTGCCCAACTGTCTGAACAGGGTTTCAGCTTATGGAAAGACACTAAAGACATTAAATCAGTCTGGGGAACTACAGAATGGCAGGTTCAGGGAACCAAGGCACTATTTAGAGCATGCCTCATACCACAACAAATGATTGTCCTGAACGACACTGTGCAACAGACTTCTTGTCTTGGGTTAGCCAAGATTAAGGACTTGAACACACCTCATATTCCCTCGCTTTCACACTTGGAGGGATGGCAAAACTATACAGAAAATGGTGAGAGTACACTAGATGACATCATGCATGGCGTTTCATACAATTTAACAGACCCCAATTGGAAGGGATGGTTAGTTAGGCCTATCGACACAAATAGGTGTCAGTCAAGATTCAGGAGTACCGCCGAAGGGTTTAGTATCCATAGGCCTGACTTACAGTGTTGTAGAGTTAGGCCTGCATTGGCTAAGAACCTCGACACTGTCTCAGGTGAAACAAAACTTGTCCTTACTCTCAGATGGCATGGATCTTAGGGATTTTTTACTAGGTCCCCGAAAGCCACGTCAGAAACGCTTCTTATATTCTGTTTATAATGAAATTTGGAAAATCTCTCAACAGGAAGCTGCAGAGAGATTGCGTGAAATTGACAGAATTAACTTAGAAAAGGAGCCCGTTTTGTGAGGAGGGGGCAGCCAGCCAGGACCACAAGCCCCAGCAGCCTTCGCGGCCGTTGCCGCCACCATCCTGCGCCTGGAGGCGCATAAAACCAGTGGCCAGGCCCCGCAGCACGGGAGCCCGTTTTGGGAGGAGGGGCAGCCAGCCAGGACCACAAGCCCCAGCAGCCTTCGCGGCTGTTGCTGCCACCATCCTGTGCCCGGAGGCGCTTAAAACCAGTGGCCGGGCCCCGATGCGCGAGCACGTGCCCGGGCCGCGCCCGGACGAAGCAACGGCCAAGGGCGGGCCCGTCTGTGCCCATCAGTGCCAGGAAGAGACAGGGCAGGGCCACCCCCCTTGTTTTTGGCACCTTGACTACTCTCAGCCTTAGGTAAGACTTTCAACTGCTCCCTCTACTACAATAATAATATCAATAGAAAGACTACCGTACTTTTCTGCAATCAAGTATTATCGGGAGTATATTTGAACTTTGACATTTATCTTATAGAGACGAGGTCCTCAAAGAGACATAACAATTTGTCACTCAGGCATTAAATTTGTGGGGTGAACTGTGTACTGTGGATTATTAGGTCTGGGAGCCTAATTGGCGATTATTGGTGTAGACTAATACATCTAAGGTTCAACCAAGGCCTCCCTTTCTTATTCCTTTTCTCTTCCTTTCTGTGTCTTACTGCTAATTGTTCCTCCCCTACTTGGTGGAGCTCCATACCAGCTCACTATTAGCAATAAGGAAGAGGGGGAATCTTTTAGGGATACATTGTGTGGGTGCATTATTTGGAAAAGGACGCTCCCCTTAGCCCCAAAACATATACATTTGGTTGTTATAATGGGTACGCGGAAGGCCCCTGAGGGCCTAGCTAAAGGCAAATCTTCAAAAATAAGAAAGAGCGCAGCTGAAAATTGTTCGATTGGAGAAATAGACAACCTGATTGAAGAGGTGTAATCAATGCTAAATAACAAATGCAAATCAATTAATAAGAGCAAAGCAAAAATCACCGCCTTTTATACTAAATGTCCTCCAGGGTCTCAAGTAGAGAGCCTTACAACAAAGGGCCTGACAAAAGTAACAATCGAGCCCCCGCTACGTACACCAGATACCCTTTCCCCCCAACACATGCTCCACAACCAAAGTGAACATGATGCCCTTCAGGAGATGAAGAGTTGTGCATCAGTTGTGCCAAATAGAGCAGAGAGAGGCAGAGAGTCCCTGACACCTATTGCGTGTTTTAACAGGCATTCCCCCCTAGCCTCGGAAACAGTGGCAGATATCAATACTATGGAAATACCCACGCAGCTACCTAATATAAACATGCAGGCACAACAACAAGACAATATACAAGGAAAAGTTAGCAAAACACATATCCTGCTAAAAGTGCCAGCAATACAGGTCAATAGTTCACAAATTAATGAAAGCACACAATTGATAGTAGACCTTGTTCAGAAATTAGATATACTAACAAAAGAGGTCGCCAACTTAAAGGTAATAATAGGTAACCTAACTAGTTATAGTGGTACAGTTAGGGAATTTGCTCTAGACGAACCCTGTGTATGTCGCAAGAGGAGCCAGATTGGCTCCCGAGCTCCTGTAATTAACAACCAGAGTCTACAAGATTAAAAAAAAGGAGATAAAAAAATTGGAGGACCCTAGAATTGATATAAGAACTGATATACAACCAGAGGGCTCAAGATCAGACACATTATGCAAAAACATTGAGGACAGGTATGGATGGGAAAATAGAACGAACCGTTGCTATGGAAGAGCAAGACTCGAGAGGGGGAATGAGTGGATAGGGGGAGCGCAGAGGGATAGCATCTACAAAAATATTCAACCTAACACAAATAGGGGGGAATTTACCAACTGGCACAGAATGGGCAGGGAAGGTACAGCATGGGAGCAGGATCAGCATGCTACACAGCACATGAGATACCCACCCATTAGCCATACAGAGCGCAGGCAGACCTTCACCAAACATAGGAAAACTGGTACCCACAAACAAATGGGCTGGAAAGTGTTTATGACAAACATCCCCAAGCTTAGCTGCTCTTCATATAGGGAGTAAAGTAATACACTGGATCTGACATAAGCGCGACTGCATATCTGTAATACACTCGGATTTACTGGAGGTGGAGCGTTTAACTAGTAAAAATTCAGCCCTTGATACCATAATGAAGGAAGTGACCCGAAAAGGGCCACTCGGGTCACTCACGACCACCTCTTGCCTTCCAATATAGAAGAGTCGATCAGGCAGTAGAGAATGCAAACCAAGTAGTTTATTAGTCAATTGCGCTGCAGTGGAGTCCAGTCTGACCAGCCACCCTAATCAGCTGCGGAGGGACTGACACCTAACAGCAATACACACTAAGTTTTACATTTCGATCACCCACAGGACCCGCCTTCTACTGGAAAATTCCGGTTAGAGCAGGTTAACAATGGAGGCGCTGCTGAGATGAGCTACACTCCTGGGATCGGGTACACATTATCTCGGCTCCAAGGCCGCCCCAACCGTGCCTGCCACTGTAGAGCATGAGAACGAGCCTATCAAGCAAGATTGGTTTACGAAGATACATTGAATACATTCATTAGGACAGCGAAGCTTAGCCTTGAGAAACATAAGACAATACTGGAGCTGCTTTCTGCTGAGACAAGCAAAAGGGGTTCCGAAGTTAGTTTCGATCTTCATACAAGATGGCAGCTATTAAGCTAAAATGAGGCCATGGATGCTAACTTAACATGACACACAACAAGACAGTATGTGCAGAATAATTTTCAATTCCTACAGACCCTCCTTTAGCATACCTGGCTAACCATTTTTATTGGTGCTATCAGGTCAGGGTCTTTACAATTCTAAGAGAGAGAAAAATTCGGGCAAAGCATATTTACTTATTCGGCAGACTGTTGTTCAAAACTAAACTCAGCGTCTTTATTCAGTGCATTACTACTGTAGGCACTCATTGCTAGTACTAAAAAATGCCTTCGTCGATGAGCATCAAATCCTGGATCCCCTGCATCATCATGGCCTTAGCTATAGGGTCGGGATCTGGTACTTCAGAGCGGGGCATCATTCTTTTCACACAGCAGGCACAACAGGCAGGAAGGCAATGTATACATAAACAACAAGTGAATATGATACCTATTATCGCCGCTAGAAACATGAATATTTTCTAACCCCAGGATGCGAACAAACTCCAGAACCACCCAGTAAAGGACCAAGTACCGTTCTCCTGGTGTATGTCAGATGCAATTTTGTGTAACTTCTGTATCGCTGTGTATACACTAGGGGCGTTATCAGGGATGTACACGCAGCAGCTACTGCCAATCACACGAGAGGCTCCACCCCTATCGGCCAAGATAACGTCTAAAACCATTCTGTTCTGTACCGTAACAAGTCTTGTCGCCTGAAGTTCAGCTGTAACATTTGTAAGTATCCCTGCTGTAGTGTTAATGACCCCTTCTACCACTCTAGTAAGTCTACAGATGTTGAGGCTGTTGGAGATAGGGCCCCAAAAGGGGACAAGGCCTCTCATGGCATCGGTGAACTGCTGTAGGGTAATGTCAGTCTGGTCAATATCATCTGTGTTAATAACCCGTCTAACGTGGGACGGGTGGGCACTCCTACGTTGCAATCAATGGTCCCTATGGTAATTGGATGGTGCCTCGTACACTGGGGGAAGAAGGAAAGAGAGGTAACATCTGCCGGACCAGCCCTCTGGGAGCCAAACATAAGCCTGGGATCTGCAAACAAAGAAAACATTAGGAGGGGGTATTAGGACGGACTTTCCCCTGCTCTCAAACTGTTTGTGGAGTTGCATCTACTCTCCCCTACCAGAACTTTCCCCGTCCCCTCAACGCAAAAACTAGCTGTTATGTTAACTACCGGTACCGGCACCAGCCTGTCCTCTGTCACATTACGAGTCTGAAAGGACCTGAAATAGTCAGAAGTGTTAAAACCCTTGAACCCATCCATCTCCATTTGAAGCCATGACTTGTTCTGTACTCCTCGGTACGCATTCAAGCAGGACCTCAGGAACACAGTACCAGACACAGCCTGTCCCCTTCAACCCACTAAGGGAGCTCGATGACTGGAGCGTACATTCTGCACTTTAGTACGAAAATCAACAGGGGTCCTGGCCATCGTCGGGGGTGCAGAAGAGGAACGCATCTTACTAAGCAGCTCAAACCACCCCTCACAACTACTCAGGTAAGAGAAATGCATGGACAAAAGGAATTCCTTCTTGTGTGTTACGGAAGGAAGTAGCCCACATACCCAACACTTCCTCGCTATGGGTCTGGTGTAACATCTAGACAAACGTATTGTCAATATAACCTTTCCGGTGTTCACCTTTGTGAGGGGATAAGGTCACAAATATGTGCTCAGGGGGAGCAGGCTTTGTGCCAACCAGGGAATGTGCAGGATGTCTCTCTTCTAAAAACCACAATATACCGAGCACAGCAATCAAAGACATCAGGACAATAATCAAGAAAACTGTCTTTCCCCCTTTTGACCAACTGGACCATCCAACCCCTCCCCTTTCTAGGTGTTGTTCCATAAAGGGGCACTCCTCCTCGACAACTGGGCGACCAAACGGATACATAGTGAACAGGAGCAATACCAGATGCAATCCAAGCACTGATGTCAGGTAACAAAAGCGTAATCAAGAACGAATGCCATCGTCCGTTCGAGCCTCGCAGCTAGGCTCCTATTGTCCTCCCACAATGGTGCTATTGAGCACTATTCGGTGGAGCTGTGCGATCACAGCCCTTTCTTCTACAAGGATCCTACGGTGGTTGGGGTACTTCCACTCCCAACGTATGTCCCCAAGTGTTTAAACACAGTTTATGCTGTTCACAGTTCGGGCAATGCACCAATCTCCCTTTCCCTCGACTAACGTTGGTACCACAGGCAAGGTACATTTCGCCCTGTTCCCTATTCCCCCAGTCCTTCCCTACTAGTCTAACTTTCCCTTCGGTGCACTGTCCTTTCGTCGAGGGCGCAAATTGTACCTAGTTACTCCGGGCACGGAGTCATCTGCAAACATGTGCTGAAACTCAGAGGGGCCAGGTGACTGGGGCTCAAGCAATGGTGGGCTAGTAGGACAAGAATTCTGGGTAGCCTTTATTTCAGGGGGAACTGCCTCATTCAAAATGGCGTTGTTCTCCTCCTCTGTCTGGGTCCATGTCAGCTTGGCGTCGGAAAAGGGAACGAATGCTGGGACCTTTTCAAATTCACAATCCCCTACTCCATCCTTCACCCACTGGTCATAGGGAAAAGGTAGGGGTACCTTGTGGCAGTGCCAACAATGGATCCAGTTCTTTCGGCCGGCGACTTTTACTGCGGTCTATGTAGCGAGGAGGACCTGAATAGGTCCCTTCCAAAGGGGCTCCAGGCTCTTCTTCCGCTGGAAATTTCTTACGAGGACGAAATTGCCAGGCCGAATGCTGTGTCCAGGCCCCTCTGGTGCCGGTGGCAGGCTCTCATGGATCTGTTGGTGAATAGAACGCAAACTTTCAGTTAACTGGTAAAGGTAATCCGTTAAAAGGGGGTAGTCTATCTCGGAGAAGCGACGAGGCCGCGGGACGCCCAGACATTTGGGGGGCGGCCAAACACGACCTCGTAAGGTGACATCCCTCTTCTGGAATGAGCGGTAGTTCTCGTAGACAAAAGGGCTAATGGTAAAGCATCTGGCCACTTCAATCCTGTGCTCTCTTGTATTTTTGCCATTTTTAGTTTGAGAGTACCATTGTACTTCTCAACCAAACCTGCTGACTGAGGGTGGTTCGCAGCATGGAACTTTTGCCTGATGTGTAGACCATCGCACACTAGTTGTATCACTTTAGAGTTGAAGTGACTGCCGTTGTCACTCCAAATCAAACGGGGCAAGCCGAAGCGAGGGAAAAACTCTTTGAGCAGTGCTTTTGCCGTCGCTAGGGCTGTATTCTCTTTAGTTGGATATGCCTCAACCCATTTACTGAACGCAAAGTTATTGATCCGTTCCATCTCAATGAAATCCATTTGCAGGACTTCGAAGGGGAAGGAAGGTGGTGCAAAATTGCCGGGGGGTGTAGGGACACCCTTTCCAGGGTTATGCATCATGCATACCATGCAGTATTTCACCAAATGAGCAGCTGCCTTGGGTATCTTGTCATTCTGCCATACAGGGTCTAGTAGTTTGCAGATGCCCTTTGCGCTAATATGTGCAGGGCCATGGGCCATGGTGACTACAGGAAGAACATACGCATCTGGTAACATCCATCTTTGCTTTCCGGATTTATCCGTCCAGCACCCATCATCATCTAGACGCGCTGTATGCTCTTGCCAAACCGCTAATTCCTCCATTGTTGCCTCACTTTGTATCTCTTTAACATTGTCTAGGGTGTTTTCAAACATAGTAGCATCGGGAACCCATCTTGCAGGACCTGCCACAAACATCCTTTTCATTCTCGTACAAGCTGTCTCCTTTGCTGTCTGATCTGCAAACGCATTTCCCCTCCCCACATCATCAGTTATTGCCTTGTGAGCACTACACTTCACTATCGCCAACCTCTTGGGGAGTGCCAAAGCAGACAAAAGTGTGTGTATCAAAGGACCATGTTGTATTCATGAGCCATGGATGTCGAAAACCCTCTCTCCGCCCAGAGTCGCCCAAAATTATGGGCGACTCCAAATGCGTACTGGCTGTCAGTATAAATATTGACAGCCAGTCCCTCGCTCAACTCGCAGGCACGAAGGAGGGCAACCAGTTTCGCAGCTTGTGCCGACTGGTAGGGAACTCGAGATGTCGCAACTACTGTGCGCAGTGTCGTGATAGCATAAGCAGCTGTTGTAGTGCCATCCGGTAATTTGAAACAAGAGCCATCGACATATAGTTCCCCTTGGGGTTCAGATAAGGGAACATCAGTCAGGTCTACCCTTCCCTTCGTCTCCTCCTCCTCCATTCGGAGCATACAATCATGTATGTCCGTTTCCGCACTGTCCGAAGGGAGGGGTAGTAACGTGGCTGGGTTCAGGGTGGCACATCTCTTGATAGTGAAGTGTGGTGCATAGAGGGTCAATTCATAGCCGGTCAGACGCGCACTAGTAAGGTGCTGCGTCTTCATCTTATTCAATAATGTATCCACAGCATGAGGTACCATAACTGTGAGGTCAGTATCAAGAACGAGCCCTGCCGATTGTCGGATAGAGACTGCCACAGCCGCGGCAGCTCTCAGACAGCTCGGGAGGACTCTGGCGACGTTGTCAAGCAGAGCAGAAAAATAAGCACACGGCCTCTGCTTACCTCCAAAGGCCTGTGTTAAGACAGAGAGCACGGAGCCAGATTTCTCATGCACATAGAGCACAAACGGCTTCTGGTAGTCAGGAGTGCCAAGCACGGGCGCAGAGCAAAGCGCAATCTTCAATTGCTCAAAAGCATACTGACATTCAGGCGTCCAAGGCAAGGGTTCATGCACATCTTTAGTGACTAGATGGAGAAGTGGCTTTGTTAGTAACGAGTAGTTAGGTATCCAGTTACGACAATACGAAGTAATGCCAATGAAGACTCACACCTCCCTTTGTGTCTCAGGGATGGGCATCTTGACAATGGCACTAATTCGCTCAGGTGTTAGCCTCCTTCCCTCCTTCGACACGAGGTGGCCTAAGTAGTTGACCTCCTGTTGACAATATTGGAATTTGGGAAGTGACACTTTATGTCCATTCTTGGCCAAATGTAGCAGCAATTTAACTGTTGCAGCCTTGCAACCGTCTTCTGTGTCGTAGGCAATCAGGAGGTCATCTACGTACTGCAGCAATACATTACCTGGGGGGAAGTGTAAGGGAATCCAATTGACCTTTTAGGGCTTGACTATATATACTGGGACTCTCTGTATAGCCTGAGGAGCCCGACAGAATCTAAAGCTTCGGCCAGCCAGGGCAAATCCGAAGAGATACCGACTATCCTGGTGAATAGGTATGCTAAAGAATGCATTTTTCAAATCAATGACTGAGAAGAATTTGGCGGAAGAAGGAATCATTGTCAGAAGCGTTGTAATGTCGGGGACCACCGGGAACTGAGGAACCACTATTTTGTTTACCGCACGCAGGTCAATAACAAAAAGATATACATCTGGATGATCATCCGGGGAGCCTGTAGGTGCCTTCTTAAGACTAGGAAGGATGTGGCTGTTACACACATTCGCTGTCGTCTCCTCCACCACTCCTGACTTAATCAAATCCTGTATAATCTGCAACAAGGCTCGTTCCCCTGCTTGTGGTATCTTATACTGAGGGATACGAGGCAAAACCGCATTATCCTTAACCCGAATGGAAACTGGTGGTATCTGCAACAACCCTACATCCGTGTCACCTGTCGCCCACAACGTAGGCGGTACATCCTGGAACTCAACAGGAAGTGGGGCCTCCCTTGACAAATGTTTCGCACTTACCACGGAAGGCCCCATTGTCATATGTACTCCTTCCGGAGAACAGTAAATTGTAGCGCACAACCTTTTCAATAGATCCAATCCCATCCACATCTCTCCGCAATTAGATGTCAGCAAAAATTTCGAATCAACAGTAAAGGGAACAATGGTCAGGGCAAGGGGCTTGGAAATGGGGCTTACAACCGGCACACCAGAAAAGCCTACCGAAACATTATTTTGGCCAGACAGGGCTGCCCCGGGGACCAACGAATGAGAAACAGAGCTATTCATCGCACCTGTATCTACCATAAATTCCTTTGGCGATCCCTGCAAATCAGCAGTAACATAGGGTCCGCGTTGATCTACAGGTATCTGCACTGGTCCCTCGCCCTGCCTCTGGCCGTCCTAGCTGTGAGACAACCCAGTCACATCCTCCAAATCATAGTCATCATGATAATACTGTCTCCCCTTAGGGTCATCGAAATAATTCTGGTCAGAGCGACCTGGAGCTGTCTCGCCCTCCTGATGTCTGTCCTGTCCCCCTCTTCCACGTCCACGTCCCCTTCCCCTGGAACCCCGTCCTCTAGGAACCGCAACCTTCTGCAATAGCACCGGACACTCACTACGCCAATGACCCTCTTCCCTGCAATATGCACACTGATTCGGTCCCACAGGCGCAGCGTTTCTGCTCGCGCGGGGCGACTGTGGGCTGGACCAATGCCACGTCCCCTTCTGTTCCCCCTAGATACCTGCTGCATTAACACCTTCGTCTTCAACTCCTTATTTTTCTTCTCAACCTTCTCCTTCTCCTCATTTTCTCGATGCTCATAATACTGTGCCATACTCAATATCACTGAGGGGGAGGAGGTAGTCCACGTGCTCTCCGAAGCCTGCAACCTGGTCGTGATCTCTGGAAGCATGTTTGGTAACAAACCTGTTAACGAACAGTGGGACACCTCCCTCCACCAACAAATCTTGGCCGCTAAAATCCAGAAACACTCCCTCCAACCTGGTGAAGAAGTCCGATACACTTTCATCTTTCTTCTGTCGACATGCCGCTAACTTGTCCCAATCTACTCTTCTAGGGGGAATAAGGGAGTGCATATACGTAATAATTCGACCTGGTAGAGCAAGTATCTCAGCCTTGGGCTTCTCGCCAGGCTTCCTCTCCTTGTCCCACGCCCTAATCTCCTCCCAAGTACCACCCAACTCTGCAGCGTGGTCCTGCTTATGCACCTGCCGCCAAATGTCAACTGGCATCAATAACCCAAAGAACAACTCAATGTCTGCCAATGTCATAACAATCGACGAAGCTGCTTCTGTCAATTCCTTATTGTACGCGGTGGTATTTTTCCTAGGGTCGGGCAACTGACTCCTAAAAGACAAGACCTCACTCCTCTTCCACGGAGTGTAAACCCACTGCTCCTGAAAACGGCCCTCAACCCGTTGCCGCACGACCATATCCTGCGCATTGCGTAACTCGGGCACCTCAGGGTGGTACAGAGGATGCACTTCCCTCATAGGGAATTGGGTGATCACCGTGGGGCTCTTCTGCGCCAGCCGTCCGCGATAGCCAATTAACACTGCAACACTACCGAAAATCTGGTCTGGCTCCATACCGGATGTATACACACGGTCCCTAATACCGTAAATGCTCAGAGGTGCTACGCCACCGAAGAATTGCTCCCACAATCCAATCAGAGTTGCTGACATGTGCCGAAGAGCATGCTGCTGTAGGAAGGGCTCTTAGTCCTTCAACACAGCCCACACATCCTCTGTACTGTAAATTGGGCTATGAGCCCATTGGGCTGCCTGATTAGCTACCAACTTCTTCTCTTCGTCTCCCACATCCGATTGTATCAACACGTGTCCCAATTTCTCCTTCGCAGCAGCCCATTCCCCACTGCCCAATCCACGCACTGGCGTATTTATGTTTAACGAAGGTGTTGCGGATGGTGTTAGGACGCTAGAGGGAGAGGCAATAACGGACAAATCTGACAACAATGACATCAGAGGGTGCAAAGCGGGCAAAAGGGCCAGAGAGAGTGATGGTGAGGCAGGTGTGGCCGGGAGACTTGCAGTTGCAGTTACTGCAGGTAACGAAACTGGGACAGACGAGGGGTAGGTGGTGACCAACCCGTTCTGGCCACTGGCGACAGAAACGGGGGCTACAGAGACAGGAGGTGGGGCAGAGGGCTGAGACACGGGGACAGCAGAATATATTTTGTGTGGGGCATATGGTGGCGGAGGCCGAGCCTCCAACAGTTCTTCCACAAACTGGTCATCTTCTTCCCTAGAAACATAAGACTTACTAGATTGTAACCTAAAACTCCTGTCTGCACACTCTATTCCTTTCTCTATTTTCTGTCTATCATACGCTACCGCTTTCTGGGTCAATGTCATCGTCTTTTCTTTTCTGGCCTCCTTTTCTGCTCTCATTCATCTCTGTTTGGCCTCCCGTTGCCATACTTGAAGATAATCAAACATTGACTGTCTACTCCTTTTTGCGAACAATTTATCTTGCAAGTAATTCAGTTTTTGGTCATCGAAAGTACCTGTCAGTGGCCCCTGCAACTCGGCATTGTCCTTAGTATATTTGTGCCATAGTGTACTAAACATAATAGGGCCAAGGAGATGCTTAATATACATGTCATAATTCGGGGTACCCTCTGCGGGCGCAGGCTGCTTCTCTTCCAATTGAGCATCAGCAGAACAACAACGGCATCCCACACAGCACAACTTGCTAAAGCAAGGCATTCTTACCTCCACACACACACAGCGCGCTCAACCAAATATCTTACAAACAGCTCTTCCAAAACAGGTCAACAGACCCCTTCCAACAAAGTATTGGTACCAAATACAAAAGTTCAAATATTCTAAGCGCTTAGTCCAAAACGATCCTCAGATCGTACCAAAGTCAAACTAACGATGCACCATGTTCACAAAGAACCCAAACAAATTCAAGCGCTTGTTCCAAAGACAGTCCACAGACTGCACCAAAGAGAGACAGGCTCAAGCCCCAGACTTTTTCAAAAGTAAGCCAAATTCACTCAGTTGCCTGGCAGGGTATCCACAGACACCCTGTATCTCTAAACGGTCCACAGACCTACCAAGTTCAAACAGCTAAGATGGCGCCATATTTACCAAGAATCAAGACAAACTCACCTGGTGCACACAAGTCAAACAAAGTTATTCTCCACTGCCGACTCTTCGGACCAAACGGTTCAAACCAAATCAAAACAAGCTTTATTCGGTTAGATAAGACACAAACCATAAAAGCAATCTAAAATAAATCATACAGTATTTCATATTTCACAGTCTATGATAAAAGACATTACATTCATAAAATTAAATGAAGATAAAAGGAAACCCCACACAAACAAGTCATAGTAACCACGTACATTAAAGTGCTTTGTACATAATAAACTGTTTTCAATTTTATAATACCACAGTCCCACTCACATCAAGGAATATAGAATATATATAACGTGCATTTCAATAACAATAATCTGCCTAAAAGGAGGAAAAGGACCCAGTATTTAAAAATTAATTTCCTTTAAAAACTTAAAACACAGTATACAGTTATTATTAATAATTATAAAATATCAAAAATGCAGGAGAGAGTTCGCAATGGTCCGGGATCATAATTCGTTGTACATCCGGTTTCAGATATGGGCAGATTCATTTCAGATTACATCTTTATTTTCATAGATCAGGGCCTCAAGATGGGAATTATTATTACGTATCGTGATCGACTTCTTAATAAAAGTCACCACTGCATTACAAATTCTAATATTTGCCAGACTACAGATATACTCAAATGCTACGTTATATGTAAAAAGTCTCTCCTTTAGAAGCAATGGTCGTAAAAAACGCTTCCTAATGTTTCTATAGAAACCACAAAACAGAATAAAATGCAGAGTTGTCTGTTCTGATCTACCATCACATGGGCACTTGGGGAGATTTTGATTCCACTTTCCCTTCGTGGGAAAGGCTATTAAAAAGTGCACTAATCCCATCCTTAGTCTAGTAAGATAAAATCTATGTTTGATATTAGTGATCTGTGATAAATACATGGGTAGTCCAAGCCCAAACGTCCGGTCCAAATAAGCTTTTGTTATCGGTTGCAGGTTTGCTTTTAGGTTCCTTTGCAATTTCCGTGTTTCCAATAGTTTATTCTTCAGATCTTTTTACCACAGCTAACTATTTGATAAGGATTTTTAAAATCAATCTTTTGATCACATTCATTTAATAGATTTTTAATATAAAGTAACCACGGTATTTTAGTTCCATATTCATGTGCAACACAATCTTTGATAATATCCTGAGTAAATTTGGTGCCTTGTTTACTCCAAATGCCATACCATACATTCAAACTTGTTGTGCTAATAAAAGCATCGATGTAGGGGGCATCTAGTTCTTTGTGCACACTAAACACTGGGGTGGAGCTCGGGACGGCTAACAGTCTTCGCAAAAATGTATTTTCTTGTGTATAAAGAATTTTGCAGTTTGCCCCTCCCCACAATGTTGCCCCATAACAAGTTCCAGTAAGGCACTTACTTTTGTAAAGGGTCATAATTTCCCTAATAGGCTTGTTGCCCATTTTTTTTGAGAACCTGAAAATTTACTCCGTTATTCTCATAAACTTTAACTTGCAATTCTCAATATGGGTTCCCCAACTCCCTCTATCTGTAAATGTCAGGCCCAAATATACAAAGGAGTTTGTTTTAGCAATAGGGACGTTGTCTATATAGTGGTTCTTTGTTTTAATTTTCCCTTGTCCACAGACCATCGTGAAAGTCTTTTTCAAGTTAATTACTAGGTCCTTTTCCTGCATATACTTAGCAAATTTATCAATCAGGGTCTGTACACCATTCGCGGTTCTAGATAGTAACACTGCGTCGTCCGCACTATGCCACTATGGGGACCTCCGTATTTAACTTCTGTAATTCTTCGTCCACACCATTGATATATAGGGAGAATAATAGTGGGGCGAGTACGGACCCCTGTCTGATTCCGCGTCTGACTCTAAAACTGGCGGTGCATTCCCCGTCTGGCCCATAGCGGACTCTTGTGGTCAGGCGACTATATATCTGTGAAAGATATATGATAATGTCTTCAGGGGCGCCCATTTGAGTTAATGTCTGCCATAATTTCGTATGGTTTACCAAGTCGAAGGCGCTAGTTAAATCAATAAAACATAGTTGTAAGTGCCCCTTTTTTATATACGTATATTTGCTAATCAATAAATGTAGGTTAATGGATTGTTCTATCGTCCCTATTTCCCTTCTAAACCCAAACTGTGATTCTGTGAGGATTTTCTTTTCCTCCGCCCGTATTTCTAGTCTTTCTAACAGTATTCTTCCCATTAGCTTTGATGTGGTGTCAAGAAGGGAAATAGGGTGATAGCACTTGGCGTCACTTTTATTACCTTTTTTAAAAATTGGTACAATACTACTTTCTGTCCATGATTTTGGTATTGTACCATGACCAATAGTATTAAAAACATTTTGTAAGAGAGGGGCCCAAAAACCGGGATCCTGTTTAAAAAAGTCTATTGGGACCCCGTCAACACCTGGGGCCTTCCCATTTGCACTTCTCGCTAATGATAGTATGACTTCTTCTAATGTGATGTAAGCTAATTTCGGTGAATTAAGAGTTATAAAAGTTTGATTGTTAGGTGATTCCGTAATATCTTCGGTACTACTTTGCCCCATTAAAATGGGGGTTTCATTTTCTACATTAAAAACCTTACCAAAGTAACTTATCCACTCTTTAGGCTGCACGAGGCTCTCAACTTTCGTTGCACAGTTTTCTTTGAAAAAAGGGTGGTTTATAGTTTTCCAAAATAAAGACATATCTTTTATATTTGCAGCCAAAGTGAGTTTTTCCCATGCATCTATTTAAATATCTTGCTTTCTTTTTGCTAGGGATTGTTTATATAGAAGTCTCTGTTTCTTAATCAGTTCATTATCTCTAGGTATAGTTTTTAAGGCATTTTTTAACAATTGATTTGCCTTTGTGCACTGTGTATCAAACCACCCCACTATTTTCTTTGTTTTCCTCCTACTCTTAGTTTTCAAACCTCTTGAAATTTCTGCAGTAATCTTACAGAAGGAACCCATAATCTGATTATCAGTACAATCTAACCTATTACAAATTTCTATCTCTTGTTTACAATTTTTGGTTAAGACCTCCGTAAAAACCTTTGGGTCTATGCCAGACCATTTAGTAGACACACCATTTACCCCCTGGGTGGAAATAAAGGGGGCTAAGCAAGAACCACTCTGATGGATATCATTCATTCTAACTGTTAGGAGGAGTGGATGATGATCACTAACACAGACTATTTTCACCTCCATATTCTCTATTTGTTCTTGTGCCTGTTTCGAAATTAAAATGTGGTCAATGATTGAACCTTTACCATAGCCTCCAAAGGTCGGTAATTGAGGTAGTCCATCAGGTAGATATTGGTCTAATAAATCCAAGTTGTGCTTAGACATTACTTCATTTATGGATTCTCCATAGTGGTTATGGGGAAATGGGGGTTACTATCCCCACACTCATTTCCATATCCACAGAGTTTTCCATCTGAGATACTGCATATTTTACTATTGAAATCCCCAACCCAAATCAGGATGTAATCACTCTTTATTTCTTTTAGAAATATATCCAGCTCCCTCTCGAGTGCCAATATCACTTGATTTCTGGTATTATCACTACAAAACATTGGACAGAGGAAGAAAGCCACAAGAATTGGAAAAAAGGAGAATCAATGTAGACTTTCTTTACAGATAAAGGACATGTTACAGATAATAAAAATGCTAGACCACCCTTAGCTCTTCCATTTTGTGAGGGTATTGCCTGAGTAGCCACAGTTAAGAAGCCATCAATATGGAACGGTTTCGTATGCCAGGTCTCTTGTATGCAAATTATGTCACAGTCATTTAAAAAAACGGGCCATGACTCATCAAGCAATTTCTTATTTACCCCTGCAATATTCCAAGTTACAAGTGATAATCTCCTATAATTCTGTATGTGTTTTGCGGGTAATCTTTTTAATGGTATCTCATCAATGGAGTTAGAGTCTTGTACAATGTCCTCAGATAGTCAGTCTACATCACTACAATGTCTGAGAGACGAGAATCTATTAAACAGAGCCAAAGGTCTCGGCTCTTCCATAATTTTAGTGCCCTGGCCATAGTAATCAGGGTTTATAGTGTCTGGTTCATAGAAATATCCTAATGGGACCCCTGTAATAGATTTGTTTAGTTGCCTGGGTGATGCATCCCAATTTTCACGTAGAACATCTAACGGGGTTTTGACCATCTCCGGGTATCGAAAGGAAACTACAACACAGTCACCATTACATCTTTTTGGTGGTTTCCCTACCCAGGGTACTCTTCTTACCATAATAATACTTTTGGATAAGGTGTTTAGATCGTATTCAAAATGGTTATTAAACCAAAACAAAATTTTATTTTTCAAATCATCACAGTCCTCATTTATGCCATCCTTTAGTTCCGGGACATTATTCAAAACAATTGTATAAGGTGTAGCTTCCGGAGGAAGGTGGAGTGGCCTTTGATACCTAGTAGAGTTCGATGTATGGCCAGGTTTATCTGCTAATTTGGTATCTTGATTTGCCAGAGTCCTAAGACGTACCCCAATATTAGGTTCTTTCATGTTCCTCTGTTCACCAATGTTTTTCCCTTTTGACATTAGTATTGATTCATTTCGGTTCTGCAAGGGATCATTTGCAACGAATTGTGGATTATTTGATTTACTATTTATTTCACTATTTGTGTGATTTTGAACAGATTATAAACTTCCCTTTTTATTTTCCTCCTGTTTTATAAAATCCCCAATTAGTTTAGAAATGCCAACGTCATTCTTAATTTTTGAAATTTCAGACAGTAAGTTCCTTTCGATCGTATCAATTTTTCCATGTAACTTTTTAAAACGTGAGTCCAAATTTTGAGGATAATCGCAGCTTTGGGTAACTTTCTTTCCCCCACTCTGCTTTTGTAAGGATGGCTGTTGTTGTTGTTGTTGTTTATGTAAGTCATTTGTGGGTGGTTTCCCTTTCCCCTTCCGCCGTTGTTTACCATCGATTACAGTGGGTTGTTCTAGACCTTCCACAGGAGCTGATATCTCAAGAGGTGACATAAATACGCAAGGTGCTGCATTATGTACCAATGCTATAGTAGTATTCTGAGGAGTATGATTGGTTGCTGTGTGTACCGATGTTATGTCCGCCGTAGTACTCTCAACTACATTACTTAGGGCAATCTTCGTCGCTGCTAAGCGTTCTTCAACATTTACTATTTCACTATTGACCAAACGGTTAAATCAAAGGGTTTCGCCTTTCAGGACCCCAGCCGGGATGACCACTAGACGAGACGCCGCCCGATCAGACAGGTGGGGCAGCTGCGAGAACTGAGCTCTATCATGTGGGGATCCCCGATCCGCCCATCCGACCGGACGCAACCCCAACTTCTACACCCGATTACAGGCGAGATGGGTCAGCCCGATGGAGTCCCTGTTCGGGCGCCAACTGAAGGAAGTGACCCGAAAAGGGCCATTCTGGTCACTCACGACCACTTCTTGCCTTCCCAATATAGAAGAGTTGATCAGGCAGTAGAGAATGCAAACCAAGTAGTTTATTAGTCAATTGCGCCGCAGCGGAGTCCAGTCTGACCAGCCACCCTAATCAGCTGCCGAGGGACTGACCCCCAACAGCAATACACACTAAGTTATACATTTCGATCACCCAAAGGACCTGCCTTCTACTGGAAAATTCCGGTTAGAGCACGGTTAACAATGGAGGCACTGCTGAGATGAGCTACACTCCTGGGATCAGGTACACACTTTATCTCGGCTCCAAGGCCGCCCCAACCGTGCCTGCCACTGTAGAGCATGAGAACGAGCCTATCAAACAAGATTGGTATGCGAAGATACATTGAATACATTAATTAGGACATAAGACAATACTGGAGCTGCTTTCTGCTGAGACAAGGAAAAGGGGTTCCGAAGTTAGTTTCGATCTTCATACAAGATGGTGGCTATTAAGCTAAAATGGGGCCATGGATGCTAACTTAACATGACACACAACAAGACAGTAGGTGCAGAATAATTTTCAATTCCTACAGACCCTCCTTTTAGTAGACTTGGCTAACCATTTTTATTGGCGCTATCAGGTCAGGGTCTTTACAATTCTAAGAGAGAGAAAAATTCGGGCAATGCATATTTACTTATTCGGCAGGCTGTTGTTCAAAACTAAACTCAGGGTCTTTATTCAGTGCATTACTACTGTAGGCACTCATTGCTAGTACTAAAAAATGCCTTTGTCGATGAGCATCAAATCCTGGATCCCCTGCATCATCATGGCCTTAGCTATAGGGTCGGGGTCTGGTACTTCGTGGCGGGGCATCATTCTTTTCACACAGCAGGCACAACGGTCAGGAAGGCAATGTATACATAAATAACAAGTGAATATGATACCTATTATCGCCACTAGAAACATGAATATTTTCCAACCCCAGGATGCAAACAAACTCCAGAACCACCCCGTAAAGGACCAAGTACAGTTCTCCTGGTGTATGTCAGATGCAATTTTGTGTAACTTCTGTTTCGCTGTGTATACACTAGGGGCGTTATCAGGGATGTACACGCAGCAGCTACTGCCAATCATACGACAGGCTCCACCCATATCGTCCAAGATAACGTCTAAAACCACACTAAAATCAAAAAACATAGCTGATGGGTTAGTAGGGCTTGATTTGAGAACAGGACCACTTTCCAGCAGCCCTGTGGGATTCAGACTATACAACCCCCGTGGCACAATAGAAGGGAGCCATCAAGAATCTGCCAACCCCAGACTACTACCTAATCTCGATTCTTCGCATAAAAACTTGGAGGCAGTCGATTGACAGCCAATGCTGTCTCTCACACTCGACCGAAGTGTGGGGCCCCTTGTTTTATCTAATGAAGATCTATTTCCAATTGACCTCACTATTAAGCAACATGCTATTCAAGTAGATAGGGGAGAAACAGGGGCAGACCATGTCCCAGACAGCTCCCAACTTTGGAGTGAACCAACACAGCCACCAGAAATGCATTTGACATCATGGAACATAGCAGGGTTGAAACGAAAATTAATAGATTGTGAATTGCAGGAGTATATTAACCATAGTGAAATCTGCTTGTTGCAAGAAACTTGGGCATTGTAAACTCCTCACAAGCTTGGGTATAAAACATTTAGTATTAGTGCCGTCCCCTCAGTAAGAGGCAGACCGTTTGGTGGTCTTGTCTTATGGGTAAAAATCACCTTAAAGGTTGAAACATCTTGCCTAGAATTTCCATCACAAGATATATTGGGGATAAAGGTATTAACACATGACAAAGCTGAAATCTATATAATAAATATTTACAATAGACCAAGCCAATCGAGTAAGGAATCTCCAGTTATAGAGTTGTTAGACAAGTTTTTAAGTACAATTGACTCTAGGGCAATGGTAATTGTGGGGGGAGATTTTAACTGTAAATTTGAACCAGTAGTGGGTTTGGACAATATTTTTGAAGAAGAGGATATGGCAGACAATATTCCTTCTCTGGAGGCTGGCCCTATAGTGCCCTGTACAGTTGCAGTCTCACAACTTATTTGATCAGTTTCAGGGTAGGGACTTAGGGCCTGCAATGGTAGGCTGCCGTCAGACAGACCGAGTGCCCCTACATTTAATAGGGGAACTACTAAGAGTGGTATTGATTATATATTGGTAACTGCTAACTCCTGGCCTAATATGCACGATCTAAAAGTCGAAATCAGAGACGATAGCGATCATTACCCATTGTGCTTAACATTAGCAGGCTCCCTCTTCGAACCTACGAATTGGAGAAATAATGATAACAACCCAATTCTGACTCAACCTATAGTTAGTAACAACCGTAGAGCCCTGAAATGGCCATCAATAGTGGGTAAAGATGAAGTTATGATAAGGATTTATGACACCTTTTCAGATGTTATCTTCCCTTACAATGAACTGCCTATCCCAGAGATTCCTATAGTGCAGATTCATCGTAAATTGACAGATAAATTAAAAATGATCCTGAGCAAAATCCCTAGAGAGAATGAGGTGGGGAATGCAGCTACTTATCCCTCAGCTAATCAGTGGTATAATAGCGAGTGCCGTAAAGTAAAGAGTGAGCTAATATTGGCAGAGAAATCTAATGATGTTAAGGCACTAAGAGACAAAAGATCCAAGTACAAAAGATTACTAATGGAAACAAAAAGAGACTGGGATGATAGCGTTGGGACCGAATTGATTATCGCAGCACAATTAAGGGCCACGTTGGCTTCTGGAGATTGATAGCCAAGGGTAATAAAACGGGCAGAAGTAGCATGGATCTCTTCTTGGACTCAGGTACTTGGGTCAACCATTTTTCAAAACTATACTCAGAGATTACTACTGAACCAACAAACAACCAGCAAAGGAACACAGTAGCAGTCTCCAAAATGGGACAAAATTACACCCCATACTTTAGTACAGAGGAAACTTTGGAAGCTATTGATGCAGTTAAGTCCGGGAAAACTCCAGGCCCGGATAAAATACCAGGGGACCTGCTGAAACATGATAAAGCTATTTGGGGGCCGTACATCAATCTTCTCTGTAATGCTGTGGCGGCAGGTGCCCCATTACCAGAGTCTTGGAAAGGTGCTGAAATCATCCCAATTTTTAAAAAGGGAAATCGTCAAGATCCTGCAAACTATCGGCCTATAAGTCTAATCGATACCCTACAAAAGATCTATGCTAAGCAGATTTTATAAAAACTAAATGACTGGATAGAGGGAAATAACATTTTATCGCAGTTCCAGGCTGGGTTTAGAGCTAGAACCAGCACAATTGATCAGGCCTTCAGATTCCTCTGCATGGGATGGAAATACACTATTTTAAAGAAAAGCCACTTGTACATTGCTTTTATAGATTTGAAGGCTGCCTTCGACCTTATCCCCAGAGATCTACTTTGGAGCTCCTTAAAAAATCAAGGTGTACCCGAGGATCTCCTTGTACAGATAATGTGATTACATGAAGATAACTACGTGAAAGTTAGATGGGGACCGAGGGGAGAACTCACCGAGGCAATCCCTATAAGGAGGGGTGTAAGACAGGGCGTGTGTGCTGGCACCCACCCTCTTCTCACCATACGTAAATGATGCCCCGAAATATCTCTTGGGGTGCAGACATGATTCACCGAAGTTAGGAGGGGTGCCAGTACCGGCTCATTTATTTGCGGATGATACTATTTTATTGTCACAAACTCCGAAGGGACTTCAAAATCTATTAGATTCATTTAGTGACTATTGTAACTCAAAGGGCCTTGAAATAAACTCTAGCAAAACAAAATATATGGCAGTGAAACCACACAAATCATTCAAGAAGAACATTACTGTCCAAAAACAGAAGCTAGAATATGTGCCGAATTTTAATTACTTAGGTATCACACTTGACACTAAATTGATCTGGCACTCGCATCTGCAAAAAAGTAAGACTATTCTGCTCCAAAATTCCTCGCCAATACTAAGAAAACATCAAAATAGTATTACCAAGGCAGTGTCTCCTGCACTTGAAGTGTACAAATACAAGGCACAATCCTCAACACTTTATGGTGCAGAACTTTAGGGGCTACCTGCAGGAACACGTTTGCGGGGGAAGAAAACACGATTTTTAGGATGCTATTACATCTTCCTGTACCCATGATCCCTATTACCATAGATTTGAATATAAAGCGCATTGACCACCAGGCTATATTGAGACCATTGTTATTCTGGGTGCGTTTGTGGACCACTGTAGAACTTGCAAGTTATAAAGAAGGGCTAGAAGAGATCTTATGGTTTGATCAGTGTGCTAGCCTTCAGTGGGTCAAGCATGTGCACACATGGTTTTGCAAACTTGGGTTGAACCATTATTGGGAAGTGCCCACCTTATTGACACCATTCTCAAAAAAAAATCTTGAAAACTACATTTTGGGCATATATGCGAAATAGTGTCTCCCATAGTTCAGATATTGGTAGGTTGACATCTCAGTTCCTCCTTACAAAACCACTTCCATTTTTTGAGCAATATCTGGACAAGTCCAACCTCAGTTGGCAAAATCTTTGTACATGAAGTTTCGCTATGGTGTTTTGCAAATACAATCTAACACAGCGAAATGGGGTCGAAAAAATGGTGTTGATAATGATGACTACTGCCCCTTATGTCAACCTAACTTACCAGAAAACGATCCCCATCTACTATTTTTCTGCCCAGTATATGCCATCCCAAGGTGAAAATGGATCAAACCCATTTGTCGGAACTTGGGAATTAGGTCTTGTTCTGATGCGACAAGAGTCCTAAAAACTGATACTTCACAGAAAATAGTTTTTAGTGTCAGCAGACACTTGTTTGCCGTCAATTTATTAAGGAAAGAAAAAGGCATGAAATGTTAATGTCGCAAAACTACATGTGCTGCTTTAAGTACTTATATGCACCTTTTTTGAATTTGCACTTTATTCTTTGCCCAGAATCCATGCAGAAAGCTTCAGATACCCATATGCACCTTTTGCACACTTTATGTGCTGCTTAAGTACCTATATGCACTTTTATAGCATTTGCACTTTATTCCTTGTCTAGAACCTATGAAGAAAGCTCTAAATGTTTATATGTACTGTCCTAGCATTTGCACCTTCTAAAACCTTTGCCCGGAACTTACATTTCCCTCTATGTTTTAAATATACTGAATAGTAAGCTTAGCATTTTTATTGTATTTTATCTGATTTATCGAGTAACTGGTTTTATATTGTAAAAGCAAAAATGTATTAACTACAACTGTCCAAGTGCGTATCAAGGAAACGATTATTCAAATTGTGTTTATCTACTATGTATGAACTGTTTTTATTTTGTATCTTTTATTGTTTTCTAAACCGAATAAAAAGAAAAGGCTTTGGCTGTGGTTGACAATGGCATGACCACACTAACATCCAGGATTTATTCACTGGGTAACATTGTGTCTTCTGCTATAGATATAATGGAACAAGATCTGTCCATCTTATAACACGGACAATCACAGTTACGTTCTATTGTATCATTAAGCTAGACGCCACAATCACTGCACTCTGGTCATGTGCCCTGGCTATATATCAACAGTACGTCTCTGTTCTCTGCATATAACTTGACAGAAAAGCAGACAACAATGGCAAAAAGGGATGCGAAATATACAATGCTGCGCATTGAAAAATTAGACCTATTACCTTTCACCTTGGCAGAGGCACCGTCCACAGAATGGTTAATTCATGGCCATATAACATTGCCAGTAACAACTTTCCAGTTTCAATTCTGCCTAGAACACCACCAGGTAGGCAGGTATGAATCAATGGGTAGGGAATTCATCCATGAATCTTGGGAATTAGCGTATAGATTTAGATGCAGGAAAGGGGACACTGAAGTGTTTCTCAGCGGTACAGACTGCGAGAATTCTTTGAGTGGATCTCTCATTTGCCAGGATATTATGCTTCATGGGGCTTGTAATGGTTCAGTAGCTAACTTATCCTCTCATTTGAAAAGTTCCACAAATGCCGTGATTAATCCAGTGTTCAGGCTGCTCTCAAATGGGAGTTACTTAATGCTGAATGATCAAGGTTGTTGTGGGATGCTTCCAGGCATCGCATATCTTGTCACTGTAAGTTCCAGGGTTACTTGTTGTATGCAAGTATTGTCTCCACCGACCCACACAGTCAGGGAGGCACCGTTGTGGCCTTCGTTGAATGTTTCCTTTATACGGTTTGATACACTGAGCCGAATGAAAGTCATGCTTTTACAGAAAGATGTGCCCTTAACCTCAGCCCGAGAGACTTTTGATCTCCAGGTTGAAAGGTCCTCTCCTGAGACACAGGCACTGGTACTGACTAACTGCCCTTTCCATTTCAGAGAAATGGTACAGCGTATCTTTAACATGTCTGATATTAAGGGTATAGTACACCTATTTAAGACCATAGGTTCTGGACTGTTAAGCCCCTTTCAGACAGTCTTCGGAGTGATTCCAACATTTATACACTCCGTATTTGGAAGCATTTTTGAAGGACTTCTGCTAATCCTGCTACTGGTAGTGGGAATCCTGATTTTTAACTTTTCTGCTACGCAATGGATGTCCCAGTTACCAAGGAGATGGAAAAAACGCTCTTGGATCGACTTTACTGTGATCGCATGGTACTCCATCTTGGCACACCTCGACTTCGGGAGCCAAGCGAGTCTTGGTTCCTATCATTCCGACCAGTCTGGATTGACTGTGTTTTGCCTGTCCTCCGCTGCTTGTTCTGCGGACAAGAATGCGTGTTGGATCTCTGTCTAACACTTCCATCGGTTGCGCCACCGGATGTAGATGTATTCCTGGACCCGCTAACGGCCCACGTACTGCAGTGTCCCCAGCGTATTTCTTTGTTGATGTCGGCATTCTTAGAGCCACCACGGGATGTTTCAGCTCCTGTGGACTGGATACCGGCTCTACTACAGGCACACAGGCTTTGGATATTTCAACTGCCCCCTCAGCATCGGCTGTGGGAACTGAAGAAGATGACCTTTGCTCGATTGACCTGCTCTGTGAGGTATTACAGGGAACGTCGTCTGCAAAGGCAAGCAGCAGTGATGTGGCTTCTCCCACACAGGACACTCTCAGTGTGCTGGGAAGAATTACCTGAATTGCTGGGAAGAATTCAGGCTTTTTTTTTCAAAACAACCGAAATTGGAATTTTAAACAAAATTGTTTTTTTTTCTTTCCTCTTTCCTATATTATTTTACTGTTGCTGAGCACCATGGCTTTCAGATGCTCTCAGTTACTCCAGCCATATATGTGAACATATTTTAAAGGACTTACATGACTTTTTAAAATATAAAGGATCTATAGAATATTTAGGCACTTTTTAATAGGCCTTTTTAGAGATTTTTAATCTGAAATTCTTTTTACAATGTTTTACGATTCATTAGCTGAACATTTGCTTTTAGTATATAGTCCGGTCAGATGAGGAGTGGGTGTTATGTTTTGTAATATACCCCAATATAGGCCTGGGTAGTCACCTAACCTTTCACCTACATTTCCATGCCATTGTACTACATAACGGTTTTTGGTATTGATCTTTTACCTAGTTACTGTACTGCATAAATGTCGTGTGGTTTTCCCAGAAAACTAGCCTAATTTATTATGCATGAGGATTCTCAGAATCACAGCAGGATTACCATCTTCTGCATAATAACTATGTACAAGTGTCATCCCTTCCCTCATCCTCGGCCGACATGACACACAAGGTAGAACCTCTGAGGGCACCTTTTGGGTATATATACACTATATCTTTGCTGGGGCAGGCAGAGGAGAAAGACTTCCATACTGACACACTGACTCGAGACGCTGAGGTCCCTGCACTCAGACACTCCAGCTCGCAGTGGTCTGACATCCCTCGCGGGGTGTCCATCTCGAGACCAAGATGGGGTCCCACAGTCTCTCACTTCAGGCAATGGGGTTGGCTTCAGCCTAGGGGGATTCTTGGCTCTACACCTACATACATGCTAGGTACACTTAGGTACATCTATTTAGGGTTGCATCGTAGGAGTACGCATTATTACCGTCATGTATTTATATACCTGCCTATATTCAATGTTTTAGCACTACGGTAGAAATCTACCATCCATTTACTCTGTTGGTGCCTATAATCATTTATATTTATTTCTGTCTTATGATTGTTTCAGCACACCTATTTTACACTAGAATGACGCTGGTTCAATGAATGCTCATTGAAAACGTCCCCACCATTTATTCTGTGTATCTCTGTTAGACAAAGTGAGCACGAGTGACTGAGCGAAAAGTACTGTACTGTTTCCACGATCCCTGATGTGACAGGGTTGTCATGTTCAATAGTTGCCAAGAACTATTCTCTCCTTGGTAAGAGGAGTTTACAGTGGCACAGTGAGCTAGCTGGTATACAGGCGAACATATCCGGTGGGGGTGTCTGGAATCAGTCTGGACACCAATTCCACAGTCTATGTTGTCTAAACACGCAGATCCTATATAGGTTTATAGGAACTACACAACACTACCTCTAAGATTGAAGTAAATGTAGCAAATATTTTTCAGAGATGATGCAAACTACACATTTGCTCTATTTTGCATATGTAACACAAATACTTTAAGGTGAACTTCTTGTCATAAACATCATATGGCCAGTTTTATACAGGTTGACGCGCTGCATAAATTGTAAAAAATAATATATGTACATATATATTAACAGGTGTGTCTTATGAATCTACCATTGGTGCTGGCAGAATACCCAGGCTGTCAGTCTTGATTCCAATTCATGCCTTTTTTGTCTCCCACCCTACGCTTCCTGTCTCTTTATTTCACTATTGTTGGTTCTTCCTCTCGTTGTCACTGTTTTTCTATATTTTGCTTCCCCTTCTTTCTTGCCTTTTCTTTCTTAATCTGGGTCAAATGTGATGATGAAAAATAAGTCATGGTCTCTAACAATGAATGCTGATGCCTGCAACTGCCTGCACAAATTAAGCACTGAAACTACTTGAAAAATGTGTGCAACAAAAACTGAGCCATCACATCACTAAATTCAGTCTGTTGGACAACTGCCAATCTGGATTCAGACCAGGCCACAGTACGGAAACAGCAATCCTACATATAGTGGATGATGCACTACAGGCACTGGATCACAATGAAACATGTCTACTAGTTCTTCTTGACCTGTCTTGTGCTTTTGACACGGTAAACCATGAAAAAATACTAGCCCGGCTTGAAGACAGGATGGGATTATCTGGAAATGTGCTGAAATGGTTTAAATCATTCCTACAGAACAGAATGCAAAGATTCATGGTCAACCAGGCACTGTCGCCGCCATCCCCAAATTCGATTGGAGTTCCACAAGGATCTACTTTATCCTCATCTCTATTCAACCTATATGTCGAACCCCTCACAGAAATTCTCCAGCACGCCAGCATCTCCTATCACATGTACGCAGATGACACTCAGATCTACATAAAGATCTCTTCGCTGGAGGAGATCAAGACAATGAATAATGCCTTAAAGGTGTCATTACATTGGTTAACTAGCAACCATCTGAAACTAAATGCGCAAAAAACGGAATTCCTATTAATTTCCCCCCCAAAAAATACCTCAAATGTGAAGAAGTGGACCAAACTAATCACGGCGCTAAATTGCACCCCTGTCCTAGTTGACTCGACCAAATCACTAGGAATCACGCTCGATAAAAACCTAGACATGCAAGCCCACATCAAATCAATGGCGAAAAGTGCCGGTTTTCACCTGAACTACCATAGAAAATTGAAACCACTCATTACTACGTCAGACCTCAAATTGGCAGTTCAGTCCTTAGTCATATCAAGGATTGAATATGGCTGTACAACATTAGCAGGACTACCTAAGATCTCCACAGCACCACTAAAAGCCTGTCTCAATGCGGCCGCAAGATTCATTACAGGTTCAAGAAAATACGACCACATTTCCCCACACTTGAAGGCGTTAAACTGGCTACCATATGAAGCCAGAATTCAGCTTAAACTAGCATGTATTACCCACAAAGCGCTCCACCACAAAACACCAATGTACTTAGCACAGAAAATTGAGTTATCACGTGGAGGCAGACCATCCTGGAGTGCCAGAGACGTGATGCTGAAACCCCCCATGTTTAAGAAGAAGAAAACGTATGACAGAGCATTCTCCGGAGCTGCACCCAGAATCTGGAACTCACTCCCTCCAAACATTAGAAGAATTCCAAACACGTCAACCTTCAAGAGGGAAGCGAAGATCTTCCTAATGAGCAAATTCCTACCCTAAACAACAACTGATCATCATCTGCATCGTGAATGCGGGGTGCTGCCTAGTCCTCTTAGGTATGGATGCATCCTATCCATGAGAGGTCACAGAGACACCATATCATTCGTCACCATCGAGCAAAGAGGTGGTACCAATTAGATCGGATATAGGAGTTTGCCGTCAACAGGACAATAACGTATGTAAGGGTAAACTCTCCAGATCACTATGAATGCACTCAGACTGTACACTACTACAATTATGGGTCCTAGAAAGGTACTCATCGGAACTTTATGTTTTAATACTACTGATATTTCTGTTGTACTCTAAACGATTTTCTACGTGTAACTGTAAAGCGCTCTGATACCCTTGGGTCATGTTCGCGCAATATAAAATTCTGAATAAATAAATATAAATACTGAACCAAAGGATGTTTAATATATTAAAGCAACTAAGGGCCCTATTTGATTTCGGTCGGAAAGCATCCGACCTGTGGTTGGAGGCTTTCTGACCAACATCTTCGGTTTCACTTTCGACCGCCGTATTACAATGACGGCGGTGAGAAGTGAAACAGGCCGGTCATTCCGGCTGGCTTCAGCTGGGCTCAAGGAGCCCGTCGGCCGGTTGGGACCGGCACGTAATCCCTTAATGACGGCGTTTCCGTCGTCTGGATTACGATGTCGGTTTCCCACAGGCTTTTCATGTCGGGCTTTCGGACATAAAAAGCCTGTCGGAAATCGACTTTGGGGACCCTTGCAAAAGCAGCCTCCGGTTGGGGGCCTGGGGGTCACTTATGGTGCCCCCTGTCAATCCCTGCACCGAGTGGCAGGCACCATGTGGTGCTTGCCACGCGGTGCAGGGATTAACACATACTCCCATTTCTCTATGGGAGCTTGTTCTGTGGCCGGTTTAAGGCCGCAGCACAAGCTCCCATAGAGAAATGCAATATTGTAATAGCAGTGTCGGGACTGCCGACCAGAGGACGGTCGGTCCCGAGACCGCAATGGTGTCGGGCGGACGTGAGTCCGCCCGCATCGTAATGAGTCCCTGAGTGTCTCACTTCATTACTGCCAGGTGGCTCTAAGCTTGGATGTTGGATCCAACAGGAGCAATGCATTTTTATTTCCTTATTAACTACAATCTTTACTGACTACACCCAATATGATATGTAAGACAAATATTTGAAGTGGTGAAATGGGAACTGTAGGGGACTGTAAGGTGGTGTGTTCTCTCCAGATCAAATTATGTGAATATTTTTGCATTTTGAATTTGAGATAGCAATACAAAGATCAATGATATTGGAAAACAGCTCTTCCTTGTGTCCTAATAGGTTGTCTTATATTTAATACAAGTTCAAAGTTCATCCTCTTTTTTAGGCACTAAACAATAGCGAAGAGCTGCTGACTGTGAGTGCCAAATGAACTCATTCACCTGATTTCCTCTAAATACTATTTAAGGTATTCGGTCTCAGATTCTGTGAGTGCATAAACTTGACTACAAGGTATTGAAGCACACGCTTCCAACTCAATGTTAAAATCATAGCTCCCATGAGGAGGCAACACATTGGCTTTCTTTTTGTGAGGAAGCAACACATTGGCTTTCTTCCTATGAATAACCACTAAACATTGCATAAAATAAAGTAAAGAATTCACACATCCAATCATTTGAGGAATAGAAATCCCTCATCTATTGTTTTAGATCATGGGTACTCACAAACATTTGCCCAGGGGCCACAAAGTATGGTCTGTGGTGTGACTGAGGACCGCACTGATGCCATCAGGGTGGCAGTAGGGGGTCTGGATGGGTCATGGATTGTGTAAGGAGGTCTAAAAAAAAAAAAATGTGCAAGCATTTATTTGCAGGTTAAAAAATGCTTGCCCGTTTATTTTTCATTTTTTTCCTGAATATTAGTGCTCAGCAACTAAACAGCAGCTTGTGCTGCTATTCACCAGGGGGGCCGCATTTAAAGGTCAAGAGGGCCGCAAGCGGCCCCCGGACCATGCTTTGGGTATCACTGCTTTAGATGGATGATTCTTATGATTATTGCAAGAAAGCAAACAACTATTCTGACAGTATTGTGACTTCAAATGTGGAGGTATATCTCCCCCATCAATGAAGGGGTTATATTTGGCCAGCCATGGCATACCCAGAATAACTTTAAATTGACCAGCACATACCAAATCAAAAACAAGCCTTTTAAGAGTGATTCAAAAAACAAATCTCAATAGTCATTTGTGTGAAATCGCACTTGACCAGAGGATAATGTAGAACCATCAACAACCTTCACTTCCTAAAGTACCTTTTTCTTGGTCACTACAATTTGTGAATATTATTTAAATTATATATCTATAAATTTCCCCAAAACTGTAGAATCTAAAAGTCCTGGGAATACCACACCCTTTTCGAAACATACGATGTACTTCAAAACACAAGATACTAACTACCCATCTTGGAACAGGCTTTATTTCTCCACTCAACAAGACATCTCATTCATTATTAAGGAATATTGTTTTTTTGCTAGCTGTTGTCTTTCTATAGGTAAAGTTACCAGAACTTGATTCTTGAATGAGTTAGGTTTCCTCTACAAAATGGTGTGATCTGCCACAATACAGGCAGACATTTTGTGTACATCATCACTTTCTTTCTTCTTGAGATATATTAGGACTCTGACACCGTCAAATTGCATAGCGTCAGAAACGTCTGTATTTTCTTTCTTCTCAGATTGTGATCAAATTATTATCATTTTAGTTTTTTCCAATCTGCACACAGACAATGGGTGATCTAATTGTTCCACACATTTAGTGGGAGGATTAACAACATGTGGCAGACATTTTTTCAATTCAACCTTAACAGAAAAATGATGCTATTTTCTTTTCTTGCAACCATTTTTCGACCACTGAATGGCATAATCTTGTGCTATAGCTGAATACGTCTTAATGGCCATGTCTTGGGTTCAACAGCTCACTATCTAAAGTAAGACAATTACGTTGCCTGTTAGACAACGTTCGTATCTTTTCAAAGAAAGTTGTAAAAATATACAGCAGGGGACCATTTCTCTCAAACAAGGAATATTCCAGCGAACAACATTCCAACTTAGACATGGGAAAACAAATGCCTCCTTAGTTTAGTCATATTAAAAGGAGGTAGGTTTTTGTAAAATAAAAAAAATAAATGAAAAAAAATAACTGGCATTAATTAAGGAATAATGCAAATGTACTTTGCTTTCCAAAGAATCATTCAGGAGTTGCCAAGGGTGTGATGAGAAATTCTACTTGAATAGATATAGACATAGGTGTGGACGTCCATCTGTATACCAATTGGTGCTCTCATACAGAAAGACTGAGGTTAAATCTGTGTATGGAGCAGTATCTGAATTATCAAACGTTGCAACAGGATAAGGATTGAAGTAAGACATTGTTGCAGATTGGAATGGATATCTAAAGCCAAACAAGAAGAATGTAGCAATCGGTCATCAACAAGCTACTGCAGTCAAAAGATAAGCCCTTTAAATATCTCTTTGTAACTAACTATCTCAGTGCACGAAGCACAATTTTCTCTCAATTGAACTACAAATAGATGTAAGTAACAATATAATGCGTAATCAACTCTCTTCCTATCAGTAATATATACTACCTCTAATGTAATGCAGATCCGCTGTTTGTAATAGTTGGTTCTGTCCTGTAAACCTTGATATGACTGGAAAGGGCCCATTTGTCAATGCTTTGTAAACCCCCCATGCTGGCAACTCATGTATCTCTTACTAAACATCACAAATACTGTAGTGTCCATAAGAGGTACATAATAATAACTGTGATGAGTGGCAAAAAGAATGCCTAATGTTGCTTCACCAATGAATTCAAGTTTAAAGGTTGTCAACGTTGTAAAAATCTCTGACTTTAATATATAAACAAACAGTTCAAGCATTCTCAAGCAGTGGCATCACTAGGGGGGTGCGGAGGGTGCGGACCGCACCGGGTGACACCATCACATGGGGTGACACTTTTCCCAAATGAGACTATTTACTAAATAGTCTCATTTGGGAAAGGTGTCACCCCATGTGATGGTGTCACCCGGTGGCTTTCCCAAATGAGACTATTTACTAAATAGTCTCATTTGACAAAGGTGTCACCCCATGTGATGGTGTCATGGGGTAAGTCGTGAGGGGGTGACACCATGAGTTACCGCACTGGGTGACACCAACCCTAGTGACGCCGCTGTTCTCGAGCAAGCTTAATTCAGAGTTTGTTCCCTAAACATGTCGACCGCCAGAATACCTCTGTAATTTACTTCAGCAACTCTGAATAAGATAGGTTTCCACAAGCGTGAATGGCAAATCCATGAAGAAAAGGGTTCTTGCTGCAGTAACATAGCAACTTGATTGCCTAGCAAGGATGAAATGTAGCAAAAGGAAAGTTAAACCCGATAATCCAAGATGGCCGCTGCGTCTGCAAACAATATGACAGTTCAGGAAATCTGGAACATGAAGTTCACAGGCAAGACGCTATCACACAGGGGCGCAACTAAACTCGAACTTCGGGGGGGGCTAAGACTCCCAGCCAGGGCTGGCCCTAGCACTGGTCACGCACTGTGCAACAGTCTTTTTTGGCGCCCCTCCCCCATTTCCTCATTCTCCATGAATTACCTCACTACCACTCGCCAACAATGCACCTCATCTCTCTATAGCCCCTTTCTGACAAATATTTCAATTTTTTCTAGGGCTACTCGTAGTTTACTCACACTCAGTTCTGTGATCTGCATGGTACATGTTCTTTGTAGCAGGCATATTAACCCTCTGCACTGTGTGGGTGACAGGAGTGCCCATGTGAGTGCATGGTGAGCGATGCAACAGTGTGAGAGTAGGGTGAGATGAGTGACTACAGGGTGAGTGAGGTGACCATATGAATTTGGATGCGGATGTAAGTGCAGAGTGGGATGAATGAATGTTTGGTTAGTGATGGGCTTGATTGAGTGAGATTGCAGAGTAAGCAGTGAGGGGGACAGGTGAGTAAAGTGTCACATGAGTGCAGCAGTGGCGGCTCCTCCGCTATGGCAGATGAACGTCGCCCCACTGCTCAAAAGGAAAAATAAAATGATAATGTATCGTTATTATCATTTTATTTTCTGTATTGTAGTCAGTGGTGGGGCGGGCGGGGATGGCCAGAGCAGGGGAGGTGTGGTGTGCACTCCCTAAGTGTGCACTTTGCATGTTCCTAACAGGCTGCATTACACAGCCTGGTGAGGAACATGCACAGGCTCCCTGTTCTAGTCTGATCGTCGATCCACGGTGCTCAGGCCAATCACAATGCTGCATTGCAGCGTTATGATTTGCTCAGGGGAGCCTGTGTGCCCGGGTGCTTCCTGCTGCCGGCCGGTACAGGAAGATGAAGATGACAGAGGAGAGGCGGCAGCCGGCCGTTAAAGGTAAGTCATTTATTTTATTAGATTCCTCTCCGACTCACCACCCCCATCTGGTAGCAGCCGCTACTGGGGTGCAGGGTGAGTAGTGTGCTCGTGTGACTGCAGGGTGAGGTACAGGGTGAACAGCGCAAGTGTATTGTGAGTGCAGAGTGATCACTGTGAATGCAGAGTGAGCGGTGTGCTCATGTGACCGCAGGGTAAGTGGAGGGAGAGCGGTGTGAGTTCATGGCGAGTGGCATAAGTGCATTGTGGTCACTGTGAGTGCAGGGTGAATGGTGTGAGTGCATGGTGATCAGTGAGAGTGCATGGTGATCAGTGTGAGTGCATGGTGATCAGTGTGAGTGCATTGTGATCGCTGTGAGTGCAGGGTGAGTGTGAAAGTGAAGGGCGAGAATGAGGAGTGAGTTGTCTGAATGCAGGGTTCATTCCCAGACACTTGAAGTAACTCAGCATGTTATTGAGGGCTGGCGTAGGGTTTCAGATATAAGTTAAACTATTGCTATTATGGCATTGTTCATGGTCTGTGCTGGACTTGCCATAGCGGGCACCGAGCGTTTTCTCGGTGGGCCGGAAGGATGGACGCCGGTTTTGGACCAGTGGGGGCCGGTTTTGGTAAAGGGAGTCGGTTTTGCAGCAGTGCTGCAACATCGGCCCCCTGTACCAAAATCTGCTGCAGTGATTTCCAGATGCAACCCCCCACCCCCCCCCCCCCACCCCTTCCCAGCGGATGGGCTGACTCAATTGCCTCGGCCGGTTTGCGTGCCCAGTCTGGCCCTGTTCAGGGATCGAGGGTGGAGGAAATTAATATTGTGCTCATCCAGCAACAAACTTCCAGTCTTATGATTAGGGTTGCCAGCTCATTATATTGATGTCCCAGGCTGTACAAAAATAAGCAGTCACCTAAAGCCTATTTTCAGCACTTATCTGTGCAAACTTGGAACAGTAAATATAAATAGAAAGCATTTTTAATTGTGTTCTAGGGCTGCCTGAATGATTCATGACTGATATTTAAAGGGAACAAAGACAGAAAAGTCACATTACAAATGAATACATACTTTGTTATTTATAACCCTATTTAGTGTCAAGACGAGGTGTTTGCAGGCTCTTTAAACAACAAATGGCTGGCATTTGTCTTTTGGCAACCCTACTTTATATTCCTTTTCATGAAATGCATTCTTACACTACGGCAGTAAATGTAAAATGCAAATGTGAGGAATAGGCAGAGTGGGGCCCAGGGGGTACTGGAACCAGAAAAGAAAACTAAGCCTCCGTAACCAGTTTACAAAGGTATGTAAATATGCGAATGGTCTTTAAAGAACTGTGAAAAACTCGGGCGTGCCGGAGATAAGACTCCAGACACTGCACAGCCGAGCCCACAGCAGCTTGAGCTGCAGCAGCCCGGGCTGAGACACACGAGGGGAGGGGGGCTGAAGCCCTTTTAGCCCTATGGGGGTTGCACGCCTGCTATCACACAACGTGCTCTCCATGAGTATGCGTTCCTCTGCCAGGCAGCGCTGATACTGTGCATAGAACTAGCCCTTCCTTGACAGCTGCAACCTACACGCAGGATGGCAGGGTCGGTCCAAAGTCGGATTCACCGGGACAGCACCCTGGGCGGAAAGAAAATATGGTGTTTTTTGTGGGGGCGAGAGCGATGCGGTGTGACGGCAGAAGGTGTGAGAAAGATGAGAGAAGGGCAGGGGGTTGATGGGGTGCTAACAATTACGCTGAGCTACATTAAGGGCTGATTTCAAAAGTCTTTAATAGGACCCGATTGAGACCAAGTGGGCTGGACGAGCTGCTGCTTTCATAACATTAAGTCAGGCAGCTCCCTGCTGCGCCCCTCAGAATATTTGGTGCCCCGGGCCAGGGCCCAGCTAGCCCATGACCTAAGGCAGCCCTGCAGGATGGTACTTAGCGGTGTATCATCGCGCTAGTTAGAAAGCATGCCTCCAGACCCGTTTCCTGACATTGGCTTTTCATTATCAAACCATTTTAATTGGTGCAACGCGTGGATTGTTTTATATCTTTTTAATTATTTGTTCCAAAAAGAAAAAAATAAACACAAGTTCCACATACATATACAGCTAATAAACAGCAAGCTTAAATTAAAATTATAAAAGATGTACGTTGTATTATTACTTCACATAGCTAAACTTCAGTATGCAACAGTAATATGAAAATCCATAGGTTATAACATAACCTACATAATATATCTTTTATATGTAGAACTCTGTTTCCAACTGATCCCGACAAAAGGGGACAGAAGATGAATGTCTAGACAAGAGCATACCGCACCAAGCATTGTATAATATTAGTTTAAGGTGCCATTCACCATTTATAGTTCAATAACTGTTTCAATATGTTCTCAAATATATAGGTTGTTCTCCTTTCATTAAAAATCTTATCTGGTGATGCGTGGAACATGTCAATAATCCATTCATCCTCATTTGACGAGGTTATCGTTTTTCATAAATGATCTTCTTCACAGTCATCAATGCTTTCCGTAGGGTTCATGAGTAAATCCATTTGACGTCTTGGTTAATGCTGAAATGTGCCAATTTAATGCTTCAACCTTGAAAGTGGTTCTGCAGCGCAACCTAGTGGCAGAGAAAGGGTAGCTTCAGTTTGTGCAAAGTGTGTTGTGTAATATATATATATATATGGCGGTGGTGCAGGGCTTTCAAATAAACTCATTGCACTGAATGTTGGGTCTGCATTCGTCTGTTCCGGAAATATTGGAGATTGTATGGCGAAGTGTGCAGCAATATATATATATATATATATATATATATATATATATATATATCGCAAAAACTCCAACCTCCGATCTCCCCAAGCAGGCAGGCGCAGGAGCACAGACCACAAGTAAGTGCAGATTTCTGTTTATTGAATTCAAATAGGCACCAGCAGCATTACGCGTTTCGGCTCCGGAGAGCCTTGATCACATTTATATATATATACACACAAAAAAAGGAAATTACAACAGTAATTTTGTTTTATTTCCTTTGATAAAGGATCATTTTAAAGTTATATTCAATGCGCTTGATAGTTTGGAATGTGTTCACTGATGTGAAGATAATAATAGCAACTTTTATATAACGCGTACTATAGCAGCTCTGCCGTTTGATAGTGATCTAGCGTGCGGCCAATGACTAATCAGGGATCAATACTCAATAATCTAGCAGAACAATGGCCCATACACACTCACCCAAATCCCTGATGCGCTGGGGTCAATTTGTATACAAGTTCAATTCTCTTTCTTATATCTGTTCGTATATGGCATTTTCCAAATACCTATCTAATTCATATATCAACTTTTCCTCTACTTGGTCGATGAACCAATTAGTTGAATAGTTGATGGTAATGATACTCTTTTATCTAACTAATCATTTGTGAACTAAATAACCACAAACTCTTGTTGAAATTAATAAAGTTTATCTCAAATCATAGAATAAAATGCTCAAATGCATAAGGTCACAAATGCAAACAATAAACTCACAAAGGGAGAGAAAAACATCAGCAATCCAAAAGAGACAAACTCATCAATAAACAATGACAATGTTGCATGAAGGAGTGGATAGATAAAGAGACAAAAGTTTCAGAGACAAAAATACATTCGCAAGTAAATTTGCAAGAACGAGTTAGAAAAGTACAAACCCAACGGATTTATAGTGAAAACCACCCCTCAGGCCTAAGTGGTGGTGGGGATCCCCCAAAATAGAGTCAGGGGATAAAGATTTCAGGGACAGGATCAGGATAGGACAGGAAAAGCTAGGCCTTTCTGCAAACCGACGGACTGCGACGCATCTCCCCTCTCTCAGCCTCTCCACCTACGACTCCCTCCAAATCAAGCCTAAACCACACCCCTAAAGGCACCCCAGTTATACCCTAAAACCTACATGTCCGTCCCACATCAGTTGAAACATTCAGCGTAACTAGACAGCTGATTGGTGGACTTTGGGGGTGGAATGTCACACCATGATGACTTCATTCACTTTTAAGCTTATTCTTTGTTTTATGCCCGTTCCCACCACCTCATACATTGTACATTCACATGATCTGTTACAGGTTACAATTTTATAAATTTTCGAGCAATGTCTTCAGGAAAAGTCCTTCTATCCCACGACCCGTTACGTAGTTTGGCAGACGATCATCACATTGGCCTTCACCCTCTTTCATCTCCTCTGCTGTGCTCAGCGCTTCAGCGTGGTTTTGTCTGCACAGCATTTACTTTATTTTCCAACCCCGCCTTCACTTTGGATAACTTAAGAAAACATGGAGTTCATCCAGCCCACTATAACGAATAGAAAATGAACATTCATTAATTATGTGATAATGAAATTTTCACTTTTTACCACCCACCTTTATTCTATTCCCTGTTAATGTTTTTCCTAGCATAGCCTTATGCAAAACGATATTAATTAATTCAAAGCAAGCTGCAACATGCAAACTACGAAATGCACATGCGGCCTAGTCATACATTATTTCTCATTCCTTTCAAAGCATAATGTAAATACAATTTTAGTTCTTTCATGCGTTATCTCACGTTAGTGCATGCATGCGCAAAGCAGTTTTCCCTCGTGTTCATGTAAAGTGCACGTTAATTTTCTATTACTACTTACTGTTAGTACGTATTATGGGGGTATTAATTTGAGCAGGTTTCTTTTCTCGAATTCCTGCTCCATCAATAGTGCAAACCCATACGAGTTATGATTACTCGCTTCTTTGACCATTGAAGTATAAACGGATGAGTGAGTCTTACTGGTGGTCGAGCTCATCACGCATTCGTCACACAAATGCAGACGGCAAACCAGCAGTGCCATTTTTCACCACTTTTTGGTGGAGCTTTTGAAACGGAACAATACATTTAATTTGTGCATAAACCTTAGAAAAGAACACTTTATATAGAAATGCCTCAACCTGGTGCCAATGTCCCTGTGTTTATGGCACACAGCTTTCTGTACATCATTGCATACATTACTCCAGAAACATCTCGTCTGTTTCACCGCACATTCAGGAAGAAATTCTAAAGCTACTCCGATCACAATGATCATGGGATTAAACACAGCTATGAATGAATGATTGACCGTACTTGAAATTCTTCTCAGCAAGTGTCCCAGCGCTTTGAACACAGTGGGGCTTATTTCCAAGACCCTTGCGCCACTGCTGCATCATGTTTTGTGATGCACTGGCGGCGCAACCTGCTACCCCATATTTCCAAGGACACATAAAGCCACCCTGCGTGGCTTTTAGTGTCCTTGTAAATATGGCTCCTTTACACGCAACACTTTGTGTGAAAGGGGCGTGCCATGGGTGTTGCTGTGGGTGTTTCCAAGCAACACCCTTGGCTTCTGCCACATTTCCAGATTTACGAGAAGTTGTAATCCTGGAAATGCGTCAGAATGCTACGCCTCCCCAGGGGAGGCATAAGGAGGCACAACGAGGAGAAATGTTTTCATTTCTCCTCGTTTTTTTCCTCTTTCTATACGAGCTGCATTCTGCAGTACACACAGAACGAGGAAATCCCCTCTTGTGATTGTTTATGTGCAGGAAGGGACACCTTCCTGCACATAAACAATCACAAGAGGTACAGGACTGTGTCCCTTCCTGCACATAAACAATCATTGAAAAAAATGAAGTTTTTCAACTTCTAAGAAGTTTCAGAATGCCATTTCAGATTGTTTATGTGCAGGAAGGGATGTATTCCTGCACATGAACAATCATCCCCGTGACACAGGCACCCGTGCATTATTGTGCAAGGGTGCCTGCATCGGCGCATGGCAGAAAATTGTGCACCAGCGCAGGGGAGAGCAAAGGGATCCATCATATCGTTGTAGATATGACGCATCACTTTGCTTCGGAATTAACGCAGCGCTGTGCAGCAAAATGGCGTGCGGCACTGCTCTGCGTTAATTCCTTGTATATTAGGTCCTATGAATGTTATACTAAAAAATGTTGTAGATCATGAAAAACTGAATCCTCTCTGCAGGAATAAAATTGCAGAGTTATTGTACTTTCTTCGAATTTTGTTTCAGGCACTTGATCCATTGTTCATGTAACTCATCTTGAAACAATGTGATAGTAAGACTGGTGCCCGATTGTGACATGACATCAATTTTGTTCTTCTCGCAGAGGCCTGGGACTTGATAGCAAGCCGGAGCTGCAGCGAGTGTTAGAACACAGGCGGCGGGATCAAATGATTCGACAGAAAAAGGAGGAGACAAAACCACTGCCATCCCCCTTTGAACAGGAGCTCCTGAGGAGGCATCAGAGACTCGACCAGGTACTTCTGGGTCTGGTAATGAATGAGTAACCTCGTCTGTGTCATGCTCCTGTCTTTGATCTACTGCCCTCCTACCTTTCCCACCCATTGTTGACCAACCATGGCCTTGATGAATAGAAATTATCCTGCTGTGCTAAGGGGAGTCTTGTTTCATATGTATTAAAACTTAGAGCCTGGTGAACAGTTTGGCGGATGGGTTACTTCGTCACAAACATGAAGGATATCCCGCCCTCCTTATCGAAAGTGTGTTATATTGTAATGTACTTATAATTAGGCGGATGGGATATTTCGCACAATATTATTTATTATTATTTTAGGAGTTTATAAAGCGCACAGCTAGCCCCAACGGGAGTGTCCCGGCTACATTTGTGACGGAGTATCCCGTCCTCCATACTCTAAAACGGGCCCTAGGTTTTTTTATATGTTGTTGTGCATTAGCTGCTAACATTGCTAAATTACAGCATTTCAACCACGTTTTAAAATATTAGAGACATTTGCAACTACCCTGAGAATTTTCCAGAACTGCAGTTACAATAGTAAATAAGTCCCCTGGAAAAGTTCCCAAATTTACTAAAACTGGAGGTAGAATTGTAAATTTGACTTCCCAGCACCCACAAAAAAACGTTGCTGTCCTGAGGGCACAACAGAAGGCAAACTGATGCAGTGATGCTGTATAGTTGGGTACTTTACGATCTGCAAATTAGAGCTGAAAAATTTAGTTTTTGAAATTATATTTTACCCCTTGTTGTATTCTGCATAAAGTCGTGTTGTTTGATTTTCCACTAAAGACAGCATTTGCCCTGGAGGCTTGCTTCTAATGTCGTTTTAGTGTTGCATAATTATTTATATATTCAATGCTACACACCTATAAAAATGACTCCTACTCACTGGTCTTTAATAATAAAACACAAAAAGCATGCTCTGCCAAGTATGTGCTTCATGTTGAAGGTCCTTACTGGTCTTTCCTACAGCAGGAAAACAGCAATGAGGCACTGGAACTTTCATTCTGTATGGTACCATTGACCTATGTCTTAAACAACTACTCATGCTATTTCCATTGGGTAGACTAGAAATGTTTAAAAAATGAATGCATTTTTTAAAAAGCTCTATGTTGGGGCAGAAAAGTCCTTTTCATGGTGATGGGGTGTGCACCCCTCCCTAGAGTGCCCCAACTGTACTGATGTCTGACGTGCTAACCCTGATTTTTGTTGTTATGGGCGAACATGGATGATGTGTGTGCATCATAACATAGGCCTATCTCACTGATTGCAGTCTTGTTGGACCGGCAGGGGCACCCAAAGAGCTACACTCATAGTGGAAAAAAGGCTACTGTCTTTACTAGGAGTCTGGCAGCATGAGCGCGGTGGTGGCAGTATACTGTGTAGTGATCAGTAGGAGTGAACATGACCTTATTACCTGTCTCAGTGGAGTACGGCATACAGGCTCACTCATTTAAAGTTCTGCTGCTGTGTGTTTAACTCACTATTGGCCTACATCAGTTTGGTGTGTAGTGCTGCACAGTCCATGTATGGTATACATGTGTTGGGGGTGTGTGTATCTGTGATTGGCACAAAAAGGGATAATGCAGTGCTGTGCATGTCATTTTTATTATTTGCATGTGTTGGGTGTATGTTTGCCTGTGAATGGTACAATACATAAATGATGTAGTGTTGTGCAGCATATGTATGCTATGTGTATATGCTGGATATATGTGTGCTTGTGAATGGCACAATACATGGCAATCTCTGGTTTTCCCTTTGAGAGACCAAGGGCATAATGGAGGAACATGACTGGGGAGAGGAATCCCCAGACAGATTTGTGTATTGCTGCATTCCTTAAGCTGGGTGGAACACATTGGAGGAAGGGAGTGCCAGCCTGTCACTGGAATGGGGCTTGGGCGCATCTCAGGAAGAAGATGTGGCTCAAAGAGAATTATAAATACCAGGGCTGAGGGCCTGGGTTATCCTTTTGATACACATATCACTGTGGCTGACATCCAGGTGTGAACCTCTGGCCACTCCATGGCCAGTGTTGTGGAGCTATCAGTTTTGGAGTTGCTCCTCCTGTGACAGACTGCTTTCTGAAGGAAGGGCAGGAAAGAGGAGAGGGCACTTCCAAGGAAAGCAGAGCTGCAACATAAACTTCAATGTCTCTGTCTCTAAATCACATTTGGTGTCTGGAAACGACCTATGCAAGGAGGAGAAGCTCTGCAAGACTTCTGCGCCTGTGACCCTTGTGACCAGGAATGAGGGACAAGGCATGCCAGTCTCCCAGCCGGAAAAGGAGAGCGCTGGAGGGAGTGCGGTTAAGGGGGGAATTCTGTTGATTGGGTTCTTGCAGTGAGGTGTTAGGAAGTGGCTGCTACACAGTTCTGGTCATTGCCTGTGCGTGGAAAAAGTTGACGATCTCCTAAGCCAGGTGGAGCCACAGTGAGAAATGTTGCAGCGCCGATCAACCCATAGCCCATCTTAGGAGCTACGTCAGCGACATTGTATGCTAGGTGGGGACGCGTGAGATTGCTGCTGTCCTGACTGATGACCAGCACCAGGAGCACCTCAACTCCTCGCCTCACTTTCCTCCCACTTGTGGGGAAGACCCCAGGAAGACTAAAAAAAAACTTACCAGCATCAGAGGAGCATCAAGGACCCCCCCGGCTGCTGCCTCTGCAAGACTACTTGTGAGGAACTCGCGGACACCGGAGGGCTGCCTCTCCCAGGCCATGTGTGAGGAACTTACAGAAGACTGCCACTGCAGCTTAAGCGCCCGCGAAGGCAGCATGCTTGAAGACTCCGGTAGCTCCAATCCTGCTGCTACTGGTAAGACTGATTTACAGTCCTGACGGCCCGGGGAAAATTGCTTGCTGGATAGTGCTTCAGCACTAGAACACTTTTGACATTATTAAAGAGTCAAAGTGGGACTCCTGATTCTCTGACTACTAGAGGAGTTTAATCTGATAGCCGCTTATAGTGAATGGGAAATAAATATTACCGTTAGCAAGAGGGGACTGGGACTCATGGACCCTTCTATAAATCACTAGAGCCCTGACCTCAGGGGGCTAGGTGTATTGTTTGTGAATGTCCTATTTTACTTTGTGTTCGTATATAAGTACTCCTTGTTTCATAAAAGCAAGTATTTGACTGGACAATCATTTATTGCTGCCACTGAACGTACTTTGAGTTGTGAGCCTGTGTTCAGCCCCTGTGTCTACCTCCCCCCAGTCAGCGTTGGATTGCTCGACCCACGCCACCACTGAGAGTCAAGTGCTGAAGTGATACTTGGCCCAGTTGCTCAGTTGCCCTAGTAGGTTGCGCCCCAGGACATCAGGAGTAAAAAGTCCTAGAACCCAATGGTTGGACCCAGTAGCTCCTGCTTGTTTCGTGGCCCTCCAAATGGGATGCTGACACAGGACACCGGTCAGGTTTGTGATGAATAACCCGTCCACCATACTCTAAATCACTCCCACAGTCCCTTAGTCTGTCTTCTGTTAAAATCCCCTTCGGGGGGAGGGGGCCTTACCAGATAGGTTGTAATGAATTGTGTCATTATAGTTATGAGGAAACTTTAAAAAAAAAAAAATGTGCAGAAGGTACAGTAATGGCAATAATTACTTTCACCACTGACAATTTGTCTTAACAGAATTCATATAACTGTAACTGCACAATCTGTCTTATCAGAATTCGCATGATAACTGTCCCTGCACTTTTGTCCTTAATGCACACTCTTGTGAGTCTCCCATTCTATTTAAAGCATTCAATACCCTTTATACCTTTTGGTGAAATACATTAGCCCTAATTCAGAAAGCCATTTCCACTAAAACAACTTTACTCACACAAATGACTCAGTGAATTGGCCCCTGAAAATTATGAATTTGTACATCAGTGCTTTTATACCCAGTGAACATTCATGTCCTTTAATTTTTATAAATGTGTGCACCAATATTAAGCTATAAAACTTATAGAGTCATGATATATTTGCATTTAAAAATAATATAAATGCATCCCCTCACTCTGGCAATGCCAGTTTGCCCACACTTCCAGTTTCGTCTGACGGTAGGGTGGCTCAGTGAGCTACATGTCCACTGCTCATACAAGTTATGTATGCAGGCCATAAATTCCTATCACGGCAAGGCTAACTCAGCCTTCCTTTTTTGCAAGGTCCATACGCTGAATACCATTAACGTGGTTAGTAAAATATCTTCTATTTATAGCACCTAGAAATAGCAGAAGCTCTTTATGAAAACACAAGATGTTGTAATATTCCTTTTATCATTGATCCTTTAGTTGCTTTTGAATTTGAGATCTGTAGAAGATCCCCCTTACTCTAACCCTATTCCCAGTTGCTTTTTGATGTGGACCAGGCGATCAGAGCAGGGCGTACTGAATTTGGATGGGATTCGCCCTTCTCGTTCTCTTACTCTGATAGATACCCCTGGCTCTGCCTGCATTTCTGATTTAAAATCTAAAAGATCTTATGGGTTTCCATAACTGATGCTGCCTTTTTTCCACATAAAATGTGAACATAAAACATTCTCACAAGGATGCCTGATGCATGCTCCTTCACAGATTGAGCATGAGTATTTCCCTTACCAGATTTTTAACAATCTTCTGCAGTGTAGGGACAGGTGAGTGGGTATCATGGGGAAACATCCATGCTGTGGAATGGAGATGCAGATTTATCTTTATTGGGAAGGCAAGCATCTCCCACTTGCTCTTCGCTGTTGACTGGCCTCTCCACTCTTTCCTTCCTCGCTGTCACTTCGTTCTTCAAGATGTTCTCCTCAAACCTGTCAGACTTCACTTTCTTCTTGTAAATGGCTTTTGGACTGAACCTATCATGATGGACCACATTTTCCATGACAATATTTCCATGTTCTATGTCTTACAAGAACCTGCAGCAAGGGGAAACCTTGAGGACTGGCACAATTCGTTTTGAGCTCAGCTCTACTGTCCTCAAAGAGCTCCTTCATTGTCCTCCCACATTTTTCTAGAAGTGAAGGGTTCGTCTCAATGGGAGGGTCGTCAATTTTTCATATAGTGCTTTTTCCTGGGTGTACCTGGCACCCTCCTTTATTGTTTCCCAATTTTGTTTTTGTTTTTTTAATTTGGGGAAGGTGCTTGGAAATGCAGACTATCTGGTTTCTTATGGTTTTCCGGCTGTGGCACACACATATCAGGTGTCCAGGTTATGATTGCTGAATGATTGTGCAGCTGGAGCAGGCATCCTCATTAACAGCTAAGAGGCTCTGCTTGCTGAACCGCATGCGCTATTGCACCTACTTTGCAATTCCCACATGTTGGACTTGACCCTCTCTACAGAGTCATCCCAAACGTTTTTTCTTCTCTCATTCTGTTTTTGCTGTGTTTGTTTATGTTGGCCTTAGTACTCTGCACACTTTACCACTGCTAACCAATGCTAAAATGCTTGTGCTCTCTTTATTAAACATGGTGAAATTGGCTTACACCCAATTGGCACATTCAATTTACTTGTAAGTCCCTAGTAAAGTGGTAGTACATGGACCCATGACCTGTAAATTAAATGCTACTAGTGGGCCTGCAGCACCGATTGTGCCACACACTTAAGCAGCCATTTAAACATGTGTCAGGCCTCCCATTGCAGCTTGTGTGTGCAGTGTTAAACTGCCATTTCGACCTGGTAAAATAAACCTTTTGCTAGGACTAAACTTTCCTTTTTAATTCATATAGGTAACCACTAGGGTAGGCCCTAAACAGCCCATAGGGAAGGATGCAGTCTGCTGGGCATGTACCTTTAACTTTTACATGTCCTGATAGTGAAAATCTCTTGAATTTGTTTTTCACTACTGCAAAGCCTGTATCTCCCATAATCCCTAACATTGGGTTGTCTAATTACATTCAACTGGGACAGGAGGGAATGTCGAGCTTTGTCTACAATGAATTTTAATTTAAATCCCTCTTTAATGGTTAAGTCAGATGTAAGTCACAATTCTGAAAAAGCCACTTTTAGAAAGTTGGCATTTTTTTGTGCCAACTATTTGGTGCCTGCGGGCTGTATCTTGGGTCACATGACTAGGTGTGGCTGGCAGATAGACATTGTGTATTGCTCCCTGACAGTGAGGCAAAGGGGAATATGTGTTGGCTGGGTGGGCCATCTCTGAATTTCATAGGCTGTCACCTACCACATTTGCACATCACAAAGACTGTGCCTCAGCACACTCACAAAGAGTTTCACACTAGTGTCTTTTTCCCCCAGACAAGTCGAGCAGGTGGGCAGGAAATTCCAGAACCTCTGTAGGGGGAGGGCTCTAGAAGCTTCTCCCACTTCAAAATGGACACCAGGTATAAGTAGTGGATCTCAGACCCAACTCCTCAGTACACATCTGGAACTGTGGAAGACTGAGAGGAAGGACTGCTGTGCTTCTCTGCTGCAAGAAGAACTGCTGTTCTGCTTCCCTGCTCACTGAGAGAGAAGAACAAAACCTGTATCTTGAACCCAGGGCCATAGAGTGACTCCAAAGGCTAATTAGTTGGTTGGCCTCCTGAGCAGAAAATGCTCCAACCACCTTGAACCCTGTACCTTGTAAAGTAGTGGGCCCTAGGCTCACATACTTAGGAAATAAAGCACACAGACAGTATGTAGAGTACTAGCAACTGGCCCAGGGCACGTGCGCCTGAACCCTCTTATTAGCAGGGTCACCTGACCTGTGACGTCAGTGATGGGTGGGTGTAAAGTGTGTTACATCAATCTCCAGAACACTAGAATGTGCCCCGCAGGACACTATATCCCTCCCAAAATTTATTGGATAAGAAACCAAACAAGAGTCCAAACTGTGGGGAAAAAAACAACAATAGTCAGCACAAATTGAGTCTCTTCAGGCCATCTGCCAGGCAGTGCTGGATCTCTGGATCGCACAGCCAGGAGGTTTTAGTCTACCTCGGCAATGTAGTTCAGACTGGCCTGGGCTCACGGTGTTGGAAATTATTTCCATAGTTCAACGTGGGTGCGTACGGAGCGGTTGTGAAGTCCACTTTGGAGATCTTCTCGAAGGCGTTCAGGCTCCAGTGGACGGCACACCTGCAGAGACTGCGGACGACCTTAATGAAATGGGAGTATTCCTTGCAGGCAATGATGATTCTCAATGCCCACTGGTAGACTAGCTTCAGACTCCCCTCTCACAGGAGTCTCCTTGAGGCCCTTTCTGCCTGGCTGCCATGGTCCATGTGGACTGTGCAGGGTCTCTCGTAGGCTGAGCGAAGGCATCACTGAGGAACTGCCAACAGGACCACAGCCAAGTCGCACTTGCAGCCACAATGGGTGGTGTCTCAGGGTCTGTGTGCTCAGGCCGTCAGGACTCCGGTTTACATGCCTTCATCAGACAGTCTCTGGGTGACCAGTCTCCGCCCGCGACCTTCATGCCTCCAGGTGCCTGTCGTGCAGCTGCTGCAGACACATCTCTCTTGTCAAGATTCCCCTCTCACTGGAATTCTCTTGAGGCCCTTGCCCCTGGATTGCCACGTGACCGCGTGGGCTGAGGGGGTCCTCTCGTAGGACGCGCTGAGGGGTCACTGCGGAAGTCCCAATAGGGCCACAGCCAAGCCTTGTGCCACCCCAAGGGTGGATGATCCTATGGTCGGGTATGCTCTCTTCAGCAGGACCCAGGTTCACGGGGGCTCACGGAAGACCTCTGGGTGCTCAGCCTCCCACTGCGCCAGGAACGCCTTATGGATCTCTGGATGTTTCAGGCATTTGGATCCACTCTGATGGTGCGATGCTCCTTCGGATGTGCTGATGATGTTTCTGGTAATGATGCCGATTACCTTCTTACACTTGGGCTACAGGTGGCGATGTCTTGCTTAGAGGGAGGAGGACTGGAGGGACTTCGTGGCCACTTGCTGATATCTTTTGGTAAGTGCATTTTCTGGCCGGGATGCCATCAATGGCAAGCAGCCGGTGACAGGTGACTGGACCGGTCGCACTGTGAAGCATGGGGCCTGGACGCAGATCACGCTTGCTGGCGGCTTACTGTTGGTCCTCCCACAAAGCTGTCTCCAGTGACGTCTCTGTACCCTGGAGGCTGGCTTGCGTTGATGGATACCTACTCCGGTGCTGGCACGAGTTCTCAGTCCTAGCACTCCCTTTTCGCTTGCGCACCTGTGGTAATTGTTCATCCGGTGGCATTGTGCCACTCTCTTCTCTTCCTTCTTGATCTGGCGTCCTGCCACGCTCTTCCTTACTTCCGACCAGGTTCCTCACTCTGATACGGCGTTATGCCACATGCCTCATTTTCACTCCACATGGACATCTCGCTTGTCATGTCTGGTTCTTAGGACGGTGTCTTTTCTTTTTGTTTTGCTGCAGACCGGTCGCAGGTCTGTCCTGTCAGTAGGACTTGCTTCTACTCCTTGTGGACCTCTCGCAGGCCCTATCCCCTCCTCAGGGATTTTCGCGGTGCTCCTCTACCTGGATGGCGGGTCACCTTCTTCTCTTGAGGGCATAGTGCTTGCACCTTGAGCCTGCACCGCTGTGGCGCTTGCTCCTGCCTCCATTCAGGCATGTTTGGCAGGGTTGGTCACTTCATGTGACGTGCTCAATGCTAGGCCAACGGTGGCCATTCTGTGTTGCGGGCGGCCGGCTGGTGCAACCTTTTTGTGTTCAGCATTGCTTCTTTTCTGCAGAGAGGTCTCTCTCTCTCCTGGGCACCTGCCCGTGCTGGCAAGCTTCTGGGTGCAGGCTTACACACCTTTGACTTTGGCGATCTTGGTCCTTCTTGGGCGCCCTCCTCTGGCACTTGGTGTGCCCGTTTTTCTAGCTTGTGGTGGTGCCTGTTCAACACTGGGGGCATGCGGTGCACTATTCTCACTTGTGGTGGCGTCAGACAGCCACTGGGGGGTTGCGTGCTTAACGCATGTCTTTCTTGTGCTTTTCGTGGGGCTTGCTTTGTGCTCTCTCTCAGCAGGGGCTCTGTCTCTCACCCATAAGCCCACGAGGCTGTCCACAGGGGGTGTGCCATGCTCTCTTCTACCAGTCTTTTGGCTGTGGCTGCTTGGGGCTTGCAGTCTCTTGGGGCTTTGCTACTTGGCTGCTCTTGGCAACACTGGACTCTTGGCAGCCTTTTCATTTCCTTAGTGCTTTCTTTCCCTAGTGCCGCACTTTGTGTACTGTTCGCCCGTCTCTTCTCACCTACTGAGGAATGGGGGCTTTTGGCTTCACTGAAAGTGTCTGTCCTTTCTTGGCTGGGGCAGCATTAGGCTACTTGAAGCTTTTTGCTGGGTTAACAATCTCTGCATTCCCTTCGGGAAGACCAGTTAATTTGTCTTGCAGCAGTGGGCTAATGTCACTAGGAGGCACACAATGCCCTTCTCTCTTCCGTGCTGTCTTTGCCCTGGGGGAAACTGCCCCCAGCACTGCCGGTACATGGGCCTGACTGGTAAGAACAGTGCAGCACTGACTGTGTCAGTCCTTGCGACTACCAGGGGACGGGCAGCCACTCCCGCTGCCTCTGATTTTTGAGTTAGTTCAGGCTGGAGTACGTGCCTGCCAATGTGCTCTGTTTTCTTTTGCAGGACTTCAAAACTCTGTGTTCCCTCTTTGGCTAGGGCACGATGCAATGAACAGCCACAAGGTTACACTGCAGCACTTCTATTTACAGGCCATGGCTCATTCCTCAGACTGAGGCCGGGAAGCTCTCATTTGCAGAGAGGGGAGAATGCTTTCGCTGCTGCAGGCATTTCAAGGCTCACTGCGCCACTGGAGTCAAGCTATCCTGGCTGATGAAGGCTGATAGCCTGAAACCGGTCCTAGGATGCTTGATTCCGGTCCAGGGAAGACATGGCTTGGCAGTTCGGTCTGGACTGTTCCCATGAGGCACAGGGTCAAGACTGATTTGCATATGGCTATGTCTGAACTGGGGTGGCGTGGTGAAGCAAAATAACGATGGATTAAACCCAGATCTGTGACTGGGGGTGAATGTTTGCCAATGTGCAGCATTCCGTCCATCATCTTGTGTGTTTTTCATTTCGCCCTAAGTGGGAAGGGTATGCCCAGACGTGGGTCCCGTGCTCACTGCGCCACTGGAGTCAAGCTATCCTGGCTGATGAAGGCTGATAGCCTGAAACCGGTCCTAGGATGCTTGATTCCGGTCCAGGGAAGACATGGCTTGGCAGTTCGGTCTGGACTGTTCCCATGAGGCACAGGGTCAAGACTGATTTGCATATGGCTATGTCTGAACTGGGGTGGCGTGGTGAAGCAAAATAACGATGGATTAAACCCAGATCTGTGACTGGGGGTGAATGTTTGCCAATGTGCAGCATTCCGTCCATCATCTTGTGTGTTTTGCATTTCGCCCTAAGTGGGAAGGGTATGCCCAGACGTGGGTCCCGTGCTCACTGCGCCACTGGAGTCAAGCTATCCTGGCTGATGAAGGCTGATAGCCTGAAACCGGTCCTAGGATGCTTGATTCCGGTCCAGGGAAGACATGGCTTGGCAGTTCGGTCTGGACTGTTCCCATGAGGCACAGGGTCAAGACTGATTTGCATATGGCTATATCTGAACTGGGGTGGCGTGGTGAAGCAAAATAACGATGGATTAAACCCAGATCTGTGACTGGGGGTGAATGTTTGCCAATGTGCAGCATTCCGTCCATCATCTTGTGTGTTTTGCATTTCAAGGCGGTTAGCAGGGGCACTGCGGGCTATTTTTGATTCACGATGGGCGATAGGGGGCTTTACTGTTGCACAATTGATGGCCTGAGTCACTTACTTGGCCTGTTAGTGACACTGGTGCATGAGGCCGTGGCAGTGCTCCCTCGACCCCGGGCAACGTCGAGTTGGAGTCGCTAGTGGTGGGGAGGGGTGGGGGAGGACATGGCACTGCAATGCCAGTGTGGGCTTCCTTCAGTGCTGATGCGGCAGGGCAACTTGTCTTTCATCTGCTGTTTGCTCAGTCAATGCCGCTCGGTGCTGCCGCTTCAAACAGGGGCAGCCTACTTTTTGTTGCTGGCCGTGCCTTTCCTTGTGGGTGCCTCGCCTCGTAGCTGCAGGGGTAGATGCGCGATGTCAGCTGATGGAGAGTGGCAGTCGCTCTGTACTGGGGATTTGCACAGAGGTGTCGCTACCATCTATGTGCTTAATTTTTATTTTCAGGGAATGGCACTGCTCTCCTCACCTCTCTGTGCTGCATGTTCACACACCCCTCTCACAGTGGGGGACCAGTGCACCCTGTCCTCTGGTGGGTGCCATCTCTTCTGCGACGCAGGCACCTCATATGCAGGAGTGGGGGCCTTATTCAATGTTGGTGTGGCGTGCCTCAAACATCGAGGGGACCCTGTGTCAGCTGCCGTACTGCCCCGATCTGGATTCTCTTGCTGCAGGAACGGTTAGCACTACGGCTGCAGGGTCCTTACAGGTGAATGCCGTTGGGCTCGCTAGGTGGCTGTGGACGTGCCCTGCCAGCCTCAGTTGCCGTCGTGTTGGCAGCAGATGCGGGTGCCTTATGCTCTGGCCATTACTCCCCTCACAACAAAACAGGCAACGGATGACAGCTCACTCGCGGAGATCGACCCACTCTTCGCCATTGTAGAGTAGTGGGCTCTAGGCCCACATACTTAGGAAATAAAGCACACAGACAGTGTGTAGGGTACTGGCAACTAGCCCATGGCACGTACGCCCAGCCCCTTTTATTAGCAGGGTCACCTGACCGGTGACGCCTGTGATGGGTGGGTGCAAAGTGTATTAAATCAATATCCAGAAGACTAGAACGTCTCCCGCATGACACTACACACCTGGATTCTGTATTCTGTGAGTCTTGCCACCAAATGGAGCCTCCCTAGTCCTGAACCCTTGGAAGTGGGCCTGAAGGTGCCCTTCCAGCCCAGCTGTTGTCCTAGGAGAACTAGCGCATTGCAACACACTGCCTCGCAACTCCGCATCGGAACCACTGCTGTACAACACATCCCGACGCAAGATCCCGCAGCTTCTCAGAACGGTCGCTGTGTGACGCATTCTCAATGTAGCACCTCGCATCACAGCCCTGCAGCTCCTCAGAACCGCCACTGCGTGACACGTCCTTGACAAAGGACCACGCATCACAGCCCTGCAGCTCCTCCAAACTGCCGCTGCGGGACTCATCCTCGACTCAGGACCTCGCATCGCAGCACTTCGGAACTGCTGCTGCACAACGCATCCTTGAAGCGGGACCTCACAATGCTCTGCAACAAGGATTTAAGGTACTTTGTTCACGGGCTTAACTTGGTCCCTGTATCTGGTCCATGCTCCATCACAGTGGCCTGAATTTGTGACTTTGTCCTGGTCCGGCGCAACCAGATATCCACAGTTGGTGCTTTGTACTTTTAAGCACTTTCTTTTACCTAAATCTATAAAATTGCATATCTCCAGTTCTACTAATTGGATTTTTGTTGTTTTGGTGTCCTAACATTTAGTACATTAGACACTTTTTCTGAATCGGTGTGGGATTTTACTTGTGTTATGTTTTCACTTTATTACCATTTGTGTGCTGCATAAATACTTTACACATTGCCTCTAAGTTAAGCCTGACTGCTTTTGTGTCAAGCTACCAGAGGGTTAAACATAGGTTAATTTCGAATTTGCTTGTGTTTCACCTTGACAAGAATTGTGATTGCTGCTTGAGTAAAGTTTTTCCACCCCGTCAACCAGTAACCCAATTTCCTACTCCACCTATTGCTTCCTTAGTTCGGTTGATGGATCCTGGACTGTCATTCAAATGTGTCAGCCCCAGCCAGCTGGAGGCTGCAGGCTGCATTCTACTAAGTCCACAGATGTTCTGCACCACGCCCTCCACAACTATTGCAGATTCTATAGCATGCCTTAATGGCCACATACACATGCTCATGTGTGGCAGAGTGCATACATGCAAGCTACCTCTGCTGCATTCCTTCTTCTTGCGCCTCTCGCCACCTCCAGGTTCCATTTATTAGTTCAGCTTATTTTCATCTCAAGTAATTTCGACCCACCATACACATCTACACATTTAAAATCTCTCAAAATGCACTTCATTATAAGGGATGTCCTAGGCACAAGGACAAAGTGGTTTTTCCAAAATTTCTTTTTAGGTCAGGCCTTTGAGAAAGCTTTACCTGTCTTGCCACACTATTGTTTTTCTGAAAACAATATACATTGAGGGTCTTTTGATCAGTGGGCATCATCCATTCGTCTATTAAATCCTCACAATTTGCGTCCACCCAAAGTACAACAATGCATGTGGCAGTGAGTCAGCCCACTTTACCGACAGAAAATGCCGAGAAAGATTCACGACCAGCCTACTTCACACTTAATTATTTGCTCCACCCCTAGGGCAATCTTCTGACAACATATATTTTATGCATATTGATTTGGAACAGATGTGATGAAGGGCCAGCTCAAATAACTCTTTAGAGCTGAAAAAATGAACCTCTAAGAAATATTGGGCATAGCTTTATGTGTGCTCAGTGTTCCTTATTATGCTAATCTACAAGACAACCATGCAGTTTGAATATGATGCACTTGGTGAGATTTGCTATATGGTGTGTTATTATGTACCACAATTATCAAACATTGTATTCTGTGTGATTAAATTTCTTGCATAAATGATCAAGGAATTATCTTTATCACTATATATTGTCATACTGATTCTAGGGATCCCCTTATTTGGTATCTTGAAAGTATTGTTAGGGTTTTTGTACGTAACTGAAATGTTTTTTGCATAATCCAGATTCAATAGGGTGTTATATTATTCTTGACAGGGCAGAGAGACACATTTCTACTGTTCTTGTGGACAGTGAATTTGTGAGGCAGGAAGTGATGGATAAGGAGTTTTCAAACATTGTCAACTTTGTATATTTATTTTGTTCACAAGCTTCCATTGCATTATTGGTGTGGAATATCAACTCCCACTATTCTCCTCAGCGAGATTTACTTACATTTAAACATTTGTGTACATAATTGATTTTTTTAAGTGTAAAAACAACTTTTGGGAATTGTAAAACTAATTTTGTTCTCTTAAAAGAAGCTATTTGCTCCTATAAGTTATACTTATATGTTCAAATAGATTTGTGGATTGGACTCTTGCAACATCCCATTTACTACCATAGACTATTTCCTAGGAGTAGTTGTAAGAAAGAGTAAGCGAGCACATGAGAGCCTTGAAACAACAGGGTGAGAGACACCCCAGATGCTTCAGTAGCTGATGCATGACGATTTGTGACATTGTGATAATTGACATGACTGTATAGGGATTTGCTTATTGGTTTCCACTTATTTATCACCAGAAGTGAATATGGAACATATGCTTGTATACATATATGTCACCGGATATTGGTTGTAATTTCAGTTGAAATGATATGCAACATTACAATCGGGACTGTTTTCTGCATTTTTTAGCCCTGAGGAAGTTGCGAGGTGCTCCCCATAGCAACAGAACGCGTGTTGGTTCTAAGGCTAAAATAAGAAGAGGCCAGCAGGCTGAAAAATAAAGAAAGACCATCAACATTTCATTATTGTTGATGTTTATACATGTTTGTACTCTGACATTTACTGTAGCATGTGCTTGAGGCTGGAGTGCTGTGCATTTTGATCTTTGGATCAGAAAATGTGGGGGAGTTTGGTGAATCTCCCCACCCTGTAAAGCACCACAACTAAGACAGGATTTTATTAAAGATACTGTGGGATCGTTTAGTGAGCACCAGAACCCTATTAAAACACCCCTCTTCAGGTTCCTCACAAAAGACTTCTTGCAACTCTGCTGGTGCTGCTGGTCTCTGCCATCTGTGAGTCCTGTCCTTGCATGAGGTGCCCCCTCCAGTCCTGGGCCTCAGATGTGGGGGTTCTGCAGCTTTTTTCAGCAAAAATCTTCACATTGACCCCTTTTGCACTGATTGGAACTGACGCAGCGCCCTCCAACGCCGATGCAGTGCCGATTCGACAACGACGCGGGGCTCGACTGCGACGTTCAAGGATGGCACAGCGTTGATCCAAAGATGCCGCTGTGGGGCTCGACTCCGAACCATCGACCTGACTGCGTGAATCGGAACCAATGCAGGGAGTCCTCAACGCCGACACTTGCTCCATGCAAGGTACTTTTTCAGCGGGGCCTGCGTGGTTCCTGTAGCCGGCCTAGCATGACCTCAAGTAACCTTTTAGCACTATTGACGTCTAAGAACTGTTTTTGAACTTTATCTTTAAAAATTCATATCTCGCTTTCTACTTGTTGGACTTTTGTCATTTTGGTCCTATTTCACTCAGATAAATATTCTCTAATTTTCTAAACTGGTGTGGAATCTTTTTGTGGTGTTTTCACTGTGTTACTATAATTTAAGTGTTGCATAAATACTTTACACATTGCCTCTTTAGTTAAGCCTGACTGCTCTGTGCCAAGCTACCAGAGGGTGAGCAAAGGTTAATTTAGGTTGTGTATCTGACTTACCCTGACTAGGTTTGGGGTCCCTACTTGGACAGGGTGCATACCTCTGTCAACTAGAGACCCAATTTCTAATAGTGGGGAACAAGCGTAAACACTAGTTTGTGTTGTATGGATATTGGTGGGATCCTGGAATATACTATGTTTATATGTGTTCTATAGATGGATTAGACAAAAGTGGTTGAAAACTATATTCAAAGAGTGCGAAGTTAAAACTGTTAAGAAAGACCTCCTCCTGTGCTTGACTTCCCATGTAGCCTCCCTGAAAATTTACCATGGAGTATATATGGCGCTCCAGAACAAACACTTTCAACAAACTCTTGATAAATGAATAGAAAGAACCGGTTAACTGCTCTGTTATGCATTATTTATAACTACCATTAAAAAAGAAAAAATGGCAGGGATGTAATAGGTACACAGATAGTTGGGGAATTTCGACCTTAAGGATCTTCTGGTTATTGCAATATTATCTGTGAAAGCTTCCCCAAGAAGCAGATTTTAAACTCATACAAGACAAAACAACATTTACAACAGTAGGTTTGACCTTGACCAGTCCTCCCTCTTAAATGTGGGCATCTGGGGCACTGACAGAGGACAGAGAGACCACAGCAGAAGGGGGTGGAGAAAAGACAACAGAATTTAGTTGAGAGGATAGCATATAGAGCAATGGACCAAAACAAAGGAGGCGCAGATAACACAGCAGGACCTTGGAAGTACCTTAGAGAGGAAAGAGGGAGCACAGCAGAGGGGACAGAGAACAGCAAAAGGGGAGGGGGGCAGTAAAAAGCACGATAGAATGGAATGAATAGAGGACAGCAGAAGTGAGCCAGAAGAGGACAGTAGAGGTGTGCAGAGGGAGCACAGCAGAACAGGTTGCAGAAGCGCATCAGAGGGAGGGTAAAGGGAGCACGTCGGAGGGACACTAAAGTGAGCACAACATAGGGAGAACAGAAAGCAAAGCAGGCAAAGTCAGTCTGGTAAGTTGCTACAGAAGTACCCTGTTCCCTCAAATGAGGTACAGTGACATACATAATGTCTGAAGTTTCCATTACGCGCATCTGGGTATGGATATTTTATTTGCCTGCATTTTATTGTTATGTAATAGTAACAGAATAAATGTGATTCTCAGACTCTCCACTCTTAGGTTTGGGAGCACATTGTCTATGTACAAATTGGCTTTGAACAAGGGGGAAAATATAGAGGAACTACTACAAAATCTCCTGATTCAGTGACCCGAGGTGGTGTGGCTACACACTGATGCTCTGAGTCAACAAGTATGTGATTAGTACCTCCACATCTACAGAAAATACAGAGGTCCCAGGGAGAGGAGAGTGGGTCATGACAAGCCTTGGACTCCACTGTGGTAATGAGCAGGTTTCTAAAGCCAGTAGGCAAACAGTTGTGGGTGTAAGGCAAAAAGGTGGTGGCTGCTCATGGCTGAGATGGCCTTCAACTATCACATGCCTATAGTGCACTTTTCTTATTGAGGGACTCCTTGGCAGTTCAGTCAATGGCAGCTTTCTGCTGCGGGCACTGAAGGTGATAAGATGTGGGGCTCTCTTTTTGACTCTGTACCTGCTGCTTCCACTTTGACCATGGCGTTGTGGGGTCTTCACTCATGGTGCCCTATACTGCTAGATGTGCACTCACTCCCCAGCAACGTTTCTGCTCAGTTCTGCTCCGGCGGAGAGAAAGAGGGTGTAGTAGTCTGAATCCAGCCCTGTCCCTGATCCCCCCTTCCTGTGCTGCCTCTGGGTCCCCAGAAGAGAAGCTGAGGATATCAAATGAAGGTGTTGCTGATCCCCTTCACACCGCAACAGAGCCAGCAGCACCGTGCCAGGCTCCACTCATGCCCGGGCACCATGCTCTGTCCTCCCAACTGCCCTTTAGGGGCACACGTGGTGCCTTGAACTGGCAAAGGACTGTGAGGCACTCTGCTGTACACGGATATAGGAAATCTATGCCACACAGCCTTCATGTCACATTCCCACTAACACCACCATAGGTTCTGCGCCAGCCGTTGGCCCATCTCCTGCTCATGTAGAGCACAAGTTGCTGCCTACATAAGCACCATGGCCCAGTGGCATGGAGTTCGAAGGTGTCCTTCACCCTGTTTGGGGAAGCCTGGGAGGTCTGTAGTAAGAGGTGTGTGGCGGTCTGTGTGGCACCAGTGAGCCACACCTAAAAAAACAGGGAAAGCACACAGACTTTCTACTGAAAGCAACTCTGGAACAAATGCTAACACCTTGCTCAAAGTGGAGACAAATTACCTGAGACTGAGGAAAGAATCTATGATGATAGTGGTGAGAAAAGCATTCAACCACACAGCCTGACTGGCGACCACTTCCATGCCTCCACAGTTACTGGAAGAGCCAAGGTGCAAAGTGACAAACGAGGTTCTCTGACCTGTGACATAAATGGAACAAGGCAATGATCTTTTTTTAATAATCTTAAAAATGGTGAGGAATACTGGCTGCGCTTGGGTCAGATTTGTTTTTCAAATACTACAAAGCGGTGGCACCAGACCCTGCCCACCGAGACAGTTAACATAAATTATACAAAAGAGTGCTTACAACACTTGCGAGGTGAATTTTCGAGAAGGAAAAATTTAGGAATTATTCTCTGAAACTATTCAAAAAGTAGCCCTTATTAGTATTGTACAGCTGCAGTGTAGAAGTACTTACAGTAATATTTACAAATGTTTCTTTTCAATTGTAGTTGAATGTTGTCTGTGGGTTTCAGGTCTAAAATAATCAATATATCATCTAGCAACAAATTACAAATGCTGATTTGATTTCTGAGGCAACATGTTTTCATATTTAATAGTTATCCCTTCAGCTTCAGAATGGCAGCCCATCTCCCTGTGTTTGCCTCTTTACTAATAACCAACTCAGCTACAGCTTCCACTACTCTTTAATTGGTTTAAATGAAGTGCATTACTTAAGATATGCTAGAAATCACATGTTCTTTCTCCAGCATGGCAGTCCTTTACCTTCAGACTGGCCCTGGGCAGCACTGATGTAAATGAGTGTTTCATGTGAACATGATGTGCTTTCCACACCCTTTCATAAAGAATACGGCTTAATGCAAGCGTAGTCAGAACATATTTAATCTTTTATGGCCTAAAGCAGATCAGGTATTTCTGATTTTAATATCATCCTGATCAAAGAACAGGCTCACGTTCAGTATTGCACCCAGAACACCTGAGGCCCGTGGCATCTTTAGCCAGGTGCTTCATGGGATTCTTCGGGTGGCCCACAAAAGAGAGAGATCTCCAGCCTGAAAACATCCTGTCCATCCAGTTCATAATTGGAAAGATTGGTAGCAAGATACATGATCAACCCAGATAATTCGTTCATCAGTGCTACAATGTATCACCTTCCCGGATACAATTATAGATTCATAAACGTAACCTTGATTTGAACTTCCACTGTATTGTTGCGGAAATATTAGTCACAGAATTCATTGTATTTAAAAAAAAAATGTTTTAATTAAAAGTAACATAAAGGCTACGTTTGAAATGTTGTTCGTAACTGATGTTTCATGTAAAACAGAAGTGGGCAAGCCACTATAAGCTTGAGCCAGATGCCTGGCTCTGACTCATCTCAAGGTCCACTTGGACGCTCCAGCCCAAAACGAGCTGAGCTTTAATGGGACAATCTTGTTGGGGTATAGGGAGTGTGAGAAATTGGATTGTTGGTTGAGGGGGGTGAGCCATTCTCAAGCAACAACCACAATCCTTGTCATGATGAACTACAACCTGTCACTAAATTAACCTGTAACCCTCTGATAGCTTGGCACAAAAGCAGTCAGGCTTAATTTAGAGGCAATGTGTAAAATTTATGCAGCACACAAACAGCAATAAAGTGAAAACACAACACAAGAAAAATCCCACACTAATTTAGAAAAATAGAGTAAAATGTAATAAATTATTTGACACCAAAACGTCAAAAATCCAATCAGTAGAACTGGAGATGTACAAGTTTAAAGATTTCAGATAAGTGCAGCACTTAAAAGCACAAATCGCAACTAACGGTTATCTGGTCGTGTGAGACCGGGTGAAAGTAACAAGTTCAGGCCGACTACGATGGAGCACAGGCCGAAAACACGCACCAGGTTAGTCCCACTGAAAAAGTTATCTTCTCAAAGTCCAGCATGAAGAGTCCAGTTCGCGGTGGAGGAGGCTGTGAGGAGCAGCGAGAGCATTACGGATGGTCAGCACTGTAGCACGAAGGGCAGGCCAAGTGTCGCAGATAGTCTTCACTGTAGCGCAAAGATCCTGTCAGGCATCATGGATGGTCGTTGTTGGAGATTTGTGTTACCGGTCGTCGCTGGTGGTCGCTGTAGCGCAAAGAGTCAAGTGCAATGGGGGTTAGCGTTTGCGGGTGGCACGGGTGGAAAGTTCTTGGCATGAACAGGTCAATTCATGGTCACGAAGAGACCAAAACTTCAGGATTTCTCCTTTTCTTCAAGAAGGAGTTCTACTGATGCCACACCAAAGGTCCAGGACCTGAAGGACACCTCTTGGGGATCAGGAACTCACTCCAGCAGAGGCTAGAAGGGCTCAGACAGTTGCTGGTCCAGGCAAAAGGCCAGCTGGGCAGATGCAGGGAGACATCTGGAGCTTGTTATGTCCCTGTAGCTCTAACAGGAGATCAGCCAGCTGACGCTTGGAGTCACTTCAGCCTGGGATGAAGAGTGCAGGTCCAGCAAGCACGGGAGGCCTCAACAGCAGGGTGTCCTTCTTCAGTAGTATCCACAGTTCCAGGAGTGCACTGAAGAGTTGAATCTGAGGGTCCAATATTTATACCTGGTACCAGCTTTGTAGTGGGAGAAGCTTCTAGAGTTTCCACCTACAGAGGTTTCTGGAATGTCCTGCCTTCCTGTTCTGCTACCAGTCTGTTTGGGGGTGCAGTAGGTTAGTGTGAAGTCTTTTGCGTGTGAGCTGAGCTAGTGCCTTTAAAATGCTAGGATGGTAGGTGACAGCTCTGCACCCCCATTCTGCCAGAGATGGCCCATCCTGTCAACACCCAGACCCTCTATTGTGATACTGTCTGGGAGGAATACACAAAGGCCAACTGCAAACTACACCTAGTCATATGACCTAAGGACAGGCTGCACATATTAAATGTTATAAGGTAACCGAATGTTATCCTATGGGAGAGGTAGGCCTTGCAATATTGAAAAAAGAAATTAGAGAGTTTTTCCCTACCAGGACATGTAAATCCTAAAAGTCCTTGTCCAAGGTTTTTAATATAGCGCACCCTGACTTATGGGCTGTTTAGGGCCTACCCTAAGGGTGACTTATATGTATTAAAAAAGAAGGTTTAGACTTGGAAAAAGGTCTACTCTGCCAGGACAAAATGGCAGTCTAAAACTACACACACAGGCTGCAATGACAGGTCTGGGACATGTTTTAAAAGGCTACTTAAGTGGGTGGCACAATCAGAGCTGCAGGCCCACTAGTAGCATTTAATTTACATGCTCTGGGTACTAATAGTACCAATATAATAGGGACTTACAAGTCATTTACATTTTCCAACTGGGTGTGTGCCACTTTCACCATGTGTAAAGGAGAGAGCACAAGCTCTTTAGCACTGGTTAACAATGGTACAGTGTGCAGAGTCTTAAGGGCAACAACAATGAGCTGAGGAGGAGTGAATGTAAAATGTTTGTGGGAAGACCACCCAAAGGCTGACATGTCTAACAAGGAGTGTGAAAGGAAAGGCTGTAGAATGTCAGATTTGTTTAACACGTAATAACATTTAAATGTATGTAAATTAGCTGTCCAAATATTTCAAAATATGTCAGCAGTTAGGAAAGCACGAATGAAGCACATTTTTGGGTATTCTGAAGAGTGATGCAAACAAATACTTTAATAGGATCAAAACAAATCAAGACTTTTTACTTGGTGATGTGCAAATGACAAATATTTGTGGAAACCCAATTTCCACGCATTATAATTTGTGAGATATATCGTTCTGTTCTGTCAGTAAAACTGGGTGTCAGTGCAAGTTTTGTGGCCATTTCTATGAAAAATATGCTGTCTGTAAATGACGGTATGGTACCACACCATGCTTTAGTAGTATATGTGTGACAGTGTCCTCCAAGTGCACCACTGACTACATACCACACTCTACCACTCCGCTACTGAACGACCGTTACTCATTTGCTATACATGTTCTTGGTGAGACTTTTCGATTTTTCACAATCCCTATGACTTTGGTGATGTATCATTGATGGTAGCTCCCCCACTCTGAAAATTGTTTCAGCACCACTGAGAACACATCAATGTTAAATCACTGAAATGCAGAGCCCAATGGAAGTGACATTACATACCCTTTGACCCTCCCCAGATGACCCTTTATCCAAGGCTTACCTTCTGAGCAGTCTCCTTTTTGCTTCTCAGGTGTGAAGGAAAGAGAAAAAACTGTGGAAACTGCAAAGAATAGGCAGGACTGTAAGAGCCCTGTTTACTTTATGTTACTGTCACCACCACAATGATCCCTAAGACCAGAGTCTGCAAAGAGACTGCCAGAAGTGCCAAAGATCAAGGCAGAGTTATCGCTTGCAGCCCCTGTTGCCCCTAACTGGCATCTATATTGGTGCAAAAAAAAAACAATGTAAGTGGAAGGTTTGCACACTGCACAGCAAGCTGCCCTCATGACCTCTCTCGAGCGACCATACACCGAGGCTGAGGGAGCTCCATGTGAAATGCAGATTTTGCAGAATGTACTCTTGGCCAGTGGGGGCAAAACTGAAACAATTGCGTTGTATTTGAACATTTATCAAAGGATAATTAACTAATTTTGAAAGTAAAGCACGGAATTCAATGCATGAGCACCCACATCTCAAAACATTTTTTAACAACAACTCTGATCTTCTCTTTGATGAAATAATGGTGGTGTTTTGTGGTAGTTTATGTATGTTATAGGTAGTGATACATTTATGCCACTAACTAGAACATGGGCATCCTACAAAAAAAGAGTACAGTGCCAGGATGACATGGAAAAGTAGCATTTACGATAACTAGGATCATATCTTCATGTAGGAACACTTTCTGAGCAAGGCAGTAAATTCAAGAAGAACTAGTGTTTCATTGTGTACAATGCTGTTTAAATAGTTTTAAAGCACTGTAGCAATTATTCTCAAGTGCAAGAAACAACAAGGTGATGGATGAAATGCTTGAATTAATTACATTCACTGGCAATTGCTCGGGCCACATCCCCATCCATTGTTTTTAGCCCACCATGCCACCTCAGTTTTGACCCAGCCATATGCAAATCAGTCTTGACCCTGCTCCTCATGGGAATAGTAAAGCTCGAGCCACCAGGCCAGGTCTTCACAGATCCAGAACACAAGCAATCTGGGACCGGTTTTGCCCTAGTTGGGGCTCTTCAGCCAGGTATAGCTTGGTTTCAGTGGCACAGTAAGCCCGGGACCCACATCTGGGCATACCCGGTGCACGTAGGGCATCAAATGCAAAAAACAAGACGATGGATGTAATACATGAATTAATCTCAGCCACTGGCAAACGCTTGGGCCTCACCCCAATTCATCGTTTTTCGCTCCCCATTTGCTACCTCAGTTTGGACCCAGCCATATGCAAATCAGTGTTGACCCTGCTCCTCATGGGAACAGTCCAGCCTGAACTGCCAGGCCAGGCCCTCTCTGAACCAGAACACAAGCAATCTAGGACCGGTTTCACCCAAGTAAAGGCTCTTCAGCCTCCAGTTGCACAGTGAGCCTGGGATCCACGTCTGGGCATACCTGGCACACTTAGGCCGTCAAATGCAAAAAACAACAAGGTGAAGGATGGAATGCTTAAATTATTCTCAGCCCTGGGCGAAACCGGTCGTGGGTTGCTTGTGTTCAGATTCAGGGAGGACCGACTTGGCAGTTCCGGATGGACTGTTTTGATTGGAGCAGGGTCAAGATTGATTTGCATATAGCTGGGTCCAAACAGTGGGGACACGATATGCAAACAATCAATGGATTGGGATGCGGCCCGAGTAATTACCAGTGGCTGAGACTTATTCAACCATTCCATTCATCACTTTTTTGTAACTTTAGTGTGTAACCCTAAATGGGACGGGTATGCCCAGACATGGGCCCCATGCACACTGCGTCGCTGGAACCAAGCTGTACCCGGTTGATGAGCTTATTACTAGGGTGAAACCGGTCCTGAGTTGCTTGTGTTCCGGTTAAGAGTAGACCTGACTTGGCAGTTTGGGTTGGACTGTTCCGATTGGAGTAAGGTCAAGATTGATTTACATATTGCTGGGTCCAAACTGAGGTGACATGGTGTGCAAAATGACGATGGATTGGGATGCAACTCGAGTAATTACCTGCGGTTGACATTAAATCCAGCATTCCATTCATCACTTTTTTGTATACTTTAGTGTATCGCCCTAAGTGGGACGGGTATGTCCAGACGTGAGTCCAGTGCAAACTGTGTCACTGGAACCAAGCTTTAACTGGCTGATGTGCCCATAACTAGGGCGAAACCAGTCCTGGCTTGCTTGTGTTCCGGTTCAGTGGGGACCTGGCTCAGCAGTTCAGGTTGGTCTGTTCTGATTGAAGCGGGGTCAAGATTGATTTGCATATAGTTGGGTCCAAACTGAGGTGACATGGTGGGCAAAATAACAATGGATTTTGTATAGTTTAGTGCAATCATTCTCATGCCCAAATTTAATTTGCCATTTGTGGAAAGAATTTCTGGGCTTCTGCAAGACTCAAAGTCTAACAGGCTTTTGGCAAAATAACAGAGTATTGCAATCCATACTGGCAGGTGCAGGAGAAAACAGTTACAGTGGTAGAAAGTAGTGAATTTTTACTCATATTAAGTGAAAGTTTATGTCTAGTATAAGGCTTCATTTTCTTTGACATATATTGTGTAGCTCCACTTCTTGTGGGTAATTGAAATATCTATATGTAGGTCCCTTGACAGCCTTACGCACTGTACCACATGGGGCAATGGGCGCTGCCATCTTTCATTCAAACTGAGATTTATCACAAATCTTTCATTCAGTAATCACGCTGAACTCATCTGTTTCTTACCTACAAGGTTGGTCAATCTAATCATTTCCATACTTTCTTTTCTAGCTTGAAAAAGAAGACGAGGAAAGTAAAGAAGGCCTTGCACCGGAATTTATTAAAGTTAAAGAAAACCTGAGAAGGATTTCAACAATCTCGGCTGATGAGAACCCAGTGTAGCTTCTCACAAGATATCTTCAGATGTGTAGACGACTGGTGGCTCTACTACCTGTACACTGACATCTATGTATGTGGTTAGCCTCACAGCCATGTCTTTGGGTCTGCTTCTCGATATTAATGCCTGCTTCGGTAGAAATGCACAGAAGGGCTCCAGTGTCAGTGAAATGATACTTTGAAATATCAGACAAGTATTTCACTGGGTAGGTTATCACAAGTGAAGACATGAAAGACAACTCATTAGTTCTTTGCAGAGTGTCTCAGCGCATGCTAACAACACCCATTTTCATTAACTTTTGTGTAATCCTCTTGTGGGCTCTGTGACTTGTAACATGTGTTTAAGGGAGGGGCACTTGTGAAGTAAAGGAGGAAAAACCATCAAGGGAACCTGGCAAGAGCAATTTATTAAGAGCTGTTTAACTGTGGCTTTGTCTCATATATTGTGATATCTTAATATCCTCAGGTGTATTTCCGTAGAGCTTATGTCTCAATTATAGAAGAACAATATGGTAACCTCCTTTGAAATCCAATTCAATTTATATTTTTTACTTTGAATATGTCGAGAAAACTCCTTCCTGAACAGCCATGCAACATGTTATTTTTCTAAGTTGAAGCATGCGGCAATTGTTTTTAACTGAGCTAAGGGGTGTGTTGTCCTTCTTTTAACTTTTACAGCAGAAACATTCAATCTTACAGCTACAATTGTATGCAGACCTCTTTGAATGTAATGGTCTGCTGAGTTCTGGCAGTCGAATGCCTCCCAAGGAGCAGCCAGTGTTGGGAATGCGGAAACTCCAAGGCACTTCTTTACCCAGCTGCATGTCCTACTTCAACTGCAGCAGAACAAAGGGGAAGCAGTTCTCTGGTATCTACCTAAAACCAGTACTTTGCACTTCTAAGTAAAGTTTCTTCTTGGTGGTCTCAAAAGACATTAATCACTCCAAGAACTTGGCACTTTCTAATAAAATAACACAAAATAACCCACTGAACCTCTTGGTCATTAGTAGACTGTATGTGCCTTTGGTCAGCCTAACTGATCCATAAAAAAGAATGTATTAGACTCTATTTACTGGGAACTTATTTATATAAAAAGTCAAAAATGGCTGAGTTAATAGCCGTTTAATACTACTGTCACACCAGAACCTTTTACATAGCATCTGTTATGCTCTACTGTACACTAAGGTGGCCCAGCCATTGAGGATACACTCTCATAAGCTTGAAAATGGGGAATGATTGACTTGCTGAAATTAATCTTTTCTTAAACTCTGATGGATAATGTGACTAATTTCTAGATGGAAATGTAGTTACTATCGCAGACACTGACTGAACATTGCAGCAGCTCTTTATGACCATAAGTCCCAGTTTTGTCTGTACAAGTAGAGTATGCTTTTATGATTTCCTTCTGGCTTCTACTGTATTTTTGCATTATCAATGCACTTTCCACCTACAGTCATCTTGAACCGTTACGTTAATCATCCTCATAATCGTCAAAGAAGTAAACAGATGTCATCTTTCACAATGAAACCATGTTGGCATAGCAGAATCTTCAGTGCAATTTGTTCTCACTGCTGAGATGTAAAATTAGGCATCAGCCTTCTACAGAAACAACCCTGTCTCTGTATCTCTTGTATTCTTATTGTGGTCATATCATGTCCTTTGGATTGGAAACACCCAACTATGACTTTAGAACTATAGGTTATGGACAAACTTTTGGAAATGTTACATAAAAGCTGGTATCTTTTCCTACCGCTCTGCAACATTAAGGGCTTTTCTAAAATGTTTATTTTTCTTCAAGTATATTTCTCTTATAACTCTCTACTCCGCAAAGGTCTCCATGTGAGGCCGACGCCTCCTCAACTCTTCATCCTACAAATGCTCTTTAGCGTTTATGCACATCTACAATACAACAAACCTACACAATGCATTACTGCATTACTGTGCTAAATATAAACCATACATTTCACTTAAAATGAGTTTAAAGATAATAAAAAGATTTATTAAAATTAGGACTCCTTTCCTTCCAAAGTAGCTATGTCTTTTTCGCAACATTCTAGAGTTTTTGAAAGGGCGAATTTTAAACATTGTATACCACTAAGTGACATCAAAAGCACTGTTCAAACTCGATAGCCGTTATGTCCTTGTTGCAAATTAAGTCGTCCTCTCAGATATCATCCAACAGTATTTAAACTATCCAGTGTGAAAAGTAAACAAAAACCGCCAAAGTATTCGACTCGCATCAGTATTACATTTTCTCAGTAGGCTAGGTAACAGGCTTTCATTGGGCTCACCACTTTGGGGTTGCTGACTGGCTGGTATTATAAGAAAAATGGACTTTCTTCCCTACATCGATATCAAAATAAATATTTAACAATGGTATTAACTAATTACATTTTAAAAATACATTGTTTTCTGTGTGAACATGTTTATTTCATTGAATTTCCTACCATCTGTCAAAATACCTGCATTTTCACAACCTATTGGTCAGGGACATTTTAATCAGTTATTGATACAGTATTGGTTGTCCAAGGCTTTTGGGTCCTTAGCATCTAATTAACGCTTGTTATGTTCGTTTAGGAGGTACCCGAGGATCGTAGATGATGACCACCTACCACATTCACCTCTGAAAGCGATTGTTACAAATGTTTTGTGTTTTATTTTTTAGTCATGTTAGGAAAAATGGATGGAAATATTTACAACTGTGTGTAATTTTGAAACATTCTTCTCGCTCCAGTGATGGCGGAGAAACAATCTGTTATTTTCTTATACTACAACCTGTAGTGAACAAAAACTAGCTCTAAAGAAGGTCTAAGTGTGAAATCTGAAACGAGATGAAGTGGGAAGTAGCTATCTTTGTAAGATCAGGTAGGCTGCTGTTTTGATATCATAGCAATTTTTAAGACGTGTCTAGGCTAATGAGTTCTACAAAATGGAAAATAGGATAAGCCTAGTTTCTCTGTATCACTGCAATCGTGGTTGTTTGCTTGGTGAACCCTCTCCAATCCATGCAGCTATATGCAGTTTCTGATACTTAAAAATATTACAATCAATTCCTCTGATTAGATCAATTTGCAAAAACGAAATTGTGGATAGACTGTCTACAGCTGTGATACTTAAACCTGCAAAACCGACTTAACTGTGTTGTGAAATAGATTCTCTTTCAGGCTTTTACACATATGACATCGAGACACCAGAGCAGTTGAAAACTGAGGCCTGGTAGAAGGGCCTGCACTTCCACGAGGCAAGGCAAGCCTGCAAATTTAGGACGCCACCTGGTGGTGGGCCAAGATATTACAAAAGGCTGAAAATTCCTTTTTTCAGTACATGGAGAATGCACCAGCAAGCAAAAGCTATTTTCCCCTGAACTCTGAAAATCCTTGCCCCATTCCACTTGGGATTCGTCAGCATCTGGTTTTCCGCACATACCTGGTGATCTGAAACTGAATTAATACCACTTCCTTCAATGTGAGGCCCTAGATGAATGACCTATAAGCAAGCGGGTGGGTGGATATTATTATCGAGTATACATTCTGGTATGAGAGGAGTGGAAGAGTCATCAGGCTCCCACATCAGCTGCCTCAGGCTGCATTTGCTTGCAAACATCAATTGTGTGCAGTAGATGATCCACTAGAGGTGGACAGTATGCTTCCCCTCTAACAACAGTGCCATGTTTGAAGTGCAGCAAATAGTCCCATGGTCGGCCTCAGCAGCACCCTTCCATTCATTCCAATTATTCAACGCGACCATCTGTGGTTTGCAACCATCTTTCAAGCATAGACATATGTATATTTGTTCATTATAACATAAGAAAGAACATCTTAGCCCTGGCATAAACTGTGCATATGTGCACAGGTCACACATTGCACAATAAAAAGAGGCCCTTAGACAATTCTCTGGATTTTCTTTTCCCTTTCCTGAGCTTACTCGGTATACATTAAAGAGCTGTGCCCTGTCATGAGAAGCACACCAGCGGGCATTATGTGCAGCCCTATGACATATCCTGGCATACTGATCCCTTCACATGCCTCTCTTTAATGAAGTCATCCCATATATAGGTTAAACTGTACAAATAAGGTGAAAGTTTTGTCCATACAGTGTTATTACATGTTAAAATGATAAAACAGACTGGTGATACTGCCATAGAATGTACCACATTATGCGGCATAATTTGCCTTTTTTTGCTGAATAATTCAGTCAACACTTCTGCATAAGTTTGTCCTCTATTGTCATATAATTCCTTTAGCCAGGTGGCCTAATCATAGGTGAAATCACCAGTCTTTTCTGATATTAAAAGTCAGCACTATGATTATACACATAACAATTTATTTTCCATGGTCCTATTTTTGCTTATTGACAGATAGGTTGGGGTGCAAATGTCAAACACATAGGTTTTGGGTCCTGATAGGAATTTGAAATTATACTATCGATAAAACAAGATTTTAGTATGTCTGAAAAACAATTTTTAATCGTATATGTTAGATAATTGCCCCTACCATGTTTCAAGGCTATCGCTCATCAGTGACTTGTAGATACATACACTTGCTCACATACTCATTTACACAGTGACTCATGTACTCACCAGCTGAGACCGCCAGCTCTTAAAAAACACTGTGGTTACATTTGTTATGATGCAGAATAGGCAAACACTGAGCTGGGGTTTAGGATCGGGTCGAAATCTTAAAGTTTAATCCATGAGATATGCCACATCTCCAGGACTGTGTCTACCTTGAGCGGGAATTTAACCTATCCTTTTCATGCCAGAGGAGTATAGTTCACCATAATGAAATTAGAATGATGCGAAAGCTGGTGGGATCCATTATCTAAATCTTCCACACCCTAGCCGTTACATAATCAGTTGCTTATTTTTCTCGTGCTATTTTTATTTTATAGGAAGCTATGGTGTTATGCCCTCCATTAGCATGTCCTGTTCTTGCATTACAGATGCTCATGTGCTAGACCCCCGATGTAAAGGGTCAAATTTTTATGAGTAAGGGGCACCCCCACTGCGTGAACCTTTTGCTGTGAGGGTTTTCTCCTGAGTCCTACTGGGAAGCTAGCAAATAAATGCTGTGAGTCTTATAAGGTTAAGTGATTCTGAGCTATACCCACCATGTTTCACCCCGATCACACATGCACGGTATGAGACTGAGCAACAGGACCGGCCATATTTGAGTCAGGCAGCATCGTGCCACACAACCAGGCATAAGAAGCAATCATAAATATAAATAGGAAAAGGAGTGAAGAGGTTCAATAGGTAGTGGACTCAACCTCCTCTGCAAATCATGAAAAAACAAACGAAGTCCCTCCTTAACCCCTTCGGTGCTCACGACGGCCCGCGGCCATCACGCGTCACGATGGGCGTGTGCGCACGACGGCCGGGGGCCGTCCAAATCCAGCCCACTAATAAAAACGCCCGCACAGCGTGAAAATTCGCCGCGCACGCAAGGGGTTGACAACTGGAATAATACTATCCTTCCTAGATCAGTACTTGAGAGGACTGGTCGGTTTTCCTAAGGCTGTATAGGAAAACACACTGTTTTGTTAAAATAACCCTCACCCACCAAAAGGTCCCTTGGTGGCATGCTGCTCACTCACCCTAGCAATGCCTCCCCATGGCTCGGAGCCACGGGGAGGCATTGCTAGGGTGAGAGAGCAGCTCGGAGCCACGGGGAGGCATTGCTAGGGTGAGAGAGCAGCTTTGATAACTGTGTGACTACAAGCGCTCCTTCCCTCCCGTGAAAAAGCTCATGGGGCCATAGTTTGGTAACATTAGTAATTAACTCGTATGACTATACCGATTGGGTATTGTATCAGTGCATGTTTGTTTATATGCACGAAAATCTGCAACATTGAGCAGGCAGACCACACAGAGTGGTGCAGGGATCACTTTCTGGTCCTGAAGAGAAGCCATGGGGATGGCTTCGAAACATGTAGACTAGGGAGGTAGTAGCCCATTATATATATTAGGAAAATCCTCTGGATGCTGCCTTTGTCCACGCAACGTACCGTGGTCCATGCTCTCGTTACTTCAAGGCTGGACTACGGCAACATTCTGTTCTTAGGAGCCAATAAGGATGTGGTACGGAAGTTACAGTTGGTACAAAATGCGGCGGCTAGGTTGCTCTCCAAGGTCCCAAAAACAGCTTCCATCTCAGGCGCCCTCAAAGATCTTCATTGGCTCAGGGTTGAGAACCGTATAAAGTTCAAAGCCCTGAGCTATATGTTCAAAATCAAATTTGGTAAAGCGCCCCAATATCTGAATGCTTTAGTTCTCCCCTACCTCCCCTCACGTTCCTTACGTTCCGCCACTCAGTCAAAATTTACGGTTCCCAGGACCAGGTTGTCACGTATGGGCGGTCAGTCCTTTTCCTGCCCAGGTCCCTCCTTGTGGAACTCCCTTCCTATGTCACTTCGGACAGAAACCATATATGAGAATTATCGTAAGTGCCTAAAAACCTGGTTGTTTAATATGTAGAATCTAATCTTCTCTCGTCTTTTCTCATTTCTTTTCTGTTCCTGATGGGCGGCGCCGGGAAACCCTTGGGTAGCTGTGGGCCTTATAAGACTAAAAATAATAATAATAATACAGGGAGTATTAAATTTTAGTTTCCACTCAGCCAGGTATTTTTTAATCCCACTATATTCACTCTGACCCTTCCACTCTCACATCACACATCACACATAGTATGACTTCACTAATAAGTGCTCCCACGTCGTCGTCGGTCGCAGCACACCCCATCCCGCAGCAGGGCGGGAAGAACCCGATGATGAAGCATGCCACCAAGGGACCTTTTGGTGGGTGAGGGTTATTTTAACAAAACAGTGTGTTTTCCTATACAGCCTTAGGAAAACCGACCAGTCCTCTCAAGTACTGATCTAGGAAGGATAGTATTATTCCAGTTGTTAAGGGTGGACTTTGTTTGTTTTTTCATAAGAAGCAATGAAACAGGTACAAGCTGGTTTACGCTCCTGTTTTGGAGCATTTTAGAGGCATGACGAGCAAGCACAGAGAATAGCCAAACACTGACGATTTTCCTCTTCATCGTCCAATCTCTTTTAACTTTAATGAAGCTATGCGGGCATCGACTGGGACAATGACCCCAACCACAGTGGATGACAGGAAAAAATAAGTACAGAAGGATACACTTCGGGAGATACTGCATCACGTGAAAGAAAATTGGCACTCCTATTTTCACCAACATTAATTTTTATGGAAAATGAACCATATGGGCACTAATCTCCTTTAACATTGATCCTTGCCTGCACACTTTAGAATTCAATGCAAGTGGAAAGAGTTGGAGAGGATTAATTTTCCATGTCTTTTACTAACAAAATGTAACTTGATAGCCTAGTGCTCAAATCTTTGGTGGCTTCAGGCAAGCAGTTCTGAGAAACCAACTAACATCCACACTGAATTGGTGCTAAAAGGAATTTCTGCCTTGGCTTTAGCCATGAAAGGCAAACATGTACTACTCATTCCTTTTTGAAAGACCGTGCTGCCTCACTTGAAGTATTATGTGTGGGCCATTCTGTTTGGACTTACTATCTACCATGGAGCAACCTGACACCTCTCTGATGCGTTGCTGGATACCAAGCAGGTGTTTTAGCTTCAGATGCACCTTTTTCTGGCCAATGCAACAAATGACTTTGGGACAGGTACTCAGAGTCCATAAGAAGGTATTTTTGAAGTTGGCAAATGTTGTCAAACTTGTATGTGACTTTCAACTTAAGGAGACAAACGCATGCAAGCACCAGAAAGATGTCCAGCCTTTTACAGCACATCAGAAATTTATAGACAGGAGTGTCTCTTATTCATACCTGTTCCCTAAAAGTCTTTTCATACAGTTTGTTCCTTCCTTCACTGTAAGTATTGGGGAAGGAGAACAGCTTCATTTATTTCATGCAGCAGGCCTCGTTGTCAACAGCAAAACTCTTCATCTGCTTCACAGTTGTCATCTTTCTGTCACTGACTAACAGATATTGGACATTATTTCAAAGGAGTACACTATAGAATTTCAACAGAGTTTATGATTCAAAGCAGTCTCAACATATTGATCCATAGATTTTAAACAGAGGACTGCTCCTGAAGAGTATTAAACTCCCTCCCCTCTGAAATTCGCTTCTGCACCAATCTTCTTGGTTTTAGGAGACTCCTCAAGACCTGGCTATTCCGACAGGCTTTTGAATAATTCTCCAGGACTTGGGTATCAATCAAAGTAGCGCCATGAAACCACCCCGGTGTACGTGCACTTTACAAATTCATTTTAACATAACATAACATAACAAGCAATGGTATAGAAGTTGTAATCATTACATTTGCCAGATAAGATAATGGCACTGGGTTCTGCGTAATAGGTTTTCTAATGAAGAAGGAGTAGGAGTGTCAGGTAGTGATAGACATGATAGGTCTGGCCAGGGATGCTCAAAAAATGAGTCTCCGGATAGAGACCCGTCAGAAACTTCTTCCCTTGATGTGAAATAGGGACTTCCCAAAAACATTAGATTTGAAGGAAATCTGGATGTATGTTCAGGTCCTGAAATTACACCAGGCATTTATACAACTGAGAGGGGCCAGTTATCCATTCCAGCTCCAATAACAAGGGCTACAATCCTCACCAATAATTTTCATAAATGGTCTGGTTCCTCTTGTGGATAGTTCTTATTATTTAGGAATAGTGACCAATCTCTATTTGGATGACCTGCCTCTTCACTCTCCCCTACTCTCCCCTACTATTTCTCTCTAGACTTCCAGGATACAGAAATGGTTTGTTACTTGCCCAAGAGTCATGTCCTCCTGCTAAACATACGTATATCTGATTCTTAACTAGTCCTTAGAATTCATATGGGCAACACTCAAGGTTTGGAAAAGGGCAGACCCCTTTCTCCCAGCAAGGGCTGACAAATTCCAGAAAAGTCTATGTCCTCTCTCATAATCGAGCAACCCTCTTGTCACTCATTGATTGTATCTTTGTCTTTGACTGTGTACAGTGTTACACTTTCTTTCAACTCAATTCATGCTTTACAAATACCTGATTCATACATAGACTAGCAGTGCTGTTAATGGCATTCAAAATTTTGGACTGTCTAGAAGTATGAGGGCACATGGTAGTAATGGTTTTGGTTGTTCCCTCTGCAAGACTGCATTTATACCCACTACATCTGCTTTCCTTTTGGGATGACACATTGATGTGATGGCTACATCCCATTGACCTTCATATAGGGCTTAATTTTCTCTCTCTCCGTTAGTGGTCACTTCTATTGATGCCATTCCACGGTTTGGGTGAACACACATTGGGGAGTATCAATGCAGTGGACTAGTCAGGGAAAGAAAAGGTGTTGTGTTCCAGTTGGAGAGCACTTGCATTTATTTACATAGCACTTATGCAAACTTTGCCTCTCGTGGCTGAAAATTTGACCAGATTAGTACACACAATACTACAGCAGTGTACCACATTAAGGGGTAGTAGAGAACATTTTCTGAGTCTCTCACAGATGTAGCCTACAAGATCTACTTATCGCAGAGTACAGGTTTCTGTGTTCATCAGCATTTTGGTGTCAGGATAAGAGAATTGTTGGTCAGACTGCCTCAGCAGTGCTTCCAAACCCCTCAGGAATTGACTCTCTGACTCAAGATTTATCAAGGGGTTTGCCAGAGGCTGAAAATTCCCTGGCTATGTATGCGTGTGTACTGGGAGTGTTAATTTCACCTATAGTTTTTCACCATCTTCTCGGGCCGATTGGCAAAGAATCTGTTGGTTTCTGTCCCCCACTAGACAATAGTTGGTTTGAAACAGTTGCTACCTTAACCTACCTCTCTCTCTCTCAACATCTTCTTCACAAAACCTACTTCTTAGTGTGGAGGTTGAAAGGATTGGGGTCCAAAGGCACAGGATCCAAGGGATTTGGGAGTGTCTTTTTAACATTTTAGCTGCCCAGGTACAGGCATATTTTCATAATTGAAAACCATTTCAGAATCGGTGCATCTCTGATTCTAGATCACATTACATTTCCTCCTATTCATGCGGTCCATTCTGTGGTAGACTTTCTAACTGGTATTTCTTTATGAGCCTAAAGAATCAAATGGGCAGCCTTGCAAGCCTTTCAAGATCCCTTGAGGGTTGGTAGCGAGATTACAACAAATTATGTTTTAGATATCCTGTCTTCTACTTTCACTTGCATTAGACAATCCATTCCAGAAATTGCAGGTTTCACCTTCGGATTTGGTGTTTGCAGTTAGAGAATTGCAATCTCATGCTTTTGAATCCATCAAAAATGTTGCAATTACATTTCTGTCAGCGGCATCAATTTCACCAGTCACAAGAACTGTTATGTCCTTATTTTCCCCCTAATTCATCTTGCCCTGAGCAGGAAGAAGCACATTTTCTATATTTGGAAAAGGATGGTGTGCTGTTACTTGGACACATTTTTATTATTTTGGCATTCCACTTTACATTTGGATTCAGCCCAAAAAAGTCATGTCATGTTGGGTGGCTTGATTACTTTTGATATTCATGATTCCAATAAACTAGCCTTAGCCCCTCTATCACTGGCAATTTAGGCCACAATAACCAAGGTGTGGCCTCCTCCAGAGGATAAGATGCATGTAGTGTTTTTGCATGAATTTTGTAGGGCCCCAATCTAAAGGTCCCTCTGTAATTTTCTGTCTCAATATTGTGTTCAGATTGAAAGTGCCTCCGTTTAATTACTTGTTAGCATTCAGTTAAATAATTTCTCTTTATATTTGTATTGAATAAGTTTCCTAAGCAAAATTGTGTCAAAGAGGGTGTTCTTGTTTTCCTAAAGAAAACCCTTGGAGGTGTTGATCTAAAATTTTCTGGTCAACGGACATTAGATGGTACAGTTTGTCCATTACTAAATATGTAAGGCCTGGGTTGAAAAAGAGAGACTTTCAGGTAATTCCCTAGTTACTCACCAGTCATTGTCTTTAGTCATTGTCTTACTCTTTCTACTTGCAGTCGCTTCACCCCTTCGTCCCCATCTGCTTTCTCTAGTTTGTCCTCGAGGCCACGAAGGTCTTTCCATCTTATTTTACTAAACAGAAAAGGAACTGGTAAGCAAGGAACAGAACATTAAAGGAGCCTGTCAAAATCGAGAAGAGGACTCGCACAAAGAGGAGTGTGCAAAGTGGAAAATAAACAGACAATCTCTCCTACAGGTGTGGAGATAGGTAAGACCCTTAAGCGTATAAGAACGTAAATAACCCCGGTTTACCAGCTGCTATCACAAGCCATCCGGGCATGAGGGAATAGGTAATAAACTTCCTGTTTGTGGACACGACCATTCAATAGTTAGGCTTTCTTGAAACATACATTTCAGGATTTACCCTCCTTTAATTGTTAAAGAAAAGATCTCTAAATGCATCATTTTACGGATCAAGTTTGAATGTATTATTTGTGCTGCATCCATCAACACATATGGCTGTATATTTACTGTAAATCCCAACTCCCTTGAGTTTATCTGTGCTACAGGAGCTCTCAACAGATTATCTTTGTCTACATATTGCTCTATGCCAGGCATGACTTCTCCATGGCACTCTTGTAAATCTATAAGTGCTTGTTGCAGTGTGGTTTGCAAGGCATAGCATGCTACATCAGAAAAACAGACACCAAACCACTGTAGTCCACAGCTTTTCTTCTACTTCTAACTGTAGATCTTCTAAAAGCCTTGACTTTTGATTGAATGTACTAATTGTTCATATGTATGAGTGCCATTTATTACTATGTATCTTAAAGTTTCAGAAGAATTATGCTTAAGTTAGAGAAGCTATTTTTCATCATGCTTTAATGAGGATAATGTAATACTTGAAATCATATCAGTCTCATTCTTTCACACTCAGTATGATATTACCCATTCAAAGAATTTATAGTTCTGAAATGACAAACTTGGAGTATCTATTTTTGTAACTCTTGTTATGTATTAAGCCTGGAAAATTGCTTACTTTTATGTAGAAAAATAAATTACTGTTTCATGTGACAAATTTGCCTCAAGTGGTCAAGTCAATGAGAAAAGACAAATTGGGAACTGAAAATCAATTATGTATCAGTTATGTATGCCTGTGTCTGTCATCTTTTAATCTCAGGAACCTTGTTATTGTATTAGGGCGCTGAAACTCTACAATGAAGACTATGGGCCTGACTATGAATTTGGTGGGCAGGGTTACTACGTCACAAATGTGACGGATATCTTGTCCGCCGTGTTACAATTCCATTATATCCTACGGAACTTGTAATATGAGGGACAGGATATCCCTCATGTTTGTGATAGAGTATCCCATCCGCCAAACTCGTAATCAGGCCATATGTTATGTTATTTTATGTTATGTTATGTGTATTTGTATAGCACATAACTCACCCGGGAGGGTATCCTGACATAACATATTGATATAATGTTTAAGGATTTGAGCTGTTCTCTTCCTCTCCTTGTGGTGTTCAAATATTTGTTTGTCCTTATTTAAAAAATTTACTATGGCACACCAATAACTTCATCTACTTTAGTTGCACTATTCCTTTAACATGATAGTAAATGATTAGTTATATTAATGATTGCCTACATTAATTAAGCAGACATCTACAGTTTCCCTTGTGTAATCTGGTGCTTCTGAATGTCCTACTTTAAAACAATTGCAACTTGATCATGCATGTATTTATTCCACCTGAGCGCTAGACAACCCAATATCCCAGCCGTATTCCATATCCGCTGAAATCAAACAGTGCCCACGCACACCACTGCGCTTTTTCTTATGAGCAGTCCTTTTTGGATTTTCGCTTTCTATCCCCATAACCCCGCTTTTGAGTCGAATTTCAATCTTCACATCCATCATGAGGAGTCACAGCAACCTGCATTCTGGAAAATCCCTTTCTGTGTCCATTTTTGCTTTGAGGAGTCACATTGAAATATCCTATCCATGATAGACCCAATATAAAATCACCTCAAACCTGTAGAGCATCACTGAAAGAGCATTGTAGGTGCCATCAGTGCCTTCTGTTGTTAGGCAAACTGTTCCCTCAGTCTATCAGAAGCAGTTATCAAATGTTTTTCCCGCCACCTGCTCCTACAACGTTGGGCTAATCACCACACACAGGCCATAGCACAGACAAAAACTACCCCAGGATGCACCCAAGCTTCCCTGATCAGGCTCCCCTCCTTCCAGCCAGTTGGTGGCCCTACTTCCACTCAACACCCTGGGCAAGCCATTGCCCGGGCGTCCTCAGCTGGGGGTGAAGGAAGACAGGGATGTTAAACTTTGGGGCCTAGAAGGGCCTGGAGCTTAAACGCTTGTCCCTTCAATAGTCTCTGGCACTTGCTAGGCCTCACATCGCACTCAACACTTAACATCCACATCACACCCATATTCTGACAGCATAAATACACTACACACAGGTAGCACAACTCACCACATGCCACTAACCCCCACTCAACCCTTAAACTACAAAACACACTCTCCAGCTCATGCTAATTTTTGCACATTCTAAAGTACTTCATGATAAGGGCATTAAAGGCCTCATATTTCACAACATTTAAGCACACTTCATCACAGAAACATTGCTTATTGCACATCCTCACACATCCTAGATTTTCTTGTGCCAACAGGCTGCAGCATTCAGTGTGCAGACCACGCTCCTAAGATGGGGGAAGCTTTGAGGTCATCAATACATTATCCTTGTCCTACATTCTAGATAAAGAAACAACTCGAAGTAAAGGATCTCCTGACATTCACTTCCCACTGTCTGCAAGATGGGCTGTGTCTTCCACACACTCTATGCATAGAATATCTAACCATCCCCATTATCCTGCTTCATGGTCAATCAATGTAGCAAGGTCAACCAAAATGAGAACAACAAACCTTCTCCTTCGAGAACGTATCAATTATAAACCTTCAACGTGAACTTGACTCCTGCCCCATTACCACCACCCTGATACAACTACCCTTCTCAACAAATTCAGCATATCCCTAGAAAGCCACATCAGCCTTTATGGCCCAGTGAAAACACAGAATTGAAAATCTAAACTATGGGCAACCTGGTGTTCTGATGACCACACTAACAACAAGCCCATCATTTGTGAACAGGAAAGATAGTAGGAAAAAGCAGATCATCTGATGACCTCATATTATTAAATTTCATCATTCAGTATGCAGAAAACCCATCACATAAAATAACTTCATCAATGAAGCACCCAACAAAAGCAGAGTACTCTTCAAGATGATCATGCACCGCACTAATCCTCACCCACACCCACCATTGCCACATTTCACCAACAAGTGCACATTTATTTACCTTTTCTTCAGTGACAAAATAGAAATAATTCCCCCACCACCCATCCAGACTCGCATCATCCTACAATACTTACTCTTCAACCTCCTCTTTAACACAGACCTCTCTGACACCACAAACTCCCTCAAAGGTGACTCCAACAATTAGGCCCCACTGGTAAAGCTCTCATATTTCTGCCTGCCATCATCAAAATCTGCCTTTCTCAACCGGTCATTCAAAAGCCCTCAGTACTGGGCTAGGTCCACTCACTACCAAAGAAACCAACACTAATCCTTTCCATCTATTTGCGCATCACCCATCTATTTGTCATCATCAAGGTCATTGAAAAAGCTGTCTCCATCATCACCACCTTCATGATTACCAATCATACTTCACATCATGCTTCAAATCTGACTCAGCTACCCTACCAATAGTAGTCAATGCCCTCCTGACCACATACATTCATGATCCCTTCTACTACTTTTGGATGGTGTGGTACCAGAATATAATAGAATAACATCTGAGATAATTATTGTGCCCTAAAAATAGTTTTTCAAAATATCACTTCATTCAAGTTAACAATGGCAAATCCACATTCGGTGGAGTGATATTTTTTTAAATGATATTTAGGGCACAAGCTTTTCTCAGATTATATTTATTACTATAGTATTCTGACATACAACTCTTCTGGACCCCTCAGCTGCCTTTAACACTGTTGAACATCCCACCATCATTTACACTCTGCTGTTGCAATTGGAATTCACTGGCAATGCCCTCCATTTAGTCTCCTCCTTCCCATCCAATCAACAATTTCATCCAGATATGAAGGTATCTCAAGATCCCAGTTACTCCCTGTCACTTGCAGAGTACCCGAGGGCTCCATCCTGTCCCACATCATCTTCATTCCCTGCATGGAGACCCTTGGAACCTACTCTTCAACAGCACAATTCACTGATACACCACCTGCAGACATGATATTTAAAAGTCACCATTACAAGACCACTTTCCTCCTACTTGCTAGTAAAATGGCACCTGGATTCGCCCACAATGCTGACCTTTCTCTTGAAGAACAGATCATCAAGAGGACCAAGGTGTTCCTGTAGCAGCCATCTGTACTATAAAAAGTCAAAACATGTCTCCCTGAAAGCAGCTTCCTAACAGTCATCCAAGCCCTACTACTCTTGAAACAGGATGGTGGCAACGCCTTACTCCATGTTCTCCCAGGCACCACACTGGCCCACATGAAAGACACTCCATATGCCACAGAATACTTCTTCAATGGCAGGAAGAAACTTAATTACTTCATCACTACCCTGATGGAACTCCACTGGCTCCCCTTGCATGCCCGCATTACCTTCAAAGCCAGCTGTATCATCTACACCATGGGTACTCACAAACTTTCTCCCGGGGGCCAAATTTACAGTGTGGTTTGTGGCCGAGGGCCGCACCGGTGGGGGCGGGGTCAGTGGGCGAGGGGGCGGGGCTAGAGCAAAAAAAAAACTGTGACCATGAGGTTGAATAAAGGCCCCTGCAGCGGATGCCTTCGTCCACTGAGCCACCAGACCCTGCATACACACATCTCTCTCTCTCTCTCTCCCTCTCTCTCTCCCTCCCTCTCTCCCTCCCTCTCTCCCTCCCTCTCTCTCTGTCTCCCTCCCTCTATCTCTCTCCCTCTCTCTCTCTGTCTCCCTCTGTCTCACTCACTGTCTGTCTCCCTCTCTCTCTGTCTCCCTCCCTCTCTCTGTCTTCCTCCCTCCCTCTCTCTCTCTCTGTCTCCCTCTCCCTCCCTCCCTCCCTCTCTCTCCCTCTCTCTCCCTCTGTCTCCCTCCCTCTGTCTCCCTCTCTCTCCCTCTGTCTCCCTCCCTCTGTCTCCCTCTGTCTCCCTCTGTCTCCCTCCCTCTGTCTCCCTCCGTCTGTCTCCCTCCCTCTCTCTCTCTGTCTCCCTCCCTCTCTCTCTCTCTCCCTCCCTCTCTCTCTCTGTCTCCCTCTGTCTCCCTCTGTCTCCCTCTCTCTCCCTCTGTCTCCCTCTGTCTCCCTCTCTCTCCCTCCCTCTCCCTCCCTCTCCCTCCCTCTCTCTATCTCCCTCTCTCTGTCTCCCTCTCTGTCTCCCTCTTTCTGTCTCCCTCCCTCTTTCTGTCTCCCTCCCTCTTTCTGTCTCCCTCCCTCTCTCTGTCTCCCTCCCTCTCTCTGTCTCCCTCCCACTCTCTGTCTCCCTCTCCCTCCCTCCCTCTGTCTCCCTCCGTCTGTCTCCCTCCGTCTGTCTCCCTCCGTCTGTCTCCCTCCGTCTGTCTCCCTCTGTCTGTCTCCCTCTGTCTGTCGCCCTCTGTCTGTCGCCCTCCTCCCTCTGTCTGTCTCCCTCTGTCTCCCTCTCTATCTCTGTCTCCCTCTGTCTCCCTCCCTCTCTCTCCCTCCCTCTCTCTCCCTCTCTCTCTCTGTCTCCCTCTCTCTGTCTCCCTCTCTCTGTCTCCCTCCCTCTGTCTCCCTCCCTCTGTCTGTCGCCCTCTATCTCCCTCCTTCTGTCTCCCTCTCTCTCTCTCTCTCTCTGTCTTCCTCTATCTGTCTCCCTCCCTCCGACTCCCTCTACCTGTCTCCCTCCCTCTCCCTCTCTCTCCCTCTCTCTCCCTCTCTCTCCCTCTGTCTCCCTCTGTCTCCCTCCACCTCTCTGTCTCCCTCTCTCTGTCTGTCTCCCTCTCTCTGTCTGTCTCCCTCTCTCTCTGTCTCCCTCCATCTGTCTGTCTCCCTCCCTCTGTCTGTCTCCCTCTGTCTCCCTCCTTCTGTCTCCCTCTCTCTCTGTCTCTCTCCCTCTGTCTCTCTCTCTCTCTCTGTCTCCCTCTCTGTCTCCCTCTGTCTCCCTCCCTCCCTCTGTCTCCCTCCTTCTGTCTCCGTCTGTCGTCCTCCTCCCTCTGTCTGTCTCCCTCTCTGTCTCCCTCCCTCTGTCTGTCGCCCTCTATCTCCCTCCTTCTGTCTCCCTCTCTCCCTGTGTCTTCCTCTATCTGTCTCCCTCCCTCTGTCTCCCTCTACCTGTCTCCCTCCCTCCCTCTATCTCTCTCCCTCTCCCTCCCTCTGTCTCCCTCCCTCTGTCTCCCTCCCTCTGTCTCCCTCCCTCTCTGTCTCCCTCCCTCTCTGTCTCCCTCCCTCTCTGTCTCCCTCTCTCTCTCTGTCTCCCTCCCTCTCTGTCTCCCTCTCTCTCCCTGTCTCCCTCCCTCTCTCTGTCTCCCTCCCTCTGTCTCCCTCTCCCTCCCTCTGTCTCCCTCTCTCTGTCTCCCTGTCTGTTGCCCTCCTCCCTCTGTCTCCCTCTGTCTGTCGCCCTCCTCCCTCTGTCTGTCTCCCTCTCTCTGTCTGTCTCCCTCCCTCTGTCTCCCTCTACCTGTCTCCCTCCCTCCGTCTCCCTCTACCTGTCTCCCTCCCTCCGTCTCCATCTGTCTGTCGCCCTCCTCCCTCTGTCGCCCTCCTCCCTCTGTCTGTCTCCCTCCCTCTGTCTGTCTCCCTCCCTCTGTCTGTCTCCCTCTCCCTCCGTCTCCCTCCCTCTGTCTCCCTCCCTCTGTCTCCCTCCCTCTGTCTCCCTCCCTCCGTCTCCCTCCCTCTGTCTCCCTCTCTCTCTGTCTCCCTCTGTCTGTCTCTCTCCCTCTGTCTCTCTCCCTCGCTCTGTCTCCCTCTCTCTCTCTCCCTCTCTCTCCGTCTCCCTCTGTCTCCCTCTCCCTCTGTCTCCCTCTCCATCTCTCTGCCACTCTGTCTCTGTCTGTCTCTGCCTCTATCTGTCTGTCTGTCCCTGTCCCTGTCTCTGCCTCTATCTGTCTGTCTGTCCCTGTCTCTGTCTGTCCCTGTCTGTCCCTGTCTCTGTCTCCCTCTGTCTCCCTCTCCGTCTCTCTGTCTCTGCCTCTATCTGTCTGCCCCTGTCCCTGTGTCTGCCTCTATCTGTCTCTGTCTGTCCCTGTCTCGGTCTGTCCCTGTCTCGGTCTGTCCCTGTCTCTGTCTGTCCCTGACTCTATCTGTCCCTGCCTCTATCTGTCCCTGCCTCTATCTGTCCCTGCCTCTATCTGTCCCTGCCTCTATCTGTCCCTGCCTCTATCTGTCCCTGCCTCTGTCTCTCTCTCTGTCTCTATCGCTGTCTGTCTCTGCCTCTGTCTCTGCCTCTGTCTCTGCCTCTGTCTCTGCCTCTGTCTCTGTCTGTCCCTGCCTCTATCTCTCTCTCTGTCTCTATCGCTGTCTGTCTCTGTCTGTCTCTGTCTCTATCTGTCTCTGCCTCTATCTGTCCCTGCCTCTATCTCTCTCTCTGTCTCTATCGCTGTCTGTCTCTGTCTGTCTCTGTCTCGGTCTGTCTCTGCCTCTATCTGTCTCTATCTGTCTCTGCCTCTGTCAGTCTGTCCCTGTCTCTATCTGTCTCTGCCTCTATCTCTCGCTCTGTCTCTCTCTCTGTCTCTATCGCTGTCTGTCTATCTCTGTCTCTATCTCTATCTGTTTCTATCTCTATCTGTCTCGGGCAGTGCACACGTACTGTGTCTACACGTCCCCGTCACCAGCCCCCACTCCCCCTCTCCCTGTGTAATGTAAAAGCCAGCTCGTTTTCTCCTGGAAAAGACCACTTTCAGCTTCAGCCTCCCCCCCCTCGTGTGTGTCAGCTCGGGCTGAGACAGCTTCCCGGGCACACACAGCCACACCCCAGTACTTCACAGGTCTTTAAAAGACCATTTACTTGTTAATGGAGGCTTTGTTGTATTTCGCCTCTTCTTAGCCCCTGCATCTCCACTCTGACTATCCTGGAATCGCCCGGCCCCCATAGAGCAGAGTGAGTCCGCGCTGCAAACACAGGTACGATGTCTGCAAGGTCCGCGGGCCGCCAAGGAAGGCTTGCCGGGCCGCTGGCGGCCCGCGGGCCGTACTATGAGTACCCGTGATCTACACAGTGTTTATGAACGGTAAACCCTCTATCTGGAGGACTAACTAACCATCTCTGATGTATCTTTACATACTTGTAACCAGGACACCACCAGATTGGAGATGAAGAAATGTAAGAAAGAAAAAAAACAGGAAACAGGCTTTCTTTTTCAATGCACTTAGAATCTGCAGCAACACCCCAGTAACCATAAGGATGGCCTCAACTATCCTCCAGTACAGGAAAAATCTGAGGCTCATCTTTTCAAAGAACACAACATCTCGACACCCAAGAAGGCCCCTTCTCTTTACGATAACATTAGCCTTCCTTCCCACACTCTATTAACAAATGTGAATCATAATGGCCACTGACCTTGTACAGCACTCCGTTACCCTTAGGTAGGTTTGGACTACACAGATATCCATTTACGTACAAACATCATTGCAGACCTTCCTCTATCTTATATAAAAATATGTGCATTCACAGTTAGATTGACCATAGCTAATGTAGGACTGCATTTTAAAATGGCTAACATTGGTTGCCATTTTACTTTGCAACACATGAATATTCCATTTCTAGCTGAAACTAGCTGGGTTGAGGAGAGGGACGTCCTGGTTCTAACTTAGGAGGACGGGGTTTTTAACATAGGTAGTACATTTGGGAAGAGTTATTTCAGATGTGTGGGCCAGGAAAAATTATTCTTTTCTTGCTTTTTCTGAAGACCTTTGTCTTCTTGCCGGACAAGGAAACATAAAGGAGGTTGCTAGTCTGAACTAAGGGAATACGGCCAGCGATATTTCAGGAGACCAACTAAGTCTCCTTCCTCAGAGGCCATCCAGCTTACTGATTCATTCCATGACTGACAATGAAGTTGCAGAAGCGCTTTCTAAAATTCTTCTCCAGTCTGATAAGCTTGAATATTCTTTTTCATCCAGTACAGGAAAAATCTGAGGCTCATCTTTTCAAAGAACACAACATCTCGACACCCAAGAAGGCCCCTTCTCTTTACGATAACATTAGCCTTCCTTCCCACACTCTATTAACAAATGTGAATCATAATGGCCACTGACCTTGTACAGCACTCCGTTACCCTTAGGTAGGTTTGGACTACACAGATATCCATTTACGTACAAACATCATTGCAGACCTTCCTCTATCTTATATAAAAATATGTGCATTCACAGTTAGATTGACCATAGCTAATGTAGGACTGCATTTTAAAATGGCTAACATTGGTTGCCATTTTACTTTGCAACACATGAATATTCCATTTCTAGCTGAAACTAGCTGGGTTGAGGAGAGGACGTCCTGGTTCTAACTTAGGAGGACGGGGTTTTTAACATAGGTAGTACATTTGGGAAGAGTTATTTCAGATGTGTGGGCCAGGAAAAATTATTCTTTTCTTGCTTTTTCTGAAGACCTTTGTCTTCTTGCCGGACAAGGAAACATAAAGGAGGTTGCTAGTCTGAACTAAGGGAATACGGCCAGCGATATTTCAGGAGACCAACTAAGTCTCCTTCCTCAGAGGCCATCCAGCTTACTGATTCATTCCATGACTGACAATGAAGTTGCAGAAGCGCTTTCTAAAATTCTTCTCCAGTCTGATAAGCTTGAATATTCTTTTTCATCCCACAAACGGACAAGTGCCACACCAGAACTTAGAGGCAGGTGCAATGCTGAGAAAGGAAAGCTTTGTCTCTTCTGGCAATACTGTCAGCACGTGCTCCATTCTTCCTCTTCATCTGGCCATCAAGGAGGTATCATATATGCATGACAAGACTTGGACAAACCCTCAGGGCCCACAGTTCTGTTCAATGGCATGGTGTGATTCAAGTTTTCTTCCTGTGAACTCTTGCCTGTTCCTCGAGATGACCTCCCCTACACCTCACTGTCCTCTTCCGTACACCTGACCTTCATCTCCACTCCCACCACCCCCTTCCACTTTTCCTTACCTTTTTCTTTTTTTTGTTCCTTCCTATCCTCTCGGTCTTAGTGAAAAGGCTTGCTGTTTCATGTCAATCAATTAATCAATCAATCAGTAGATTTGTACAGCGCTACTTGTCAGACGTGAGGGTATCCTGGCGTTGGCACGGTCCAGTTTATTAGCCGAATAGCCAGGTCTTCAGGGACTTTCGGAACTCTGGAAGGTCTGTAGATGAAAGGGTAGCTCATTCCACGTCTTCGCTGCCAGGTAGGAGAAGGAGCGACCTCTGTATCTGCTACGTCAGATGCAGGGGGTGAGAGTTAGAGAAAGGGACGCAGAGTAGAGGTATCTGGTGGGCTGATGGAAGTTCAGGCGGTGGTTCAAGTATGCAGGTCCACAGTTGTGTAGGGCCTTGTATGCATGGGTCAGAAGCTTGATCTTGCATCTTTTCTTTACAGGGAACCAGTGGGGTTCACTAAGGTAGGGGGTGATGTGGGGTTGTCTAGGGAGATCCAGAACGTGTCTGGCTGCGACGTTCTGTATGGTCTGTAGTCATTGGAGCAGGTGAGCTGTGATCCCTGCATAGAGAGCGTTGCCGTAGTCCAGTAGGCTGAAGATAAGGGCCTGGGTGATTGGACATCACAATTGTTTCTGGTCATTTCACTGTTCATTGTATGAATACACGATGTGTGTATACTGCGTTTGCTTATACTAGTTTGACCATCTCACTCCAGGTCATTATAAACACAGTCTCCAGTCGTGAACTTTACACCTACAAATCATTGTTGTCAATAAGCTGAATAGTAGAGAAACACGACCACAATGCCCGGAACGCATCAGGCTGTCACACAAAATATTAGGACTCAAACAGTGTCTTTATTCACCTTACTGGGAGATAGCCATTCTAGCATATACTGAAATCCATTAATAAAGAATAATTAAAAAAAAAGAAAATGTGTGGGGGAAGTACAAATTGAGGCTTCTGCCTCTCCTCAAATAGATTCTATGATGTAAGCTTTCCCAGGTAGGAATTCAATCGTGTACAAAGAAGCTATGCCTGTGTTTACTACCAACAAGTAGGTGTATGGAGCAGTAGAAAAAGGTGTTATGCTAACCTGAACCAGGACCGGCACATTCCCTCTTGATGGTAATCCACAGTTTGATCGTCTAAGCCTGTTGCAAAAGCAACTCCCATTGTGCTTCCACTGATGGCTGATATTACTTTTGAGTGCAGCCGGAGTGCAGTGGGATTACATCTTGTTAAGGAGCATCAGTGGCTGCACAGCATTTGTTGTGGACAAGTGATTGGTCACTCGTCAGTTCAAAAGAGCCTATCATTGCTTGTGTTCTTAAGTTGTGTTCTTCCTAGGGAGCAATTGGACATCTTCATAAAGAAGGCAGGTGGCAATATCCAAACAGACCCTTCAGCATTCTCATTCCTCCAGAACAGATAGGTAAACCAACAGGCATACCTTAGGTAAGGACACTTCAGACATTTGTAATTTATGGCATTTTTAGCTGTTCCAGTGAGTGAACAACTACTTTTTAGCAGCATAATGAGTCTGTCGCAAATGTTGCACAGGGGCCACATCATCTGCATAATGAAGTGCATATGCATTTTACCCAAAGGAGGAGGGTTTGATAGAGATTTTAAATTGAAAAGAAGTCAATCAACACCATGCTTCACACCACAGTTGAAGCTATATGTTTTGCAACATTGATTGAGAAAGCTAATCACGTTACGTTATATGGTATGTTACGTTACATTGCGTTACGTTACATTACATTATGTTACATTATGTTACGTTGATTTGTAAAGCACACTATCACCAGGGAGGCTATCCTGGCGCTGAGCAGGTTTGGGTGTATCCCCACATTGGGCCTTGTGGGACTTCTTGAAAAGCTAGGACTTTAAGTTCTTTCAGAATTCCGGAAGTGAGAAGGTTTAGTGAGAATGTTGATTGCTAAGATCTCAAAGACATTTTTTAATTAATATTAGTTTAGTGGTCACCTCCTCCATTAGAAAGGCTCACATATTAAACTTAATTATTTCAAGCTTTGAAAACGTTGGCTTCACTTCTAAAGCAGACAAGCTCAAACAGATACACTCTTTGCAAATCGCCAGCCAGTCAGCATTTAACAAATCTAATGTAGGTGGTGTGTGCTGCTGGTTTTAATTAGTTGAGTTATGAAAAACTAAATGACTAAGTCGTGAACCCTTGCTAGGGCATACCCCATGCATGGCAAGAGGTCTCTATCCAGTGGCTTAGCAAGGATGCCACGGTTCCTGATACAAGTAAGGGAAATGGAATCCCTACCCCCTGTTTAGGTAATGGCATGCAGCAATAATTGGGGTACAGAGGGCCCCCATGTCTCTGGGCCGGGACGCCACTGTGCATGGCACTCTATTGATAACTTCGCCCCTGACCTTTTCCTTGAGGCTGTTTGCTGGGATGTTGCAAATAAATATTTCACTGTATAAGATGCAAGCACCTATTCTAGTAATTGAAGGACAAACTCAACCTTGAACAAATCAAGGCTTGCAAGAGAGTCAGTGGAAAACAGGTCGCTAGTAAGGTGCCTGGTGTTGCCATGGCAGAGTAGAATACTTGTACAGTTATGACAGCCTTATCATCTAACTTCCTGTGGCAATGGCCTGTATGTGTGCAATAGTTGTTTGTAAGTGCTTAGAACATTAGGACAGAAGATTGAAATCAGTACTGACTGAAGCAGGAGGATCAATTAGGACATTGGTCTACAGGAATTATTTGGGTTTTTTCCAGTTTTATCTGAAAGAAAGAAAGAAAGAAAGAAGGGAAGGAAGGAAGGAAGAGAGAAAGAGAAAGAAAGAAAGAAAGGAAGAAAGAAAGAAAGAAAGAAAGAAAGAAAGAAAGAAAGAAAGAAAGAAAGAAAGAAAGAGAGAGAGAGAGAGAGAGAGAGAAAGAAAGAAAGAAAGAAAGAAAGAAAGAAAGATGCTGTCCTCACCTGAGAAGACACCCTTTATCTGCTGTCCAGACTTACAGACTTGAAGGTTTATATTAGTTGGTCCGAGTGATTTAATTGAACAGCTAAGTTTGATGCCTTGACCCAGAACACCCTTGACAAGGCATTTCTCTCCAGTTCACAACTGACCGGACAACCTTTTCTACCATGGGCTACTTTGTATAAATGGGATTTGAAAATGAGGACTCCTAGAGTATAGTAAGATATTGGCAATACCTTCAACAGGCATTCAATCAATTCTGAAGTATGACCAAGCACAGGACTTGTTTAAAGATTAAAAGTTTGATTCAAGAGCTAGAGAGTTAGACACATAACATAGTTAGGCCTCATTACGAATTAAGGACTATATTCAGATCCCTGTGCAAACCTCTGTTTGCATAGGCATCGGAGTTTTGACCTGCAGCATAATTATCACACCCTCACGGTTTTACTCTGATAAATTACAGGAGGTCAAACCTGCTGAAATGTATTGGAGGAAAAAGGCGAAACATGAGGAATTCAGAGTAGGAGGTATTTACCACAAGTGGTTAATACCTCTCTGTACCACATGTGGGAAATAACCCACCCTTTTCTGACAAATGTATAATGAGGGCCAGAGTCCATTAGTTACTCTTATGCACGTGCATTCATTACTACTCTTGAGGAAATCCACAAACATTTCCTTGCATTGCATGGGGTAAATATGAACTTGGTAATGTAAGCATATGTATGTATAATATTAAAGTACATGAGAGAATAAGTATGGATGCCTGAATATGACCGACTGAGAGCAGGTCCTCCATCCAGTTCCTCAAGCTGACCACGGCTTTCATATAGACCCTTAGTTACTCCAGAGGTCTAGAAGTTTACCTCACCACCATAATGAAAGTCTGCTTAATGTCTGTGATTATAACAGAGAGCGGAGCAACGAAGACAATCCAGTCCGAATAGAGACCTCACGAAACGATCTAATCATCCTAGAGCTCCAGACACCAACCCTTTCAACATCCTTGCCTCAAGCTCAACAAAGACCTTTGCCCACACATGGAGAGCCAGTGAGAATGTGATTGTTAAGTCTGCAAGGCTGGCTGCCATCCTCACGCAAGTTGATTAGAAGATTAGTCAATCAATCAGTAGATTTGTAGAGCGCTACTTGTCACACGTGAGGGTATCCAGTCGCTGGCAGGGTCCAGTTGATTAGCCGAATAGCCAGGTCCTCAGGGACTTTTGGAACTCTGCAAGAGATGGGGCACCTCACGGGTGCCCTGACACCTGACCATGGTTTCTTTTCACAGCTCTCTCCTCCTAATGCCTGACTGAGAACGCCCTTCTTCTGGTTTCTCCGCTTTAGGTTCCCAGGCTCAGAATCTGGGTTAAAAGAAAAAGGGAAGGTCCAGGTGTCCTGGATCTGGATATTGATTCCTGTTATAGTAGAGAAACTTTGCTCAAGGCTCTGGACCTTTCCAGCCTCAAAATGATAAGTGAAAATGGAAGTATGAGCGTGTGTTTCTCTTTCCCTCGCAGTCAAGTTCAGTCAAAAGGGTTAATTCCTATTTTGCAACACAAACAATGATCATTGACGATTTGAATTGAAGAAGACGTTTTTTATTGGCAACAGCCACTTTATCATTTCATTTATGCAAAGCAATCCATTTTTGCTGGAGAAATGGAACAGCCGACACGTGTTTCGCCCTTCGTGGCGATTTTAGCCAGGGCTTTCTCAAGGCGAATTATCGTATTCTGTAATCAAATGGTCAGTCAATTCATGTACACATTAACATCAACAGATTTTAAAGTTCAATTCAGAGAAAAGTCCCGAGGTAATCCCATGTAGTGGCGATCCAGCAATGTCTCTTCAGACAGATGAACAGGAAGGAAAAGAATCAAATCCCAAAGCTTGCTGGTCCCTAGAGCGCAAGGCAATGAAAAACCAAGCTCAGCATGTTTACACGTAGAATATCTCTCAACTTTTTGTAGCAACCTTAGCGGGTGAGACTCTCAATTTCAGCAGGAGACTCCTTATGGTTTTAATCCAAGTATGGCATTATATTTCCTTATAGCCATGCTCTTGAGTCCATATGTTTAAAGCACACTGTTTAAATAGTGAATCAAGTGTGATAGCATATTTAACACACTTTTTAAGCATGTGCTCTGCCCACTGCACTCCTCTACCAGCTGTGAAGCAATATATTCAGGGAGAAGGCATAGGTTAATGAGTTAATGAGTAGTTTTGTTACCCTCAAAGCAGACGACCCAGCCTTCCACATATGTATATACATATATATGTGAGTATATTGCCCACTGGTGGTCGCCACTGACCATGTTTCCATAAGATTTTTGGGTTTGCTAATAACTTTGGAGCTGTTTGACGAATCTTCAAGAGATTTTAAAAAAAGAAATGCTTCAGCTTCTTCCTGGAAAGGTTCAAGAAAAATAGTGGGCTCAAAATACAGTTTTGCCATGCAGTTTTCCATAAGAAAAATTAACATCGATGCCACAAAACGGCTGAAAAGAATTACACCAAATTTGGCAGAAAGCTAGAACTTGATCCAGAAAGCATGTTTTTTTTATTTGGTGTAAACCTGTTCTGTAGTTACCAAGTAATTATGTTCAGAATTTGTGTATATTTCATGCTGCGGATTCTCCTGCCTTGTGATTGGTTGGCCACAATCAACATCGGTCAATCCACGGATCAACAAGGTAAACTGCACAATGTGATTGACTGGCTGCAACCTGAAGGAAAAGTTGCAGCCACCATCTTAGGACTCGGGGGCTTGGTTCCTGAGTCCTATGAAATAAAAAAAGATAGAAGGGGGCAGGGTAGCAGTATCCGGACTCTCTGGGCCTTATGAGGGGGGTTCCAGAGGAACCCCCATCCATGATCAAAGAGAATCACAGTGGATCTGCGGTGGATCTGCGGTGTTACAAAAACTTTTAAAAAGAGGGTTGGGCACTATTGGGGGTTGGGCATCCGCAGGGAGCTGAGTTTTGGTTTTTTCCAGTGAAAAAACCAAATTATATATACCCCTGACCAAGGAGTGAGGAAACTTCGAAACGCGTTGGGATTTATATGTTGCCAGTGTGGAATAAAAACACTGATAAATACTGGAGTTGAGTACTGTGGTGCTGTGTTTGGCCAGGGAGATCCTTCCTGACCACGGCTACAGAATTTGATGGATTTATGAGGTTCGCTACCTCGCGGCGGAACTCACCGTACAAGCAGGCTTGGGCATAAGCGACGCTGCACTGGATGGAATATATATATATATATCTATATATATATATATATAAATATATATATATATATATATATATATATATATATAGATATAGATATATATATATGTATATATATATATAATATATGTATATATATATATATATATATATATATATATATATTCACTGAAAAAACTACAGGTTTCAGGGGCGTTATAGTTAGTTGGACATTTCACTCATACTAAACCAGAGAAATTCGGCCGTTATAGTTAGTTGAGCTAACTATAACTCGCGCCCCCGCAATGCACTGCTGATGACGTCACATATTCCATCACTCATGACATGGTCAGTGACATTACTGATGACATCACTGATGACATCTCAAATGACATCACTGATGACATCATCCACTTAATATCTGATGCACCTCCTCACACCTTTCATGCACCCACTCAAAATACAGACTACCATTCTCAAAACCATAGACACACCAATACCAGTTAGTACATACCCACTCACTGATTCATAGGTCTACACACACAACCACTCACTGACCCATACAGTCACTCATACACGCAGTCACTCATCAATACAGCCACTTATATGTGCACTCATACACCCATACAGACACTCACACCCCGCCACTCACCCATAGAGTTACTCACACACCTAGTCAGTCACCCAAAGAATCAATCACAGTGCCATTTACTCACCAATACAGTTATACACACACCACCTCATGTATTCATACAGATACTAACACATACTTACTCTCTTATTCAATCACTGACACAAGCATACACTTATCCATACAGCCACACTCACAATCACTCACTCTCACATATAGTCAGTTATATACTCCAACACTCACATATACTGCCTTTCACATATGTAGTTACTCACACATATACCACTGATACATCCATTCACTTTCCAACACAGCCATACGCACGCGCACTCACCCATACAGCCCCTCGCAGATGCACTCATGAACCCATACATCCACCGAATCGCCAACTCACCCCTTCCCCATCTAGGGCCCGATTCACAAAAGTAATCTGAGACAAAATCCTAAACTTACTACTTTCGGTATTCACAAAAGGCATTTAGTAGTAGTAAACAAGCATCCTGGGACCGGTTTCGGGCTAACAGCCCTCATCAGCCAGGCTAGCTTGAATTCAGTGGCAAAGTGATGATGGATTCAACCCAGATCTGTGACTGGGGATGAGTGTCTGAAAAGTGTCAGCACTCCGTCCATCATCTCCTTGTGTTTTCTTCTTTCACCTGTCAGTGATCGCCATTGCAGCCTAGGGTGATTTTTGGCACAGCACCCATGTTTGGTGGGCCAGTTGGTTATCACTGAGCTAAGTATGCGAGAAAATCACAGCTGTACAAAGTTAAGATTTCTTAGATATATCTAAGGTATTTTAAGCAATTATCTGCACATAGGAAACACCTGCCCTGTAAATAGCTTAAAGAATTCTGGGGCAAGTGGACGACAAGCCTCAAGTATGTGCCTTGTTTCCTCTTTAAAATGCCTGGAGCTCTCTAACCCAAGGGTCTGTACAGGATGGTGAGACACGGGACATGACAACAAGAGCACTATTTGAATGCACTGAACTGCAGACCACGTTAATACCACTTAAACAGTTGAGGTGAGCTGCCTGGCACTGCACAGCGGAGTAGAGCATTGAATTGATGGGTCTGCCAGGAGTGCAGGAGATTCTGCCCAAGGATGCAAATCAGCATTACATGACGTTGTGGGAGAGCATAAGATGGCGAAATAGCTCAGTCGGCGAATGTTCTTGTAGCTGTGTGCGGCAGGTATTACTGTTATATGGGGTTATGTGGCCCTTAGTTACATTGTCGACATTGCTAAGTTAGCATGAGTTTTGCTTGCCCTATGCTGCTGCTTTTGCGCACGCCTCTGCTAAGAGTTTGTTTTCGCGACACTTTGCCTCTTCCCTGTACATGATAACAGATTGTTTTTCACGTTCTCAGATTTCCCTTCAATTCTGTCTGAACATAATGTGGAAGGTCGATCAACAATGTCTCTTGTTATTCTGTTCTGGTCAGTCCCTATTACCTAGACAAAACATGTTACCAACAGCTGCAATATGGAAGAATCGAGCTTTGATATGGCGTTGTTGCATGTTTTTGTAACACACTCGAAGAAAGCCGTTCCAGGGAGCTAAGCTCTGCTGTTCCTATGATGTAAACCTTTGCGTTTAGGTTTCAGGTAGGGGGTCTGCTAATAACGCCTAGAGATCTTCTGTTATATAAAATAACTTCTTACTGCCAAGGGGAGGGTGATTAGGCCCAGTTATTTTGCCTTTTTCACAGTCTTTATAAAATGACGACTCCTTTTGTATTCTATGGTATTGTAACAATGCTAATGATGCTTGCCTTATGCATTTTGCTGCTGGTTGTGGTTCGCATACTGTTTTATGAATCACGATAGTCAAAATAAACATTTTGAACTTATTTAGTGACTCTAATTATTTTTATTGTGGACAAGTACGTGAGAGCGAAAGATTGTCTTGTTCCTGCGACTCTGAGGTGAGTCGGGAGTGCTCGTGTTCTGGGTTGTCTAAACATTCGTAGCTTCTTGATATTTGTAGGAGACCGAATGAGACACTATTGCTAGTCGGATGGGATTTTGGGTACTAAGGTGATAGGAGGTACACCCCTATTTACTGAGGTCCTGTTTTCTTGTGCATAGTTCTGTGTATGAGCAGAATCCCCGCAACATGGCACCCAACGTTTGGTCTGGTTCTTATCTGCGAGACGCTTGAGTAGTGCTTGTGCTGGTCCACAATACCCTCACTTCTGTTTCCGGAGACAGCTGTGACGGAGTAACCTCCTATATTGACATTTTTATAGGTTTATTCAAGCTTGAAGTTTTAAAAGGTATTTCTTTTCTTATAACCCGTGTTTGCACTGCGTATCTTTAAGTTGTTCTACTGTCTTCTCTGTAATGGCTGTTGATATTCCGGCTCTTAGCAGAGCTGCGCTGAGGGCACACTTAACTCGTTATGCAGTCCCTGATGCTGGGGCCGCTCTTATTCTTGTGGTGGAAGCCGATCCGGCTCACCAGTTTGAAGTTTTTTACTCTTGGGTCACCTTACCGGCGGTGGATGGAACTGATGATATGTTTTACAAATATACTGCCACTGCCGTTCCTCAGCAGTATCAGCCTTATAGAGCTCTTGAGGTTCCGCTTACAGCTTGGCCACACCGTATTTGGTTCAATGGCGCCCTTCCTCACCCATTAACGGCAGCCCGTTTGGGCCCTTTATCTATAGATGGGGCCACATGGCCCGTTTTGGCTGGGTTTACCCCACACCCACGTGCTTTTACAACTGCATCTCTGGCAGAGCTCAGCGTCTTACATACATCATTAATACGCATATATAGAGCAGTAATACAGTGCGTAACCCGCACTGTCCAGGTGGGACCACCTGGCGCTGCTGTTCAACCTGCGGGTCCTGGTGGCGTGACCATCAGTCCCGTTATGGTTAATGCTGTCATGGGCAAGCGCCCACAGAATAAGGATGAATTTCCTTATTGGCTTGCCGAGAAATTTGGACAGATAGATGCTGTCTTTCCTAATACCGCTCCTGTGGAGAAACACAGGATTTTGACTATTAGTCTACCTAAAGACTTAATTCCCGAATTGGCTGATTGTAACACCTGGGGCAGGGTGTTTGCAGCGGTATATTCTATGTGTTTCGGCACTCCCTCCATGACCGTGCTCCCCTCTGTGATTAAACGCGTTCAAGATGAACACGGAGCCGAAGCGGCAGTCGAGCTGGGGATGAGACTGGTGGGAGTGTTCGACGTGGTTGCTGATATGATCCTCGCGAATGTCAAGGGCGATGCCGTTAGCTTTCAAGAAGCAAACCGCTTAGAAGCGGTCGCGGAGGCTGACAGACCGCGAGAATTACCAAAGATTATTGCAAAGGCTTATAAAACTATAGGCCGCAATAGTCTGGGAAATAAGCCTACAACTCAAACACAAACGCAGTCTCTAAGTCAACAGAAAGCCCAGCCTGAGAAGGATGGGCGCCCTTTCTTTCCTAAAAACAATTGGCAAAGGAATAAGAAACAAGGTTCTCAACAGCAGAGCAGGGTTCGCGTGCCAGTTCACCGACCCCTGATGCTTCTGAACGTACTTATGACTTGCGCGATCATGCTAAAATTAAGTCTCTTGATAGATTTCAGGTTCCTGATCAGCGTTCTCCTCGTTCTTTACAGGAAACATCAGGCTCACAAGCGGGTGGAGGTGATCGCCAGGACCGGGGTAGAAGTCAGCCTGCGTCACAACAACGTGAACAGCCTCGACAGTTTGAAGTCAAGGACAAGCAGAGTGATTTCCCTCGTACCCGACCTCCTTTTCAAAAAAAGAAGGTTGCCGCTTTAACGGCGAGATTTGCCACAGACGGTGAGGACGCGACTCCTGGATTGGACATGGGCAGTGACCCTGCTTGACAGCGCGGCGGAGGTTACCATAGTCAGGGAGGCTCTGCGTCCCCGTCTGGATGTGACAGCAACTGACACATTTGTTACTATTGAGACTGCAGATACCCGGGTTACCCCCCCGGATATACTATACAAAGTCATTTTCCAAATTGAAGGTGATATCCTGCGTCCCATTAAGGTTGTTTTCTGGGAGAATCTAACCGCTACATATGACATTTTATTGGCGGAGAAGGATTGGCCTCCACCCTTTGTGTTATCCTCTTCTCGGGGGGAAGATGTGATACTTCCGAGTTTTTCACGTTGTGTCCCTGAGGAACAAGTGCAGGCTTCTGCAGAGGAATGGGCTTTGGCCTTAGCCCCAGCGGTGTATCGCAATCAGGTGGGTTGGGACATTGATTCACCAGCTCATGAAATTCCGTTGCGCTCTATGCCACAACCTAAACCTCAATATCCCATCAAACGTGAAGCAAAGGCTTCGGTTTGTGACATTCTAAGACAATTGGAGTATCAGGGGGTAATTGAGTCATGTACATCTCCTATGAATAATCCTCTCTTTACTGTCCCTAAACCTGATGGTTCATTTCGGATTGTATTGGATTATAGAAATTTGAACAGCCATTGCCGCACCTTTGCGGTGCAAAATACACACAGCTCGGCGCTGGTGAATAACATTGTTCGTAAAAAATACAAAACGACACTTGACATTTCCAATGGTTTCTACAGTCACAATCTCGACCCTGCGAGTGGTGACCTGACAGCATTCAGTGCCGTCGGAAATCAGAAAAAATTTACACGATTGCCTATGGGGTATAAGAATAGTCCCGGGGCATTTGCGGTGCGCATTGTGTCTTTGTTGCATGACATTGACCCTGAGGCCTTGTCGTACGTTGATGACATCTATTTAACTGACGACGACCTCGCTCCGCAACTTGACTGAGTCGACCGCATAATATTATCTTTTGCCGATTACGGTTATAAATAAAATTTTGCAAAGTCACACATTGCCCATCTGGCAGTGCTCTTTTTGGGCTATGAGCTCAATAATGAGGGAAAGGGTTTAGCACCTCACTTCCTAGAGAAATGTGCACATTTGCAACCGCCTTCTTCTTTGAAAAAGTTACAATCCCTGCTGGGTTTTTTAAACTTCGGGAGGACTTACATTCTCGATTATGCCCAGCATATCAAACCGCTTTATGCGTTGATACAACCTAAGTTTTCATCTGCCAGCTGGCTTCCGGAACATACTTCCGTTCTGCAGTCTTTGCAGGCGGACTTGCTTGCGACTAACTTCTTAATGACTCGTGATAACACCACCAACCTGGTAATACGTATTCTTTCAGGGGCAGTGGGTTTCACGTACTTAACATTCAATGAAGGAGACACAATACCTATTGCGTACAAATCACACTTGTACACTGCGGCTGAAATGCGTTTTTCCTCTGTTGAGAAAATCTTGACTGCAGTGCAGATGGCGATTCTAAAGGAACGCTCACTGGCGCAGGGCAAACGCATTCTTATGGTCACCCCCTTCCCTGCTTTGGAAGCGGTGACTAAAGCAAGTGTACCTAACTCGAAGGCATTACACCCATGTTGGATTCAGTGGGCTACTTCTTTGACGTCTTCGGATGTCACATTTGTCTTTGATCCATCACTTCAGACTCAGGAGTTTTTACAGTATGAATTTGTTCATCCGCCCCCTTTGTCGCTTCTTCCTCTGAGTGAATACAAATGTATCATTTATACCGATGGCTCGGCGCAGCCGGCCACGGGTTTCAAACATGCTTATTCAGCAGCTTGCGCTATTGTGGCTGGCTCCATTGAAGATGGAGAGTTTAAGTCTTCCATTGTGCACACACAGGCACTAGGGGACTGTATGGCGCAATTGGCGGAGCTGCGTGCTCTTGTTCTAGCTCTAGAGTTTGCTGATCCTCTTGTGAATACTCTTATTGTGTGCGATTCTTACTATTGTGTCCAGTCGTTCAATGACAACTTATTCTTTTGGTCTCAAAATGATTACCGCGATTCTAAAGGCAGCGCAATTAAGCATAAAACGCTTTGGGTTCGAGTGGTAGATCTTAAACAACGTCTGCCTCTCACACATGTTATTCACACTCTCGGCCACCAGCGTGTCGGAACGCACGCTCCTGGGAATTCTTTGGCTGATGAAGCAGCCAAGTCTGCAGTAGCCACGTGTTCCGTAGCAGCAGTTACAAGATCTATGACTAAGATTGATAATGAGATTCTGGCAGCAGTCGCTGCAACTAGGGAGGGAGGTAATTATCCTGCGGGTTTCCCTTCTAAATACTCCTATCATGTAACTCCCGAACAGGTTCCTTATGCTACCATTCCTTTGGTTGGGGATCGGCTGATTCCCAACTCTGACCACAGACAATCTTTGATCAAAGTCGCACACAAAGGTATTGCTTCAGCACATGCTGGTGTGTCGGCAACGGTCTCTATTCTTCAGCAACGTTACTGGTGGCTCGGTTTATATAAACAGACTCGTAACTATGTTCTTTACTGTGATGTTTGTCAACAAATCAAGCCTTCTCCGGTCCCACGTCCGCCACAAACACGGCTGTGTATTTCTAATAGACCTTTTGGCTGTGTCTATCTTGATCACTGCGGTCCTCTTTCTTCAGATACTGCATACAAGTATAGCTTGGTTGTGGTTGATTCGTGCACTCGATTCCTGTGGGTCTGGCCACAACGTAGTGCTGACGCTCGAAATGTCATCAGGGATTTGCGTGTCTTTATCGGGATGTTTGCCTGTGGTACCTTCCATTCTGACCAAGGTCCAGCGTTTGCCTCTAAGGCTTACAAGGATGCGATGAAGTCGTTGGGGGTACAGGTGCAGTTTTCGTCTCCATACAGGCCTGAGGGCAATTCAGTTGTGGAGCGAATGAACCGTGACTTAAAGCAATCCTTGACAGCTAGAGTCTTAGGTACTGGCAGGGACTGGCTGTCCCACTTGTATGGGGTCCAACGTGCACTAAATAATCTCCCTAGAAGATCTCTGGGTGGGCGGACCCCTTACAAAATGCTCTTTGGCTTTCACATGTTTGTTCCTGACCTTGATGGTCTGGACATTGTGGCGGCTGCCGCTAAGTTTGACGTAGATAATCATTCTGCTATGTTACAGGATCTACAAAAGGCACGTGATACTCAGGCAACTGAGCATTTCCCATCTACGCCTGAAGATGCACAGCTGATTCCTGTTACCGGTTGGCTTCCTAAAATTGGAGATCTGGTGCGGGAAAAGATTGAAAACAAAAAAGAATTTGGTCCCTCTTACCGGGCTCCGGTTTCAGTACTTGGACTGAAGGTTACTCGTACTGTCATTCTACCACCATTGCCAGGTCGCAAAGACAACAGGTACATCTCAGTGGACAATGTCAAGTTACACCGTGTGGCTGATTCTGAATAGTGTGACACCTGCAGTTTCGTGCAACGCAATATCCTTAGCACCATTAACTTTGTCATCGTCAGCTGCCGCAAGGATGTCTGCTCATATGATGGACACTGTAATTGATCTTCAGCCTTTGCGACAATCCTCTTCTGCAATGGATATTGTGTGCCCTTTTCTGGCTATTGATTCCGTGAGTGAGATGCCATCTAGCCCACGAGTACGAATGGACGATTCGGTGCTTTCACCTTTACTTGCAAGTCCAGTGAATGCCTGTGATGGAGAACCGGCACACGTTTCTTCTGCCTCGTCCTCCTCATCATCCAGTTTGTCTGATGCACCTAAGTCTAAATTGCATATTTTTTACTCCTGGTTCAAAAAGACATACTTCGTTCCCCCATGGACCTACATTTGGTTGGTGCTTATCCTGATACTCCTCTTCATGTCAATTGGATTTGTGACAGTGTTCTTTTTACTTATAAATGGCCATTATCTCCCTGAACGCTCTGCAGTAAAAATGGTCGATGGAACTTTGGCTCCTCACACATCGTCCCATATCATGAAACGTGACCAGTCTTTTGTGAATATTTCGGCTTTCCCAGTTCCTGATGGCATCGTTTGGGACAAAGTAGCTTATGAAGTCCATGGGCCGACTGAGGTCCTTCGTGTTCCATAAGTGTTTCGCATCTCATTAGGAGATGTGGTGACACGGGACACACATTCGGATGATTGGGATGTGCAGGCAGTTCATGCATTGTTTTCAGATTTAAAATATTATGCTGCCTTTGATGCTGAAGATTTGTATTTAAATTCTGCCAATTATGGTGATCTCTTTTGCTATCAACATTATGGGCATCATTTTTTACACAAAACAAACACGATGAGACCTGTTTTTAATTTTACCCAATGGGAACATTGTCCAACTCCCTCAGAGGGGAGCTCTAAAACTATTAGGAATAAGTTCACCTATTTTTCTGATTATGATTTGACTAATTCTGAATCCTATTTTTTTAGGCTTCAAAAATCCCCTACATCTAAGTATCTGTTATCCCACACTAAACTAATTTACGCCAACTCGTTTAGAACACAGTTGGCCACACACGGTTATGACCATTGGAAACAGACTATAGATTTAAAATCAATCTGGGGCACAAAGCCATGGCAGGTTCAGGGCACTGAGGCATTACATCGTGCCTGCCTAATCCCGACTCAATTGCTGTTTTTAAAAACAACCATTTACCAAACATCCTGTTATGGCCTTGCAACTGTCAAAAACCTAAATACCCCCTCCATTCCTTCATTAGCTGAATATGACAATTGGCGGTTACATAATAACTACACCATTGAGGCTTTGCAGGCTCTCCTTCAAAATGCCTCCTTTAATGTTTCTGAGGTTGATTCATTAGGATGGTTGGTGTGGCAAACTAATGCAAATGCATGCCAGTTGCGTTTCTATAATGTTACACCTGGTTTCATTCAGACTAAGCCTGACCCTCGTTATCCACCTCATCATTCTGTGACTACATACTCGGTAGGTAAATTGTGCCAGCAGTGGCTAGAACACTCTACCCTGGCATCTGTCAAACAGCACCTTTCCATCCCATCGAACGATATAGATTTGGCTGATTTTCTCCTAGGCCCACGTAATCCAAGGGCCAAGCGATTTCTTTATGCCTCTTATAATGAAATTTGGAAACTTTCACAGATGGAAGCCGCCTTCCGTCTGCGTCAAATTGACCAGGCAAACTTGGAAAAAGTCCTTGCTATAGTGGACAACAGCATTACCACGCTTTCTTCACGCATTTACACCTTAGACAATATTGTTTCTTCTGTAATAGATATTTTGCAAAGTGATGTTTCTGTGTTATATCATGGTCAGAATTAGTTAAGGTCGGTCATGCAATTTGCTTGGACGTTGCAGACACTGAAAATGGGTAAAGTGCCTTGGGATTATTTGAATGCCACTGCTTTATTTTTGCCTTTTAACCTGACTGATAAACAGAAGTTTATGTCCATGAAAGATGCTGTATATATGCTGTTACATATTGAACAGCTGGAGCCTTTGCCGTTCTCCGCAGCGGAAACGGACTCTGCTGTTTGGTTAATTCATGGCGTTATCACTTTGCCCTTTTCGCTTTTTCAATTTAAATCATGTATGCAACACTTTCCTGTTGGCCGCTTTGAACCGCTTGGTAGTGCTTTTCTGCATGAATTATGGTTCCTGCCCTTTGCTTATCGGTATCTAAGGGAGGATAAAGAGGTTTTCCTTACAGGGGATGAGTGTGATTCGATAGTGGGTCACTCTCTTGTGTGCAAACACGTTAAATTGCCCGGCGAGTGTAACGTGTCAGCGCCCAATCTCGCTTGCTTTTTAAAAGGGACCACAGTACCATCTGTCACGCCTGTCTTTACATTGCTTACTAACGGCAGCTATCTTATTTTAAACAATCAAGACTGCTGTGGTTTGCGGGAGGGTGTCCCATACTTGATAACTGTTTCCCAGCGCGTAACTTGCTGTAGTAATGTCCTTTTCCCGCCCCCGCAAGGGAGTTTAGATTCTTCGCTTTGGCCTTCCATTCCCACTTTGAAAGCAGAGTTCAACAAGTTGAGCAGGCTCAAAGCCCTTTTATTCCAACAGGAGGTGGCCCTCACTTCCGCCCGTGAAACATTCAGATTGCAGGTGGCTCGGACCTCGTGAGATACAGTCGCTTCTTAACACTAACCTCCCACTTCATTTTGGGGAACTAATTCACCAAATATTTAATGCATCTGAAACGACAGGCCTTGCACATTTTTTTAAATGTGTGGGATCTGGCCTGGTCTCTTCCTTTCAAGCTATATTCGGGGTAATACCGGCTTTTATTCATTCTATATATTCAAGCGTTTTCGGAGGGTTCCCCTTAATATTGGCGCTGGCAGCTGGTGTCCTGCTTCTCCTCTTTGTGCTTCGTAATGGCTGCTCACTTTGTGGCTCTGCACAGGCCGGCCCAGCTACAACTGTACCGTAATCGCCTGTATGAGGCTTTTGGATGCTTGCCTTTAGCAACGCTTGGCGTGAGTTACGACTTGACATTCCGCTTTGCCTATTTTACTTGCGTGCAGCCAGTGCTTCATTGCAAAAGATGTCATTTCTTTTGGGCGATGGAACTTTGCATATCGAACACGTGGTGTCCAATCCCTGATTTCAGCCGGTTGATGGGTCCCTTAGAGGCGCATGACGAGGCTTGTACTGTGGATGGTCAAATGACGCGTGCAGCTTTACTTGGAATCTTGGATCAATGGGATATCTGCGCGGCTGCGCAGACTTTCCTACAACGAAGTTTCATTGAATATCACGCAAGTTTCCCATTTATACTTTTTGATGCTCCTGCTTGTGAGGAACATGATTGTTCCTTCGACTTATTAAATTGGATGTCATCGCTTTTTTCTACCAATGACAAGGAAGAACTATTGGAAGGAATTGCATTTCTTTGCACACAAACCTTCATGGATTGACTACTTGTGTCGTCCCTGCTTCACTGTCTGGAATACAGACTCTCTCCTTTTTTTCCTCAAGCTTAAAGTGCCTTTGGCATTTTCTTCGAACTTTCCCTTTTTTTCTCCGATTTTTTTTTTTTTTTTAAAGTCCCTCACCAATATTTTAAACAATGCCTGACTTTTGAACTATGTTTTTTCCTTTTGTCTATGTCCTACTGACTTACCAGGGGGAGGGTGTTATATGGGGTTATGTGGCCCTTAGTTACATTGTCGACATTGCTAAGTTAGCATGAGTTTTGCTTGCCCTGTGCTGCTGCTTTTGCGCACGCCTCTGCTAAGAGTTTGTTTTCGCGACACTTTGCCTCTGCCCTGTACATGATAACAGATTGTTTTTCACGTTCTCAGATTTCCCTTCAATTCTGTCTGAACATAATGTGCAAGGTCGATCAACAATGTCTCTTGTTATTCTGTTCTGGTCAGTCCCTATTACCTAGACTAAACATGTTACCAACAGCTGCAATATGGAAGAATCGAGCTTTGATATGGCGTTGTTGCATGTTTTTGTAACACACTCGAAGAAAGCCGTTCCATGGAGCTGAGCTCTGCTGTTCCTATGATGTAAACCTTTGCATTGAGGCTTTCAGGTAGGGGGTCTGCTAATAACGCCTAGAGATCTTCTGTTATATAAAATAACTTCTTACTGCCAAGGGGAGGGTGATTAGGCCCAGTTATTTTGCCTTTTTCACAGTCTTTATAAAATGACGACTCCTTTTGTATTCTATGGTATTGTAACAATGCTAATGATGCTTGCCTTATGCATTTTGCTGCTGGTTGTGGTTTGCATACTGTTTTATGAATCACTATAGTCAAAATAAACATTTTGAACTTATTTAGTGACTCTAATTATTTTTATTGTGGACAAGTACGTGAGAGCGAAAGATTGTCTTGTTCCCGCGACTCTGAGGTGAGTCGGGAGTGCTCGTGTTCTGGGTTGTCTAAACATTCGTAGCTTCTTGATATTTGTAGGAGACCGAATGAGACACTATTGCTAGTCGGATGGGATTTTGGGTACTAAGGTGATAGGAGGTACACCCCAATTTACTGAGGTCCTGTTTTCTTGTGCATAGTTCTGTGTATGAGCAGAATCCCCGCAACATTACCTCTTCCTGTCTGAGCCCCTGACAATCATTTCTCTCACCCTGGGTTTAAAACTAGCCTCTTACTCTCTCTACCCTTGAGTCCCAGGACCCCAATGGCAATACAATAATACTTTTAGCTTACAGGTTGCAGCATGGGCAGGCATATGCTCTGGGAAAGTACGTGCTGCTACTGTAAAGGCCCCTGGTGGGAAAATGTGGGTGTGAAAGTTTATTACACAACTCGCCCCTTCTTTAAAAAAAAAAAAGAATATTGGCTTTATTTCTGTTCACAAGAGAAGGCATCAAAAATTAGTTTCAACAAGCACTGATTGAGGATAATATCTAAAATATGCATATCCATAGATGGGAGAGAAGAAGATTAGAAGGTACGTTCTGTCACAGCCAGTTCCCTCATCACCGATACTTGCTAACTCGTCTAATCAAATCAAAATTAATCAATGATAATATTATACTTACATCTTGCTGAGAAATGGCCGCGGGGAAGGAGCACTAACACCCGAGCTCCTGGGCACTCGGATCACCGATGCTGTGTAAATACCTGTTGCCCCCTCCTCCATTTTCCCCCCAGAGTACGAGGACTCACCGGACCGAATCCCAAGGCGGACAAGCCTGAATCTCGCTCCACCAACACCAGGAAGCGAAGTAACGAAGATCCACGCCCCGACACCTCCAGGACTGCAACTGATGCCTCAGAGGTGATCGGCGTTCAGCGGACCTCACGAGATTCAAGGACACCCCGTATTAGACCCGCGAGAGTCCCATCAAGCCAAGACCTAGGACCTCAGCTTGATACAAACATACAAAATTGTAAACTGGCACTAGAAGATCGACAAAGTAGATTGCGAGCTACGGACGAGCTCTGCACCAGAACCGCCAATGCCTGACGACAAGATGGCCGCCCCGGGCGCTGAATCTGCAAGGTGATCAAACTGCACAGATGACACATCAGCTCTCTATAAGAATTGATTGCGCTGCCGCAACACTTGCACCCCGACCCGCCGTTCGCGGATTAGAAGTGATGTGAGCCCCGTATCACAGAGACTGAATCGCGAGCTAAGGACGGAACCGCCAATGCCTGACCACAAGATGGCCACACCTGGCTCATAATCGGCAAGGCGATCAAACTGCGCAGGGGACCCATCTGCACTGTAAAAGAAGTGATTGCGATGCCGCAACACTCCCATCCCGACCCGCCGATCGCAGCTAAGAAGTGACGAGGGCCCCGTAGCACAGAGACTAACGCTCCCCCAAGCTTGGTGCCCAGCAGGCCTAACCCTAAGATGGCCGCAAAAATATAACACTCTGGATTACGGCACCGGGGAGCCACACGGGACTCAGGAGAGACCCAACCATGAAAGACCCAGGACCTAAATAAGAAATCAAACAGACACTGAGAGAACAACTAAAACACGAGCTCTACTACACACCGCCTACCCATGCTGTCTACCATCACGGCCTGACCCCATGATGGCCGCCAAGAGCTAAACCTTCGATAACTGCACCAGAGATCAGCATCAGACCCACGAGAGTCCCTGCAATCCAGGACCCAAGACCTACGCCAGAATCAAGCAGACACTGGAAGCCCAACTAAATCATATCTCGAGATACAGACGAGCCCCGGAATGAAACCTCCAGTACCTGATCACAAGATGGCTGCCCCTGGCCCAGGTCCTTTTAGGGTGTTTAAGCTGCACAGGCTGCACCTTCTGCACACTTCACTGCCTGACCCAATATGCCGGTTCGCTTGAAGGCCGCACCGAAGTAGCTCACAGAAAACTTCACTGGTGAGTTACCCCCGCCCACCCATTTGATTGCTACCCCTGCCCACCTCATATAACTGTTCCCAGGAGTAAGGCCCATCCCAGGCCGACGACTCTTGACCATATGTTACCGCACACCTTCGGACAAAGCCCTAACTCCCCCAGCCTCACCCATTTGACTTGCCACCCCTGCCCACCTCTTATGTCTTGCTCCCAAGAGGAAGGCCCCTTCCCATGTTGACGGCTTTTGACCATATGTTACCGAACTCCTTCGGACAAAGCCCTAATTCCCCCAGTGGTACCTTATCCCTACCTTCCCCTAAGTGAACCAGCCCCCTGTCCAATATAGACAATATGCCTTCTGTCACGCCAATCTACCACAACCCGCCCACACTGAACTACCTAAAACCGCAAGGCCCGAACTCCTACTCGATTAGCTTCCCCCCAACCTCTCACCCAAAGCGCAAATAAAACTCAAACACAAACTGATTAGACAGCACCCAGAAACACTATTCGCAGACATTTATCACTGCTCCTCCAAAGGCCAGATAAAAATGGATCTCATTTTCCACACTGAAAGACCCGAAGAGTGGAACCTCATCATCAGATCACAACTCCACATTTCCAAAACCACTAATTCACCCCATAGCTGCAAACTTACGATCTCAATCCCTAACCGCTCGAGGCAGACGGGGAAAACGTCTGTGACCATCTACCCAAACGGCACAGTCTTGATCCAAGCCAACAATGATAACCTAGAGGCTTTTGACTCACTCTTCCCCTCACTTCGGACTTCCCCCCATCTCACCCATCTCCCCTGCCCAACCCACACCCTCACATCGGACAGTCGGACCCTCCAGCAGAGCACACCTACCTTTCATGCGCCCCTCACCAACAGCACCAACTTTTCACCACGAGACACCACCCTCACATCTATCACCAAGAATACGGCTCCCCCTCCAATCACTCCCACATCTGTCACCAAGAACACGGCTCTCCCTCCCCCACCCGACTGTCCCCTCGACCACCCCCTCGCCTGCAACCCCCCCAAATAACAATGACCAACCGCAACTCACAGTCCAAGACTACCAACTACCTCCCTATACCCACACTCATAAAAACGCGGTTGCCACAACACGACCCTCCACACTCCGCGCCCTTGGCCCCGCTCAAAGACTACATGGGCAACTCATTATCAACAAGTTGCCAAGACAGCAGCGTCAGGCCACCCCCCTTGCGGGAGGACCCCATCCAGAACCACCCAACCCCCACCCCTGAAGCGACGGGTCAGCGTCTCACTCTGCTTGAAAGCCAGCTAGCTATTGTAATCCAGGGCTTCAAAGAAATCCTAACCAACCTTGCCTCACTCCGTAAACCATCCCTAAATCCCCACCACACCCCCTCCACCACCAACCTCACTCATCAATGGCTCCCCAAGGCTCCCCGCCCCAGTGAGATATCTACCCCCCTCTCGAATCAAAAACGTAACCAAAATCATACAAGAATAGCTATGTCCCCGAGTGAAGCGGCAGATCTTGCCTCCTCATACGACACCTCCTCTACCGCCAACCCTCAATCCAAAATCCAGGTGATCACCGGATTCGGAAGGGACCACTCCCCTCCGAAACCCCCAAGACTGCCTGCCTCCCTTACCATCATCCCCAGGGCCCCCTTTAAGAAGAATCCCACAAAAGAGGCACGCACCACCAACTGTATGCTCATTAACTGCAGATCAGCCACTAAACATGCCACAGAGCTAGCAGAATCCATACTTACCCATGACATTGACATAGCCTTCATCACCGAGACTTGGCTTAACAATTGCTCGCCACCTATCATGGACACTCTCATTCCACCAGGCTTTGCAATCATCAACAAAGATCGAAAAGACCAAAGAGGCGGAGGCATAGCAATCATTCACAACAACAACATGTCCGTGACAGAAATTGACACCTTTAACTATAACACCTTTGAATGCCTTTCTGCCAACATCAACACAAGCAACAACAAGACATTCCATTGCCATCTCCTATACCACCCCCCAGGCAACACCACCGCATTCACCGATCATCTCTCTGACCTGATTGCGCCCTGTTCACTCCGAGACGCCAACAACCTAATTCTGGGCTACTTGAACCTACATTGGAACGAAAAAAACAACTCGTCAATCCAGAACATAAATGAGCTGCTACACAGCAACAACCTTACCCAGCACTGTTCAGAAGCAACCCATAACAAAGGAGCGATCCTTGATGCCATTATCTCCCAACGCGACACTATCACAATTGATCATATCCTACCTGTTGACTGGTCCGACCACCACCTAATCCTATTCCACATCACTCAACCAATCACATATCAACCTCCCACCCAAGACCCTCCCAAATGGATGAGAAATCTTACACAGATCTCCATGTCTGACCTTGAAGAAAAGGTAAGCTCTCTCCTACCTACCTCCACTGATGATCTCTCCACAACGGAACTCACCTCTCACTAGAACTCTACTATGACTTCCATCCTAGATCAATTCGCCCCCCTGAAATTAAAAAAAAACAGGAACATCCCATACAGATCCTGGTTCAACTCTGACATCAACGCCGAAAGAAGACAACTAAGAGCCGCAGAACGACTTTGGAGGAACAACCCTTCTACAAGCCTCCACGAGCAACTCAAAGCAACCCCAAGGAAATACAAAAAACACATCAACAACGAAAAAACCACCTTCTTCTGCACCGCCCTGAACAACGCAAAAAAGAGACCCAAAGAACTATTCAACATCATCAGGCAACAAACGTCCATGCCCTCCGCTTCCTCAGGTCAGGCCTCCAAAGACCTGTGCGACAACTTCGCCAACTTCTTCAAAGACAAAATCACCAAGATTGAGCTCTCACTGGACATCAACCTCAACCCCTCATGCACTAACCCAACCCCAGAAACCGAAGCCAACGTACACACGCACCTCATGAAAGCCTGGAAATCTTTCAACCCCATACCCGAAGACGAGATTCTTAAACTGATCTCCACCTCCAAACCCGCATCTCACGCACTAGACCCTATGTCCACCCAATTGACCAAAAAGCTAAAACTCTCTCTAGCTCCTTTCTGGTGCAAGATCATAAACAGCTCCCTGAGAACCGGCGTCATACCTGACTGCCTCAAAGTCGGCCAAGTCACGCCACTACTGAAAAAACCAGGCCTTGACTCCAACGATCTGAATAACTTCAGACCCGTTTCCAATCTCCCCCTCCTTTCCAAAATCTTTGAAAAGTTCGTTCTCCTACAACTGACTCAACACATCGACAACATCAGCCTTTTAGATCCCTACCAATCGGGCTTCAGAAAAGGTTGTAGCACCGAGACCGCGATCCTTAACATCGTGGACGACATTCACAAGTCTCTAGATACTGACCAATGCTGCCTTCTCATCCTCCTGGACCTATCGGCAGCCTTTGACACGGTTGATCACAATCTACTCATCAAAGCTCTCCAAGACAGAGTAGGTGCTGACGAGGTGGTCCTACAATGGTTCTCCTCCTTCTAACACAACCGCTCCCAAAGGATAAAAATCAAAACCTACACGTCCGACCTACACCCCGTCAGCAGAGGCGTCCCCCAAGGATCAGTGCTCTCCCCCCAACTGTTCAACATATATATGGAACCCCTCACCTCAATACTCAAAAAAGCCAACATCCCCTTTCACCTATACGCAGACGATACCCAGATATATCTGGAAACCTCCTCCATTGAAGACATTCAGAGACTAAATAACACTCTCAAAGAAGTCCAAAACTGGCTATCCATAAACTAACTCAACCAAGACAAAACCGAAATCCTCCTCATCTCCAACAAAGAAGAAAACCCTCAAATCATGGAATGGCTAAAAGCAATCGATGCCCTCAACGGTAATCTCACTCTGGCCAACTCTGTAAAATCACTAGGAATCGCCCTAGACCCTAAACTGGACATGGCCAAACACATCAGGAACTCCGCGAAGAGTGCCTTCCTCAATCTGAAGCTTCTCAACAAAATAAAACCCTTCATCCCACCCAAAGACCTCAAACAAGCCACTCAATCACTGGTGATATCTAGACTTGACTATGGGAATGCTATCCTCACCGGTACAGCTAAATGCCACCTATCCCCCCTCAAAACTACTCTCAATGCTGCAGCCAGAATGGTCACCGGAGTCAAGAAATTCGATCACATTTCACCCGCACTCAAAGAACTAAAATGGCTCCCAGTAGAAATGCGTGCCAGCTTCAGAACTGCCTGCCTCACGCACAAAGCCCTCCACACAGGGAAACCTGAGTACCTGGCCTCCAAACTTAAAAAGGCCGGCCAAACAAGGAACCTCAGGAGCTCCAACTCCCTACTGCTCATCCCTATGAAAACACGCAAACAAAAAACCCCTGCGCGATCATTCGCTGGAAACGCACCCAAAATCTGGAACTCCATCCCAGTGGATATTAGGACTATCCCATCCTTTATAAAATTCAAAGAACCCCTAAAAGACCTCTTCCTCAACCGTGCCTTCCCGAACCGATAGCCACCGCTGAAGCGCACAAGCCTGCACTCCGCAGCACCATAACACTTTATTCACTAATGACCTACCTCCTCCAAGCGCCCAAACGCCCCTCCTCGTCCCCCCCCCCCGAAAATGGTTGCACCCAAGACAACGTGCACTCAGCGAGGTTTCTCAGGACTTCTGTGCCTCATTGCTGCACCACACACTGGACTTCCGAACCTACATGTATACCTATGCCCTATTTTGTGATCCCTGCATTATAAATGTTGTAAAGCGCTCCGATACCCTCGGGTCTGGCCAGCGCTATATAAAACTCCTTAATAAATAAATAAATAAATATATCAGCAATGAAGAGACATACAGATGGGTATTGCACAGAGGATATATAGATAATCATATCAGAATTAATCAGTAATGATAATATATTTTTATCAGCAATAAAAAGATATACGATAACTATTGCTCAGAGGATATATAACACACTAGTTATTAAAAAAAATTAATTGCTAGCTAAGCCCCATTCCCCGTCCCCCCGCCCCCTGGTGGCCATTGGTCCAGAGGGGCCCAGATCTTCTTTCCTCTCCTTTTGGCAATTTTGCCCTTTCGAAGATAGAGGCTGCCCTCTAGATGAAATAGTGAGAGCAGCCTAGCCAACCACTGTAGGAGGGTTAAAATTGAGCCAGGCTGCGGCAATGCAAATATGAGCTACTGCCATTGCAATAAACACCAGGTATTGTCCATCAATCCCACCTGCGCTGTCATGCACTCCCAAGAGCATTAGTTGAGGAGATAATATCACTTCAGTGTGTAAGACGGTCGGTCCGCAAAGAGCAAGATATCTCTAATGTCAGGGAGTCTAGAGCCTGAGAGCTAAAAAACATATGAACAATGTCTGCTTCCAAACTCTGACCGAGGGGGCAGGAAATACCAGTGCCCCTCCCCCAGCTAGCTATTTTAGCTGGAGTGTAGCATAAGTTAAAAAGTAATAGCTTATGGGCAAGTTCTAATGACTCATAGAAGCAGCACTCAGTGGCCCCAACTGTTCTCATCCCGTTGCCTGACTGATTTTCAAGATCGTCAGCCATGAAGCCCCCATATACTCATAAATGTGACTCATTCTACATCCTGCAGTGTTGTGGAGTAATTCAAGTAATGTTTCATTATTATATCTAAACTTCGCCCCACTTTCTGGTTAAAAAATCCCTAAACTAAGGATATTTTAAAAAGTCTCTCTTATCGAGACCAAACTCAAGTTATAGCTCCCTAAATGACAGCATTTGAATATTCTCAGAGGTCGCCAAACTTTCATATCCCTTTTGCTTCCTATCTAAGGCAATATGCATCATGAAAAATCGTTGGTATCGACTGGGACTGACACATGGGGGTATAACAATTAAATCTCCCACGGACAATCTTCTTCCTGACTATCCCCCATATTTTAAAGGCAGCTAATAAGGTCTTGAATGTTACTTTTTTTTATAGTAGCTGGGTTCTGTCATTTTTTAAAAGAGACCCTTAGCGTCCTCCCCTACCAGCAATTCATAAATGCTGGGTGTCATCTCCGCCACGTGGAAGTTGTACTGCTGTCCCCCCGCGTAGAGACTATATATATGGTAAAGCGGCAGCCCACTGATAAAACCTAAAATTTGGAATGGCCCAGACGCCTCTGCCTTTAGGCAGCATTATGAACTTTAAGGTCCTCCTGGCTTTAGCGTAAGACCAGATGAAACTAGTAGATAACTCTTACTTTTTTTTAAACCAGTGTTTTTATTAACTCAAGGGGTAGAGACCTGAAAAGGTAGAGCACATTGGGCAAAAATAGCAGTTTGATTATATTAAAGCGGCCAATTATCATGAGATGGAGATTATCCATTCTTCTAAAATCCGGTTTAATGTTATGTAGTACAGGAGAAAGTTTTAATTCTACTACCTGATCTATATTAGGGGTAACATTAACCCCTAAATAAACTGCCTCTTCCACAACCCGATCATCCTCATATTGTACATGATGGTTGATTCCCAACTGTGTCTTATTCAGGTTCAGAAGATAGACAGAAATCTTCCCAAAAATTAGGTCAACTCGCCCCTTCTACTGTAAATCGCCACAAAGCCCCTCCCCTCCCCCTGACAACCATGAAGTACCCAGTGTCACTTCAACAACGCTTCTAAGTTTCAGGGCACTGTAACTGTAGCAACAGTCAGTGGAAGGGTGCATTAAGTCAACAAGAAGGCTCAGAGGGTGAACGCACCTCTGATAAACAAATGTGGCAATAAAGGTGTATTAAATGCTCTAATATCCTCCACCTGGACGTGCAACGTAGAGGCATCTCCACTACACCTCAACTTGACCCCTCGCTCCAAACCCTGGTCCACATCGGAGCACAAATGGTAATTCAAGAGCTCTCTCACCTTGCAGGGTACTTAGCAGCACAAGGTGCATGCAAAATAGAAGCACATAAGCACATGCACACTAGGGGGCATGTTTATGAGAGGCTTGCGTCGTGCTTGAACCGCATAACATGGTACATGTGTGACGCAAACCTCTAAGTCAGATTTTTAAAGCCACTTTGTGTGGCTCTGATTGGCTTAAAAAATCTACAGTAACTCAGCGCAGCGCAAATAGCTGCTGTGCATCACTCTGCCCTGGGAACGCATTTCAGGGGCGTTGCGTGGTGTTCCCACGCAACTCCCATGGTTTTTGACACATTCCCAGATTTTCCAGTAATGGTAAACCTGGGAATGTGCCAAAAAGTTACGCCTTCTCAGGGAAGGCGTAACAACGAGAAATATTTCTATTTCTTCTTGTTTCTTTCTATTTGTGCTGCATTCTGCTGCACAAATAGAAAGAGGAATATGCCTCCCAGGATTGTTTTTTGTGCAGGAAAGTGCACCTTTCTGAACAAAAACAATCCTGCATGCAACACAGGCACCCTTGCACCATGGTGCAAGGGTGCCTGCATTGGCGCTAGGCTGCCAAAAGGGCAGCAGCGCAGGGGAAAGGACAGGAATGTGACATAATGCCTTGAATATGGAGCATTCCTGCAGTCTCTCTGTAACGCAGTGCAGCAAGGTGACTTGTTGTAGGGAAACAACCTTTACATTGCGGTCATTAGACCGCGATGCCTTTACAACGCGGTTGTTACAACGACCGCGTTGTTACAACGCAATGCCATTACTACGCAAGTCATTACATCGACTTGCAGTAGATGGCGCTCTAACATAAGGAATAGTATAGTTTACTATTCCAACACCTTCCCTACTGTTGCGTAGGCTGGAGTTGGAATAGTAAACTATATATTCCTAATGTTACGGCGCCATCTACTGCAAGTCGATGTAATGACTTGCGTAGTAATGGCATTGCGTGGTAACAACGCGGTCGTTGTAACGACCGCGTTGTGAAATGCCACGTAGTAAAAGCACGCGTTGTAACGTGCTATATTCCTTGTTGTACAGTACTGGGTCACTTTCTCATTAATCAGCCACTAGAGATATGTCAAGAGGTTTTCAATAGAAAACTATGGATCTATATATGATCTTCACAAGTATTCTCTAGTCCATGAACCCCACTGAGGCATCTAGTTTTTGCTCCCTCATGTATCCTTACTTCCATGTCCAAAACGCCCTCAACTTGCAGGGCAAAAACCTAGATATGATATGATACGATAAAATACGATATGCTATTGCAAGATATAGATTTGCACGTATGTTGGTAACTGGTGCACCTGTGGTAAAAAATCTGGGGACTCTGCTTGCAGTGTGATCCTCCTCTTCTCAGGAGCCAGCATTGATTTTCTATCCGAGAATGTAACCAGTTTAAAGTATTATGATCGGTGTACTGTACCCTGTATAAACACGCACCCTCTTTCACCAGTAAACATATAAAATGAGATTTTAAACATTTCACCGCTGGGAAAACACCAACACACTCTCGACATCTGTGTTTGCCCCACAATTATTATTATTGTTTTTTACAGGGGCTTCCAACGGGCTCAAGGAGCCCGTCGGCCAGCCGGAAGCCGGCCCGTAATCCCAAAGGGCGGTCTTTCCGTCCTTGGGATTACAATGCACGGTTTCTAGCAGGGTTTCCATACCAGCCTTTCTGACATGGAAACCCTGTCGAAAAGCGTGTTTGGGGGCCCCTAGCAGGGCCCCCTTGTGTGCGCGGCCTCCAGTTAGGGGCCGAAGGGGCCTCTATGGTGCCCCCCTGTTACTCCCTGCACTCCGTGGCAGGGATTGCAGGGATTAACACCACCTCCGATTTCCCTATGGGAGCATGTACTACAGCCGGTTTACGGCCGTAATACATGCTCCCATAGGGAAATGTTGGAATGCGACCGAACAGTGTTCAGTCATATTCTAATCAGGAGTTCGGGACTGCCGACCTGAGGTCGGTCGGTCCCAGTTCTGAGTTCTGAGACGATATCGTAATAGGCCCCATAGTATAAAACAGTACAAAAAAAGTTTAAGTCAGGAAAACTACAAATTACTATTCCCACTACAATAAATGCGACAGTAGGGAAAGCGTTGAATTGCACAGGGGTAATATTTACTATTCCCACTCCACTCAGTGCAACAATAGGGAAAGTGATGGATTGCGGAGGGGTAAAATGTATTATTCCCACTCCAGTCAGTGCAGCAGTAGAGAAAGTGTAGGATTGCAGAGGGGTAAAATTTACTATTTTCACTCCAGTCAATGCAACAGTAGGGAAAGTGTTGGATTGCGAAGGAACAAAATGTATTATTCCCACTCCAGTCAGTGCAACTGTAGGGAAAGTGTTGGATTGCGGAGAGGTTAAATTTACTATCCCCACTCCAATCAGTGCAACAGTAGGAAAAGTGTTGAATTCCGGAAGGGTAAAATTTACTATTCCCACTCCAGTCAGTGCAACAGTAGGGAAAGTGTTGGATTGTGGAGGGGTAAGATTTACTATTCCCACTGCAGTGTGTGCAACAGTACAGAAAGTGTAGGATTGCGGAGGGGTAAAATGTACTATTCTCACTTCAGTAAATGCAACAGTAGGGAAAGTGTTGAATTGCGGAGGGATAATATTTTCTATTCCCACTCCAGTCAGTGCAACAGTGGGGAAAGTGTTAGATTGTGGAGGGGTAAAATTAACTATTCCCATTCCAGTCACACTTTGAAACATTAAATACACAGTAGTTCACTTTAAAAATGTAAAAAATGTAAAAACATCACTAAATAACAAAATAAATTCATAGTTAAATAGCAAAATTATATATATCATTTTATTTTAAAAGTAAAAAATTACTTATTACAATCTTTTATACAAATTATAAATTAATACAAATATTATAATTATAATTAAAATACCAAACTATGGGGTCCATTACGATGGCGGGCGGACTTTGTCCGCCCGCCACCGCAACGGAGCCAGGGACCGCCCGCCGAAGTAGCGGCGGTCCCGCCAGGCACATTAGGATGCGCCCGCCACACAGGCGGGCGCATCTCGCATGTTTTACATTGCGGCGGGCGGTGCTGTCAGCAGCACCCGCCGCAATGTACAAAATGCATGTTGTGCTTTGCATGCACAACGTGACAGGCACCGTGCGGTGCCTGCCACCTTGTGCATGCAAATGCAGGGGGTACCATAGGTACCCCCATGTGCCCCCTCACCCCCAACATCCTGGGGGCCGCAACGGGCCCCCAAATGCGAATACCGCATGCCTTTTTATGGCGGAAATGCCACCATGAAAAGGCTCCTCACCGCCTACATCCTAATATGGATGGCGGTGTCTCACAGACACCGCCACCATATTAAACCCGTTTTCCGCACGGTCGACAAGTCGACCGGCGGAAAAGCGGCGGACGGAAAGACCGCCCGCCGCTTATCCCCCCCGCCATACTAATATGGCGGGGGGTAAATGGGTGGAGGGCGGAGGGAAATGTACGGCGGATCGCCACCGCCATGCGGGCGGTGGCGATCCGCCGTACATCGTAATGACCCCCTATATTCCCAAAATAAATTTCAACAAATAAATACAATATTTTTTTAATAAAAAAAGCACAGCACAATTAACGAATACCATAACAAAAAACGCAATTTTTTGAAATATTTAAATAGTTTTACACTTTTTATTACTAAAGTAACTTCCTACCCTAGACCTATACAAACTACACAATACACACCTAAAATACATTTATTAAATTATAATATTTACAAATTTTACATAATTATTTATCAATTAGAATATGAATAATAATTACCTAATAGTAAATTAATTATATTTAATTACCTTCCCACCCTTTATCCTTAGAAAACAAACCCGCACCTAATATATATATTGAATTTTTTTTCTTCATAATTTACATAATTAATTATCAATCAAACAATTAATAATAATGAACTAACAACAAACTATTTATATTTAATTAACTCCCCACCCTTCACCCCTACAAATACAACTGACACCTAATATATAACACAAACAATGCCTTAATCACACAATTTACATTATTTACCAATTAAATAAATGTGTGTATTAACATTAATCAAATACTATAATTAATTTCCTGCACACCCTTTACCCTTACAAAAACAACACACTAAACAAAGAAAAATTTAGTACGCAATTTACATAATTAATTATCAATTAATAAAGCAATTATAATAATAAATAATTATTAATTAATTATATTTAATTTACTGCCCACCCTATACCCCTACAAAACCCACAACCTGCACCTATAACTTAAATAAAAAAACTAATTTAATCATACAATTAACATGAATAGCTAACAATTACATAATTAATATAAATAAAAAATAAAAATCAATTAATTATTATTAAATTACTTCCCACCCTATACCCCTAGAAAACCCACAACCCACACGTAAAACTTAAATGTAATTTTTTTTTTACAATTAACAGAAATAATTTTCAATTAAACAATTAAAAATTCATTATTAATTAATTATAATTAATTTGCTTCCCACCCTGTGCCCCTATAAACCCCACATCCCGCTACAGTACTAAAAATGGCAAAAAAACTATTACATTAAATTTAAAAAGTACTAAAAATCTACAAACTATATTAAAAAACATTAACAATATTTATACTAACAATTTATAACATATATAATTGAAATATATAGTAAAACACAAAAAAATAATAAAAAATCGATATTATTAACAACAATTTTTTTAACAATCATATTAACAACAAGGGCCTGAATACGAGAGTGGTGGTCGTCCATCCGCCACATTACAACTACATGTAGTCGTATCGGCGGAGGACCACCGGCTGTGCCAGGGAACAGTCGTTCCCCAGTGGTGCGGAGCTGCGCCACAAGGTAACATGCTCAGCGGGACAGGCGCAATCCTGCTGATAATATTACGAGTTCCTGCACCGCCAGCCATTTCATGGCCGGAGCCCCGCAATGAAAAGGCTGGCGGTGCAGGAACAAAGAGAGCCCTACAGGGCCCCCATTCCCCCCGCACCATGGGGATACATTCAGGGGGGCACAAGATGTGCCCCCCTGTCTGTATTCCTCCAAAGTTCCAGCACGGCATGGACATCACTGTCCACGCTGTGCTGGAACTTTTTTTGCCGTTCTCATTGCGGTGCCTCTTTTCCAGGGACCGCCATCGGAAAGGCAAAGGACCGTCCGCCTTACACTAGTTAAACTCGTAATAAGGCGAGTGGTCCTGGTGCGGCTTTGGCGGTGCTGAGTCAGCGGAGAGCCGGCGCAGCACCGCCAAAGTCGGAATTAGACCCATAGATATTTTTGTAATCGATATTAACACTTTCTATATTTCTAACATCGATATTACTTACCTTTAAATCTATTTTCGTGTCAATGATATTTTGTCTGAATACCGATTCCCCCATTATGTGTTAATCTGTAGTATATGTTTAAATTTGGTTCATCAAATGCATGTTCAGATTTGATCCATTACGCATTAACCTTGAATGAATATTCTGATTTCCACTCAGAAATATTGAGGGCTGACTCAGATTAACACCATCATTTAAAAGTATTGGCAAGGGGATGCTGCTGTCACATGCACATGGTATGTGTAAACAGTTCCTAGTCACATGGCAAAATGTTACAGTTCTGCATCCGTTTCACGATGTGTGTAAATACAAGCTAGTCATATGATAAACTCCTATTTGGATTGTACTGTAACAGGGTGTTTAAAACCCCACCATAGTCAAATGTATAAATACAAAAACCTTTAAAATATAGGAATTTGTGAGAGCCCTTTAACTACATCGGAAAGAGGGTTGTAGGGATAATAGGTTAATACATACAGAAATGAATAGAAAAATCCTGGATTGGATGCAATCAATGGGATAAGAGAGAACTCTAAATATGGTTACAACACATGGCACAATATTAATCGTGCAGTTATCTCAACCCATTCATAGTAAAATTTAGAGGCTAATTCTGACGCAGTGGCCCACCAGTCCCATTTTTGGTTGAAACGGTATTACAATCCTATGTTTCAGACCCTGTTTCTGAGGGCCACAGTGCTGACAGGCTATTCGGCCTCAATCATGGAGTTTGAGGCCATTCACCACCAATGTCTGGAGGCCATCCCACAGTGGCTCTGCAAACTGAGGCAAGTACAAACCCTTCTGCACTTGACTGCCAGGTTAGCCATGGAGATTGTAGTATGGAACATCGAGGAGGAAATATCGAGGTCAAACAATATCGTGACCAGAATATTGGGGACCAAAATATGGAGAAAGCAAGTCCACAGAAAGAAATATAGGTTGACTATTCTTAACCCCACATCTACGTACCTTGAAGCCATATATATATTTTTAATTGCAAAAAGAACAGATGATGGACGGAATGCTGAACCAATACAACATTCACCCCCAGTCACAGGTCTGGGTTAAATCCATTGTTTTTTTGAACGCCTCGCCATTCCAGTTTAGACCCACCAATATGCAAATCAGTTTTGACCCTGCTCCCCACAGGAACAGTCCATCCCGAACTGCCATGCCAGGTCCTCCCTGGACCAGAAACAAGCATCATGGGACCGGTTTCGGGGTTTCACCCCTCATCAGCCAGGCTAGCTTGAATCTGGTGACGTAGCGAGCACGGGACGCACGTCTGGGTAAACACTTCCCACTTAGGGCGACAAAAGAAAAGGCCCCGAAACCAGTCCCAGAATGCTTGTTTCTGGTCCATGGAGGACCTGGCTTGGCAGTTCAGGCTGGACTGTTCCGATGAGGAGCAGGGTCAAGACTGATTTGCATATGGCTGGGTCCAAACTGGGGTGGCGGGGTGAGCAAAAGAACGATGGGTTAAATCCAGATCATTCTGACTGGGGGAGAATGTTTGCATTGTTCAGCAGTCCATCTATCATTTCCTCCTTTTTGCTTTTGTCGCCCTAAATGGGCAGGCTATGCCCAGAGGTGGGCCCCAAGCTCACTGCACCACTGGATTCAAGCTAGCCTGGCTGATGAGGGGTGATGCACCAAAACCGGTTCCAGGATGCTTCTTTCCAGTCCAGGGAGGACCTGGCTTGGCAGTTCGTGCTGGACTGTTCCCATGAGGAACAGTGTCAAGACTGATTTGCATATGGCTGGGTCCAAACTGAGGTGGCGTGGTGAGCAAAAGAACAATGGATTAAACCCAGATCCTTGTGACTGGGGGTGAACGTTTGCATTGTTCAGCATTCCGCCCATCATTTGTTCCTTTTGCTTTTGTTGGCCTAGGTAGGAAGGGTATGCCCAGACGTGGGTCCCGTGCTCACTGCGCCACTGGATTCAAGCTAGCCTGGCTGATGAGGGATGACGCCCCAAAACCGGTCCCAGGATGCTAGTTTCCGGTCCAGGGAGAAACTGTCTTGGCAGTTCGGGCTGAACTGTTCCCATGAGGAACAGGGTCAAGACTGATTTGCATATGGCTGGGTCCATACTGGGGTGGCGTGGTGAGCAAAAGAACGATGGATTAAACCAGATCCTTGTCACTGGGGGAGAAAGTTTACATTGTTCAGCATTCCGTCCATAATTTCCTCCTTTTTGCTTTTGTCACCCTAGGTAGGGAGGGTAGGCCCAGACGTGGGTCCCAAGCTCACTGTGCCACTGGATTCAAGCTAGCTTGGCAGATGGGAGGTGATGCACCAAAACCGGTTCCAGGATGTTTGATTCCGGTCCAGGGAGGACCTGGCTTTGCAGTTCGGGCTGGACTGTTCCCATGAGGAACAGGGTCAAGACTGATTTGAATATGGCTGGGTCCAAACTGGGGTGGCGTGGTGAGCAAAAGAACAATGGATTAAAACCAGATTCTTGTGACTAGGGGAGAATGTTTGCATTGTTCAGCATTCCGTCCATCATTTGTTCCTTTTGCTTTTGTCGTTCTAAGTGGGAAGGGTATGCCCAGATGTCGGACCCATGCTCACTGCACCACTGGATTCAAGCTAGCCTGGCTGATGAGGGCTGATGCCCCTAAACTGGTCCCAGGATGCTTGTTTACGGTCCAGGGAGGACCTGGCTTAGCAGTGCGGGCTGGACTGGTCCCATGAGGAACAGGGTCAAGACTGATTTGCATATGGTTGGGTCCAAACTGGGGAGGCGTGGCGAGCAAAAGAACGATGGATTAAACCCAGATCCTTGTGACTGGGGGTGAATGTTTGCATTGATCAGCATTCTGTCCATCATGTGTTCCTTTTGCTTTTTTCGTCCCAAGTGGGAAGGGTATGCCCATACGTGGGTCCCGTGCTCACTGTGCCACTGGATTTAAGCTAGCCTGGCTGATGAGTGATGGTGCCCCGAAACTGGTCCCGGGATGCTTGTTTCCGGTCCAGGGAGGACCTAGCTTGGCAGTTCGGGCTGGGCTGTTCCCGTGAGGTACAGGGTCAAGACTGATTTGCATATGGCTGGGTCCAAACTGGGGTGGCATGGCGAGCAATAAAACGATGGGTTAAACCAAGATCCTTGTGGCTGGGGGTGAATGTTTTCATTGTTCAGCATTCCGTCTATCATTTGTTCCTTTTGCATATATATTGTTAAGGCATGCATATGTGGAGTTAGGTAAAGAAAATAGGAAACAACCTTTACAACGCAGTCGTTACCACACAATACCTTTATTACGCGTCCATTACCACTCAATGCCTTTACCAAGCATGTGCCTTTACCATGCATGCCTTTACAATGAAATAGTAAGTATATGCCAGGTAAGTGTGTATATAATTCAATTAAATTCAACTTTATTCTACTCATGAAATAATCCCTAAAAGCATACAGAAATGTGTAAAAATGCATAAGACTGGCTAAGACTCAGTGCTAAGAATTTTTCCTAAACATGTGATAAGAAAGAAAAATAAATGCAATAAATCAGAACACACAGTGCCCAGTGACCTCACAATCACACGGAGCTTGATGAAGTAAACGCAACACCCAGATAAGTAAAAGTGGTGTGCTTGTTAAACGGTGAGAGCCAGCTCTAATGCTAGTAAGTTTGATACACTTGGGACCACATGACATTATGAATGATTTTGCAAAGTTAGCTGTTATCTCAAGGTTATCTCAAGGTTGGCCATAAAACTTACAAAAGAATCCATTAACAAGCACAAGGCATTAGGGGTGCATGCAATTAGTACGGTGTAGTCCGCATCAAGCAGAACTGGCAATGGGGCGCCGTTTATCTTGGGAACATCGGGAGTACTAGAAATTAGCGTGGTGTTGAGTTTATTGATATAAAGAATAAATAACAATGGTGGGAGCACCGCAACCTTGTTGAATTCTACACCTGATGCTTATTTCCTTTGTTACCTCTCCATTTTGCCCGAACCTGACCCTAGCCTTGGTGTTTGTGTGTAATGATGCTAATAAATGCATTAATTTAGTATCTAATCTCGAAGAGGAGTTGCCATAATTTTGTTCTATTGACACTGTCAAAGGCCATTTACAGGTCCACAAAGGTAAGGTATAAAGCAGACTCCTTTGTCACTGTGTATTTACCGATAACTAGATTCAAGTGCAGGCACTGCTCCACTGTGTCAATGCAAGAACGAAACCTAAATTGACAAACTTTTAAAATATTGTTATCTGTTACCCATTATAGTCTCCTATTGTAAACGACTCAACCGAGAATTTTAGCTGGAATGTCAAGGAATGAGATGGGGCGATAACAATTTAGTTTAGAACGGTCCCCTTTTTTAAAAATCAGGACAATCTCAGAACTGGCCCAAGAACTTGGTAAAGATTGGTAAGATTGGTAGCTTAAGTCATTTAAAAACTTTCATCAGCAGGGGTGCCCTAAGATGATGGCTACTTTTGATTAAATCAATGGGAACCCCGTCTGGCCCTGGTGCTCCCTCCCTCTCTGCCCTGCTGTATGGCAATGACCACTTCCTGTAGCGTGACCTGTACTGATGAGGAGCGATCCAGGCTTACTGGCAGCATAGGGCAATGCTCCTCCCAAGTTAAACTATTTATGTGGCAACTAATGGAAGTGGTAGTCTGATTTAGGGAGCGGATACTTGATACGGATCTTCGAAAAGATTTACTATCCTTCAACTGGGCCATGTGTGTCAATGTGTCCCACTGCTGTGTAATAATTTCATTTTGTCTCCTAGCCGTTACTTTTTTTATATTGTTTGTGCAGGGTGGCTATAGCAACATAATCTCTTGGTGTTTTGTTGAAAGACTTGCGAAGGAGATGGTTGGTCAGACAGCACTCATTATCAAGCCAGTGCAGGGTTAAATATGATGGTCTGGGGGGTCTGTAAAGAGACTGGCGGATCCTAGTGCACAAGGCGACAAAAGAGTTAACTATCATCTCTTGTCCCGTTGTCTCCTCTATACAACCCATGACCAAATCAATATTTTCAGGGATTACTTTCCCCAAAAATTTAAGTGGATCCGGTAGTTTCCAGTACAACCTGCAGTTGTTTATTGATGGAACTAGATTACAAAGCCCTGCAGAGGTTTGTAATTTCTCCCTGAATGGAACCTCAAGAGCAATTTCTATAGGATTGTGATCCCCAAAATCTGTACCAATAATTGTACCATCTAATAAAAAATCTACCAAATTTTGAGATACAAATATATAGTCAAACACTAATGAACAGTTCCTCCCCCTGTAAGTAGGCAGCCCTCATCATTGATGCCAGCATCATCCAGTGTGTTAAACAAATTGGAGGAGACAAGGAAGGCTTCCAGTTCTCTGCCTCTTTAGTCAGGTACACTAACAGTGCAGTCTGTGTCTCCCCTGTAAATGTTAGACTGTTTGGCATTAAAGTCTCCAGCCTGGCATAAGTGCTTTTAAGTGAGTTCCTATCCACTGTGGCAGAAATAAAAATCAAACAAGCCTGGAAAGCTATTATTGGGCATGTTCGCAAAGTCAATATTGTAAAAGTTTATATGACTGACCATGTCATAAGTGATGTAATATGTGAGGTCATAAGCAGTGCATTGCAGGTGCATAAGCTATAGTTAGCTCAGGTAACTATAACTGCTGAATTTCACTGGTTTTGTATGAATGAAATCTGAGCTTAACTATAACGTCCCTGTACCCTTTGGTTTTTTCAGTGAATTTCGATGTTTTTTTAACTTTTAATCCTCACTGTAACCTGTTACCTTTGAGAGTGGGTGTGTGAGTGGCTGTGTGGGTCTGTGAGTGCCTGTGTGTGTAAGTGGGTGTGTGAGGGTCGGTGTGGGTCTGCAAGTGAGTGTATGAGTGCCTTTTTATATGTGTGTGTGTGTGTGTGTGTGTGTGCGTGTGTGTGTGTGTGTGTAAGAGTGTGAGTATGTGTGTGAGTGTGTGTAAGTGGGTGTATGAGTGCCTGTGTGTGTCTGTGAGTGGGTCTGTAAATGCCTGTGTGGGTTTGTGAGTTGGCCTGTGAGTGCCTGTGTGGGTCTGTAAGTGCCTGTGTGAGTGTATGAGTCGGTGTGTGAATGCATGTGTGGGTTTGTGAGTGCCTGTGTGGGTTAATGAGTGGGTGTGTGAGTTCCTGTGTGGGTCCTATGTGGGTCTGTGAGTGGGTCTGAGAGTGCCTATGTGAGTGTCCGAGTGGGTGTCTGAGTACCTGTGTGGCTCTGTGAGTGCCTCTGTGGGTCTGTGGATAGGTGTGTGAGTGCATGTGTATGTCTGTGAGTGGGTGTGTGAGTGGTACTATGCATTGTAGGCATTTGCATACTTAGGATATTTAAAAGGGAAAACCATGGAATTTGCTCTCACCAGGAGACGACAAGAAAGAAACAACACATCACAGTCACTAGACATCAGATTGTGTTCCAATAGATCAACAATGAATGAATTCACCTCCATTAACATTTCATGTTGTTTTTCAATGTGGAATACGAGAGGAAACACACCTGCTTTGCCTTCGCCAAGCTCAAGAAGTTAGGATTGTTTGTGCTTTATTGAAGTGGAGCTTCAACTGAGGCACCTGCTATGTTTGTATTTGTAAGTGCTTCCTGTTGAGGTTTAATTTCTGTGAAATCAGCACCTGGGCGAAAATCGAACCTCATTTTTTCCAAGAAGAGTCCCCAGTTTTGTCAAAAAAGTCTACCCAACTGGAATACTTTCTTTAGGTTAATTAGTAAGTGCTACCTCGTTATGAATATGTCTCATGCATATTCTACACTGCAGCTGTGTAAAGGACCACGAGGTGTGCATGTAATTTTGGCAATGTCATTGTTCTTCAAGCGTCTTCATCCACGAATATGTGATAACGTGAATCCTCATCAAGAGAAGACAACAAGACTACAAAGAGGTGAATCTCCACCAAATAGAGGTACTTCCCCTTAACTAAATGATGTAAGTGGAGGGAGAGGGGAGTGTTAGGTGAGAGGATGTGGTCTGACGGCTAGATTGCCGACTTTGGAGCTGGGAAAACAAGGTTCGAGCCTCGGGGTCGCGTCCACATCCAGTGATTCTGGGCAAATCACTTAATCTCCCCGTGCCTACCAAAAAAAAAAAATTAATGTGTCCTTGTGTAACGTAACCGTGCCCATGTAAAGCGCTCCAATACCTTCGGGTCGAGTTCGCACTATATAAATCTGCAAAAAAAAAGTGTGCTTTGTTTGGTGGAGATGTCCACGTATTCCTCTACATCAATAACGCATCACAGAAATCTGTGGAAAATCTGTGGGAATGCACTTGAGCTTTTTGTTAAGCTGTCCATCACCGTGGGAAAAGGTGGGAAGACCTCTGCAATCTACTCGGGAAAAGGCAGGAAGACCCTTACATACTATTAAGGAAAACAGGGCATGGCCAAATTGGTGGAGCTTGCAGATGATTTTGGGCATTTTCGTACTCAGGGAAATTAAATGGAAGAATCATGGACTCTAGTCTCTCAAGAGGAGAAACAAGTAAGAAATCACTGATCACAGTCGCCCCAAATGAGATTGCGCTCCAATAGATCAATGATGCAGTCACCTCCCTTTAGGATTTCAGATTGTTTTTCAACGTGGACTATGAGAGGAAATACACTTGCTTTGCCTTCCCCAAGCCCAAGAAGTTAGGATTTATTTTTTTAAACAAGCAGAGGGGGGCCTTGTCAGCTCCCGCCAAGTGAAAGCAAACTGCGGTGTCCCGGAGGTGGGCACCCCGGCACATAGCAGGGCCGTTAATGGCTTCAGAAGGGGGGCCGTGCGGCCCCCTCTTCTTTACAATTCAGGGGCTGGCCCGGGGAGGTGGTGGTCCCTGGGACCATACATTGCCCAGGAGGGGGGCCATGCAGCCCCCCTCCCATTAATATATACATGGCCCAGAGGAAGTGATGGTCCCCGGGGCTCTTAGAGCCACAGGAGGAGGCCCTCCTCTATTTTAAATAGAGACTCGGCCAGCACCGGAGATGGGTGTCCCCGGGGCCAAATATGGCCCTGAGGAGGGGGGCCTTGTGTGCCCCTCCCCTTATTTAAAAAAAAATAAGCCCCCGGGACCTGGCCCACCGGTGGCAAATCTTCAAAGAAGCATGGGAGCCAGCGCTTTTTTTGATTTTTGAAGCAGATTTGCGACTCACTGGCAATTTAGCTGCAAAATATTTTTTTTCCCTGGCGGGGTCCCAGGAGAATCCGAGGACCAGAGCTAGGGGGTCAGGGTATTCCTACCCTGCCACCTTTTCTTTTTAAAAAAATGTTTTTTGCCTTCAAGATGGCTGCCAATTCTTCCTGGTTGAAGTGTTGGCAGCCAATCAGATTTCAACACAGGGAAAGTTGGATCCTCGGAGGATCTAGGTCCCTATATATACAAATAGTTTTTTCTTTTAATATCTCAGAAACTACTGAACGGATTTACACAATTCACAAAAAGGTCACTTTATGGACCAAGAGCTACCATTCTGCCAAATTTGGTGTAATTCCCTTCAGCAGTTCGAACTGTAGTCATGTCTGAAATCCCTACAGGAATTAACATGGGAAATGTACTTTTTTTTACCCCACCCCCTTTATCTCGGCCCCCACTTGACAGATTGCCCCCGAAACCTTCCACAGACACTTAGAATCACCGGCACACTTTTTGGGAAAATTTGTGAAGATAAGTAAACCGGCACCAAAGATATAGGCAAGTCAAAAAATGCTTTTCCTATGGAAACTAAGTCCTAACTATAACTACCTACTGGCGACCGCTGGTAGGTAATATATATATATATATATATATATATTCCACCGCACATCAATGCTTCCGCAAAGCAATCGCCTCACCCGAGCCTCTTACGATGGCGTTCCACGGCAGGATGGCGAGTCCTCAACATCACAGAACGCGCTGATTGTAAGTTGAAAAACAGCACACCGTGGCCCAATCTTTTGCAAAGCGATTTCTTTATTTGATGGTCTGACACACTCTCCGCGTTTCGGGGAAACCCCTTGATCACGAGTGGCTGTCATAGTTTGTTATTGGTTTAAATAATAAAACATGTGATCTACTGACATGGTAGACAGACTAACAAAAACGAGTTACACTTCACTCGATCGTTGTCCAAAAGTGCAAAAATACAAATGTATGGTTTTCACAATTCATTATAAACATATAATAATTCTCATATTGGAATTACAGTGAATACGAATGTCCGGCAGATTTTAGAAGCATTTGTCTACTGGCTATTCAAAAACCTGCAACTTTATTAGTCCCATATAACAGTCAAAACATATGCGTTTCCCTAACGCAATGTATCTGACCTAAATGTTCCAGTTCTTCTAAGCAAATGGGACGTTTCACCCGACCTGCAAAATTTGCATAACATCAGGCATATGCCAGAACTCCTTCCCAAGTGGAAAATTAATAATCATTCCCCAGTGGGAACCTGATTTCCTTATGATAACGATGGATGTAGCTAGTTTGTATACTAGTATAGCACACAAAGATGGGATGAGGGCCATAAGATACTTTCTGAGGAACAGACCTCTTAAGTATGCAGAACATAGTGAGATGCTGCTTGAGTTCTTGGATTTCTGTCTGCATCATAACATATTTGTCTTCCAAGATCAGATTTTTAAACAACTGAGAGGGACGGCCATGGGAGCCTGCTTCGCCCCCAGCTATGCGAACCTGTCTGTAGGCTGGTGGGAGAAGCAGGCAGCATGGTCAGATATGTGCAACAGTTGGGTGGAGAGCACAGTAAGTTGGAGACGTTACATTGATGATCTCTTCCTAATCTGGAGGGGCACGAGAGAATCAGCCCTACAATACATCAACTATCTCAATTCCAATTAACTTAACCTCAAGTTTACGAGTGAGATCAGCTCGAAGGAGGTTGCTTTCTTGGACCTGAGAGTCTTTGTAGCGGATGACAAGATACAGACAGCACTATTTAGAAAATCCACAGCAGGCAATTCAGTGCTTCATGCTGGGAGTAGTCATCCCAGCAATCTTAAGAACAGCATCCCGTATGGGGAGTTGCTGCGGATTAAACGCAACAGCACTAGAGAGGAATACTTTAAGAAAGATGCACTAGAGAGTATGAGGAGATTCGAGATGAGAGGGTACAAGAAAGGGGTCCTGAAGGAAGCCACCAAGAGAGTGGCAGAGAAGTCTAGAGCAGAAGTATTGAAAGATGAACAGAAACAACCTCCATCTGAGATAAAGAATAACTTCAGGCTTATAACTAGTTATACTAATACAGCCAGCAATGTGAGAAAAATCATGCAATCGAACTGGCACATACTAAGATCAGATGCAGTGATAGGTAAGGACTTGCCTTCTCATCCCTCTCTCACATTCAGGAAAACAAGGTTGATCAGAGATCAGCTGGTAGAAAGCTACTTACCACCACTTAAAGTGGAGAAAGTCTTCAAGGGCATTACAGGTTTCTTTCCATGTGGTAAGTGTAAGGCCTGCAGCAACAGTACTAAAGTCACCTCATACAGTGCTGCAGGCCTAAGGGATCCATTACACATTACCAAACTAATGAATTGCAATAAGACGTATGTGGTATATTGCCTTGTGTGCCCTTGTGGCCTGCGCTATACAGGTAGCAGTATCCACCCAGCCAAAGTCCGCATTTTAGAGCATCAGCGGGCGATGCAAAACTGGGATCCTAGCTACCCTGTGGCTAGGCATTTCCAAACACACCATAACAGTAACAGAAAGTTGGTTAAGTATTTTTGTATTGACCATGTATCACGTGACCCGAGAGGAGGTGACTGGGAGAAACGATTGCAGAGATTGGAATCCCGTTATATTTTAGACCTAGTAACCAAGTCTCCCGCAGGTCTGAATATGGGTGAAGAACTAGGGGTGCATCTGTAAATTTGCTTTGTTTTATTTTGTATTTTGGTCATTTGGAGAGGGGCAGGAAAAGAAATTTTATGGACATTGTCCAAGTGGCATAGTGATGTATATAGGCCCATTCAGGGCACAATTGTGAATATAATCATGTTTTGCGTATGTCGAGAGGGAGTACAATAGCCCATACAGGGCACAATGTTTGAAATGAGGTGTGATCGATGGCCCATTTTAGGGCGATATTTAAAGTGTAAATAAGTGACGTCTTGCAGATATGGCAAGATGGGTGGTCCAATTTGGATTAGTAGACGCAACAAGGGGCAATGGTGCATATATATGCATGTTCTACCGCATTGTGACGGTATACGGACTGTAACGTGAAAACTAACAATTGTGTTCAAGAATGAAATTTCCAATTGTAACCACCATGGCATCTCGTTTGCTGATAAACATATGTCAGGACTGTAAACTGCAACATTGTAAAGCATTGTAACCCTGTGCTCAACAAACACGCACAAAGTGAAATGTCAAAAGCCACTCAAGTATGGCGTGAGAGAATGTTTTTCTCGCCTGACCTACGATGCCTGACCTCCAATTAATGTTGAGTGTATATAATGAGGTTAAACGCGGCGGCCGCCAACACTGAGGAAGGGGTACCGCTGAAACGCGTTTGTTTGTTTATCTAAGTGCCAATAAATCCTGACTTGGATTATACCCCCCGCGAGTGCTCGTAACAGTTTTTGGAGCCTTTATATATATATATATATATATATATATATATATATATATATATATATCACGCTCTCCGTCGGCGCTCGGATTCTCCTCCATACCACGGACACGGACCACAGAGTAAGTTCCTTAAAGATTTATTGGGATGCCGCCATAACGCGTTTCAACTCGCAAGGAGCCATATATAAATATAAATATATATTTATTACCTACTGGCAGTCTCCAGTTGGTAGTTATAGTTAGGACCTTGTTTCTATTCAAAAAGCGTTTTTTCTTTTGCCAATATCCTTGGCGCCGTTTAACGAATGTTCCCAAAATTTTCAAAACTAATGGGGCAGTCAGGTCAGTTGCGGTGTTAAAAAGTTTTGGGGTGATCCGTCAAGCAGGGGCCAAGAAAAAGGGGGGTCCCAAAACACGTTTTCTCCATGTTAATTTCCATAGGAAACTTTAACACGGCTACAGCCCAACTGCTGAACGGAATTACACCAAATTTGGCAAAAAGGTAGCTCTTGGTCCAGAAATCCCTCTTTTTGTTAAATGGTGTAAATCTGTTCAGTAGTACATGAGAAATGTAAATATTCCTCAGATATATAACTGTGGCCACAGTGGATCCGAGAACCCTTCCGATCTGGTGGCTGAGACCTGATTGGCTGCTCACACTTCAAACCAGGAAGGGTTGACAGCCGTCTTGTGACTCGGTTAAACCGAGTCACAAGAAAAAAGTTGAAAAAAGGTTAAAAATCAAGAAAAGGGGGAAGGGTAGAAACACCCTGCCCCCTAGGCTTGCTCAGGCGGTCCCACAGGGACCCCCAGGGCCCACAAAAGCTTTTGGTGTTTTTTATTTTCAGCGGGAGTTGAGTTGGTTCCGCGAATCCGGACGAAACTCTTTTAAAAAAATGAAGCGTGGGCTCCTGCGCTTTGTTTAATTATCCCCCCAGGTGGGCCAGGTCCTGGGGTGCAATCATCAAAATACATCGCCTCCTTGGGGCTATGTTCATTAAATGTGGGGGGCCACATGGGTCCCCCAGGGGCTGCCACCGAACCGGGGCTTTATTTTTTAAAGAGATGCCCCCCCAAGCAGTCCTGGGGACCGTCACCTCCTCGGGGCTAATTTTGTTAAATGCAGGGGGGCCACACGGCCCCTCTGCAGCCACGGGGTCCACCACCTCCCTGGGGCTATCTTAATAAATAAAGTGTGGCGGGGCTCGAGCCCCCCCCACACAGCCCCGTGGACCACAACCTCCCCGGGGCTATTTCCAAGATGGTAGGGGGGCCACGTGCCCTTCCTCCTGGAGCCGTAAATGGCCCTGGGGACTGCCACCCCCCAGGGCCGGCTCCAGCAATGTCCCGGGGTGCCCACCCCTGGGACATTGCAGTTTGCTATGGCATGGTGGGAGTACTGTTCCCCCCATGCCATAGCAAACTCTACTTCGCTTCATGGAAGCAAGAGCATGAAAAATGCTCTCGCTTCCATGAAGCAAAGCAGAATTGCATTTGGGCAGAGGAAGCTGAATGTTTGCAACTCCCTCTGCCCAAAAGCAATGCCAGCTCCTGTAGGTGGCAGAGACTGCGGGGGCCTTGGGCACCCCCGCGGTCCCTAAGGATGTGGCCATGCCTCAGGGGATGGGGTCCCCGGGGCTATATCGGTCTCAGGAGGAAGGCCACATGGCCCCCCTCCCCAAATTTTTTTTTTTTTTAAATAGAGGGCAGGACCCAGGGGTTGGGGTCCCTGGGGCCAAAAAACTGGCCCAGGGAAGGGGGGCCACGTGGCCTCCCTTCCTTAAAAGTAAGGACTTTTTTTTAAAAAAAGGCCAGGCCCCAGGGGATAGGGTCCCCAGGGCCAAACTCGGCCTAGGAAGGGGGGCCGCACGGCCCCCCTCCTGTTTAAAAAAAAATAGCAAAGGGCCAGCCCTGGGGTACGGGGTCCCCGGGGCAGAAATCGGCCTCAGAAGGGAGGCCCCGTGACCCCCCCTCCCATTTTATTGTGGGTATAAATGGGTCAAGCCCCGGGGGATGGAGTCCCCGGAGCCCAAATGCATCAAGGGACGGGGGGCCACACAAAAACAAATGGAAGCCGGCAACTTTCCGAAGCCCTGCCCCCTTTCTTCACTATTCTGCAAACGCACCTCCTGGCACGTTCTTGGTTGGAGGCTGACGTGCCCTTCATTGCTGAGGGTCGTTAGGGGCCAAATAGCCCACTTGTTACCTCCAGAAAGCCCCACACATCTGAATTGCTGAGAGGTGGTTGGAGGCCACACCCCTTTTTCCACCACTCTGCAAACGCACCTCTCGGCACACTGCTGGTGGGGTGATGAGGTCCCCTTGCCTCTGGAGGGTCTCAGAAGTAAAGTAGACTTCATCCACCAAGCAGCAGTGCTCTAGCAGAGTGGTGGAGAAAGAGGGCAGGCCTCTGACCACCTCTCAGCAATGCAGAAGTGTGGGGCTTACTGGAGGTAACAGGAGGGTTAGCTGGCCCCCAGGGACCCGCAAGAGGACTTCATCCCCCAACCAAGAGCGCGCCAGGAGGTGCATTTGCAGAGTGGTGGAGAAAGGGGCGTGGCCTGTGACTACTTCTTTGCAATCCTACTATGTGTGGGGCTTACTGGAGGTAACAGGTAGGCTAGTTGGCCCCTAAGGACCCCCAGGCACAAAGGGGACTTCATCCCCCAACCAATAGCGCACCAGGAGGTGCGTTTGCAGAGTGGTGGACAAAGGAGGCGCAGCCTGCTATCAGAACTTAGCAATCCTGCCTTGTGGGACTTACTGGAGGTAATAGGAGGGGTAGTTGGCCCCCAAGGACGTCCTTGGGGGCCAACTACCCCTCCTGTTACCTCCAGAAAGTCCCCCACAGTGGGATTGCTAAGAGGTCTTCAGAGGCCACGCCCCCTTTTCTCCACCACTCTGCAAATGCGCCTCCTATCGCACTACTGGTTGGGGGATGAAGTCCACTTTACTCCTGAGGGCCCTTGGGGGCCAAGAAGCCCTTCTGGTACCTCCTGTAAGCCCTACGCAGCGGAATTCCTGAGCTCTGGTTGGAGGCCAGCTCTCTTTCTCCACCACTCTGGAAACGCGACTGCTAGTTAAAAAACCTCAGAAATTCACTGAAAAAAACCATAGGTTTCAGGGACGTTATAGTTAGAAATTAGCATTTAAAAAAACATAGAAATTCACTGAAAAAAACACAGGTTTCAGGGACGTTATAGTTATAAATTAGCATTTAAAAAACCTTAGAAATTCACTGAAAAAACCACAGGTTTCAGGGATGCTATAGTTAGGAATTAGCATTTAAAAAACATTAGAAATTCATGGAAAAAACCAAAGGTTAGAGGGACGTTATAGTTAGTCTGACATTTCACTCGTACAAAACCAGAGAAATTCAGCCGTTATAGTTAGCTGAGCTAACTATAACTCGTGCCCCCGCAATGCACTGCTTATGACCTCACATATTACATCACTCATGACATGGTCAGTGACATCACTGATGACATCACTGATGACATCTCAAATGACATCACTGATGACATCAGTGATGACATCGTCTACAGCATCTCTGACGCACCGACTCACACCCCTATAGAATCTTTTATACACCTACTGCCATTCCCACAGAACCATTCACAGAGCCATACCAGTACTTACACACCCACTCACTGATTCATTGAGCTATACACACATGCACTCTCTCACCCATACTGCCACTCATAGACCCACTCACTCACTAATACAGCCATTGACATTTGCACTCATACAGCCATACAGGCGCTCACACACAGAGTGAGTCACCCATTGAACTACTCACACACCTAGACACTCACCCATATAGTCAATCATACAGTCACTTACTCACCCAAACAGATAAACACCCACCAACTTACTTACTCATACAAATAGTAACACATACTCACTCACCTATACAGTCACTGACAGAAGCATGCACTCATCTATATAGCCACTCTCACATTCACTCAATCATGCATACAGTCACTCATATGCCCTGTCACTCATGTATACTGCCTTTCACATACTCACTTACTCATCCATACTCACACATGCACTCAATCACCAACACAGCCATACAGACATTCACTTACCCACACAACTTTTCACTCACGCAACAGTACCCCATACAGCCACTGGCTCACCCACTCACTGATCCATACAGGCAGTCAGACACCTCCTCACCCACATACACAGACACCGAGACAACCATAGATGTAGTCAGACAATCAATCAATCACCCATATAGCCATTCACGCACCCACTAACACACTCATACACCCACTTAGGCATTAACTGACAGACAGATGCACACATCCACACAACCAGTCACTCACCCATACATTCACTGAGACACCTAATCCCTCAGTCACGCACCCACTGAGTCATACATTCAGTCACTCATAAACTCACTGATTTACCAATACACCTTGCTATATATATTTAACACTCATAAACTTTTTAAAAACACTCACAGTCACTGGATGATGTCATCACTGATGTCATCAGTGATGTAATTTGAGATGTCATCAGTGATGTCACTGACCATTTCATGAGTGATGTAATATGTGAGGTCATAAGCAGTGCATTGCGGTGGCGCGAATTATAGTTATCTCAGCTAACTATAACGGCTAAATTTCTCTGGTTTTGTACAAGTGAAATGTCAGACTAACTATAACGTTTCTCTAACCTTTCCTTTTTTTCCATGAATATATATGTAGTCACTGAAAAAAACAAAGGTTACAGGAACATTATTGTTAGGCTCACATTTCACGCGTACAAAACCAGAGAAATTCAGCAGTTATAGTTGCCTGAGCTAACTATAACTTACGCCCCGCAAAGCACTGCTTATGACCTCACATATTACATCACTCATGACATGGTCTGTGACATCACTGAAGACATCATCATTTTTTTCTAAGCGTTTAGGATTGTTAAACATATATAATAGGCTACTACAAAAGTTAAATTAGTATACTATGTGTACTACTAATGAATGATACTACTTCTAAGATAGTATAAGAAAGTGGCTGTGTGACTGTGGGTATCCGTGTGTGACTGGGTGTCTGGGTAGCTGTATGGGTGTGTGATGGGGTATGTGAGTGGTTGTATGAGTGTGAGAGTACATGTGTGGGTGAGTGAATAGGCTGTATGGGCATGCTTGTTTCTGACCTTTATTCAACCTCTTGCTGCTCGTTTCTCATCTTTATTTAGCCTCTTTCTGCTTGTTTCTCACCTTTATTTTGCCTCTTTCTGCTCTTTGCTGACCTTTATCTTGCCTCTATCTTCTCGTTGCTTACCTTTATTCTGCGTCTTTCTGCTCGTTTCTGACCTTTATTCTGCCTCTTTCTGCTCGTTTCTGACCTTTATTCTGCCTCTTGCTGCTCGTTTCTGACCTTTATTCTGCCTGTTTATGCTTGTTTCTCACCTTTATCTTGCATCTTTCTGACCTTTATTCTCCGTCTTTCAGCTCGTTTCTGACATTTATTCGGCCTCTTGCTCCTCGTTTCTGACCTCTATTTTGCCTCTTTCTGCTCACTTCTGACATTTATTCGGCCTCTTTCAGCTCGTTTCCCACCTTTATCTTGCCTCTTTCTTCTTATTGCTTACCTTTATTCTGCCTCTTTCTGCTAATTTCTGACCTCTATTCTGCCTTTTTCTGCATGTTTCTCACCTTTATTCTGCCTCTTGCTGCTCATTTTTTACCTTTATTCTGCCTCTTTCTGCTTGTTTCTCACCTTTATCTTGCATCTTTCTGACCTCTACTCTGCCTCTTTCTGCTTGCACTGGGACCGCGGGGGGAGCTTTAAGGCCCCCGTGGTCCCAGTTGGCTCCACACCTCCTGCTGGAGCCAGCACTGCTTTGCACGCAGGAAGCTGCTGGAAATGTGGATCCCTGCATCCGAGAGCAATCATTTCATCTCTTTCCCTGTCCTTATGTCTGAGGGCAGGGAAAGAGATAAATCCTCCGCTTCCATCGGGTGGGAGCACTTTGGCTACTCCCGCCCACTGGAACCAGAGAGTTTGCTTTGGCTTGGCGGGATCTGTCAAAGTTCCCTCCAAGCAAAAGCAATCAGCTACGTCCTGGGGTGGGCAACCCGGGACATAGACGGTGTCGTCCCTGGGGGAGCCATAATTGGCTCCTGGAGGGGGCCGCGCAGCCCATCGCCTTTACTTTTTAGGGCTGTGGTAGTCCCTGGGGCCCTATGTGGCTCAGGACAGGGGCCGCTACCTACTGGCGGTTGCCAGTAGGTAGTTATAGTTAGGACCTAGTTTCCATAGAAAAAGCGTTTCTTGATTTGCCAATGTCTTTGGCGCTGTTTTACGAATCTTCGCAGAATTCTCTAGACTAATGGCCCGCTCACTTCAGCTCCTGTGTTGAAGGTTTCGGGGTGATTCGTCAAGCGGGGGCTGAGAAAAAAGGGGGTCTCAAAACGCGTTTTCTCCATGTTAATTTCTATAGGAAACTTTAGACAAGGCTACAGCCCGAAATGCTGAACAGAATTACGGGGACTACCACCTCCTCGGGGCTTTAAATCTGATGGGAGGGGGGCCGCGTGGCCCTCCTCCAGGAGCCCTCAGTGGCCCTGTGGACCGCCACCCTCTAGGAACGGCTCCAGCAATGTCCCAGGGTGCCCACCCCCGGGACATTGCAGTTTGCTATGGCATGGTGGGTGCACTGCTCCCGCCATGCCATAGCAAACTCTGCTTCACTTCATTGGAGCGAGAGCAGGAAAACTGCTCTCACTTCCATGAAGCGAAACAGAATTGCTTTTGGGCAAAGGGAGCTGCATGTTAGCAGCTCCCTCTGTCCAAAAGCAATGCTGGCTCCTGCAGGAGGCAGGGAGCCGGCAGGGACTGCGGGGGCATTGGGGCTCCCCCGTGGTCCCCAACATGTGGACATGCCCTGGGGGATGGGGTCCCCAGGGCCAAAAATGGCCTGGGAGGGGGGTCAAGCGGCACCTCTCACTTTTTTTACATTAAAAAAACAATGGATGGGGTCCCTGGGGCTGATATCGGGTTGTGGAAGGGGCCAGAAGGCCCCCCCTCCATTATAAAATTAAAATAATAATGAAAAATGGCTAAGCCCCGGGGATGAGGTCCCCAAGGCCGGAAATGGCCTGGGGGAGGGGGGTCACCCGGCCCCCTCCCTTAAAAAAAATATATATTGTTAAAAATTGCCGGGCCTTGGGGGATGGGGTCCACGGGCCGAAATGGGCCCATGGAACTAGGGGTCAATCATTTTTTTTTCTCTCGTGATAGGAGTCACAAACCTATTGTGGATCTCAGTGCGGCCCCCAGTGTAACTTCGCAGTGATTCGTGAATCCTTCTCAAATAAATAATTAAATAGTATACAATTTATAAGGTAGTGTTGCAGTTGTGAAGTTTTTTGTAGAGCTAGTGAGATTGAAGTTCATAAAAACATTAAAATTGAGAGAGCTAGAAAAAATATTTAAAAATATAAATTATAAGTTAAAATTGGAAAGTGAAATGTGTTGAAGTATGGGCTCGCGAATCCAGAAAATATTTAGAAAGAGTGTACATGCTTAAAAATACATATCTTTTACTGTTGGGTTATAGGTTGGCTCTAAGAAGAGCCGTTGTGTTCATTATGACTCTGTTCCAGCTACATGTAAATCCAGATGCACAGCTAAAGGTTGTTCAGAAACACTCTGTTTCCTTCATCTGTGAAGTGAACTCCATCACTTCTGTAGATGTTATGCATGTGAAAATGTAGGTTGTTGTTGTAAAAAGAGCCCATGTTATGGTCTCTGAGGTAAGCAGAAACAGCTGTATTGACATTCTTCCTAGCTTTCTCAATCTGTGGACAGAATTGATTTGACCACATTTCTGTCTTTGGCGTATATTGGAGTATACAAAGACAGTGTGAGGGAAAAGTGACATCAGTTGTGAAAAGGTATCCTTCATTAGGATTTCCAATCCTACCCCAGTTAATGTGCCGAGGTCATTGCCACCACAGTGTACAATCATGAGGTCAGGGGGTTGGAGATGCAATAATGTTTTAACCAAAGGCATCAATTGGTGCCACTTTAATCCTCTCTGTGCAAACCATTTAATATCCACATTTTGCAAACCTAGTTCTTTGTCAATACCTCTGTGTTCAGCATACATTTTGCACCAGAAAACATAGCTGTGCCATACAATCCATACTTTAAGCATTTTGAAGGGATGTCTGGAAGGAATCAAAAAATGTCTGTAGCTGAGGTAGTCAGTTGGTAGAATGAGAGGTATCTAAAATGGAGGAGAAGATGCTGTTTTTGAGAAAAACGACAACTGATTGGCTGTTCATCTACATTGTGCATTCAAAAATAGGATGCATGTTACTTTGCTGAACAAGTATGTTTCTGATTGGTTATGGAAACAAGTTTGAAAGGTACAGTAGAGTCGATAAGCTAATATTATGCAAAAGTCAACCACACCATCTGTTTGCATTTGTAAGCTAGTGTGTTGCATTTCAAGATATGGTGAACTTGTGGCCTGCTGGTACAGTTGAATGTTGCAGAAAGTGTTACTATGGAAACTAGTATTAAACAGAATGGGGGAGGGTTGAAACTTAACTGTGGTTTTAAAATATGAAATTCTAAGTTAAATATAAGTGATATGCTACTGAAGTAAGATTTCCCAAATCAGTACTATGTTTTGAAGTGGTGTGTTCTTAAAAAATAATAGTAGTATTATTGGAAATAGGTTTTTGAACTCCCGTAAGGGTTCGCGACTCCTTCGCGATGCTGCACTGCGGCACCGCAGTGGAGTCGCGACTCCAATAAATTACAGAAGAATATTGGGTAGGTTTAGAAGAGAGTAATAATGGGTTAATATGTTTAACAATAGAAATGGGTTTTAGAATTTGAAATACTGAAGGGAGCATTTTGATTTGTTACTTACATTCATTTGTGTGCAAAATGAGAGGGAAGGTTTGCCATTACTGGTTTTACCTTGTTGAGAGTGGTGCAGTACATTTATTGTATTGGAAAGAAAATCTTTTAGGAGTTTCTGACATTTTCACAATCTGTATTAGTATTTCAGAGGTGAGTTACATATGTTTAAGGTGTGTTATGTATTGCGTAGGAGTGGTTCAGTGTTTGTAATGATTATTTCTAAAGCTTGCAAAGCATTAGAAAAATGTGATGTTTGAAATATGTTACCAAATTTAAAAATGTGTATTGTAGTTTGTTGTATTGTACTGAAATGAAGATTGAAATAGGTTTTGTATACTAGTATGTGTGCTTCCTGAGTGTCTAATGAAAGTGGTAGAGAAAACTGATGTTTAAAACATGTTCACAGATGTATTAAACTGTATCCCAGGGTCTACGCATGCAGTCATCCAATCACTCAGGCACTACCCATGCCCTCATCCTAAAGACTCAGCCACTAGCCATGCACTCATCCATTCACTGAGGGACTACCCATGCACTCATCCAATGATTGAAACACTCATTCAATCATGTAGACATTACTCTAGCACTGTTCCAATCACGCAGGTGCTACCCATAGACTCACCCATTCACCCAGGCACTACCCATGCACCAATCGAATTACCCAGGGACAACCCATGCAGTCATTGAACCTAACAGACACTATGAATGCACTCATCCAATCACACAGGGACTACCCATACACTCATTTATTCACTCAGGTACTACCCATGCACTCATCCAATGACTGATGCACTACCCTTGCTCTCAACCATTCACTCATGCACTACCCATACACTCATCCAGTCACGCAGGCACTACACTTGCACTGATCCATTCACTGAGGAACTACCCATGCACTCCTCCATTCACTCAGGTACTACCCATGCACTCATCTGTTCACCCAGTCACTAACCTTGCACACATCCATTCACTCAGGCTCTATGCATGCAGACATCCCATCACCCAGGCACTACCCATGCACCCATACAAAGACTCAGCCAGTACCCATGCACTCATCCATTCACTGAGGCACTACCCATGCACTCATCCAATCACCCTGGCACTAGTCTTGCACTCATCTAATCACTGAAGAATAACACATGCGCTCATCCATTCACTCAGGCACTACCCATGCACTCATTTAATGACCGAGGCCCTACTCTTGCACTCAAGCATTCACTGAGGAACTGCCCATGCGCTCCTCCATTTACTCAGGCACTACCCATGCACTCATCTATTAACCCAGGCACTAACCTTGCACACATCCATTCACTCAGGCTCTATGCATGCAGACATCCCATCACCCAGGTACTACCCATGCACCCATACAAAGACTCAGCCAGTACCCATGCCCTCATCCATTCACTGAGGCACTACCCATGCACTCATCCAATCACCCTGGCACTAGTCTTGCACTCATCTAATCACTGAAGAATAACACATGCGCTCATCCATTCACTCAGGCACTACCCATGCACTCATTTAATGACCGAGGCCCTACTCTTGCACTCAAGCATTCACTGAGGAACTGCCCATGTGCTCCTCCATTTACTCAGGCACTACCCATGCACTCATCTATTAACCCAGGCACTACCCTTGCACTCATCCATTCACTCAGGTACCATGCATGCACTCATCCATTCACTCAGGTAGTACGTATGAACTCATCCAATCACTCCTCTTTCTGCACGTCACTTGGCTCTTTCTGTGCTTTTCTTCCTCTTTCTGCACCTCTCTAGCCTCTTTCTGTACCTCTTAGCTCTTTCTGCACCTCTTTTGCCTCTTTCTGCACTTTTCTTGCTTCTTTCTGCACCTTTCTTCCTCTTTGTGCATCTCTCTTGACTTTTTCTGCACTTCTCTTGACTCTTTCTGCACCTCTGTTGGTTCTTTCTGCACTTCTGTACCTTCTTTCTACACTTGTCTTGCTTCTTTCTGCACTTCTCTTGCTTCTTTCTGCATCCCTCTTGCCTCTTTCTGCACTCCTCTTTCCTCTTTCTGTACCTCTCTTGCCTCTTTCTACACTTCTCTTGCATCTTTCTGCACTTCTCTTGCCTCTTTCTGCACCTCTGTTGCTTCTTTCTGATGTTTTCCTGCCTTTTTCTACACCTCACTCTCTTCTTTCTGTACCTCTGTTACCTCTTTCTTCACTTCTCTTCCCTCTTTTTATACTTCTCTTGCCTCCTTCTGTACCTCTCTTGCCTCTTTCTGCACCTCTCTTGCCTCTGTCAGCACTTCTCTTGCCTCTTTTTGCATCTCTGTTGCTTCTTTCACCACTTGTCTTGGTTGTTTCTTAACTCCTCTTGCTTGTTTGTGCACCCCGCTTCCTTCATTTTGCACCTTTCTTGCCTCTTTCTGCATCTCTCTTGTCTTTTTCTACATTTCTCTTGCCTTTTTCTGCACCTCTGTTGGTTCTTTCTGAACTTCTCTTCCTTCTTTGTGCACTTGTGTTGCTTCTTTCTGTACTTCTCTTGCTTCTTTCTGCATCCGTCTTGTCTCTTTCTTCACTCCTCTTCCGTCTTTCTGCACGTCTCTTGCCTCTTTCTCATCTCTCTTGCCTCTTTCTGTACTTCTCTTGCTTCTTTCTGCACCTGCCTAGCTTCTTTCTGCACTTTTATTGCCTCTTTCTGCACCCCTCTTGCCTCTTTTAGCAGCTCCTTTGCCTATTTGTGCACTTCGATTGCTTTTTTCTGCATTTCTCTTGCTTTGTCTGCACTGGTCTTACTTCTTTCCACACATGTCTTGCCTGTTTCTGCACCTTACTCTCTTCTTTATGTACCTCTCTTGCCTCTTTCTGTACCTCACTTGCCTCTTTCTGTACCTCACTCTCTTTTTTCTGCACCCCTCTTGCCTCTTTCTGCACTCCTTTTCCCTCTTTCAGCCCCTCTCTTGCTTCTTTCAGCATCTCTCTTGCTTCTTTCTGCACTCCTCTTGCCACTTTCTGCATCTCCCATGCCTTTTTATGCACTTCTCTTGCCTCTTTCTGTGCCTCTGTTGCTTCTTTCTGCACTTCTTCTGTCTTTTTCAGCACTTGTCTTGCCTATTTGTCCATCTATGTTGCCTCTTTCTGCACCTCTCTTGTTTCTTTCTGCACCCCTATTGCCTGTTTGTGCACTCTTCTTCTCCTTTTTCTGCACCTTTCTTGCCTCTTCCTGCATCTCTCTTGACTTTTTCTGCACTTCTCTTGACTCTTTCTGCTCCTCTGTTGGTTCTTTCTCCACTTCTCTTGCTTCTTTCTGCACTCCTGTTTCCTCTTTCTGTACCTCTCTTGCCTCTTTCTACACATCCCTTGCGTCTTTCTGCACTTCTCTTGCCTCTTTCTGCACCTCTGTTGCTTCTCTCTAAAGTTATGTTGCCTTTTTCTGCACTTCACTCTCTTCTTTCTGCACCTCTTTTACCTCTTTCTGCACTTCTCTTCCCTCTTTCTCCACTTCTCTTGCCTCTTTCTGCACCTCACTTGCCTCTTTTTTTTACTTCATTTGCCTCTTTCTGCATCTGTCTTTTCTTTTTCTGCACTTTTCTTGTCTCTTTCTGCACCTCTGTTGGTTCTTTCTGTACTTCCCTTACTTCGTTCTGCACTTGTCTTGCTTCTTTCTGCACTTCTCTTGCTTCTTTCTGCATCCCTCTTGACTCTTTCTGCACTGCTCTTTCCTCTTTCTGTACCTCTCTTGCCTCTTTCTATACCTCTCTTGCGTCTTTATGAACTTCTCTTGTCTCATTCTGCACCTCTGTTGCTTCTTTCTGAACTTCTCTTGCCTCTTTCTGCACTCCTCTTGCATCTTTCAGCAGCTCCCTTGACCCTTTGTGCACTGCTGTTGCTTCTTGTTGCACTTGTCTTGCTACTTTCTGCACCTCTCTTGCTTGTTTCTGCACTCCTCTTGCCTCTTTCTGCACCCCTCTTCCCTCTTTCTCCACCTCTCTTGCCTTTTTATGTACCTTTCTTGCCTCTTTTTGCACTTGTCTTGCTTCTCTCTGCACCTCCTTTGCTTCTGTGTGCTCTTCTCTTGCTTCTTTCTGCACCTCTCTTGCAAATTACATTCTGAGCAGTTGGTGAATACTGAAGCTGCAAGATAAAAGTGAAGTTTAAGACATGTTGGTAGAGGGATTACTGATTAGGCTACTTCTTATAAGTCTGTGGTAAGGTACACTTGAAGTAGACCGTATAAATTTAGATGTGTGCTTGAAATGGGAAGTGTAGTGTGTGCAGTTTTAAGTTCTGCTTGAAATCGTGACTGAGGTATGTGTCTACTTGTACATGTATTGTCACATGTGTTATGCATCTGAAGATGCTGGCTTAAAAAGCTGGTAGTTTCTCCTACAGGTGGAGAAATCTTTTTAGTTCTGTTCTGTCATTTGGTCGCAGAGAAAGATGTTTCTTACATATGTAGGTGGTATAGAGCCCCTGAAATAGACTATTCACTACCCATGTGCACTGTTTTATGAGTAGACAGGAATACATACACTTTCTTGTACATAAATTTAGAGAGAATGCGGTCTGAAACACAGGTATTCAAGTACTTGTATGTTTCTTTTTATGTATCATGGGATTAGCAAAAGGTACAGACACACACACATGAATGCTTACTGGAATAGGGTCAGACTTACAAGAGTGATATGTGGACGATTGCTGTTTTAAATTTCCCTACGCCAAACATTCAGAGTCGTTAGTGAATAGTGAAGCTACACAACAAAAGTAAGGTTTAAAACATGTTGCGAGAGGGATTACTGATTAGGCTACTTCGTATGAGTGTGTGGAAATTTATAGTTAAAGTACGCTGTAGAAATGTAGGTGTTTGCTTGAAATGGGAAGTGCAGTTTCTTAAATTTAAAGGTCTGCATGCTCTCGTGACTGAGGTATGTGTCTACTTGTACATATATTCCCATACGTGTTATGCGTCTTAAGATGCTAGCTTAAAAGCTGGTAGCTTGTTTTACAGGTGGAGAAATCTTCTCAGTACACCTTTCTTTGTCTTTCTGCATGTCTCTTCATCTTTCTCGAGTTCTCTTGCTTCTTTCTGTTCTTTTCTTGCCTCTTTTTCTACTTCTCTTGCGTCTTTCTGCACTTTTCTTGCTTCTATGTGTACTTCTCTTGCTTCTTTCTGCACCCCTCTTCCCTCATTCTGCACATTTATTGCCTCTTTCTGCTCCTCTCTTGCCTCTTTTGCACTTCTCTTCCCTCTTTCTGTGCCCCTCTTCCCTCTTTCTACATGTCTGTTGCCTCTTTTTGTACCTCTCTTGCCTCTTTCAGCACCTCTCTTGCCTCTTTTTGCATGTCTGTTGCTTCTTTCAGCACTTGTCTTGGTTGTTTCTGAACTCCTCTTACTTGTTTGTGCACCCCTCTTCCTTCTTTTTGCACCTTTCTTGCCTCTTTCTGCATCTCTCTTGCCTTTTTCTACATTTCTCTTGCTTATTTCCGCACCTCTGTTGGTTCTCTCTGAACTCCTCTTTCCTTTTTGTGCACTTGTGTTGCTTCTTTCTGCACTTCTCTTGCTTCTTTCTGCGTCCGTCTTGTCTCTTTCTGTCCTCCTTTCATCTTTCTGCACGTCTCTTGCCTCTCTCTACATCTCTCTTGCCTCTTTCTGTACTTCTCTTGCTTCTTTCTGCACCTCACTCTCTTCTTTCTGCACCTCTCTAGCGTCTTTCTGCACCTCACTCTCTTCTTTTTGCACCTCTCTTGCCTCTCTCTGCACCTATCTTGCCTCTTTCTGCACCTCACTCTCTTCTTTTTGCACCTCTCTTGCCTCTCTCTGCACCTATCTTGCCTCTTTCTGCACCTCTCTTGCCTCTTTCTGCACTTCTCTTGCCTCTTTCTGCACCTCACTTGCCTCTTTCTCCACCTCTCTTGCCTCTTTCTGCACCTCTCTTGCCTCTTTCTGCACCTCACTGTCTTCTTTCTGCCCATCTCTTGCCTCTTTCTGCATTTCTATTGCTTCTTTCTGCACCCATCTTGCCTCTTTCTGCACCCCTCTTTCTCCACCTCTCTTCCCTTTTTCTACATTTCTCTTGCCTCTTTTTACACTTCTCGTGCCTCTTTCTGCACCTCTGTTGCTTTTTTCTGCACTTGTTTTGCCTCTTTTTGCACCCCTCTTGCCTCTTTTAGCAGCTACCTTGCTTCTTTGTGTACTTCGCTTGGTTCTTTCTACAGCTCTCTTGCTACTTTCTGGTGTCTGCTTGAAATGGGACTTGTAGGTGAACGTACTAGCTTTTGAAGCTAGCTTGTTCACATGAAATATACGCGTGAGAGTAGATCTACAAATAGCCACATACCTCAGTCACAAGACCTTTAAATTTGACAGTCTGCAGTTTCTGTTTCAAGCAGACACCTAAATTAATACAGCCAACTTTGAGTGTACCATTTAACACACTCATACGTAGGAGCCTAATCACTAATGCCTCTGCCAACATGTCTTAAATCTCACTTTTCTCTTGCAGGTTCACTATTCTTTGACTTTCTGAATGTTAGGCGTAGCCAAATTTAAAACAACAATCCTTCCCATGTTACTATTGTAAGTCTTACCATATTAGTAAAGGCATGCATGCGTGTGTCTGTAGCTTTTGCTAGTGGCATGATACATAAAAAGAAACTTGCAAATACCTGCATATCTGAGTTTTACATCGTATGCTATCTAAATTTGTGTAGAAAAAGCTGTATATATTCATTTCTGCTCATAAAACAGGGTATGTAGGTATTGAAAAGTCTATTTGAGAGCCTCTACAGCTACATATGTAAGACATGTCTGTTTGTGTAAGTGAATGACAGAGCACAACTGAGAAGATTTGTGTATGAGAAGCAATCAACTTTTTAAGCTAGCATTTTCAGATGCATAACAGATGTGAGAAAACATGTACAAGTGGGCACATACTTCAGTGTCGAGAGCACGTACACCTTTAAACTTGGGTGACTGCACTTACCATTTCAAGCAGATACCTAAGTTTATATGACCTACTTCAAGAGTACATTATCACAGACTCATACGAAGTAGCCTAATTACTAATCCCCCAGGCAAAATGTCTTGAAACATACTTTTCTCTTGCACCTTCACTATTCACCGAGTACCCTGAATGTTCGGTCTGCCAAATTTAAAACAGCAATCCTTCCTGTGGGACTGTTTAAAGGTCTGTGTGCGCTTCTGACAGGTTTACTAGTATGCAAAGTATGATATCCTACATATTTAGTTGTTCTGGAGAGATTGATAATGTAATTCTAAGCAATTGGTTATTTATTATTGTGAATATTAATATATAATTATTTGTAAACTTTATAATTGTGTAACAAAGTATTAAAACTATTCTTTCTTTTTTAGAATTTACTTTTTTGGGGATAAAAATTGAAGATGGCAAGAAAAGATCAAAAGAGAAGAGAAGAAAAAAGCAGTACTACTTAAAGAAAACTGAAAAGAGGAAATTAGATGAAGCGCTAAATGTTAGACAGGAAAAGAAGTCTTCTGGTAAGAGAACTAAACAGTTTGTTAAAAGAGTTTTACAGAGTGTAAAGCAATTTGAAAATGTTGAAAAGAAAATTAAAAGTTCTACAACAAATCAGAAGGAGGAAAGGAAAAAAGGACATGATATAAGAAAATCATGTTATAGGAAAACAATGCATATTGAAAGAAGGCTAAATGAACATAAAGACATAAGGAGGAGAATGTTTCGAAGTAGAGTACTACAAAATGTATTGAAAGATTGTAAAAAATATTAAAAAAAGAACAGCAGCTTATAAGAAAAAGCAACAGATTGAAAGTGTAGTAGATAAAGCTTTTGAAATAAAACAAAAATTATTTATATTAATATTGAAGAGAATGAGAACATTGGATAAAACAATGGTGTTTATGAAGGAAAAATGCAAAAGAAAGAGACTTGTTAATAGAAGCAACTTTTGTCAAACTTTCACTGGTGAATGGAAGCACACTTTCAGTATTGAGCCTTTCTTTAATGAAGAAAGCTATTTTCAACAGAACACATTAGTACATGCAGTTGATACTAGTGGTCGATGCTATGAGATGAAAGATGGTTCTCCCATTCCAAAAGAAAAATAGTTGTTAGGAATGTGGAAGAAGTAATAGCTGAGGAAGTTCAAGTGAGGCGTACACAAGCTCCTGTATATAAGTGGGATTGTAGCAGTATTTGCAGTGTTCGATATGAATCTACTGACATATTACAAATTTTTTGCAAGGATATGCCAAAAAAAGTTTTAAACAGAAGATTAAGATGTTTCAAGGACTAGATCCATGTAAGATGAGAAAAGTGTGTAAGATGAGAAAAGTGTGTCAACGTACTTTTCATCATTTAAGAATGTTAGCTGTACACCACTCTGAAATGCGGAATTTAGTAAGGAGACCCTATTATGTAAAAACTCCTGCATTATGTTTAAGTGAAATGAATAGAGCTCTTTTGCATGGTTCTCTATCAGATATAGAGAAAGTTTGTGATGATATACAAATATAAGTGTAGGTGTTGAAGAACATGAGAAAGAGATTAGTATCGATGAGTTTGCAGAAGAAATTACAAAGTTTAACACAGTTTCGACTGAAAAACCAAACTATATTTGTATTGGTTGTCGACATACTATAAAATTCAAACTGGAAATGTTGATTTATATTTAATAAATGAAAAGCAAAACAATGATAAGTAGCAGCAATTTGGTGTTTATTTGTTGGTAGAGGGTCAGTTGGATTTGGCTAGTGATCAGGTTATTTGTAAGTACTGTTAAAACAAATTAGAAGAAAACAAAATGCCAGCTAGAGCAGTACATAACATCTTAGAGTTGGTGCCTATTCCTAAGGTACTGGCAGATTTAAATGCGTATGAGTCTATTCTTATTCAATCTGTACACCCATTTTAGGCCATAGTTCGTATGGAGCCTAAAACAGGTAAGCTGCCACCAACAGATTTACAAAAAGGTCTAAAAGGAAGAGTTGTGTACTTACCTTTAGATTTTAAGAAAACATTGAAACTGTTGGTTTTGATAGAGAGGAAAATGAGCTAGTAGTTATTCTAGTAAATGGTGTACCAACAAAGAGTCGAAAAATCTAGTAAGAGTTTATAGATGTGAATAAACTTCAAAAGGCTACACTATACCTACTACAGAATAATATTTATTATAAGAATGTAAATGTCGATGAAGAAATTATATGCTTAGAAGATGAAACAGAAATTTCAAGTGGCCAAATTGAAAAAGTGGACAAGTGCAGGACTGAAGAGATTTATGAACATTATACAATACATCCTTTGCATTCAAAAGAAATAATAGGAAGCAATATTGAACTATTTCAAATGAAAGAAGCAAAGGGAGCTCCCATGAGTGTATGGGAAAAAACTTTAGAAGCTCGTTGTTTTCCAAAGCTATTCCCCACTGGAGAAGATGGATGATTTGATGAGCAAGCTGTACGGATTCCAGCTTCAGAATATCGATCAACAAGAATGTACTCTGAAGATCCAAGATTTCGACAGTGTATTCCATATATATTCCATCTTTTGTTTGAAAGCAATTTGTCTGCACTTTCATATGCAGTGAACCACATATTAAGAACAGGAGTTCATTTTCAACATGTTTCTGCAAAGGAGTTCATGGAAAAAGTTCATCAAAGAAATGAAAATTTAGCATGACAGTTAATTAGATTGATGGCGTGTCAATGTGGTACCAATGAATATTGGTATCGTCGTCATGATGAACTTAAGTGTATGGTAAGAAACGTAGGCACACCTACATGGTTTGTAACACTTAGCTGTTCGGAATATGCGTGGGATGATTTACTTCAGTACCTTCGTGAAGCCAATTCAAATGTGAAAAACATTGAACAGAAGACAGCTAGATAACTCTGTTGTTTGGAGCCTGTAAATGTCTGCAGATATTTTAACCATAGGTTTCAAGCTATGATGTCATTTATCTGCAACAAAAGTGTTCCACCGCTTGGAGGGTTAAATGATTTCTTTTGGCGATAAGTGTACCAAGCCAGAGGTGCTCCTTGTATACACATGCTATTGTGGATAAAGAATGCACCAAAATCTGGGACAGATAGTGATGAAACTGTTTTGTCTTTCATTGAACATGCTCCATTCCAACAGCAGGAGGAGAAAAGAGCTTGAGAGAACAGGTTTTACGCTTTCAAAGTCATCGATGTGGAAAATACTGCAGACGGAAATATAAATGTAAAGGAAAATTTTATACAAAATGTCGTTTTGGATTTCCACGCCCTATAATTTCTAAAGGAAGAGTAAATAATTTGTTGTCATCAGTAAGACATACAATAACTCAGAGATCTCACAAGGATACATACAATTTAAAAAGAACAAAAGGTTCAAAGTACATTAATGACTACAATCCAGTTATTTTGAAAATATGGAATGAAAACATGGATATTCAGTATGTTGCAGATAATTCTGTTGCTCACTATGTTACATCATATATTATAAAATCTGAAAAGAAAGATGAAAGAAATGTGCAAAGAAATTTCAGCAGAGAAGAGTCTTAGTAAGAAATTGTACAGCTACAGCTTGAAAATGCTTTCCCATAGAGAGATTGGATCCTATGAATGTTTGGATCGGCTGAGCTCAGCCAGTTTATATTCAAAGTCAAGAGGAATCATTTGGGTAAGTCTAGGTCTTGCCTCTACATGAAATAGAGTGTTGAAATCTTTACATGAAATTGAATACTTAGCACAGTATGAGCCAGAAAGTACTGATATTGTTAAAAGTAATATGTTGGATGCATACTATCCCAAAAGGAGTCCACATCTTGAAAACGTATGTCTGTATGAAATACTTCAACATTACAACATTACAGCTTTAAAAAGAAAGTTAGTGAACATATAAAAGAAGAAAAATATGCAGTAATTGGATGTGATGGATGTTTAGTGAAACATGCAAAAGGAAATCTTATTAACCATAGAAAGCTCAGTTGCGATACTCCAGATAAGAGAGAACTTTTCAATTTAGCACTTTTGCAACTTTTCAAGCCTTGGCGTAGTGAAGCAGAATTACTTGGAGATTTTGACAGCTATGAAGATTCTTTTAATGCAACTAAAGATACTATTCAGTGCACAATTTTTCCAACTTATCTACAAATGTTAAATGATGAGATTGAACAAGAAAGGACTATTGCAGCTGAAATAGCTAGAGAAAGTTCACAAAGCAGTCAAAGTTCTGGTCCACTGAATAAAGATCCACTGGGACAACCAATTATTGAAAATGAAGCAGCAATAGCCATGAATGAAGTAGAAACTGCAATGCAACAAGCACAACAGGGTGTTACTCAGTTGGAAAAGTTAGAAGAACAACTACATTTTGAACAAAAAGAAATATACCTACAAGTCAAACAGCAGGTACAACATGGTTTGCTGCATGAAAAAAAATAATGTCAATGTTCATCATTCAAACCTATTCTATTGTACATCAGTGGTCAAGCTTGAACAGGAAAAAGTTTCTTAATTAAAGTTTTGACCCGTTATCTACACAAAACTACAGTATCACATTTATCTTGTGACGTAACAGCTCCATCTGGATTAGCAGCATACAACATTAAAGTTATTACTTTACATTGATTACTTATGCTACCTGTTGAACATGATAATAAATTGGAATATCAGAAGCTCTCTGGAGAAGCTTGTTATGAAGTCTCAAGAGTACTGAAGAAAATGAAACCTTTAATCATTGATGAGGTGAGCATGGTCTCAAACTTGATGCTTGACTTTGTACACTTGGGAATGTAAATATTTGGTTGCACTTTGAATACAAATAACTTGTTAAGAATATGCGACAAGCAAGTGATGAAGATTATGGAAATATTCCTAAAGACATAAAAATTGGTGTCTTGACAGATCATGGAAAACAAGCTTTAGATAGTTGACTACTAAGGAACTTGTTTACAACTGGAGAAACAGCAGCTGAAGTAATGTACAATATGCTTGCCGAAAACAAGACTATAGTTTGTCTAATGCCTACACTGCAAGAGTGCTCTACATTTAATCAACAACTTCTGAAACTGGAAAAACAAGAAATTGTGGAAATTAAGGCTATTGACAAAATTGAACACCAGGGAGTAACAATTGTTCTTACTGAGAAACTACAGGCTAAATTCGATTCTTTGGAAAAGTCTGTATCTAAACCTGCAGGATTAGAAAAAACTTTACATGTATGTAAAAACTGTCGAGTAATTTTGCAGCGTAATTTGAATGCTGAAGAAGGATTAGTTAATGGAGCAATAGGAAAAGTTGTTGTTTTTGTAAATTTTCAAAATAGGCATGGAATAGAATTTTTGATTGTAAAATTTGATCAGATAAATGAGGTAAGACAGATTGGGCATTATGTTGTATGTTTTTTGTTTGTAAAAGACTTGTATGTTCGTAGACAACAGTTTCCTCTGTCTCTAGCATATGCAGTAACTATTCATAAATCTCAAGGTTTGAGTATAGACAGAGCTTTTGTACATATTGGAAGTACAATGTTGAAAGAGGGAATGGCATACGTTGCATTATCTCGAGTAAGAACATTGTCTGGTTTGTATTTGATAGATTTGGATGAGAAAAAGGTTAGTGCTGATGCAAATTGTGTAAGAGTGTACAATCGTTTAAGAAAACTTTATGCTCCTGATTTAGGTGAATATCCCATATATGAGAAACGTGTAGTGTAGCCAAAACTGAAATATGTCGAACATTCAACTGAAGTTCAAAAAAAGAAACCAATTGAAGAGAAACCTAAAGGCGTAAAGAAACAAAAAAATGGAAAGTGTTGATGACATTGTAGGTTAGCAGTTGGAAAATAGTTCAGGTATCAACTGTTATGCTAATGTGATTCTGAATGTTGTGTTTCATCTACCACATCTTCATTATGAAATCATGGCAAATTGTGAAAAAAGATTCTATTCTGCACTACATCATGTATTTCAACAGTTGGTTAGTGACAAAGGTAAAATGCATACTGCTTCTGGCATTCGGCATCTTTTAGACATATGTACTGGTTCATTGACATTTACTCTCAACATACAACAAGATGCACAAGAATTTCTAATGGTTATGCTTGGAGTATTAGAACATGAAGGAATACACATTGAAAACTTAAATGGACTAAGTTACAGATGGGACCATAAGTGTGAAGAGTGTTCATTTACTTCTACCACTGAAATATAAACAGAACGATTCCTATACTTGACAGTACCAGACTGCAAATCAGTTCCTTTTAACAAATTGATAAAAACAGCCAATCAGGATATGAGATGTTCACATTGTAGATCAGATCTGTTGTCTACATTACATATAGAAAGATTTGGAAAATATCTCATTTTAATGCTACCAGGTTATAGAGCAAATAGAAGGAAATTGGAAACAAAATTTAAATTCTTAATGCAAGTCAAATATCTAAGGAAGAACTTTTTAAGCAGTGACTATTATTTTCATGATGGACCTACTACAACATCTGGACACTATACTGTGTATTTAAAGTGTAATAAAGGATGGACGCATTGCAATGATGCCCACTTGGAATTCAAAGCTAGATTGCCGTATGAATTACCAAATTCATATTTGTTATTTCTGCAGCCAAAGTTGTGAGTACATCTTTCGGCCTATTGGGAAGATGTGAACAGAAAGTAGACAGCACTGCAAATTATTAGTATTTATAATTAGTGCTTTGATTATTATTTGAGCTAATTGATATTACATTTGGAAAATTGTATTTAACCCGTTTGCTGCTGCTGTCGGTCAACGGCCGTCGCGAGCACTACCTCAGTAGTGCTGCGCACGTCCGTTGGCCGACGCGGCCCCGCCCGTTTAATAGAACGTTCCGCACTGGCGCGGAACGTTCGAAGCAGCAAACGGGTTAAAAGCAAATAGTTTATATATTTGTTGTGTATCTTGTGCCAGATGTAAATGAAAGTATACATTTTGGCAAATGTATTTGAGATAAATAATAGAGTTAATGTAGATGAAGGAAGTAATTAACAAAGTGTCGATACGAAAACACACAGCTACACATATTGATAATGATGTTCTATGCTGATTTGGTTTGGTTTTTTTTACAATCAATTTGATTGTTTTTTCCCCACTGTTCATTGATGATACTACATTGAAATCTCTGTGTATGGTGAAGTTAAGTGGAATCTGAGAACAGCAAAAAAGGGAAAATGAAAATGCTATGTAATTGTAAATTTATGTTGTGTTCTCAAAAATATAATATTATAATTTCTGAAATATATTATCATTAAAAACAGTTTTTCTTTTTCTTCTTTATAGTAGCTACTGTTGAAGTTTGAAAACAGTTTTAATGCTGTTTAGGATAATACTACTCTAAAATAGTTCTACTGAGTGATGTATCTAAATTACTTGAAACGTAAGAATATATAATATAATATGCATGATAACCTGGAAAAATGTTTCAAATTTAATTATATGTTATTTGTTTCTAATATAAATAATGTTCATCCTTTGGACTATTTGAAAAGTATCATCATATTTCTGAGGAGCAGGATCACACTTACTTTTTACAAAAGTGCATAGACCAATAAAAGTGCATTATTTGCAAGTTATTTACTCATTATACAGGACAGGTGTGTATTGAACTCCCTATCCAAGGACTTCTCATATGCATACATAGAAAAGATATGCACTGATGGAATTACCCAGGGACTACCCATGTACTCATTGAATGAAACAGACACTATGAATGCCATTCACTCATTCATTACTATCTATTCTCTCATAGAATCAGCCAGACACTGCTTTTGCACTCACCTATTCATCTAGCCATGCACTCATCCATTTACTCACGCACTGCCCATGCACTTATCCAATCACCCAGGCAGTACCCCTGCACTCATGAAATCACCCAGGTACTACCCATGCACTCATTCAATCACTCAGGCACTATTCTTGCACTCAAACATTCACACAGGCATTACCCATGCACTTATCCATTCTCTCAGGCACTACCCATGCACTCATCCAATGACCCAGGCACTACCCTTGCACTGATCCATTCCCTCACACACTTCCCATGCACTCACGTAAGTTCCCAGGCATTACCCTTGCACTCTTGGAGTCACTTAGGTACTACACATGTCCTCATCCAATCACCCAGGCAGTACCCCTGCACTTATGCAATCACCCAGGTACTACCCATGCACTCATGCAATCACTCAGGCACTATTCTTGCACTCAACCATTCACACAGGCATTACCCATGCACCCATCCATTCTCTCAGGCACTACCCATGCACTAATCCGATCACACAGGCGCTACCCTTGCACTGATCCATTTAATCACGCACTACCTATGCACTCACCTAAGCACCCAGGCATTACCCTTGCACTCATGAAGTGACTCAGGTACTACACATTTACTCATCCAATAACTCAGGCAGTACCTCTGCACTCATGTAATCACCCAGGCACTACCCATGCATTCATGCAATCAGTCAGGCACTATTCTTGCACTCAGCCATTCACACAGGCACAACCCATGCACCCATCCATTCTCTCAGGCACTACCCATGCACTAATCCGATTACCCGGCACTACCCTTGCACTGATACATTTAATCACGCACTACCCATGCACTCACCCAAGCACCCAGGCATTACCCTTGCACTCATGAAGTCACTCAGGTACTACACATTTACTCATCCAATCACTCAGGCAGTACCTCTGCACTCATGTAATCACCCAGGCACTACCCATGCATTCATGCAATCACTCAGGCACAACTCTTGCACTCAACCATTCATTCATGCACTAGCCTTCACTCATCCAATGACCCAGGCATTACCCTTGCACTCATCCTTTCACGCAGGCACTACCCATGCACTCATCCAATCACCTACGCACTACACCTGCACTCATACAATCACCCAGGCACTACCCATGCACTCATGCAATCACTCAGGCACTATTCTTGTACTCAACCATTCACTCAGGCACTACCCATGCACTCATCCATTCTCTCAGGCACAACCCATGCACTAACGCAATAACCCAGGCATTACCCTTGCACTTATCCTTTCAGTCAAGCACTACCCATGCACTCATCCAATCACCCAGGCAGTACCTCTGTACTCATGCAATCACTCAGGCACTACTTTTGAACTCATTCTTTCACTCAGGCACTACCAATGCACTCATCCAATCACCCAGGCAGTACCTCTGCACTCATGCAATCACCCAAGCACTACCCTTGCACTCATCCATTCACTGAGGCATTAACCATACGCTCATCCATTCACTCAGGCACTACTCATGCACATATCAAATCACCCAAGCATTACTCTTTCACTCATTCATTCACTCACGTATTATGCATGCGCTCATCCATTCACTGAGGCACAATTCTTACATTCATCAAACACACATTTATGCAAGCAATCACTTTCACTACATACAATTTTTTTAATTTTAACCAGTATAGGTGGTTCCGTGAGAACCTTTTTTTAAAAACAATTTTGAGAGTTTTTCTCTGAATTTTTTTTTTCAAAAATTGGGTGTTTTTGAATTTTTTAAACTAAAGACTAAAAGTTAACCAGTCCAACTATGGTGTTTCATAAGAACAAAGAAATACAAGGTAGAAAAAAAAAATAGCACTTATGTGCTTTCAAAAGATTAATAAAAGCTTCAATAGACAGTTCTCCAACGCAAAGAGGTGTTAGACATTTGCAACAGTGAATTACTGCATCCGCAAGTTCAGGGACAATCCGGGGCTGTGGAGTGGTGAGTACAACACCAGCTGAGGTAGATGGTTGTCTACCATCATCAGCTGCAGCTTGCTCCCTCTTCTCTCGTTGCATTATCTCTCGTGCAAGACGAGTTGAATGCATGGTTTCTAAGTGTTTCTTCATTGAAGAAGTGCCACACGAATATTTTTTTTCAGATCCTCTGGAGAGAATTTTGTGGCAGAGGCTGCAGGTCACCTTTCTTGCGTTCACCTTCTTCACCCCTTCTGGCACAGTGAAGAAAGACCATACAATGGTTTCTTTCCATTTTTTTTACCGGCTCTTCCACCTCCTCCATCCCCTCCTGCTGCTCCTCTTCAGGAAAAGCTGATGCCATTGTTGAATGCAAAAAAGTTTGAACACCAAATAAAATAAAGAATTTACAGAGCCTACAAAAAAGTTGTCTAACAAGCAGACACACCCAAAATGAAAGGACTAGAACAGGTGTTGGATCCACCCTCTAAGAGAATGAAAAGCTTTTTTAACCAATAAAATGCTTTCTTTCCATGTCACATGGATTCGTGTACAGGACGCGCCCCCATCGCGTATACGTCGTGCACCCGTAAAATGTGCTAAACTTAATTAAAGAGTATAAATTGCTATTTATAAATTGTGTTTTAAAGTATTTTAGTGAAAGTCTTTAAGCAAAACCAATATTTAAAGTTTCCACAGTGATATTTTTAATTTTTTTAATTATGCTGAAGTCGCGACCCCTACGCGATCCCGGAAATACGCGCTGGCAGGGTTCGCACCTTCTATGCGACCGCTGGGTGATCGTGCCGCATACATAAAATTGTGCTCTAAATCTTTTAAAAATATTTTACAACTACACTAATACTATTTTTTTACACTCTGTAAAAAACCTCTTCTTGTAAAATATATATTATTTCACTGTAAACATGCATTTTACACTTACATTTGTATATCGGGTTCGCGCACTGAGCGTGTCTGTTCGCGAATGGTGCGCGACTCTTTTTTTTCAAAACAAAAAAAGGAGATATTTATCATAATGATCCAGCAATACATATTTAAAACTATTAAAAGTAATAATACAAAACTTAATTAGTAAGAAAAAGTAAATAAAATTACTTTAAAATATTAAAAACAATATTTGTTTCTCTATTCATAATTCTCACATATAATAACATACACTACAGAATTTGGAACAATAGAGCAATACTTCAATTTATGTAAAATTGTAATTGTTCAAGTAAATAATACTATAAATACCCTATGTTATATATATTTTTAAAAAGTGCTGATAGTTTTTTTTTAAAGTTGTAAAAATTCAAACAAAATCTTGGAAAGAAACCTGCAAAAAATAGTGAGAAACATTTTTTTATAAATTAAACTGTTTAAAAAACCTTCGAAAATCTCTAAAAAAACAGTCTTGAGGGACGTTATAGATAGAAATTAGCATTTAAAAAATCTTAGAAATTCACTGAAAAAACCACAGGTTTCAGGGACGTTATAGTTAGGAATTAGCATTTAAAAAACCTTAGAAATTTACTGAGTCTGGCATTTCACTTGTACAAAACCCGAAAAATTCAGTCATTATAGCTAACTATAACTCATGCCCCCGCAATGCACTGCTGATGACGTCACATATTACATCACTCATGACATGGTCAGTGACATCACTGATGACATCACTGATGACATCATCCAGTGACTGAGTGTTTCTAAAAAGTTTAAGAATGTTATATATATATATATACGCCAAGGTGTATTAAAGAATGAGTGGGTGTATGAGTGTCTGAATAAATGATTTAGTGGGTGCGTGACTGACTGTATAAGTGAGTGATTAAACGTGTCTTAGTGAATGCATGGGTGAACGACTAATCTGTGTGAATGTCTGTATCAGTCTGTCAGTTGGTGTGTAAGTGGCTGCATGGGTTAGTGAGTAGCTACATGAGTGTCTATATGGGTTAATGATTGGTTGTCTGAGTACCTGTATGGGTGCCTGAGTGTCTGTGTGGGGGTGTGTGACTTCCTGCATGGATGTGTGAGTGGGTGATTCACTGGGTGTATGGGTTCATGAGTGTGTCTGTGAGGGACAGTGTGGGCGAGTCAGTGTGCCTATGGCTTTGTTGGTGAGTGAGTGAGTGGATGTCTCAGTGGCATTTGTGTGAGTAACCACATATCTAAAAGGCAGTGTATGTGAGAGTTGGAGTATATAAATGACGATACATGAGAGTCAGTGATTGTGACAGTGGCTGTATGGATGAGTGTGTACTTGTATCAGTGATTGTATAAGAGAGTAAGTATGCGTTAGTATCTGTATGAATAAGTGAGGTGGTTTGTGTATAACTGTATAGGTGAGCAAATGGAAGTGTGATTGATTCTTTGCATGACTGACTAGGTGTGTGAGTAACTCTGGATGAGTGGCGGTGTGTGAGTGTCTGTATAGGTGTATGAGTGCATATGATAGTGTTGTATTGATGAGTGACTGTATGGGTGAATGAGTGGATGTGTATGTAGACCTAGGAATCAGTGAGTGCGTATGTAGTAACTGGTATTGGTGTGTCTATGGTTTTGAAAATGGTAGTCTGTATTTTAGAGTGGGTGTATCAAAGGTTATATTAGGATGTGAGGAGGTGCATCAGATTTTCACGTGGATGAAGTCATCAGTGATGTCATCAGTGATGTCATTTGAGATGTCATCAGTGATGTCACTGACCATATCATGAATGATGTAATATGTGACGTCATCAGCAGTGCATTGCGGGGGCGCGAGTTATAGTTAGCTGAACTAACTATAACGGCGGAATTTCACTGGTTTTGTATGAGTGAAATGTCTAACTAACTAAAACGTCCCTGAAACCTATGGTTTTTTCAGTGAATTTATAAGGTTTTTTAAATGCTAATTTCTAACTATAAAGTGCCTGAAACCTATGGTTTTTTCAGTGAATTTCAAAGGTTCTTTAAATGCTAATTTCTAACTATAACGTCCCTGAAACCTATGGTTTTTTCAGTGAATTTCAAAGGTTTTTTAAATGCTAATTTCTAACTATAACATAGCAGTTGCGTTTGCAGAGTGGTGGAGAAAGGTGAGCGTGGCCTCCAAACACCTTTTAGCAATCCCACTGTGTGGGATTTAGCGAAGGTAACAGGAGGGATAGTTAGCCCCCAACGTCAACCTTGGGGGCCAACTACCCCTTTTATAACCTCCAGTAAATCCCACACAGCAGGATTACTAACTTGTTATATCAGGCCCCGCCCCCTCCCTGCACCACTGTGCAAAGGTGCCCCCTGGCGCGTTGTAAGTTGGGGGATTAAGTCCCCTTGAATCTTGAGGGTCCCTGGGGGCCAAGTAGCCCACCAGGTACCTCCAGTAAGCGCCACAGAGCTGTGTTGCAGAGAGGTGTTCCGAGGCCACGTCCCTTTTTACACCACGCTGCAAACACGGCTTCTGGCGCACTGCTGCGGGGAGGATGAAGTCCACTTGTGTCCTGAGGTCCTCAGGACACAAGAGGACCTCATCGCCCCACCAGCAGTGCACCAGAAGCAGCGTTTGCAGAGTGGTGTAAAAAGGGGCGTGGCCTCGGACCACCTCTCTGCAACGCAGCTCTGTGGCGCTTACTGGAGGTACCTGGTGGGCGAGTTGGCTCCCAGGGACCCTCAGGATTGAAGGGGACTTAATCCCCCAATTTACAACGTGCCAGGTGGCACATTTACACATTTGTTATATCAGGCCCGCCCCCTCCCTGCACCACTGTGCAAACGCACCCCCTGGCGCATTGTAAATTGGGGGATTAAGTCCCCTTGAATCCTGAGGGTCCCTGGGGGCCAACTAGCCCACCAGGTACCTCCAGTAAGCGCCACAGAGCTGCGTTGCAGAGAGGTGTAAAAGGGGCATGGCCTCGGACCAGCTCTCTGCAATGCAGCTCTGTGGCGCTTACTGGAGGCACCTGGTGGGCTAGTTGGCCCCCAGGGACCCTCAGGATTGAAGGGGACTTAATCCCCAATTTACAATGTGCCAGGGGGCGCGTGTGCACACTTGTTATGTCAGGCCCCACCCCCTCCCTGCACCACTGTGCAAACGCGCCCCCAGGTGCATTGTAAATTGGGGGATTAAGTCCCCTTGAGTCCTGAGGGTCCCTGGGGGCCAACTAGCCCACCAGGTACCTCCAGTAAGCGCCACAGAGCTGCGTTGCAGAGTGGTGTAAAAAGGGGGCGTGGCCTTGGACCACCTCTCTGCAACGCAGCTCCCTGGTGCATACTGGAGGTACCTGGTGGGCTAGTTGGCCCCAAGGGACCCTCAGTATTCAAGGGGAATTAATTCCCCAACTTAAAACGTGCCAGGGGGCGCGTTTGCAGAGTGCTGCAGGGAGGGGGCGGGGCCTCCGGCGCGATGCTGGTTTTTTTGTTGTTGTTTTTTTTCAGAAGGGGGCTGTGTGGCCCCCCTTCTTTTCCCATTTTTGGGTCCCTAGGGACCCCTTCCCCCAGGGCCAGACCCCTATTTTTTTGTTGAAAAAAATAAATAAACGGGAAGGGGGCCGCGTGGCCCACCCTCCCAAGGCCAATTTCGGCCCCGGGGACCCCATCCCCCGGGGCATGGCCACATATTTATTTATTTTTATTCAATATTTTTTAAGGAGGGGGGCTGCGTGGCCCCCCTCCTGAGGCCTCTATTAGCCCCGGGGACCCCATCCCCCGGGGCTGTGCCTCTTTTTTTTTTTTTTTTATTGAGGGAGGGGGGCCACATGGCCCCCCTCTTGGGCCACTTCTGGCCCTAGGGACCCCATCCCCTGGGGCCTGGCCTCTCCGTTGGGGACCGTGGGGGGAGCCCCAATGCCCCCATGGTCCCGCCGGCTCCCCGCCTCCTGCGGGAGCCGGCATTGCTTTTGAGCAAGGGGAGCTGCTGGCATGCAGTTCCCCTTGCTCAAAAGTAATCCTGCTTTGCTTCCTTGAAGCAAAGCAGAGTTTGCTATGACAGGGCGGGAGCCATGCTCCCACCCTGCCTTAGCAAACAGCAGTGTCCCAGGGTGGGCACCCTTGGACACTGCAGGAGCCGGCCCTGGGGGGTGGCAGTCCCCAGGGCCTTCGAGGGCTCCAGGAGGGGGGCCGTGCAGCCCCCCTCCTATGTGGGAGGTGGTGGTCCCCGGGGCCAAGGGGTCCGCTACGGACCCCTGCATTTTTAATTAGTATGTGCCTCGGGGAGGTGGTGGTCCCCGGGGCGTGTGGGTGGCTCTTTCCCCCACACATAATTTACATTTTCTTACAGAGCCCCGGGGAGGTGGCGGTCCCCGGGGCTGCGGGGGGGCGCGCGTGCCCCCCGCATTTCATTCTCAGAGCCCCGGGGAGGTGGCAGTCCCCGGAACAGCATGGGGGGATTGGGACCCCCACGCAATATTTTTTTATAGCCCCGGGGAGGTGGCGGTCCCCGGGGCTGCGGGGGGCCATAGTGCCCCCGCATACAATGAAATAAGCCCTGGGGAGGTGGCGGTCCCGGGGCTGCGGGGGCCCCCGCAAATTAATTGGCGAGTGCCCCCAGGACCTGGCCCACCCGGGGGCTTTTTGAAAATGAAGCGCGGAAGTCCGCGCTTCGTTTTTTTTTTTATTTTTAGGGCAGGATTCGCGACCCCAACGCGAATTCTGCCGTTTTTTATTTAAAAAAAAATGCTTTTTCCTTGTGGGACCCCTGAGCAGGCCTAGGGGTCAGGGTGTTTCTACCCTGCCCCCTTTTCTTGTTTTTCAACCTTTTTCCACTCTTTTCTTGTGACTCGGTTACCGAGTCACAAGATGGCTGCCAACACTTCCTGGTTTGGAGTGTTGGCAGCCAATCAGAGTGAAGCTCGTGCCCGGGAGGGTTCGCGAACCCTCCTTGGTGCTCAGATATCGATATTTTTCTTTTTTAAATTTCTCAGGAACTACTGAACAGATTTACACCATTTAAAAAAAAGGTCGCTTTCTGGACCAAGACCTAACTTTTTGCCAAATTTGGTGTAATTCCGTTCAGCAGTTTGGGCTGTAACCTGTTTCAAAATTCCTATGGAAATTAACATGGGGAAAACGCGTTTTGGGACCCCCCTTTTTTCTTGGCCCCCGCTTGACGAATCACCCCGAAACTTTCAAGACAGGAGCTGACCGGAGCGCCCCACTAGTTTTGAAAATTCGCGAAGATTCGTCATCCGGCCCCAAAGATCTTGGCAAAAGAAAAAACGCTATTTGAATAGAAACGAGGTCCTAACTATAACTACCTACTGGCAACCGCCAGTAGGTAATATATATATATATATATACTTGGCTTTCACATACCTACGATATACTTAGATTTTCGTTGTAAAGGTATGCGTGGTAAAACCATATGCGTGGTAATTACTTGCGTGGTAAAGGTATTGCAGGATGATGGGTGTGTGGTAAAGGCAGGTGTGGTAATGGCATGCGTGGTTCCATCATACATCCATACAAAATATATAAATACTTACCTGTCTAAATTTTGGTCCTCAATATTCTAGTCACAATATAGTGTGACCTTGATATTTACTCCTTGATATTTCAAAACCACACCACAAGCATTTACAGGCTTCTCAAGGAGGCGGTGTGGGATGCTCGAGCTCAGTACTCAATAATCATCCTACATTCACTATAATTTCAATATAGAGTCCAGTGTTTGTCTTTTCAAGAAAGAAAGTACTGTAATCACACAGTTGTACTAAATACTATACAAGATCAATGTTCATACCATTCAATGTCATTGAGTGCAATTCTTTTACAAGTCTCTACACCCTCCCGCTCCCACTACTACTAGCTTCTAGGTGGTGCCCCAAGCCCTGGCTTCCCCCATTTGAAAGTCAGGAGATAGTAAGAATCAACCAAAGGTGCAGCTTTCAGGCCCACAGTCAAAAGCACACTCAGTATTTTTACCCTTACCCCCTCTAGATATGGGTGACAGGTTTTGAGTCCCTGTTCGGCTCTTGTTGAAGAGGCAGTCTTTTTGCAGTTCTTCTTTATGGTGACCCTAGCCACAACAGATATGGGCCTATGGCAATCAAGCAATTGCAGTCCCCATGAGAGGCTACAGCTTCCACACAGTTGTAGCCCTGATTGGGCCTAAGATTATCACGCAGTAGCAGTTCCTACCAGGACCCAAGATGTGAGACCGGCGGAAGGGTGGTGTCCACAGGATACATGGGTCCTAGATAGCTTGCTCTCATGCGGTCAGCTCTCTCTGGATATTCCATAGCCACCAGGGTCACGCTGGGCTTCTCACCTCTGGATCAAGGATCAAGTAGACTGCTTTGCTTTCTCAGTAGGCAGGTAGGCAGGCTTCTAGGTGCTTCAGGGCAGGCCCACAGCTCCTCCAGCAGAAAGGGCGGACTTCAGGTGATGTTCGCTCGTATCTGGGAAACTGGCTGTCATGCAGGTACTAGCCATGGTTGCACAGCTGTGCTTTAGTAGTATGTGGAACACTCCCTTCACTGGTAATAAAGAACTTGTAACTGGAACAAAGTGGGGTGGTTTGGGTCTCTCTTTTATACACAAGACAGATGATGTGAATCCATTGTCTCTAAATGGAAAATTGGTTTGGGTGGTCCTTCTTTCAAGTATCCTTCTCGGGCTGCTCTCCAGCACTGCCTCTGTGTAGAGTGATGCTTCTCACAGCAGGTAGCATTGAGGCTGTCTTCAACCTGGAGCACTCACAACAGAGGCATAAAGAGGTGCAAGGTCTCTGCACTTGGCTGGGATCAGCCCAAATGAATGAGGAATGAGGGACGGACAAAATGGTAGGCCTCACCTAGAAACTTCCTCACGTCTGACAACAGAGGCTGCAGTCTCCAGGGCCGGACTGGCCGTAGCTGGAACCCGGCGTTTACCGGTGGGCCGGAAGGGTGGGGGCCAGTTTTTGGCCTGGGGGGGCTGTTTTTGTTACTGAGGGCTGGTTTTGCAGCAGTGCAGCAATATCGGGCCACTGTAACAAAAGCGGCAGCAGTGCAAAGGAGGGCTGGAGTTTCTCAGTAACATTCCACCCCTGGGGGCCGGTTGACGGAAGTGGCCAGGGCTGGTTTCCGTCCCAGGCTGGCCATGCTCACCTCTAACATTCACCAAGTTGCATTGTTCAGCAGCACCTTGCTAAAAAAAAAGGCCTAATGGAAATTCTAAAAGTAGCCCTGTATCCATCCTCATTTCAGAGTCTGGTTCTCCTCTCTGTCGCTAAAGGAATGCAGGCAATACAGTTGCACCAGTGGGTAGCACAGTCCTCACTCTCTACCTTGTGCTATGCACAGATTATCGGAACACTAGAGCCAAAATAAAAATCAGGATACCAGATATACATGCAGTTGGGCATCTAGGACAGAAGAACACACCATACAAGGGGCATTCCCATCCCAACACCTGGTATTTCTGGGCACATATCCACCTGAAAAAGCAGGTGGTAATAGCCCCAGAAATACAGAAAATAGTGCTGTAACACCAGATTCTGCATATTAATTCCCATTTTGGATCTGGAAACTCATAAGGTCCCAATAAAAGCACTGGAATACAGCCTGGTACAGGTAATACCTTGTGAAGTATCATTGTACCTGATCAACAGGCCTCTTGTACTCAGCCCCTTAGTTGCTTTTAGCCTATTGTGGAAATATAATATAGTGCTCATGTAAAGTGCTTTGATGCCCTTGATAAAACTACAAAAAATATAAATAAATAATAAAAGCACAGCTTTTACTTTGAAAGTTAATCTTTAACTTGCTTTGTAAGTGGATCTTTTGGCCCACGTTAATTGTTTGCTGTCAAGATGAAAGGGATAGTTGGTAAGGTTTACCCTGCAGGGATGTCATGTCTTCACTGACACAACTTGGTGACTGGAGGTCTGTGATAGCTGCACTGGATTCTTCACTTACAAAAACTAGGTAGTGAGCAAGGATTGCCACGAGTACAGAGAGGAGAAAGCAAAAGGCGGCAGCAATGTAGGCAACCTGGGCAGGGTAGCTGTAGACAACATGAGGAAAGTTACCAAACAGGCAGTGGCTAATTTCTAAAATAATAAGTGTCAGTGGCCAAAGTTTTTTTCAGAATCCCACAGCCGGCACTGATGAATCTTTGAATAGCCGAATACCAAGGCTGCATAGTCTGGATTCCACCTCATGCCTCTTTCTTCCACCTCCATACTCTCCCTGCCCCTTTAGCTCACTTTTGCAGGTTCTTTATCATCCCTGCTTTCTCCCTTTTTCACTGTTTTTCTGCCTTCCTCTTGCTTTCCCCCTTTTGTGTTTTTGTCTCTCTTGCTCTGGGTCAAAGTTTGTTGAGGAAAAATAAGTGCTGTCCCCAAAAATGAATACAGGGGGGCTCAATCGGCAGCCACAAGCTCAAATTAAGCACTAGAACCAGGAGATAGAAGGAGTAAGGCAGTACTTAATTGACTGTAATCAGGTCTGTGTATGAGAGGAGTTGGTGCGTCTCTGAAGAGTGATCCCATTCTCAGCACAGCTGAATGCCTTTCTGTCCCTGGTGCCTTTTCCTAGCCCATCCAAGACCGCACATCACTGGCGCAGCAACATCCTCCCTGCCCCCACCTAAGAACCCCATCACAACCAATAAGATAGCCCTTGCTAGGAGAAACCCCAGTGTTGAAGAGAAAGAACACACAAGGTGAAAGGACAAGTGGAGCCACAAATTTCAGTATCCCCAACCACAATAGGGGAGGATGCCGCCATATTGAGGAAAGGTCAGGGGAACTGAGCGTGTTGAGGCAACCACTGGGAACGAGTAGGGCCACGGCAAGGAAATAAGAACACAAAGGGGAGAAAGGAGCGCTAGCAATGGTGTGGGGACCATTTTCTGAGTGGGGATTCTACCGTCACTGAAGTCATAGGGATTGTGAAAAAATCCAAGCATTACAGAAAGAACAAATGTAGCAAATGAGCCACGCTCATTCAGCAGGATAGTGGTAGAGGAGCAGTAGGTATCAAAAGTTACTTTTGGAGCAAATTGTCTCCAACATATAACAAAACATGTGGTGGTAAGGTAATGTCATTACAAAGAGCACATTTTCCATCGATATGGCCACTAAATTTACATCAGACATGTAGTTTTACTGCTATGAATATATGATGCACAAATGATAACATGTGGACACGGAGTTTCAGTGCATGTTTATCATTTGCGCATCACACAAGTAAAGTGTCTCAGTTTGTTTTGATCCTATTAAAATCTTAGTTTCCGTCACACTTCAGAATTACAAACATCCAACATACCACATTTGTACTTTATTTGCTTCTGACATATTTTGATATATTTGTATAGTTCATTAAAAACTATTCAAATTTTGGTGTGTGTTAGAAAACATTTGTCAGCCTTTCCTTTTATGCTCCCTGTGTACACCCCAGCATTATGTCATTTGGTTCACATAATAATTTTCCCACGCCTTGCAGTGAGAGAAAGGAAAAAGTAAACTGCAATTTCTTTGTTAAAAGAAAAAGCAGCAATTTTGCAACAAGATCAAAAGAAAATGTTAATACTTCATCGTTATTCCCTCCTCTTCTGACTTAAAGCAAGGTTTTTTGAGAGTGCTTCAGCATCTTCCACACCCCTAGTTCCAGCGCCCCTGAGGGGACTGTAATGTGCACTGCAGTCTCCAAAGAAGTGTTGCTGGGAACCCTGATGTGGGATGGGGGTAGGGGGGAGATCAGGTCACATCATCTTCCATGGAGGCACAAACCTGCACCCCTTTGATCGCGTGGGCACAGCAACAACCAGGCTACCAGTGCCCTGGGTGCTGCATGCACAGTCAAGGGCAAAAGAAACCTTTATAAGGTCTTTAACACAAAGACTGGACAAGAGAAAGGTTCTTTACAGATAGAAAAATGTCTTAATATCAGCCTAGCTGAGTAGCATCCAGACAGCCGAAGAAGCACCACTGAAGTATTCAGTACATACAGCAGGTACTGCAATCAACACCTAACCATCGAGATTGAGGTGGCAGGGTCTCTTATAAGGTGTTTGATCACTCTAGTTTGGGCTACAGTGCCAAGACAGGAGAGGTCGATGTCTGAAGTAAGCCAGAAGGATACAGGCTCTTCTTGAGGAGGGACATGAGAGCTGTAGGCAATGGGGCACGGCAGGAGGACTACAGGCTGTGCTGCAGGTCCAAGAAAGTGGAGCTCTAGGATTTGTGGGATGGCAGGGGGGTCTTCCGCATAGCTGGGATAGGAGAGTTGTAGGCTGTACTTCAGGGCTAAGATATAAGGGGTCTAGACCATTGTTTCTCAAACTGTGGGTCGCAACTCACTGTTGGGTCGTGAGCCAGTTTTTGGTGGGTTGCAAAAGTTCAAGCAGTAAATAAGGATGTCTTTAAATTCCTCATTTATCTTGTCGCCTTTGCTGCGCATCAAAGATAGAGGTCAAATGTCAGGCTGTGTCTTCTGACACATTGCTGCTTTCTTAGCATGAGGATTGGTGTTTATAATCTCCTGTCACTTTGCAGTCAGAGAAAGAAGAGTAAGGCAGAATATGTTACAATCTTGTTCGAGTATAGGGAGTGTGAGAGGAAGGCTGTAGGATGTCATTTTTTAAAACACACAACAAAATGTAAATACCTGTAAATGAACTGTACACAGTCAGCAGATAGGAAAGCAAAAATGAAGCACATTTTTGGGTAATTCTCAAAAGTGATGCAAAAAAGGGGCCGATTCACAAAGGACCTCCGCACTCGTGGTGGAGGCCCCGCAGTCATGGTGGGAACCCCGCAATGCGTCACTGAGGTACGGAGGTCTCGCCATGACTGTGGAGCTTCAGCCACAAGTGTGGACGCCCTTTGTACATCAGGCCCAAAGATTTTAATAGGCTCAAAACAACTCAAGACACTTTATTTGGTGAAGCTCGATTTCCACACATCATCATTTGTGTGCAATATAGTTTTATCAGTAAAACTATATGTCTGTGCAAATTCAGAGGCAATTTCAATTTAAATTGTGCTGTTTGTAAATGACAGTGCGCTACCACATGATGCTTTAGTTACATTAAAAAATCACCCGCCTAATGTCCACTCAAGCTCAGTGGGTCGCAAAGGTTTGTTGTTCTAAATATTCGGTCATGGTTCTAAAAAGTTTAGGAAGTGTCACGGTCATTGCCGGAGTGAGGGGTAAATACAGGCACATACTTCTTTCATCAGGTTACGTTACTGCGGCATGACTGGGAAACACTTGGGTCATGAACTACGTTACCCAGCACCCTTCGGGGTACGCCCAGAAAGTGACAACGAAGAGCAGTTGATGTGAGGCGGCAGCTTAAAGCCGGTTCGAACCGCCGCTCTGTGCTTGTTGTTCCAGTTCCTGGGTTCACGGACCTGCCTTTGTGTTTGTTGAACCTACGGGTTCTACTTGGATTATTTACGGTGTTCCAGCCGCTTCCTGTTGGTACGCTGTACGGCGGCCCCTGCCTTCCGCGGACTCCTTCTCTTCAGCACCCGCGGCTTCACGGAGGAAGCCGGTGTTGTTTTTTCCTGCTCCTACGTTGTTGGCTGCAACTATCCTAACGGCGGCTCCTGCCTTCCGCGGAATACTTCCCTTCTGCACCCGTGGCATCACGGAGGACGCCGGTATTGTTTATCCTGATTAGGGGTTGCGGGAACTGGATTGTCTCCATGCCCCTGCCCTTTTTGCACTTCTCCTGTGAAGTAACACAGAGCTCCATTGCCTGCTGACAGATAAGTGCTGGGGGTGAACTGTGCTTGGGCTGTATTCTCGAAAGAATTGTTTTCTGTTGTTTATTCTGCACCCAGTGCCTGGAATTGTGGAAAGAAACATTCCTGTACTTGTTTTGGCTAAGGTAGCACTGTACTGTTGGTTTCTTCTTAGACACATCCTGGAGATCAGACCTTGTCCCCGTCTTGCTGCCTTGGTGGATGCTGCGAATGTGAGTTCTGTTTGTTTGATGATTAGATTGCATCACTAAGGGGAACGCTTGCATGTAGAGGTGTAATTGTTTCTTTCTCTCTTCTCTTGCACACAGGGCACGACATCAAGATTGATGTTAGGTGATGATCTAACCAACGCATTCCCCATCCAGTGTTGTTTCTTATTTTCTCCCTTTCCCTTTTCCCCGAAGCACTTCTCACAGGGCTGCGAGTAATTCGCCATTGCTCCCTGTGTGGCAGTGTAAAGGGAAGCTGGGAAACTATCATCTCTCCATCATCCCTGCTGGACGTTATCGACAGGTCAGTGGCTTTCTGTCCTTGGTACCTGGCAGGAAGCTCGGGTCTAGACTATACTACAAAGGGAGGATCCAGGTTATGCTGCAGGGAATAGATGGCTTTATTTGATACTGTAAGGCAGGAACAGAAGGGCCCTATTCAGTGCTGCATGGGATTAGTGGTTCTGGCTGTGCTGCACAGTAGAGGCGTGAAGCCTACAAGCTCAGAACATGTGTGAAACAATGGAACAGGATGCGGAAGTACATTGGTCCACCTTCATAGAGGTGTCAGAAGAGGTTTTGAAGGTCTTTAGGACCATGACCTTGTTGTGATATATGAGATGTAGTCGAGGAGTATCTTTGTAGATTCTTTATTAAGTGTTAGTTGCAGGTTATCATACATGTAAAGCAGTCCCACCAGGAGCAGCCTGCCTGCTGCTCAGCCCATACTCCAACTGTCACACTTCACCACACAGGCACCCAAACACTTCAATCATCTCCATCACACCAACATTCCACTCAGAACACTCACACTGGCTGAGCAGCTAGGAGCCAGGTAACATAGGAGAAACATTAATACATAGGCAGGATATAACAGACCTACTCTGCTCCATTGGCCATTGCTCCAATCCATCACCTCAAGGATGATTCTGATATCTCATACCTCTGCTAACTAAGTTGAGTAATTATTCTTTACCATCAGAATGCATTCCATTAGCATGGAAATTGGCCATGGTTACGTCCTTTTTCAAAAACGTCATTGGGTCCCAAGGTGCAATCTAACTATCGGCCAATTTCTCTACTGCCAATGTACACCAAAGTTACTGAAATGCTGATACACAAACAGCTGATAGTGTTCCTGGATTCAAATGAAATTTTTTTTTTTAAATCTTTTAAACGTTTTTTTATTAACATTTCTTAAGTACAGCATACAATGTACACACAGCGAGCTCAGTTCCCAAGATTGTCAGTGATAGTGACATGCAAAACAAATCGGCCATGACATTTTCCCCTGTTACTCGCGTTAATTACCCAGGACATTGTCCGTCCCGTAGGTCGGGATTGATGGAGCGTGTTAGTCATATAATAGACAACCATTGCCATTTCCATGTCCGCAATTCCCCGACGCCCATCTGCAAGCTCTGTGAAGATGACCCATACTCGGAAGGGGGGTTGTGCCTGTCTGTGAGTGGGAGTCCGAGCCTCAAGTCCAGCCAGTTCAGTTCACCTGGTCAGTGGGGGGGGGGTAGAGGGTCATTTGTGTCACCAGTCGCCCCCGGATGTGCAAGTAGGTACGCGCGCAATGGGTCCCAGATGTCCCTCGGCCTAGAAGTAATGGGCAGCAGTTCTGCGTATGTTAGTGTCTGTTCCTGCCACATGAGGAGATCCTTAAACCAATCTTTAAATTTAGGGGCGCGTCCTCTACCCCACCTGCACGCCACCCGTCTCTTCGCTAGTAGGAGCCCCAATGCAATGAGTCTGCAGCATGTCGGGAGTATATCTGCTGTGCAGCCTAAAAGGGCCACCAGTGGTGATTGTACAATTGTTGTTGCAGCCATTTGCTCAAGTGCCCCCAATACCTCATCCCAGAACATTCGTATCTCACCACATTCCCAAGCCAGGTGTAGGAATCCCGCCTTCTCCTGCCAACACCGTTCACAAGCATCGCTATCACGCAGCTTAAATTTAAAAAGTTTGATCGGGGTGTAGTAGAGCCGTTGGAGATATTTATAGTGAATAATTTGTAGCTCGCTATTTGCTGATATCTTGCCTGTCTGCTCACAGCAGTATCCCCATTTTCTGTCATCCAGAGGTTCTCCTATCTCTTGCTCCCATTGCGCCCTTGCTGTCCCCGTGTGCTTGTGTATCTCTGTCTGTGTGCTGTGGTATATAAGGGAAAGAACGTGGGCAGGACTATCAGTCTGTAGTAGGCTGTGAAGCGGTTTCAACGTAGGGGGTTCGGCAGGGTAGTTAGGGGTCGCGGCTTTAACACTCTGTCTTAACCGAACATATAAAAATAAGTCCATCGGGCCAGGCTCTTTATTGAGGAAAAACTGGTCTTTGGTGCGAAATGCGCCGTCTAGGTACAGATCACCCCAGGTCGCCATGCTCAGTCTATTAAGGAGTTGGCGACACCGTGGCTCTCGGGTGATCTCCAGAGCAGGATGTCCAGTTACTGGGAGCAGCGGGGAGTATAGCATCTCCATGTTCAGTCGGTTCGCGATTTTCCCCCACGCCTCCACCGTGCACTTCACGGTGGTGGAGTATACATCACTCTTCCGTGGTTGCGTGGCGATGAAGCCGGACATCGGGGTGGACTGTGTTTAGTTTTGTTCCACCGCTAAGTGTGGCATGAAGGGAGGCGGATGAAACCAATACATCGCGTAGTGTGCCTGTGCACTTAAATAATAAAGTTCAAAGTCGGGGGCCTCAAAGCCTCCCTGCATATAAGGCAGCGTCAGTGTTTCCCATTTCAATCTGGGCTGCTTCCCACCCCAAGCAAGGCGTATCATCTGAGTTTTGAGGGTCTTAAAAAAGGCCGGTCCTGGTGCATAGGGGAGATTAATAAAGAGGTACAGCAGTTTGGGTAGGATCACCATCTTCATTAAAGAGATCCTTCCTGCCATCGACAGGGGCAATGCTATCCATCTTCCCACCGACTCCGTGACGTGGTCAATCACCCTACCATAGTTAGCTCGCAAGAGCTCTGAACTATCTCTGGTAACAGTTATGTCCAGGTATTTAACTTCACTAGGGCACCATTCAATGGGATAGTCGAGAGGGTAAGGGCGCACAGCATCCGTTAGCGGAAACAATTGAGATTTCCCCCAGTTTATTTTTATACCAGATAATTCTCCAAATACGACAAACTCTCTCAGAATGGGATTGAGGCTGATCTGGGGTTTCCGAACGTACAGCGTGATGTCATCCGCATATAGCGAGATTAACACTTGCCTGTGGGATACTCTAGGGCCCATTCTCTGTGTAACTGCCTAAGTCTGGCCGCCAGAGGCTCTACCGCTAGAGCAAATAAAAGGGATGACAGCGGGCACCCCTGGCGGGTGCCTCTTGTGATGTCGAACCAGGGTGAACTGGCACCATTCGCTATTACCTTTGCTCGCGGGTGCGTGTAAAGCAATCATATCCAAGCTAAGAAACCATTCGGCATTCCCATCCGCTGCAAGATGCCAAATAGATAGTCCCATTCCACCGAGTCAAACGCCTTGGTGGCGTCTAAAAACACGGCAACTGCCTCGAGGTCTGGGTCCATATCTGACATTGCCGCGGACAGGGGTGGTAAGTTGTGGGAAGTGGCACAGCCCGGGACAAATCCTGCCTGATCCGGCAGTACCAGCGCCGTCATGAGCAGGCTTAGTCGGTTTGCTATAATCTTAGCCAGTATTTTCGCATCGCAGTTGATCATGGAGAGAGGCCGATAGGAGCCGCACCTGTCTGCTGGCTTACCCGGTTTAAGTAGTGAAATAATGGTGGCCTCTCCCATTGTAGGTGGCAGCTCTCCTAGTTCGAAGGCCTCTTTGTATACTTTTTTGAGTATAGGGGTAAGATGCTCTATATATGCCTTATAGAAATCGGGGGGTAGACCATCAGGTCCAGGAGCCTTCCCAGAACAGAACTGCATTATGGCGGCCCGAATTTCATCCAGTTCGAACTCTGCTGTCAGGAATTCCCTCTGCGAGTCTCCCAGCCACCCCAGGGCTACTGATTCTAAATATTGTAATAGGGACATTGCCTGCTGTCGCTTTGAGGTGTACAGGGTAGTGTAAAAGGATTGAAATGTGCTAAGTATCTCTGCGGTGTTTCTAACTTTCTCACCATCCGGAGTTTGTAGCTCCAGTACGTAATTCGAGAATCTAGGGTTTCGGATTTGCTCAGCCAGTGCCTTACCCGGTTGGTCGCCTTCACCGTAACGCCGAGCTTTGAAATATTTCCCTCGAAATCGGCATTCTCTGTCTGCCTCTTCCTGATATTTGGATATTTTGTCTCTAAGTCTGACGTATGCCTGAGGAGATGGCGAGTGGGCTATATCTGCCTCTATATGTTTAAGTTCTTTTTCTAAGCGAGTGAGCATTTGTCGCAAGGCTTTGAGCACTCCCCCTCCTTTAGCGATGCAGAGTCCCCTGACAGTAACCTTGAATGCCTCCCACACCATCCCCACCGTGGCCACCGAGCCCAGACTGCACTGGAAAAAGTCTTGTATTTCTTGATTCATTTCAGCTCGGAATGCTGTATCTAGCAGCGTAGCGGGATTGAGGCGCCAGTTTATGTAGGGGGTATGTGTCAGCGGTGGCGATATGTTTAAGAGCACTGGGGAGTGATCAGAGTTAGTGCGTGTCAGATGGGTCGCCCCAGTGAACCATGTGCTAAGTCCCCTGGAGACCACCCAATAATCTAATCGCGACCAAGACTCGTGGGCCGCTGTGTGGCATGTGCCCTCTCTGCGCTCCGGATGCAGGTGTCTCCAGACTTCCAAGAGGCCAGAGTCTTTAATAATGTCGCTCATTTGGCGCTGGGACCGAGTGTAGTGGTGTGGCTGTGGAGTTGATCTATCAAGTGTCGGGTTCAAGGTGATATTGAGGCCCCCCCCCACATCACGTGAGTGGATCCGATGTCTGCATTTTAACCCCATAGTGTGGATCGTCTACATTAGGGCCATAGCAACTAACCAATATTACTGAATGTGAGGCGAGTGTACCCCACATTAGACAGTATCGACCCTGCGGGTCCGTAAGACTCCCAGCTGGGACGTATGGAGCAGTTTTGTGAACCAATATGGCTGTGCCGCTGGAGTAAGTGGAGTAGGACACAAAACAGCTGTGTCCCGCCCATCTAGCAGCGAATCTCTGTGGTCGTTGGGGGTCGAGGTGGGTTTCCTGGAGCATTGCGACTTGGATCTTATGCCTGTCATGATATGCCAGGATTTGTCTGCGCTTGCGTGGGTCCCTCAACCCTCGAACATTCCAGGTCAGTAGACGTATCGTGGAGGCAAGATCAGGGTCAGTCATCCGTCCAGGGCGTCAGGGCATGCGGATCCGATCTGTTGGAGCTGCAAATGGTGTCATCATAAGTGCAGCGGTCTGGGGTAAAAGAATCTAGTAGGGTGCCATTGTAGTCGCACCCCTCGCGGCGTGGGCATCTTGTAAAATGCAGTGTGTTATGCTGTAGTGCAGTCAACGAGGAACATTTCCCATCCCCACCCGATAGGGTTGTCATGTCTCTAATTCTCTGATCAGAGAGAATGCTTCCGCCCCTGTCAGTTACGTAACAGGCAGGTGTGTGAGTGTCTTGCATTGTGTCAGTAAATGTGTCATGTATGCCGCTCCTGAGTTCTATCGCAGCTGTGTGTCGTGCTGCTAAATAATCAAACTTGCCCCTTCCCCGTCCCCACCCCCTTCCCACATCGACATCCCCAGCCTGTCGTGAACGAATGGTCCCTCCCACCCCACCCAACAAAACATTTGTGAGATTAGTTTCCATTACCAGTTGCAACGTAGATTCGGGGCTCACCCTGTGGGGTAACGCTAGAGGGTACACCCCCCGCTGTCCCTCCTCTGTGGCGTGCAAACCAGAGGGGGCGGGGCACCCGGGATTCGACATAACTTGCTCACCCGTTGTTCATAGTGATGTAGTTCTGTCCGATACAGTAAGGTACGCCATTCCATGTTTTAAAGAGCACATGGAGTCTTTAGTCAGTTCAGTGAGCACTACATCTCTGTTCCTTGTCTCCAGGATTCGCTGCTCACAGTACATTCCGCATTAGAAGCAGTCAGTCATTATCCGACATCTGAGAGGACAGACCAGTCCCCGGATCGCCAGCATCGGGAGTAGATAGTTGTTTCTTCAGTTTCCGCAGGTAGTCCTCCACCTGCTGCGGGTTGGTATAAAAGTACTGCTTCCCCTGGTGAGTGATCCGTAAACGTGCAGGATACAGCATAGCATAGTCTATCTGTGCTTGCATAAGCTACCGCTTTAGCAGTGCAAACTTCTTTCTGGCCTCCTCGACAGCAATAGTAAAGTCCGGATAGAAGGCCACTGTGTATCCATCATAGGTCAAGGGTGATTTCACTCTCGCTAGCCTCAGAGCCACGTCTCTGTCTCTGTAGTTCAAGAGTTTTGCAATAATTGGTCTAGCAGGCACTCCGGGGGGAGGTCTGGGACCCAGAGAGCGGTGTGCCCTCTCAACCACCAGTAGGTTTGAAAAGGCATCCGGGCCAAAAAGAGCGTGCAGCATTTTCTCCATGTATTCTTCCCTTTTGCCCGTGTTGGCACTCTCTGGAACTCCCAAAACGCGGATGTTGTTGCGTCGGGAGCGTGCCTCAAGGTCTTCATTCTTCGCCGCTATGACCTTTAGTAGTTTGTCCATTTGAGCTATCTGCTTCCCGGAAGAGGTCGTTGCGTCCTCTAGGTCCGAGATTCTGTGCTCTGTTTCTTCTATCTGCGCATCATGTTTTTCAAGTTTTTGCGCCATCAGGTCTAGCCTGTTGCACATAGTGTCCATTTTGGCTTCTATAGAGACCAAGATGTGCTTCATGGTGACGAGTAGTGCTTTCCAATCTTCCTCCGCTGGTGGCATGTCGTCGGTATGTTGTCCCGAGAGTGACTGTTCAGGATCACTCTGGTGCCTTGGCATTCTGCGGGCCTCGAAGAGTAATTTCTGCTGCTTTGGGTCCGTTTTCCCCATCACATGCGGTCGCAGCCCGCCCGCTGCCTTCCGTGGGAGTCTCAGTTTATATTAGAGGGGCCCTGGAGGCCTCGTCGCAGGGTTACTCTGATCGCGGGGTGCTCAGGGGGGAATCCAGAGATTTGAGCTGTTCTCTTCACCCCGAGTCGTCTGCCAGCGGGTAGGGGTTTTGCAGGTGTTCCGGTGCGAGGTGTTGCTATATCGGCAGGTTGCGAGCACTTAGCACGGCAGACCAGTCTGCAGCGTCATGGGTGCTCTATTCGCAGATGCAGCTGCTAGCGGGCCGAGGCAGCGCACTAGGCAAAGGAGAACTCCGAACCACTGCAGGGCCTGCTAAGGCCTGGAATATGCAGCAACGCTCACGTGCTTTCCCCACTGGAATATGGGGCCAGCACTAGCGTCTGGACATCCGTCTATATATTCCCTCAGCAATCCCCAATACGGCGGTGAGTCGTGGGCAGGACCCCTCGATCTCTGCTTGTCTCCCGCGTCCTCGCGTTGTGGGGGAGGGCCCTGTATAATCCTTTGATGTGGCCGATTGTCCCCAGCGCCTGCCGCACCGCTTTACAAATATTCTGCTGTCTGGGGCGGCGTGGTTAGATCTGCCGCTCTACGGGTCCCCTCCTACCTCCTCAGCTATGCCTCAGCTAGGCCCGTCTTCTCCTGGCGATATGCTATGCCTCGTCTCCCCCAGGAGATTGCTGGCTCGCCGTTTGCCTCGCTCCAGGTGCTGTATTTCCCCCCGCTGGCACTGCGCAGTGTGGTTATCTCGCAGCTCCTCCACCGCCAAGCCCGCAGGCTTAGCAGGCCGGGCCGTCCTGAGCACCAGTAGAGCGCCTGTTGCACCCACAGCCTCCAGTTCACCAGGGGGGGGGTGCGGCACTCACCTCCCCTGCAGCCGCGGTCTTCACTGGCCTCCAGGGTCCGGAATATCGCGGCCAGTCACTCCATCTCCGCAGGCTCTCAGTGGTGGCAAGTCAGGCCGGGCCCTCTTCAAGCCGCGGGGGCCGCGTTCAATGCCCGCACATTCTCCAACTCCCAAGCGGGAGGGCAGACGTCCACCGCTCCCCCGGCCCCAGTCTCTGCTATCTCCCGGGGCGGGGCAGGGCACATTCAGTCGCACGCCTCCCACGAAGCCTCAGGGAGAAAGGAAGTCCGCCGCGGCGTCCCAGCGGCTCGCTCCGGGATTCCCGCAGGCCATGTGTGCTCAAGGCCGCGCGGCCGCACCTTCACAGTGGCAGTGCAAGATGCTTCGTTTCTCGGCGATCAGCGGGGTTCCGAGGCTTCCGATCACAGTTAGCTATTCCTGGCACATTCCGATATGTTATCCTGGGTACTTAGCCGATCTTCTTCTGTCGGGAGCAGGATAATGTCGGATAATTATTCCCGGGCTGCCAGAGCCTCACACGAGTGTGGCCATCTTGGTTGTGCGCCCTCTAGCGGCCCCCTCCTGGATTCAAATGAAATCTTACATGTAAAACAGCCAGGTTTTCGTAAAGGCCATATTATGGAAATGGTCCTCACTAAGGTGATGGACAAGATTAGACAGATCAGAGATAGAGGTGGAGTGTGTTACCTGATTTTACTATAACTAACAGTGGAATTTGCTACCATCTCACACTCCATGCTTCTCAGACGACTAAAAGAAGTGAGTATGGCAGGACAGTTTTCAGTTTGTTTCTGTATTTCCTTCCGGATCAGGCTCATACAGTAAGGCTTGCAGATTGCTGCTCTGCTATCGAAGCCATTACAACAGGCGAGCCTCAAGTCACGATCCTGTGTCCCAGCCTCTTCAATCTGAATGTTACCCCTTTATCACATCTAATTGAATCCTTTGATTTCTCTTTTTTACCTACGCCAATGATACCCAGCTAATAATCAGAGTGGAGAAGTCTGGCGCTAACCACAAAAACTGCCTACATGAGGTGGCCAATTGGACGGACTACAACTTTCCTCACCTTAAGTGGTGGCAAAACTTAGGTGATTGTGTTTGACCCTGATAATATATGGTCAACTGAGTAGTGGCTGGAAAAGCTAGGAACCTGTACCCTATGTTAAAAATCTAAGGATAAATATTGATAAAGATCTCAACATGGAGACACATGTAAAAACCCCATGTGCCACAGGTTCCCGGCTGCTCCACATACTTAAAAAGATTCTACCTCTCATTTCTCATTCTTTCAGAAAGGACTTGGTACAAGCCCTCATTATAGCACGCCTGGAATATTGTAACACAACGCTATTCAGTGCCTTAAAATATCCCTGCCACCGTCTTCAATTACTGCAGAATGCAGCAGCCAGACTGATTTTGTATCTGAAAAGAAATACCCCAATCTCAATCCATAAAGACAAATTACACTAGCGTCCAATAAATAAAAGATGTCTGTTCAAAGCCCTCTGTCTCTGCCAGAAAAATGGTTTACAATCATAACCAAACTATCTATATGAAATCCATTTTCTCATGGTATAGTCCAACTAGAGAACTCAGATCCAAGCACAGTGCTTTGATTGCCAAGCCAAGGTTCAGGAAAGGAACAGAGCAAAGTCTCTGGATTGCAGTAATCACTGCCAAAGTTTTGAAAATTCTTCCATTACCCATGAGGACACAACCACACCTGCAAACGTTCAGGAAACAGATTAAAACCTTTTTGATTTCATATAAACTATCATTTGCAGGGTGGATGTGCACCATAGGAGACCTACTGCAAGGTATGTTACTCTCTGTTTATTTAGCACCCAGTTACTTCATATGAGGCTGCTATTCACATATTTATAAATGGCTGAATCAGGCGGTTCTGCAGGGATTTAAAGAGCTCAAGATACGCTTCCAGTACAAAAAGCTATGCTTAGACATACTTTAGAGCTTTTCAAGCATTGTATGTTTGCTGTACAGTGCAGCACACATGGAAAATTTGAAAATATTGAAGAATTAAAAACATTTCTCCAATTTAACACCTTCCCCAAACAGGTATTATTTTCGCCACAAATCTGTCCATAAATGTCTGTAGATAAAGCGTTGGGTGGCAAAATGGGAACGCCCAAGTACCACCCATAAGATACTCCCTTCATTCCCTTGATACAAAGTGAGTCAAAGTAGTGCAAAGTGCTACATTGCATTTCTTTTAGTCAACTTTACAGCACAAAAAAGGATTTGTGTTGTTGGAGAGTAAATAACCAATCAACACTTCGTGCAAGTTTGTCTCATGTTTGGTAACTTTACACCGATGCAAAGTGTTGATAAATCTGTCCCTGCAGTGGAGGTTTTCTAGCATTTTTGCTAGGATTTAGTGGGGATGTGCTAGTGTATGTGCTACTGAGGAAAGGAAGGAAGTCAGTCTAGTGATGTCACAATTATTGCATTGATTCTGTCAAGAGTACAATTTAGGGGTACATTGATCAAATAGTGTTCTATTTTTTCAGACATTTGGCAGTCAGTATATGTTCTTATATTGTGGGTAACAAGTGCATGCATTGGCTGTCATCCTATAAACAGACAGCTCCACCATTTACTGCTGCCCCATTTACTTCTGTACACTCACTCATCCTTTCCTGTATTCATTCACTGCTATACTTAATCACACTATTTCCTGACTCACTCACTGCTGCACTCATTCATTCTTGTACACTGACAAATTCAATCATGTACTGTAGCTTTGTCTCAACCTTAATGCCCAGTCTTTTCACAACTTTGGTGGTAGAAGGCAAGAACCAAAGTGAGGCATCCAAAAGGAGGGGTGGCAGAAGCTTGGATTATCACTGGCAATCATTATTTCGATTTTTGTGGTGTGGAGTTTGAGCCAATGTAGGCCCATTCATTTGCACACTGCAAACAGACAGCCCTGAAACAAAGGACACCCCTTGACTGATTGTTCAGTGTGAAAATAAGTTGAGTATCATTGACATATGTATAAAGATTCGAGCTGAATGATGGCCACAAGAGGTCTCCCGTAGCATGCCTACTGTTTGTAGCTGACGGTGGGTATGCCATGGTTGACAATGTCAAAAGCCGCTAAAGACTGAGTAGTATCAGGACGTTGACTCTGTTGCCATCTGTCAGCATGCAGAGGTCATCTAGTACCACGAGCATGGTTAGCTCAATGCTAAGATGAAGGCAGAAGCCAGCATGGGCATTATCCAGAATCTCATTAGTTTACAGAAAGCGGCACAATGTTTGACAACAAAGGATTCACCATCTTGAATATGTCCCAAACTAATGGATCAATGTATTCTTCTAGCTTATTAAAGAATGCGGCTGGTATGTGGTCTAGCAGAGACTCAGTGCTACAAGGAGATAGCCAGTGTTGAATCATTGTGTGGTCTATTGGTTCAACATTTGATCATGGTTCGTACAAGGGAGAATTCAGATTTCTAGTGGAATGTCAGTAAAATAATAATGTGCTTTGAAAGCTCTGATGTTTTCAATTTTAGAAATAACAAGCTAGCAAGTTCTTTACATAAATATGATGAACAAAGTGCCAACTGTGGCTATCTAGTTGCACCGGACCAGTACAAAGTCACAAGTTCAGGCAGAACTATATGGCGCCCGAGTTGAATACAGGGACCAAGTTAGGCCTACTGAACAAAGTACCTTAAACCCTGGCTTGAGGAGCATTGCGAGATCCTGCGTCGGGGATGCATTGCACAGTAGCAGTTCCGAGGAACCTGCGCAGCAGCGATGTGGAGTCTGGCGTCATCGTCAAGAATGCCATTGATTATGGGTTTGCGGTGCGAAAGCATGCATCAAGGATGTGTTGTGCAGCTGTGGTTCCGAAGAAGCGGATCTATCTGCTGAAATTGGGGCTGAAACCCATTTGTCCCTATACGTGCTCGATCAGTTGGGGCCAATAAAATAAATACAAACACAAAAACTACTATTTCTGGTACTACCATTAATACCGCCTCTATTTCTCTGTCTACCACTGTAGCATCACTGTAATATAACAATGCTACCGCTACTACAATTTCTAATAATTCTACTAGTCCCACTGTCTACTATTGTATTATAGCAAGTAATGCTAGTATTACAATTTCTAACAATGTTTCTACTAATAGTAATGCTATTACCACTATTGCTATATTTCTATTACTGCTACCGCAACAAATGATAATAACAATAATAATTTTAAGAAGAAGGCAACCTAGAGCAATGTGCTATTATTATTAGACACTTCAGAGCTGATAGATCATTCTACGTATAGCTCATAGAAGGCTGTGATACATGCTGGAGGAGGCTTACTCTGGTACTGAAAACCTTGCAGACAAAGATCCTGAAAACGCGACATTGCTGAATGTCTGACTCCTCAGTTACGGGCAGTCGCTGAATATGATCGGACCAATTATCAATCATGTGCATCAAGGCAGACAGAAACCGCAGGCTTTTAGCATCTCATTTACCAGGATAAGTCCTATCATCAGCAATGCAATCTACTTGGAGCGTGCTTGGCCGGCTCCTGAAATGAGCCTTTGTCTGCAAGCTGTGTAAGAGTGCCCCGCTAATTCTCCACCAGGTAGAGTTTATGTTCATCTGATAGCTCTCGGGTGCCATAAGACCATGAGCTGTCTCCATCTGATAGCAGGAGTCACTGGATACATGAAATCTTATTAAATGCCACCATCCTTCAACAGAACATACTTATAACCTGGCGGCCATTTTAATAACCGCATTGAAACATGACATGGCCGCCATCCAGGCCAAAACGCCAGATCCAGGTTCCTCATGCAGAAAAGTGGACTTTGCTAGAGGCGTGTCCGGAGCAGGGGTATTAAAAGGGCCCTGAGGAAGGTAGTGATGAGCGCGCTAGTCAGAGGGGAAGCAGCAATGAAGCTCGTGTTGGCCATATCTTTGTTTGCGGTGCTTTCAATGCTTTTTGGTCAAACGGATTCAGGTAAGAGTTTAGAATAATCGTGATATAGGGAAGTGGAACGTATAGGAATGCCAGAGATCCTTCTCAATGTCAAGAGTGAGAGGAATTTAAAATGTATTTAGCATTGATTGGAGCCACCCGGGTTGACCCCGTCCAATCCCACCCCCCACCCCCCCCTTCCTTTCCTTTTCGTTCCGACTGAGAGCAGTGCTGTGCACAATATACAAAAACCGTGTCCTGGGTGGATGAGAGCAGGGAAGGAGCGTCAGGGGGGGGTAGGTTTAGGTCGCTTTGGCTATCTTTTTTTACTTCTGTTCTAGCTTTATCTGTTTGCCATCACGCTGTGAATATATGGTAGACCTATCTGTATGAAAACCGTCTTTGAAACATTTAATTATAAAAATTGTATTCAGTCAAGTTAGTAAGGTGAACTGTCAGCGTTCATATTCATCATACATTTTTAGCTCGAGTCAGATAAAACTGTTTTTTTCCTGTTCAGATACAAATGACCTCAAAACACCTCGTCTTGGGTAGTAAACGCTATATAATTGCAATTCCAATACAATACAATTGACAGACCTCACCATCTTTTTTATTATTAATCTATGAGAATTAAGCAATATCATCACATTAAAATATCCATGAATACAGTTCCCAAGAAGAATGCAAGCAAGCAGTCATCAGCAATTAAAATACCATCAAATAAAATCGACCGCGTAATAAGTTATGGGCTCACTATCGCGGAAAACAAAACATTTTTAACTGACACTACTTCATGTCTTTGATGGTAAGTTAAGGCAGTGCTTGGTACAAACACCTATCACCAATCAAAAAAGGCCTGAGAAGGTGGTAATGTGTGTGGCAAGTATGTTTGTACATATTTGTTGTGTCTCTTGTTTTTTATGCTGCTTTATTTTTGTGCTGTATTAATGCAATGTGAGTTTGATGTGTTGTACTGAGATTGTTGAGTTCTGTTCTAGTTTGACTGTTTGTTGCAATGTGCCCTGTCATTTTTTTTATTTGTATGTTGCTCTGCATACACTGTAATCAGGATTTTCATTGTAATCACGAGTCCCTCTTTCTGAAACTGCTGTCGCCAGCTGTCTTGTGATCACAGACTCACCTCCTCCTCTCCCAGGACCTAACCAAACCATTTCCATGCATTCTCCACTGTAACATAATTCCCTCCTCCATGACTGCAACTTGTGCACCTTGCACCGCTTTCTCTTCCCAAAAGTAAATCCTGCCATCTCCCAAGCGTAATCACTCCGGTGGGCCTTGGAACTATGACATATTGCAAAACCTTTTAGGCCCACTCATGCGTGCTTCTCTTGTCCACACCTGCATCCTTTTTCACACCATTTCCCTTCTGTAAATCCCATGTCTGTATACAGCACCGTGGTCCTCTGCAAGTAGGTATAAATCTCACACACACACACACACACACACACGCAGTCACACACACACACACATAATGCGCATCTGTTTGTGAAACTAGGTAGCACTGCGCTCGATCAACACAACTAATAGAAATACGATCACCTTTTTATTGGGTGACCAACACACTGCATGTCAGCATGGACAATAGTTTAAATCCAGTTTTTTATGTGCCATCCTAATGCATTCTGGGTGCTGTAGTTGTTTGCCTGCATTTTGCTAATCAGACTAAAATACTTGATGGCTATGATTTGCCAGTGAACAACTCAGAACAGGGAGCAGTGCCGGTGATGACAATGAGTACAGTTTACACTCTAGCTTTTAAAGATATCTAAAATTAATATGTCTGTGGACAGGCATATGTAGCTACTTTGTTTGAAGAGAATACGAATTTTAGGTCATTCTAAAAATTTCTGGAATTTACTATTCGGTAAGTCAAAAAACCAAGTCTTAGTACCAGCGGACTTGTTTCCAAAAATAGTAACTTAGCCATGTGAGTTTAAAACTCAAGAATCCTAAAATTTTTCGTTAATATTAGTAAACACCATGTTTGTCCACATTATCCACATTTTCGGACTATCTCTGTCCTTTACTTTCCTAAGGGAATTGGTGTTGTAGTGGCATAGCATGACAGAGCACAAATAATACAATATTTAACACATTAGAAATGCCACTCTCTACTGTAATAGTATGATGACAGTGTGTGTCTTGCTCTCCTCATGGAAAATACAAGTTAAAGGTTCTAGGTGTCCATGCTTGTTGACCAATGTGAAATAACAAGACGCTATAGCTCCCAACATACCCCGTTCTTGCTGTGCCCTGTACACTGGGCTATGCGCGTCCTACTTCGCCTACTAGCCAGGATCAGAGGCTCTCAAGAGTCTCACCGTCCAAGCTACCTGAGGCTGTCAGGAGGCCCTAGCATGACCCTGAGTCTGTCTTAGGAGATACCCCCAAAAATAAAATAAAACAGGACTCAAAAAATTGTCACTGAGTCAGTTTTCTGCTCCAACTCTCAGAATCACTATGGGTCTGACAAACTCACTCTAGCCGGAGCCAGACACTACCACTAAGGGCATGGGAAAATTCTTTGCAGCAATGAATGTGGTAATATTTTCCAACACACCCCATCTGGCATAGTGGTATCCCATACCTGGCTTCAGGCTCCATGCACAACACTGCATCACACTGGGAATTTTATGAAAAAGATGTGTACTGTTCTCATGAGATGCAGTGCCTACTTTAGTCCTCATTATGAGTTGCCTGTCATTTCAATCAATCAAACAATCAGGAGTTTGTATAGCGCTGCTACTCATCCGTGAGGGTCTCAAGGCGCTGGGGGGGGGCTACTGATCCTTCTGGGTGTGGAGGTTCAGTCGAAGAGTCAGGTCTTGAGGTCCTTCCTGAATTGGGTCACCAACGCGGCTTACCTGAGGTGGATGGTCAAGGTCTTGGTGGCGAGGTAGGAGAAGGATCTTCCTCCGGTTCTAGTCTTGTGGATCCGTAGGACGAAGGCCAGGGCGAGTTGGGCGATTTGGTGCAGGGATACTTGAGGCCTGGAATCCATGACTGTGGTCAGTATCCAAGCACCGAATTCCAGCATGTATGACTCTTTTTTTCCTGGAATGGGGACTAACTTCCCAGACTTAAATATACCATGTCCTTTCCCTGGCAGTATTCCACGATTGAGAGGAAAAGCCTCTGCTGACATTTTCCTCCTGCTCTGAGGAGGCAAAAAGTATCAGTCTGCGGCCACGGGTTGGGAGAGAGGGAACTGGGAAGTTTGCCTAGGCTTTCTGTCTGCCCAGGGACAGAGTAAGCTTTGTCTCCTCCCTCGTGCTGCTGATGGTGTCAGACAGGGACTGGGCTGTGCTGCTGACCACAGCCCACGTCCCCACAGCACCAAAGTTAGGTCCGGGGTTTTTAGGCCCAGACTTTTCATGTATGGAGTTTGAAGACCTGATAATTCTGGACCTGAAAAAGACATTTCATTCGGAGCTGCTTAATTCCACTTACAGTTACCGCTCTGGGTGGAATACCACAACTAATTATGTGGCTTATATGTGTGTTCCACAGCATGTGACATTGAGCAACATAAACCATCTTCAGTAGAGGTGCAAAGAGGGAGGTGCAATAACTCCAAAAACTCAGTATCCCGCGTGGTCATTTTTAATTAACAGTATGTGTTGGCTTTCAATGCCTGGAACTAGATGGTTTCCATGAGAGGAGTGAAACCTGTAATCTAGCCCTCACTTCTGAATGCCTGAGGAATTAATGAGACCTTCTGACGCTTTATGCCAAATGGCATCTCTTCTCTTACACATTTTTCAGACCATCAAAATCACAGCTTAATTTGAGGCAAGCAATATTTATTTTGGGGGACCACCACTTATTTTTCTGCATTAGATATTTACTGAGAGCAAGAGAGGGAAAAGCACACAAATCGGAAAGACGGGGGAAGAGAAAGACGAAAAAAACGTCACAAAGAGAGAAAGCATAAACCTACACATGTGAGATAAAGTCGCAGGGAGTGTCTGGTAGTGAATTAAAGAGGCATGAGGTGGTTTAAGACTACAAGCCTTGGTATTTCGCATAGGCCCAGGTGCTTCAAAGCAGAGCTTAGGACACCGCACTCTTTGCTTTAGAAATTAGGCACTGATCAAATGTGAGGATGTTCCCGAAGGCCAAAATTATCTTGTTGTTAGAACTGTGGGAAACTGTTTCGGGCAGGTTTCTTCTCCACTACTGACTCAAGTAATTCATGAAAAAAGCACTGAAATAGAACTTCGTGAAGATCCGAGTGGAAGTTTCCTGGAAGCTATTACCTCCACCACCCCACCAAGGTTTTAGCCACTTCTTGATTGAGATGTTGGATTAAGAAACATAAGTGACCTGTTCTGTAGCAGGTGAATATTAGTTTTTAGGTGCCTACATTTAAAAGATACACTGCGATACATACATACATACATAAATACATACATACATACATACACACTTACATACATATATGCTTGTACAAACATGACATCCAATCCTGCATCAGTCTCGCTAAAGCAGAGGTCTTCAAACTTTTGTAGGTTGAGCCCCCCCAGCTGAATTCTTTTAGATGTTGGGCCCCCCCACCACCTGACAGAAATTTCTGGAATCTGTTACACTACATAATCGACCGCCACGCGCATATTCCGGGCCATATCCAGCAAATAATGTTCAACACAATAAGAGTGTTTAGTAAACTGCAGGTTTGTGAGTGGGTGTGGTGAAATGACAGAGGCTTATTACTCTGCTCCAAACACCATTTTCCAAGATAAAATGTGCGCAAATTGTTTTTACTAGGATGCTTTGTTTTACACATGACATAGATTGATAATAACACCACCAACATATATGTGACGGGTGTGCCTGTTTTTCGCCACAGAGACGGTCAAACTGTGGATGGATTTTTGCTACTGCCATCCTCAGGTTGTGCTCCGCATCCAGTCTTGAACGGTACTTAGGGGCAGATTTACGAGCCCCCTGCGCCACTAGTACGTCACTTTTCGTGACGTACTGGTGGCGCAGGGGGCTGCTCCATATTTACAAGTAGAGGAAAAGCCACCCTGCGTGACTTTTCCTCTCCTTGTAAATACGGCCCCTTCACACGCAGCACTTTGCGGTGAAGGGGCGTTCCATGGGTGTTGCTGTGGGTGTTCCCACGCAACACTCATGGAACGAAGACACATCTCCAGAATTATGAGAAATCGTAACTCTGGAGATGCGTCTGAAAGCTACGCCACCCTAGAGGTGGCGTAGCGAGAGCGCACCGAGGAGAAATGTTTTCATTTCTCCTCGTTTTTCCTCTTTCAATGCGTGCTGCATTCTGCAGCTCGCATTGAAAGAGGAAAATGGTTGTAGTGATTGTTTTTGTGCAGGAAGGTTCCCCTTACTGCACAAAAACAATCTCCCCACGACGCAGGCATCCTTGCACCATGGTGCAAGGGTGCCTGCGCCGGCGCATGGCAGCAGTTTGTGCGCCAGCGCAGGGGGAAGCACAGAGATGCGACATATTCTTGTAAATATGTCGCATGCCTGTGCTTTCCAGACTAACGCAGCACGGCGCAGCAAAATGACTTGCTGCACCGTGCTGCGTTAGTTTAACGTAAATCTGCCCCTTAGTCTTTAATACCGCAAGTGCTGAGAACCCAATCTCACATAAATAGGACGAGCTGAAAGGCAAGAGAGTTTTGATAGCAGTTTCTCTCAAAGCTGAATATTCTGCAGACATTTTCAGCCAAAACGGGGACTGTAAGGGAGACAGTGTTGTCAGATTTTTCGAGCACTCCCTAGCTCAGAGCTGGTACACGAGAAACAAATCTTCTCTAGAAATCTTTAACAAACGTTTTAGGCAGCATTATAATGGGATAATTGCCCACCAACCAGTTATGGATCCGAAGACAAAGTTGAAAGTCCACAGAGAGGGCGCTGAACGAACACCTAATTGAGAATTCCTTAGTGGTACAATAAGTTGCTTGCCTGAAGCAGTGGGGGTTTAGGACACGTCAGGCTTATGGCTAAAAAAATAGAACTAATAATAAATTAATGATGTTGTCTATTTTACTTCAGAGCAATGTTGTCTGACAGACTTTGTGGTGGCAGGGACATGTTAAGGATTTTGGGTGCCCTGGGCCAAAACTATTTTGGGGGCCCCTGTTCAGTACAGCTTTGAGTTTAACTGATTTACTTTCAGCTCTGCCATACCCTCTTTAGCCAGGCTACTAGCGGTGCACAGGCACTATGGTCGAAATTCTAAAAGCGTTTACATCTAATATTCAGAGACAGTGATGTGTTTTCACTGTTGTAACAAAGCAGCAGCCCACTAATTTTACAGCTAATAATATCTGTGATATCCTCCAATTTCTCATATGTGAGGACCCGCTTGGATCTAAAATAAACTTTTTTATGGTTGTTGCATGAAACAAACCTATTTCTCTGCAAATAGTAATAGACTCCCTCACATCAATCACATTAAAAAGAAATTAAACAAAACGGTATTTACAAGAATCTGTTTAGGAATTATTCCAGGCCATCAGGGCAAAAACAGAGCTGTCTCTATCAAGGGGCCCCTGAAACGCTGGATTGCAGTGCATGTAAATGTGTCCTTTTGTAATTTAGGATGAAAACCTTGATGGGGCACAACATGCCCATACTTGTGTACAGGGGCGCAACTAGACCCGAACTTCGGGTGGGGGCTAACACTCCCAGCCAGGGCTGGCCCTAGCACTGGTCGCACCCAGTGCAACAGTCTTTTTGGCGCCCCTCCCCCATTTCCTCCATCTCCATGAATTTCCTCACTACCACTCACCAACGATGCACCTCATCTCTCTATAGCACCTTTCTGGCAAACATTTCATTTTTTTATAGCACTACTCATTGTTTACTCACACTCAGTTCAGTGATCTGCTTTTTACATGTTCTTTGTAGTAGGCACATTAAACCTCTGCACTGTGTGGGTGGCAGGAGTGCCCATGTGAGTGCACGGTGAGCCATGCAACAGTGTGAGAGTAGGGTAAGAGGAGTGACTGCAGGGTGAATGAGGTGACCATATGAATTTGGGTGCGGATGTAAGTGCAGATTGGGACGAATGAATGTATGGTTAGTGATGGGCTTATTTGAGTGAGATTGCAGATTGAGCAGTGAGGGGGACAGGTGAGTGAAGTGTCACATGAGTGCAGGTTGAGTAGTGTGCTTGTGTGACTGCAGGGTGAGGTACAGGGTGAACAGCGCAAGTGCATTGTGAGTGCAGAGTGATCACTGTGAGTGCATGGTAAGCGGGTAAATGGTGTGAGTGCATTGAGATCAGTGTGAGGGCATTGTGATCGCTGTGGGTGCAGGGTGAGCGTGAAAGTGAAGGGCGAGAATGAGGAGCGAGTTGTCTGAATGCAGGATGCATTCCCAGACACTAGAAGTAACTCAGCTTGTTATTGATGACGGCGTAGGGTTTCAGATATGCTAAACTATTGCTATTATGGCATTAACCAGGGATCAGGGTGGAGGAAATAAATGTGCTGATCTTGCAACAAACTTCGAGTTTTATGATTAGGGTTGCCAGCTCATTATTTGGATGGCCCAAGTGGTACAAAAATAAGCAGTCACCCAAAGCTGTATTGTCAGCACTTGTCTGTGCATACTTTGAACAGTAAATATAAATAGAAAGAACTTTTAATTGTGTTCTAGGGCTGCCTGAATGATCCATGACTGATAATACAAGGGAACAAAGACAGAAAAGTCACATTACAAATGAATACATACTTACTTATTTATAACAATATTTAGTGTCAAGACAAGCAATTTGCAGGCTGTTTAAACAACACATGGCTGGCTGGCATTTTGCGCACCTGTCTGTCATTTTAAAAGAAACTTTGTCTCCTTTCTGGGAAGAGCTAACCCTCCCAGGACGGGGTTAAATCCTATAGCTGAAATGCTTCAGCTGCAGTGGGAGGCAGGGAGTCTCCTCTGTTAAAACTGAAAGCAATGAACAGACAGTCATTTCAGCTGCAGTGGGAGGCAAGGAGTCTCCTCTGCTACGAAATCGAACGCGAAGGAACAGGACTGTCTGTTCGTTTGCTTTCAGTTTTAGCAGTGGAGACTTCCTGCCTCTCACTGCAGCTGAAGCATTTCAGCTCTACCAATTAACCCCCTCCTGGGACAGTTAACATGATAATGACAAAAAGCATGGGACGTCGTGCCCCATCGATTTCCCCTCCCTCCCCCCTCCAACCATACCAGAGTTCTCCAATAAAAAAAATCCCCAGAAGACTTGCGACGCAGGACAGTGAAGAGGAACAAAGGTAAGAATAGAGTGGAGTGCGCGCCCCCCCTGAGATGGTGTCGCGCCCCCCCAGGGGTGCGCGCCCCACAGATTGAAGAACTCTGCGCTAAAGTAACTTTTTCATACCGAACTCCACACTGACTCATGTACTTTGCGGTTTCAATCCAAGGAGAGTCTACATTAACCCTGCTATGCTAAATGCAAATTCAGCTGTGTTGAAAGGTGTCCTAGTCAAATACAAATGAGCATCCAAATGGATTTATATAATTCTATTCAGAATTTAAGTTGCTCATGCAGTCTATCTGAAGTTTGATTGTCACTGCATTATACACGGCAATGCAAGGCATTTTCCACCAGTGGCGTTCTGTCTGACAGATTCATAAAGTTAGATTCAACTACATATCACACAAAAGGTGACAGAGAAAATGCTTGCAATTTGTTAACCACTGGTAATCACTTGGGGTAGCATTCCAATCCATCATTATTTTGCTCACCATGCCACCTCAGTTTGGACTTAGCCATATGCATATCAGTTTCGACCCTGCTCCAACAGTAACAGTCCAGCCCCAACTGCCATACTAGGCCCCCCCTGAACTGAAACACAAGCAATCCAGGACCGGTTTTGCACTGATTGGGGCTCTTCAGTCGGTTGTAGCTTGGTTTCAGTGGCACAGTGAGCACGGGATCCATGTCTGAGCATACTTTTGACACTTAGAGCATAAAACACATAAAAGGTGATGGGAGGAATGCTTGCAATTTGTCTAATCACTGGCAGTCACTCGGGGTGCTTCAAAGCAGAGCTTAGGACACCGCACTCTTTGCTTTAGAAATTAGGCACTGATCAAATGTGAGGATGTTCCCGAAGGCCAAAATTAGCTTGTTGTTAGAACTGTGGGAAACTGTTTCGGGCAGGTTTCTTCTCCACTACTGACTCAAGTAATTCATGAAAAAAGCACTGAAATAGAACTTCGTGAAGATCCGAGTGGAAGTTTCCTGGAAGCTATTACCTCCACCACCCCACCAAGGTTTTAGCCACTTCTTGATTGAGATGTTGGATTAAGAAACATAAGTGACCTGTTCTGTAGCAGGTGAATATTAGTTTTTAGGTGCCTACATTTAATAGATACACTGCGATACATACATACATACATACATACATAAATACATACATACATACATACACACTTACATACATATATGCTTGTACAAACATGACATCCAATCCTGCATCAGTCTCGCTAAAGTAACTTTTTCATACCGAACTCCACACTGACTCATGTACTTTGCGGTTTCAATCCAAGGAGAGTCTACATTAACCCTGCTATGGTAAATGCAAATTCAGCTGTGTTGAAAGGTGTCCTAGTCAAATACAAATGAGCATCCAAATGGATTTATATAATTCTATTCAGAATTTAAGTTGCTCATGCAGTCTATCTGAAGTTTGATTGTCACTGCATTATACACGGCAATGCAAGGCATTTTCCACCAGTGGCGTTCTGTCTGACAGATTCATAAAGTTAGATTCAACTACATATCACACAAAAGGTGACGGAGAAAATGCTTGCAATTTGTTAACCACTGGTAATCACTTGGGGTAGCATTCCAATCCATCATTATTTTGCTCACCATGCCACCTCAGTTTGGACTTAGCCATATGCATATCAGTTTTGACCCTGCTCCAACAGTAACAGTCCAGCCCCAACTGCCATACTAGGCCCCCCCTGAACTGAAACACAAGCAATCCAGGACCGGTTTTGCACTGATTGGGGCTCTTCCGTCGGTTGTAGCTTGGTTTCAGTGGCACAGTGAGCACGGGATCCATGTCTGAGCATACGTTTGCCATTAGAGCATAAAACACATAAAAGGTGATGGGAGGAATGCTTGCAATTTGTCTAATCACTGGCAGTCACTCGGGGTAGCATTCCAACATTTTCTTCAACTACATATCGACATTTATGTGTTTTTAACAACTTTATTTTGAAAGTTTCACATATAAACAACCCAAATACTGGTGCAGGCCTTCAACGACCATACATACAGATATCCACTGAAGTAGATATGAAATCTTGTTTTGTGTTGCAAAAGAATTGTTATGCTAGTCAATGGGAATTTAGGATTATGATTGGCCATTTGGAATTTTGCATCCAAAGATTATGAATTTTTGGGATTGCAAAATTGGATGTGTCTGCAATTAAAATGCAATTACAATGAAGTACAATACCCACTTCTATACATTTCTGTCCATAAATCTTGATCATAGTTTCAACCCTCTAGTCCATGGTTATGTGATCGCCAAGAAGGCACAGCAGTCTAGAATTGTGTTTGCATTCAAAACAAAATAGGTTTATCACAACTAAACATGAAAATTAGGAAAGGTGCAATTAAAATGGAAGACATCCAAGATCGCAACCTGGCCAATATTTTAACGACATGCCTGGTATTTTTTGTGTCATGACTGTCAAAAAATGAGAGAAAGCAGCAAAGGTTAGTATTTTGCTCTTTGAAATGTAAATTTAAAATGGCAAAAATATGTAGTAACTTGGAGCGTATTCAAGAGTTGTCTAAAGTATTTCTAAATGAATAGCGAAAAAGAGACATAGTAGTCATATTAAAAAGAATCCAAAGGATTTAAAAAACATTTTTTATCAAAGCACCAGCCTCAGACCAATTGTACCACAGAATATTGAGAATGGGAACATTGTGGTATCATAATATCTTAGACAAAATGAAAAAATATCAAGGGACATATGAAAAACCAAAGGAAAACTTTATTTATTCTGTCTATAAAACTGTTTTTTTAATAAAAATGTGTTTCAGATCGTAGAGACAGATGTCGCTGAGTGGAGTGTCATTAAGTGTAGTGTCGTATGGAACAGTGGAGGAGAGTGTCATACAGTGTAGGGTCATAGTGTGTTGTGTAGAGTTGACAGTGTGCTTATTGCTCTCCTCATGGAAAGGACAAGTTAAAGGTTCTCACTGTCCATGCTTGTTGACCAATGTGAAATAACAAGACGTTATAGCTCCCTTACATACCCCGTTCTTGCTGTGCCCTGTCCACTGGTCTATGCGTCCTACTTCACCTACTAGCCAGGATCAGAGGCTCTCACTGTCCAAGCTACCTCAGGCTGTCAGGAGGCCCTAGCATGATCCTGAGTCTTCGGAGATACCCCCACAAATACAATAAACAGGAGTCAAAAAAATGTCACTGAGTCAGTCTTCTGTTCAACTCTCAAAATCACTATGAGTCTGACAAACTCACTCTAGCTGCATACAGACACTACCAATAAGAGCATGGGAGCATTCTTTGTAGCAATGAATGTGGGAATATTTTCCAAGACACCCCAATCTCACATAGTGGTATCCCATACCTGGCTTCAGGTATGGGCGCTCCGGCCCCCTTTGTGTTTACCAGAAGGTAGGACTGTTATTCCTTGTTGCGCGCACCACGTTTGTGATTCATGTGGTTTCTTGCCGAGTATTGATCTTCCGGTGAGGAACCCGCTTAGTCGGGTTTCCAGGTCCCTGTGTGTGCGAGCCGCTCTTATTAACGTACGATCTCTTAGGAAGCATCATCCTGATGTGTTTGATCTGATTTTGGATAATGCCTTGGATTTGTTGTTCATCACGGAGACTTGGTTAGATGATACCTCTAATCCTATTGTGGCTTTAGCCACCCCCGCAGGATATAAGCTGTCCCGCCTTGACCGAAAGGTTGGAAGGGGTGGGGGTGTAGCTATTTTTTATAAGGATAAGTGGTCTCTTCATAAAGAGGACCTTAATGTTTGGGCGGGTAGTGAGGTTTTGGATTTTAGCCTCCGACTCTCCGCTCATGTTACGCTGGGAGGCTCGCTTATTTACCGTCCCCCCGGTTCGGCTAGCACCTTTCTTATTTCTTGTAGTGACGCCATAGCTGAGCGTGCGCTTTGCTATTCACATTACCTGGTTTTAGGGGATGTTAATCTCCATCTTGATCGAACAGAGAACAGAGACGCCATGGATTTTCTGGATTCACTTAATTTGGCCCAACTCTCACAAGGGGTTTGTTACCCCACGCATCAGGGCGGCCATATATTAGACCCCATTTGTTCCAACTTTTCCATTCAGGTGGACCAGCCTCTCCCAGTTTCTTGGTCGGACCATTTTCTCATCTGCTTTTCTTGGGAAGTCCCGCAGCAGACTCTGCCTACGCGGTCCATTATTCCACCAGTCTTTCGAAAAATTGACCCCTTGCAGTTTAATAGTGTTTTGGCTTCCTCTCGGCCCATCTGTTCGCAGGATCTGGAAGGGAACTTGGTGGGATTTACGGAGTGGATCTCCAATTCTGTGACTGCGCTTTCTCATTCACGCGCCCCAGGAATGGCTAGAGAGTCCCCCTCCAAACCCTGGTTCTCGCCCAAGCTCCACTCTCTGAAACATGATTGTAAAGTATTGGAGAGGCGGTGGTGCTCCAATAACTACTGTTTGTTGGCAAAACTTGCTCTTAGATCTAAACAAAAAAGTTACTATAGGGCGATTGCGGGTGCTAAAAGCAGATATTATTCCGCCCGCATTGACCAGGCTAATAATAACACTAAAGAAATATTTTCAATAGTGCAAAGTTTTGTGGCTCCCTGTGCCCTGGTCTGTTCATTGCCCGTGTCGGAGACCTGGTGCAATATTCTTGCTAAGTTCTTTCGGGACAAAATTCAGACCATCCAGGCGGCCTTTTCCGTTGGCTCTAGAGGACCTTTAGCTCTTTCCATCTCCCCTGTGTCCCCTCCGGGCTCTATTGCCAAACTATCGACCTTCTCCCCAGCTGAGTTGGCATGCACCCTTAAAATTCTTAAGGGTTTGAAATCAGGCTCGCCCACTGATCCATGTTCAGCTAGGCTTTTAGCACTATCCGCTGACACCATTAACACAGTTGTTAACAATATTGTCACTATGTCCCTGTCGGAGGGCCGGGTGCCGGTCACCTGGAAACAGGCTAAGATTCTCCCCCTTTTAAAAAGCCCTCACTAGATGCCTTGAGTCCTGGCAACTACCGCCCAATTTCCCTTCTGCCTAGTCTTGCCAAAGTGTGTGAAAAGGTAGTTACAGGACAACTCACGGACTATGTGGAAGGTGCTGGTCTGCTGCATCCAGCTCATTCAGGCTTTCGAGCCACATATAGCACAGAATCTGCGTTGGTGGAGGTGTCGGAGGCTATCCGGGAGTGTCTGGACGCCGGCGGGAGGGCAGCTTTGATCATGCTGGACCTCTCGGCGGCGTTCGATACGGTGCCTCACTCCCTACTTCTGGCTCGCCTTTTGGAGATTGGTATTGCTGGTTCGGCCTTAAGCTGGCTTACCTCTTTCCTGGCGGACCGTTCACAGCTGGTCTGGCTTCCACCGTGCGCCTCCTCTCCCCAACCAGTAGCTACTGGGGTCCCGCAGGGCTCGTCCCTTAGCCCCCTCCTCTTTAACATTTATGTTACCCCGCTGATATATCTAGCGGAGGAGCTGGGGGCTAAGGGGATTGCCTATGCGGACGACACTCAGCTTTTGTTTACTTGGGAGGGTGCCGATGCTGATGTTTCCTCTGCTCAACACTGTCTACTCTCGGTTTTTTGCTGGTTGGCGCAGGCCCAGCTAAAATGCAATGAAGAGAAATCCAAAATACTTTTGTATGGGAAATTTCCTTCTAATTTTAGAGAGCTATTGTGGCCCCCAGGGTTTCCACTGCCGTGCTTGTTGGGTGCTGCCGCTAAAAACCTGGGCGTATGGTTTGAGGAAAATTTAACCTTTGCCACCCATATCAAGAAGCTGGCGGGGTCCTGCTTTGGGATTTTAAAATCTTTGAGGAAGTTTCTCCCTCTTCTCCCAATGGCAGCTAGGGAAACCGTGGTCCAGGCTCTGAATTTGTCTCGCCTGGACTACGCTAATGCTCTGTATGTTGGGACCCCCAGCTATCTGCTGAACAAGCTTCAGGTGGTGCAGAATGCGGCGGCCCGCCTCTTACTGGATCTTCCCAGGAGGAGTAGCGTTCGCCTCCATCTGTGCTCCTTGCACTGGCTTCCGATGGAGGCGCGGATTAAATTTAAAGTCTTGTCAATTGCCCATAATGCCCTTTATGGCCGGGGACCTAGTTCCCTGCAAAAGAGGTTCTCTTTCTATGCGCCGACAAGACAGTTGCGCTCCTCTTCTCAATTATTGGTCCAGGTTCCACGTTTTTCTCGGCAAAGGCTGGGTGGTTGTTCCCTTGTTCGTAAGGCGGCCCTAGGCTGGAATACATTGCCTTTGGCTCTGCGCAGCATTTCTGATTCCCGCATCTTCAAAAAAAAGTTGAAAACCTTCTTGTTTTAAGCTCGGATTCATGATCCGCTCAGGTGACCGCGCCGGGACACTCTCTGGAGTAGCCGAGCGCGTTACAAATGTATATAACATAACATAACTCTGGGAATTTTATGAAAAAGATGTGAACTGTTCTCATGAGATGCAGTGCTTACTTAAGTCCTCGTTTTGAGTTACCTGGAATTTGGTGCAGGGATACCCGGCGCCTGGAATCCATGATTGTGGTCAGTATCCAAGCACCAAATTCCAGCATGTATGACTCTTTTTTCCTGGAATGAGGACTAACTTCCCAGACTTAAATATAGCGTCCTTTTCCTGGCAGTATTCCACGATTGAGAGGAAAAGCAGCTGCTGACATTTCCTTCTGCTCTGAGGAGGCAAAAAGTATCAGTCTTCGGCCACGGGTTGAGGGCAAAGGGAACTGGGAAGTTTGTGTAGGCTTTCTGTCTGCCCAGGGTAAGCTTTATCTCCTGCCTCATGTTGGTGCATGGGGTGAGACAGGGACTGGACTGTGCTGTGCTGCTGACCACAGCCCGTGTCCCTGCACCACCAAAGTTAGTTTCGTGTTTTTGTTCCGAGACGTTTTATGTCTGGAGTTTGCAGACCTGATAATTCTGGACCCGAAAAAGACATGTAATTCTGAGCTGCTTAATTCCACTTGGAGTCAGTGGCGTAACATAAGCCCTGCAACTCCTGTGGCGCGGGCCCCCAAGCTCCAGGGGGCCTCCTCAGCATGACCTGAGAGCTACTGATTAAGACCCGGAGGGGGGCCCTCCGTGTACCTTGCAGGGGGGCCCATCAAGTTTCATTACCCCACTGCTTGGAGTTACTGCTTCAGGTGGAATACTACAACTCATAATGTGGCCTACATGTGTGTTTCACAGCATGTGACATTGAGCAACATAAACCATCTTCAGTAGAGGTGCAAAGAGGGAGGTGCAATAACAGCCCTCTGGTCCCCTCCAAAACTCAGTATCCCACTTGGTCATTTTGAATTAACAGTATGTGCTGGCTTTCACTGCCTGGAACTAGATGGTTCCCATGAGAGGAGTGAAACCTGTAATCTAGCCCTCACTTCTGAATGCCTGAAGAATTAATGAGACCTTCTGACGCTTTACACCAAATTGCATCTCTTCTCTTATCCCGATTTTTAGACCATCAAAATCCCTGCTTAATTTGGGGCCAGCAGCATTTATTTTTGGGCACCATCACTTATTTTTCTGCATTAGATATTTACCGAGAGGACAAGAGGGGAAAACAAACAAATCAGAAAGACGGGGAAGAAAAGAGAAAGACGGAAAAACCGTCACAAAGAGAAGAAGCACCAACTCACATGAGTGAGATAAAGTCGCAGGGAGTGTCTGGTAGTGAATTAAAGAGGCATGAGGTGGTTTAAGACTACAAGCCTTGGTATTTGGCATAGGCCCAGGTGCTTCAAAGCAGAGCTTCGGGAACCGCACTCTTTGCTTTACAAATTAGGCACTGATAAAATGTGAGGATGTTCCCCAAGGCCAAAATTAGATTTTTGTTTGAACTGTGGGAAACTGTTCTGGGGCAGGTTTCTTCTCCACTACTGATTCAATTAATTCATGAAAAAAGCACTGAAATAGTACTTCGTGAGGATCCGAGTTCAGGCTTCCTGGAAGCTATTACCTCCACCACCCCACCAAGGTTTTAGCCACTTCTTGATTGAGATGTTGGATTAAGAAACAGAAGTGACCTGTTCTCTAGCAGGTCGTAGTTTCTAGGTGCCTACATTTAATACATACACTGTAATACATACATACATACATACATACACACACACACACACACACATACACACACACACACACACACACATACATACATACATACATACATATGTACTTGTAAAAACATGACATCCAATCCTGCATCAGTCTCGTTTAGGTAACTTTTTCATACCGAACTCCACACTGACACATGTACTTTGCGGTTTCATCCAAGGAGAGTCTACATTAACCCTGCTATGGTAAATGCAAATTCAGCTGTGTTGAAAGGTGTCCTAGTCAAATACAAATGAGCATCCAAATGGATTTATATATTTCTATTCAGAATTGAATTTGCTCATGCAGTCTCTATATGGTGTTTGATATTCACTGCAGTATACATAGTAATGCAAGGCATTTTCCACTAGAGGCATTCTGTCTGACAGATTTGTAAAGTTAGATTCAAGTACCTATCACACAAAAGGGGACAGAGGAAATGCTTGCAATTTGTTAACCACTGGTAATGACTTGGGGTAGCATTCCAATTCATCATTATTTTGCTCACCATGCCACCTTAGTTTGGACCTAGCCATATGCAAATCAGTTTTGACCCTGCTCCAATAGTAACAGTCCAGCCCCAACTGCCAGACTAGGCCCCCCCCTGAACTGAAACACAAGCAACAAGCAATCCAGGACCGATTTTGCACTGATTGGGGCTCTTCAGTCGGTTGTAGCTTGGTTTCAGTGGCACAGTGAGCATGGGACCCACATCTGAGCATACTTTTGCCACTTAGGGCATCAAACACACAAAAGGTGAGGAATGCTTGCAATTTTTCTAATCACTGGCAATCACTCGGGGTAGCATTCCAATATTTTCTTCAACTACATATCGACATTCATGTGTTTTAACAACTTTATTTTGAACGTTGCACATATAAACAACCCAAATACTGGTGCAGGGCTTCAACGACCATACATACAGATATTCACTGAAGTAGATATGAAGTCTAAAATTGTGTTTGCATTCAAAACAAAATGGGTTTATCACAACACAACTAAACATGAACAATAAGAAAGGTGCAACTAAAATGGAAGGCATCTAAGATTGAAACCTGGCCAATATTTTACCGACATGGCTGGTATTTTTTGTGTCATGACTGCTAAAAAATTAGAGAAATCAGCAAAGGTTAGTATTTCCCTCTTTGAAATGTAAATTCAAATGGCAAATATAGGTAGTAACTTGAAGCCTATTCAGGAGTTGTCTAAAGTATTTCTAAATGAATTGCAAAAAAGAGACATAGTAGTCATAATAAAAAGAATCCAAAGGATTTAAAAAAAATGTTATTCAAGTACCAGCCTCAGGCCAGTTGTGCCACAGGATATTGAGAACAGGAATATTGTGGTATCATAATATCATAGACAAAATGACAAAATATCAAGGAAAGGAAAACTATTTATTCTATCAATAGAATTCCTTTTTTTTTGTGTAAATAAAAATGTGTTTCAGATCGTGGAGCCCGATGTCATTGAGTGGAGTGTCATTAAGTGTAGTGTCATACGGAACAGTGGAGAAGTGTGTCATACAGTGTAGCGTAGTAGTGTGTAGTGTCACAGAGTGGAGAAGACTGGAGTGGAGCAGAGTGGAGTGGCATACCGTATAGTGTTGTACAGTACAGTGGCGTGGAGTGTAGTGCAGCACAGTGGAGAGGCATAGCGTAGACTCAAGTAAACTGTCATAATTGGAGTGGCATCTTGTACATGAGTGTGTGTCATACAGTGTTGGAAAGTGCTGTAGTGTGGAGTAGAACATTGTACAGTGGAGTGAAGGGGTGTAGAGTGGAGTACAGAGTTGTGTAGTGTACTGTTGGGCCATAGAGTGGAGTACAGTGTTGTAGAATGAAGGGGTGTAGAGCAGAGTATCATATAGCAGTATAGAGTGGAGTAAACTATTGTGCAGTGGAGTACAGTGGAGTGGAGTCCAGTGTAGTGGTGCAGCATAGAGTGGAGTTGCATGTTCTAGAGTAGAGTGGCGTGGAGTAGAGTAGAGTGGAACAGTGTAGCATACAATGCAGTAAAGTGTTGTAGAGTGGAGTGGTGTGTTGTGTAATGGAGTGGACTGGCGTGTTGTAGAGTGCCGGCAGGTGTTGCAGAGTGGAGTAGAGTGGTGTGTGACAGAGTGAATTGCTGTACAGTGGAGCGGCATGGAGTAGAGTAGAGTGCAGTACAGTATGGTAGAGTGGAGTGGCATAGACTGTCATAGAGTTGAATGGCATAGAGAATCGTACAGTAGAGTGCCGTAGAGTGCAGTGGTTGAGTACAGTGGAATAAAGTGCAGTAGTGTGTCATAGAATGGAGTGTAGTAAAGTGGGGTGGAGCGGCATAGAGGGAATTGCGTAGAGAGCTGGTGAATAGAGTGGAGTGTCTTAGAGTAGCACAGAGGAAAGTAGAGTGCATTGACAGTAGTACACTGTTGTACAGTAAAGTGCTATTGAGTAGAGTTTAGTGTGGTAGAGATGAGGAGTGTAGACTGCTGTTAAGTGAATTACAGTGTCGCTGAGCTGAGTATATTAGAGTGGAGTGGAGTGGTGAACCATGGAATAGAGTAGAGTGGAGTGGTTTCGAGTGGAATGGGGTAGAGTGGAGTGGCATACAGTGGAATAGCATAGAGTGGAGTAGCGTACAGTGGAGTGGCATAGAGTGGAGTAGCACAGTGTGGAATATCATAGAGTGAAATAGCATAAAGTGGAGTAGCGTAGAGTGGAGTGGTGCACCATGGAGTGGCGTAGATTGGAGTGGCAAAGAGCAGAATGCCATAAAGTGAAGTGGCGTATAGTGAAATAATGTGCAGTGGAGTGTCCTACAGTGGAGTGGTATAGAGTGGAATGGCATAGAGTGGAAGAGTGTACAGTGAAGTGGTCTACAGTGGAGATGCGCATAGTGGAATAGCGTAGAGTGGAGTGGTGTAGACTGGAGTAGCATAGAGTGGACTGGTGTAGAGTAGAATAGGGTACAGTGGAGTGGTGTAGAGTGGAGTGTGTAGAGTGGAGTGGGGTAGAGTGGAGTGGCATAGAGCGGAATGGCACAGAGTGAGAGCGGAATGGCACAGAGTGGAGTGGCATACAATGGAATATTGTAGAGTGGAGTGGCATACAGTGGAGTGTTGTAGAGTGGAATAGCATACAGTGGAATACTAGAGTGAAGTGGAGTTGGGTACAGCGGAATAGCGTAGCGTGTATTGGCATAGTGTGTAGTGGCATGCAGTTGAGTGGCGCAGACTGGCATACAGTGGAGTGGGGTAGAGTGGAATAGCATACAGTGGAGTGTGGTAGAGTGTAGTGGCGTACAGTGGAATAACGTAGAGTAGATTGGAGTGGGGTAGAGTGGGGTGGTGTAGAGTGGAGTGGCATAGAGTGGAACAGCATACAATAGAGTGGCGTGGAGTGGCATAGAGTGGAGTGAGGTACAGTGTAGTGGCATACAGTGTAACAGCATAGAGTGGAGTGGTATACAGTGGAGTGACGTATATTGGAGTGGCAAACAGTAGAGTGGCGTAGAGTGGAACAGCGAAGAGTGGAGTGACATTGAGTAGAGTGGGGTAGAGTGGAGTGATGTAGAGTGGAATGGCGTGCAGTGGAGTGGTGTATAGTGAAATAGTGTACAGTGGAGTGGTGTACAGTGGACTGGACTGGTGTTGAGTGCAATAGCGTACCATAGAGTGGAGTGTGGTAGTGTAGAGTGGTGTGGCGTACAATGGAATAGCGTACAGTGGAGTGGGGTAGAGTGTTGTGGAATACAGTGGATTGGCATAGAGTTGAATAGCGTACAGTAGAGTGGTGTAAAGGGTAGAGGTGTAGAATGGAGTGGTGTAGAGGGGAGTGAAATACAGTGTAGTGGCATACAGTGAAATAGCATAGAGTGGAGCAGCATAGAGTGGAGTGGCATACAGTAGAGTTGAGTAGACTGGTTGGTGTAGAGTGGAGTGTCATACAGTGGAATAGCGCACAGTACAGTGGCGTAGGGTGGAGTGGCGTACATTGGAGTGGTGTAGAGTGGACTGACATACAGTGGTGTGGTGTATAGTGGAATAGCGTACAGTAGAGTGGCGTAGAGTGGAGTGGCATATAATAGAGAGGCATAGAGGTGAGTGAGGTGCAGTGTAGTGGCGTACAGTGGAATAGCATAGAATGGAGTAGCATAGAGTGGAATAGCGTAGAGTTGAGTGGCATATAGTGGAGTTGCCTACAGTGGAATAGCATAGAGTGGAGGGGCATACAGTGGAGTGGTTAGACTGGAGTGTCGTAGAACTTTAAATGCTGCTAAGTTAGAAAAGACTTGCAACATGTTAACAAGACAGTGCCTGCATTCCTTTGGGATCATAGAATGTCCTCTATTTGTCATTTGAATATCAACTATTCATAAGCAGCACTTTCATATCTTCATTTCAAATCTGAAATGTTGGTTTGTCCAACATATCTAACAATATTTAGTTTTCCAAACAACCTAAGGCTTTATTAAAAGCCATGCTATACCTTGCATAATTAAATTTTGTGTTGGGAATTTATTTGAATTAATATTACAGGTACCGCAGTACTTCCTAGATACTACTGCGGTAGTACCATGGTACTCTGTGAACATTTTTTAAAGGGTATAAACCTATAAAACTCATTTCACCTACCACAACTCAGTGTGTTACAGTGGCTTACTTATTGCTGCCTATCCACCATAATCTATCTGTTTTATTTCCTATGTAAAGATCCAACACACACATTGTGCTGTAATCAAGATGGCTGCCTTTTTATTTTGGAAGGGCTTTGATTAACCAATCATATTGTGTTTTATCTTACAAAAGATGGCGGGCAGCAACCAGTACCGCACTTATCACTTATGTGTGTTGGAATAATTCCACAAAGAAAAGAACATTTGGGTGTACAAGTATGAGGGACCAGCCACTAGTCAATCCTCTATGAGGAAATCACCTTGCACCTAAAAGTATTGAAATATTACTTAGGACTCCAAGTCCAGTCATCAGTACCAAGTACTCAGCACATAATGTGAATCAATTGTCCATGTTTCAATGTGATATCACAAAGATCCTGGATTTGATTTCTATTTGATTCTTTATTAAACATCTTCTCATAGAACTATATTAATTATAGCTATAGCCAATGCGATTCCCTCCCACCTTGGGACTTCTTCTGGACTACAAAAATATATATAAAAATGTGTATTTACAATCTGTTGATATATATTTGAAAAACTCTACATACAATATTAAAAAGCAAAACTCACAATGCCAGTTCTGGCAATAATTGACAAAATCTAATCCAACATGCAGAATATCAATCAAATAGGTCATTGAATATCAGAATGATGAAATGATGAAATTAGGTTGTTTTGGTGACATGTCAATATAAAATGCTCATCATTTAGGAGCAAATTGTAAATAAAATGTTTGTATATATATTCTTGTAGCCCTTAAGAAGTATGATGGGGGCGAAACACTTTGGCTACGGCTACAATCAATGTAATTTTATGAGAAAATGTTTAACAAAGAATAAAATAGAAATCAAATCCAGGATCTTCATGTTATTGCATTGAAAAATGGACAATTGATTCACATTATGTGTTGAATATTTGGTACTGGAGAATGGGCTTGGAGTGCTGAGTATTATTCAATAATATTGTGTTTTGTCATCGCCATGTATCGCTGTACTTACACGATAGTACTGTGGTACTACTGGGACATCAGATATCACAAAGTTTTCCTGCCTTATAACTTAACTACTTCAGAAGCAATACACTTTAAATACCAAAAAGGAACATCTACACACCCTAATTATGTTCCTGCCAAATTTCATTAGAAACTGTGTAGCCATTTTTGCGCTATGCGGGAGTACAAAGTCTATGGAAAATGGATTGGTGCCCAAACCTGTTTTGGGACTCCCCTTTTTCTTTGCACCCCCTTGGCCTATCGACGTAAACCTGTGCATCCTCTGCCAATGTAGAAAATGGAATAGGTCTCCAAAGTTTTGTTAAGATTAATCAAACGAGTACAAAGTTATTAACAGTCAAATATCAGAGGAATTTCTATCTCTGGCAAGCCTAACTATAACTACAGAGTGCCTACTGCCACTCCTTAATATATCATCAAGGTACATATATGTGGAGTTAGGTATAGAAAATCTATACCTAATCTATACCTACTTACCTTTCAATATTTTGGCCCTCGATATTCTGTCTATGATATTAAAGTCCCAAAATATTCCGTACTTGATATTTAGGAGGCACACACATCAGGCAATTCCAGGATCTCAAAACATGGAAAAATGGCTGATTTATTTTCTCTCAGAAAGATGTCAACCCTCCAGTCGTGTATCCCCGGTGGACAGCTGAGCTCCTCCACCTCACATCTTATGAAATGAATGCTTACTTTATGTGAATGATAGCACAGCATGATCTATAAAGAATCAACATTGTAGCTAGGGAAAAAAGAGAATACATTGCTGCAAAAGAACAGATAATAAACAATAGATCAGACCTTTCCAACAAGTAGCCAGTAGGCTACTGGTAAAGCTCTGGACACCTTCTAGTAGCTCTCCTGTGTGCAGCCCAGCCTACTAAATTAGAAGCTTGTGCTTGTTTGAATTAATACATGTATACCAAATTGATAAGCAAGTCTCTCACTTGAATTAACGCACTGGGAGAGATCATTCCTATTTTGTTTTAGATCCTGTACTGTTTGGCTGCTTTTGTGTTTTACAAGATCTTATGCCATAACAGGGAGCACTGCCCCACCTTGTCCCTGTGATGGCATTTCGTAACAGTCTTTGTTACATTATATGTTCTTTTGTACTTATTTTAACTATGCACATAAGCACTTTCTCCAACCATTGCTAAAAACCCTTGGTCACCGTAGGTGTAGAGAGGGCTTATATCACCTTCAATTACTGAACACTCCGAGTATTTATTTTAGTGTATGCTCTTTCTTAAAAGCTGCTATTAGAGCCAGGAGAACAATGGAGGACTAATATCACCCCCTGGTCGAGGAAATCGCCTACTTTTATCATTGTCATTTGTGTTTTGTGTGGTCAATCCCTAATTATCATGTATATTGTAATTTTAGAGTCTCTATGACTCATGTACTCAACAACTGTATAAACACTTAAGAGGCTATTTTATTGACAGCTGTTAACCTGCTGACCGAGGAATTATGCTGTTTTAATTGTGTATTCATTGATGTTTTTAATCTCTGATGGATTTCTATGTGTTGTATATCTATTTTTATTTGTCTTTTATGGCTGGACTGCCCGAATAAAATAAAGAGTTTTTGAACTTGAACTTGAAAATAATGTATTTGAGATGACATAGGGGCAGATTTACGTTAAACTAACGCAGCACGGTGCAGCAAGTCATTTTGCTGCGCCGTGCTGCGTTAGTCTGGAAAGCACAGGGATGCGACATATTTACAAGAATATGTCGCATCTCTGTGCTTCCCCTGCGCTGGCGCACAAACTGCTGCCATGCGCCGGCGCAGGCACCCTTGCACCATGGTGCAAGGATGCCTGCGTCGTGGGAAGATTGTTTTGTGCAGGAAGGGGAACCTTCCTGCACAAAAACAATCACTACAACCATTTTCCTCTTTCAATGCGAGCTGCAGAATGCAGCACGCATTGAAAGAGGAAAAAACGAGGAGAAATGAAAACATTTCTCCTCGGTGCGCCTCGCTACGCCACCTCTAGGGTGGCGTAGCTTTCAGACGCATCTCCAGAGTTCCGATTTCTCGTAATTCTGGAGATGTGTCTTGTTCCATGAGTGTTGCGTGGGAACACCCACAGCAACACCCATGGAACGCCCCTTCACCGCAAAGTGCTACGTGTGAAGGGGCCGTATTTACAAGGAGAGGAAAAGTCACGCAGGGTGGCTTTTCCTCTACTTGTAAATATGGAGCAGCCCCCTGCGCCACCAGTACGTCACGAAAAGTGACGTACTGGTGGCGCAGGGGGCTCGTAAATCTGCCCCTAAGTGTGCATTTGTAGAACTCCCAAGCTGTTATTTGAAAAACAATTGTTGAATTCCTAAAATATGTTTAAAGCTGGTATTGCAGTGATAAATCATGCAACAGTGGGGAAACATTACTAAAGTTATATTACCTTTCTTCCAGTCTTATTGCTACAATGTCTGTTATGTATTACCCACGTAGAGGCAATCACTGCTGGCAACCATGCCTGATGGACTGTGGTGATCAATGCTGGTAATCTTGCCCATGGTGGCCACTAATGTAATATTGTGTGACTTGGTCACTATTACAACACTGACAATATTAGCAGCTCAGATGATTGTCATTGAACCTAAGAAGCTCTGATTGCAGTAAAGGTTAGAGACCCCTGCAATAGATGCTTTTTTGATAGAATATAAAGCTCCATTTACTGCAACATATACTGGTTTGCTTACCTCCACCAGGTGCGACAGTTTCATCTGAAGAAAAATGCAGCATGGATTATGCCTTTTTCACAAAAAGAGGCAAATAGTTATTTATTACTTTATTTATTAATGAATTCAACGTTTATAAGACCTGGCAAACAAATTTCGGTCCTTGGGACATTGAACCAGGGAGGGAGAAATGGGACTGGACCAAAAGGTATAAATATGTAAGACAAGGAACAGTTAACGCACTTAGCTTAAAAATAACCAGTTAGAACTAGTATGATTGGACACATGAGAAAATATCTGCTTTGAGCCTCCAAGATCATCTGCGGCGTACCCCAGGGATCTTCCCTCAGCCCGACACTGTTCAACATCTACATGACCCCGCTCGCACGCATCGCCCGACAGCACGACCTCAACATAATCTCCTATGCCGACGACACCCAACTGATCCTCTCCCTCACCAAGGACCCCCACACTGCCAAATCGAACCTCCACGAAGGAATGAAGGCCGTCGCCGAATGGATGAAGATCAGCCGACTGAAGCTGAACATGGACAAGACGGAGGTCCTCATCCTCGGCCCCAACCCCTCAGCCTGGGATGACTCCTGGTGGCCTACGACACTGGGAGCACCGCCGACACCCACCGACCACGCACGCAACCTGGGAGTCATCCTCGACTCAACGCTCTCCATGACCAAGCAAGTCAACACAGTCTCCTCCTCCTGCTTCAACACCCTCCGCATGCTCCGCAAGATCTACAGATGGATCCCATCAGACACAAGAAGAACGGTCACCCAGGCCCTCGTCAGTAGCAGACTAGACTACGGAAACGCCCTCTACGCAGGAGCCCCGGCCAAGCTCATCAAACGACTGCAACGCATTCAAAACGCCTCCGCACGCCTGATCCTCGACATACCACGACACAGCCATATCACCCCCCACCTGAGAAACCTGCACTGGCTCCCCGTCAACAAAAGGATCCCCTTCAAACTCCTCATCCACGCACACAAGGCTCTCCACAAGACCGGCCCAGCTTACCTCAACAGACGACTCTCCTTCTACATCCCCACCCGCCAGCTCTGCTCCGCCGACCTCGCACTCGCCACCGTCCCCCGCATCCGAAGAACCACCGCCGGCGGCAGATCCTTCTCCCACCTCGCTGCTAAAACCTGGAACTCCCTCCCACTCAACCTACGACAGACCCAAGACCTGCTGACCTTCAGGAGGCTTCTCAAGACCTGGCTGTTCGACCAGTAGCGGCGCCCCCCGCCCCCTCCCTAGCGCCTTGAGACCCTCGCGGGTATGTAGTGCGCTCTATAAATCCCATGATTGATTGATTGATTGAGTTTCTTCTGAGATTTGACATTCAATCCGGCTGTATGTTGCAGCTACTGACTTACGCTATTTTGGTATGGAGGTTTGGCCACAGACATCTAGAGTAACATTTGGCTACTGAATTCTAATGGTAAGCAGACTTCTATATCGATTGATCTTACCTGGTGTATTCTTATTTTGTTGTTCACGATTACGTTTTTGGTCCTTCTCAACGAGCATTCCTGCATAGCGCATGCGCCAACGGAGAGGCGGAGCTTCGCGCTAGTGATCGAGTGGCAAGGGATCGGCTCCCGACCCTACGGGGACCAAACAACCCCAAGCCCAGAGCCAGGGGTGCCGAGGAAACAGAGGAGCGGCGGAGCGGTTTCAGCGCGGACCCGACCGCGGGCCCAGACCCGACCGCGGGCACACCGGAAAAGGCACTGGGGTGCGGTCGCGCTGGAGACTGTGTTGAGGCTGAGGTAAAGGGCGGGGAGCGCGGTTGCTTAGTGTCAACCGCTTAGTGTTGTGCCCAGGTGCGCTGCGAAGGCTGCCCAACTAGGTTGGTTACAGTCTGTAACGTCCAGTGTGTCCTGCTTCCTGCTCAAGCTACACTGCTCATTGCCGCCCTGCCTTGCCCCGTCTCCCTCTCTGTGCCTTCTGCCTTCCGCGACTCCTGTGCTTCTGTGCTGTAGCTGGGCCAGATTGGGGGGTAGCCTGACTCAGCCTCTGTTGTCTCTGTACCCCCAGGGGGCCTGAATAAGACAAGGATTTAAAACAAGGACTCAAGAATTCCAGCAGAATTTCAAGTAGAATTTCAAGTAGAGCGCTGAGGCTTCTACATCACCTAGCACTACGGCCACTATCCCCCCTCCAGTGCTTAAGTCACTGCTGTCAGAACTGCAGGACTGTATAGACTGTATAGACCGTATGGACTGCGGAGCTGCAGAGCTGCAGAACGGTACAGCAACAGCACAGCACCAGTGCCAATAGTATTAATGGTACTGACAGCTATTGACAGCTACTGACAGCTATCTGCATGATCTTGGGCCCAGGAAGGAGTCCAGTGAGTCCACCGAGGCAGCCGGATAACTAGATTTAGGCTCAGTACTAACTACTAACTACTAATTACTAAGGACCAAGGACTGCACTGGACCTGGGGCCAATCTGGGGTTAAGTGAACAACCCTGCGACAGACCCAGTCAGGGGGCTTTATAGGGAGGAAATATTCAAAACACCAACATCAAAACATTTTCAAATTCACTAATTCAAACACAAATCAACTAACAAAAACAAAAACAATAAAACAAAACAAAAAACCCCACAAGGAGTAATGAGATCCGGCAGAATTAGGCAGCCCTTACTCGAACCAAAAATTATTTCTAAGTCGAGGAAAAGGAAACTTGAGCCAATAATGACGCCGCAGTCAACTAAACCCCGAGATAAAAACCCCAACGTCCATAGTGCACACAAAGAAGAAGAAGAACCCAACTTGACTACTTCAAGCACAACTACAATTGCAATTGCAATCACAACCACAAACGAAAGTGAAAATGAAAACGTATCTGTAAAAACAATGGCAAACGTTCTCACACCGGACGGAGCACTCCCTTAAGTCCATCCAAGGTAGGGCAATTGGCATGCAAAGCCCACGACTCAGAGGCAGCAGATACTCTGATCTCTGCCAACTTCGGCGATAACATACAGTTACTGTCCTCTCCACTGGCCCTTCAGCTGTCATTGGCACCACAGACATCGCAGTCATCGCCACAGTTACTACCGCCTTCTACATCATCATCATCATCATCATCAACAAAGGACTTAAACGACCTCATAACCATTGAAGGAATGCCTGAGAGGAAAAAGATATGCACCTACCAACCAAAGATATACACAAAATTTTCCTTCTTGAAGGACCCTGGAACAGCTATTTACTCTAAGACTGGGAACATAAAAGGACTGCAAACACCACTCTTATCAAGTAAAACTGACCGCAGCCCTCTCCACAGTATTCCAGTCGAGACATCACTGTTCGTGGGGGTTAATAGTCAACTTCCTCTTGGGGGAATAACCGTAGTGCCAACATACCCGGAAGTAGAGGAGCGGCTGATTCCACCAACCTGGTAGGTAAAGGAGCTAACAGTCAAAGCAGGGACAAATTGGATTCGCCTCGTCCTGGAAAAAAGACCACAAACAATAGCTTCTAGAGCTCGCCGAAGATGGACAAATCCTCCGAGCTGGCGAAACACTCTTGTTCAGCCAGTCGAGCCGAGAAAAACCCAAGTCTAGCCAGCATACCTCACACAGAAAGTTTAGACTCACCAGTTAAAATTAAGGTTCAGGATCATCGTGATGAAAAAGGACAAGACCCATTCTTTCAATTGAACAACAGCTCCCCTATTCAAATGAAGTCAATTCAAGTAACTCAGATAGAACAATTAGCAATGACTAAGGAACAGGACAGCCGGGACGGAAAAACACAAAATGTATTCTCTCAATTAAACAATAATTCTCCTATTCAAACCAAACCATTTCAAATAACTCAAGCAGACACCTGGGAGCAATTAGTAAAACACAGCAGGCCAACAGCAAACACGCCCCCAGTGCGTCGCACTCTATTACCTTACAATGACTCCCATTCTACGAACAATGATATGACCTTTATAGCCACGCAGGAATGGGAAGAATTAGTTGCCTCATATAACTTGCAACCAGCTCACTTCCATTCACCTATAGAAGTAAACAATCTCCCAAGACTGGAGTAAAGCAACAATACTGGAAATCCATTCCCGGAATCTATATGGACAACAATCCTAAATACCTTGCAAGACTCAGCCCTACAATTTCAATCTCATAAAATGGACTTGCAGCTTACTGTTCTACAGACAATGGCCGATTCCATCTCAGGAATTGACTGGAAGATATCAGAACTTAATGGTCTCATAAAGAGGGGTCAGGAAGCAGCCTATGTGGTCCAAGCAGCACCACCACCATGCCCCTGTGTATCGATCGTAGATAAGTTAACAACCTTACCATCTATGTTAGGGGACCTAATATCAGACCTAAAATCAACAGTTCTACAGATCCCAGAATTGAAAACTGAACTGCCTGGAACACCAACAACGCCTACAGTTCAACCAGTAGCAGAACGGGCAGTAAACAGCAATTTGCCCCTGGAGGGTAGGGAAGCTCTACCACCACCGTCAGTGAATACGGAAGCTGAACCTACTGACCACTCACCAGCAGCTTCTGTAACCACAGTTGACCGCGTATCAGTCAGTGCCCAGACCTCTTGCAAAACTCGCAGGAGGAAAAAAAGGAAGGGAAGAAACAGGTTTCCAACTGACGGAAGATCTTGTAAAGAACTGCAATTACATTTATCCCCAACAGCAACCACCTATGGTCGAAAAGTTGCACACGCAAATCAACTTCCGCTCTCACCTTTGCCAGAGGATCCTGAGAGTCCTTCTCCGTCATCCATCGCTGTCTCCCCAGCAGCTTTGGCAGCACCATCCGGTGACGTACCCCGGAAACCACGACTCAGTGATAGCAAGCGGAGACTTCCTCAAGCAAAAATAACTCAAACTGCCCATCACTCTGACTTAATAATGACCGAACACACTCAAATCACAGAAATCTGCGACAACGCCCAGACTAGTAATGCAGAGCTACCTCATCAATCTACACCTGGAGCAATAAACACCACAAGAGAACCTGGGAGAGACAGGCAAGGAAGCACGCAACAAACCTGCCCAGTTACTGGCAGCCCAAGCTGCTCTCTCCAGTCTGGTCACTCCGGTAGCGAGGGATCGCGAACAAAGCAAACAGTAGTCCACCACGGGGATAGCACGACCACTATTCTCTTCACTCCAGAATATATGTCTCGAGGTAGAGACGACATATTGAACAGAGGAAACATACTCAGGCTTTTACACTCGATCACAAGCCTAGAAAATATCGGCTCCTCTGATCTTTTCCAAATAGAGTTTCTGTCAAATAACGACCCTCAATGTTCGGAAACAACCAAGGCAACCTGGAACTCCATAGAGATAGCCAAAACAATCCTGGAGGAAGAGGCTACGTTTAAACAATGGGGGATAAAACTGGAAATTGAAAAGCAACCTCCCTATCCGACACCTTTTTTACCCCGACCAGAACACCCTCGCGGAAAAACACCAACTCAGTATTAAAAGGAGCAAGGAGTACTTCTCCAAGAGCCCACCCCCAAGACACAAAAACCTTCTTCTCAGGACAAGAACCAAGGAACATATGTCATGCTTTGCCGGTCATCCCACAAAACTGGAGGTTAATTCAGCGCACCATTAACACAGCAGACCGCACAAATTGACAAAGGGAAAGTAATTATGATCACCCCTTGGATAAGTCCAGACAAATTAGCTTATGTACTTGGAATATCAATGGTTTAGCCAACAAAAGCGACGACCCAGAGTTTTTGCAATATCTAAAATCATTTGATTTGTTACTGCTTCAAGAAACCTGGGAGGAAAAGGCTTTTGAACTCCAAGGGTATACATCTTGTTGTATCCCAGCAAATAAATGCTCCATTTTTGGCCGCAGATCAGGGGGCTTAATGATTTTTGCCTCTATAGCAACAATAGGTGAGATCACAACAATAGAATCTCAAATAGCACCCCCAAGCGCAATTCAGGTGGTAAAGATCACACTTTGGTTAAACGGTCAACTCCAAGAAGTTATAATAATCAACACTTACATCCATCCCAAATGGAAACGGCAAGCTGCCAAGGAACTGATAAAAGCCATGGAAAAAGTAATGGATGAAGAGGATTCCGATTTTATTATCCTGGCAGGCGATTTTAACATGTATCTTATTAGCTCGGGTCCAGGTGATGGCCTTGACCAAGAACTTAGCGCCGCAAGGAAGTGCCAAGACAGGGCTCCCCAAAATTAAAAAACCCACAAATTGCTCAAAAAACTTATTACGGCAACTAGAACACCTTAATCTAAGAGCCTTGAACGGGCGCTACCCAGAAGACGATCCACCAGTCGCAACATTTCATTCACAAAGGCAATCTTCCCACTTGGATTACACATTTACATCCTTAAATATGCTTGGCAGAGTAACGGCGTTTAAGATAGGGACCAACGACCTCAGCGACCACTTGCCTCAAGAAGCTACAATAAAAGTCAACTCACTTCTCAAGACCGAACCATTTATAGGCATTAACGTTGAAGTGACGGCAAACCTAAAGCGGCTTCGGTGCAATCCCAGCAACATCAGCTCCATAAGTCTTACAGCGAAAACTCTTTATACTCAAGTGGCAAGTTACACGATAAAACCGTCAGAAATATGGCAAAATTTCATCCTAGCTATTAGCGAGAAACTATTAAAAGGGCCATTAAACAGGGTAAGCCATCAAAAGGGAGCATCAACCAAACTACAACTCACTCCAGAAATGAAAACGCAAAAACAGATAATAAACCGAACATTGAGACAGATGCGAAAAGATCCAGCAAATCACGACTTACAAATTGTCCTACGGGAAGCAAAAAAACTGCTAAAAAGGAAGAAATGGGAAAAAAAGAAACAAAAAAACGACGAGTTATGGGCCAAACTCCTCCATGAAGTTAAAAGAAAAAACAGCTCAAGGTTCTGGCAAATGATCAAAAGAATAAAGAATCCAGACCCTCTTGGCCTAAACTCTAACATAACGGAGGAAGCATGGACAAAACACCTCTTCAAGCACTTTAACAACACAGCCACTGACAACGAGGAAAGCCTTGAAGAAGTGGGGATAAAGGGGTCCAGCAAAGAAACACAGAGGGAAAAAATAGGCAATTGCCACATAATGGCCACGACCCAAGAATCAGCTGCAAGAGATACCATGCCACCCTCTTGTAAGGGTAAATTAATGCCCGAATCAAGTTCCTCCCCTTTCGCCGAGACTGAATATCTAGCCTCCACACCAGCTGACGTTAAAAGGCAAATAGCCAGGGGCAGACCAACAGGTGCCCCTGGACCAAATGGCATCCCACCAATGCTATATAAATCAGATGCGGAATTCTGGAGTGCAGCACTAACACCGCTATTCAAAAATATAAAGGATACTCTGACTCTACCGCAGTCCTGGCATGGATCAGTAATAAGCCCAATTTTTAAACATGGTGACAGGAAACTCCCAAATCATTATCGGCTCATTGCCCTCATAGACGTGGAGGCCAAGTATTTTGCAGGAACCATACTGGAGGAGTTAACATCATGGGCATCCGAACACTCCGTAATCCCAATCAATCAAACAGGTTTCTGCCGGGGTCAAGGGACCACAACCAACATCATGGCACTGACCCTGCTGATGAATGCAGCAAAAGAGACCAAATCTCCCCTATTCCTCTGTTTTATTGACTACACTGCCGCATTCGATCACGTGGATCGTAATAAACTATGGCGGAAACTGGATATCTGGGGAATACCTAAACATCTCCTAGACGTGTTGATATTACTGCACACAAACACCTGGATCAAGGTTAAACTAGGAGCAGGAACACACCTCTCCAACCCCATTCCGACAACAAAAGGGTTAAAACAGGGTCGCGTGTTAGCTCCGCTTTTATTTAACCTTTTTCTCTAAGATTTGCCAGGGGAACTCGATAAATGTCTCTGTCATGCACCAAAACTAGGGAAAATTCCGCTGTCCAATCTGCTGTATGCGGACGACTTGGTGCTGATAAGCCGGACTCCGATTGGCCTCCAACATCTTCTACATGTAGCTCACTCCTTTTCAGAAAGGAACTCCTTGCAAATAAACTTTACCAAATCCAAGGTTATGGCAGTGAACTACCGGAAAAAGAGGAAAATCAATTGGCATCTAAACGGACAAGGGCTGGACTTGGTAACTACCTATAAATACTTGGGAGTAATCTTGGACCACAAGAATTCGTTCAAACCCCAATTGGAGTCCCTGCGAGGGAAGGGAACCGTGACTTACCTGGCGATAAAATCCTTAAAAGCCAAACTTCCCGACCTAACGCTTAACCCCCTGCTCCAGGTTTTGCGCACAAAGCTACAGCCAACTCTCACATACGGTAGTGAACCCCTTCAAGGTAAGGACGCAGCATTACTGGATATAGTGATAGCTAACTCATATAGGGCAATCTTTAACCTGCCAAGATACGTTTCCCCTGCACAAATCCGGTTAGAATTTGGTCTTCTAAAACAATCATTGGAAAGACGGAGCGCGTATGTTACCACCTGGCATAAGATTCGCAGCGCCGAGGTTGGTTCTTTAAACTCCAATCTCTGGGAAGAGCTGCTCCGACATCGAAAATCCTCAGCCAGAGATTATCTATTTGATTCACTCCAAATATTGGGACTGTCAGACCTCTGGGGCACCCCAACAGACCTCTTGTCTTTCAAAAAAGTCGCGAAAAAAACAGTACAAATTATTTCCTCCATTGAGGATAAGGAGGCATTAACCAAAAGAGCACATGGCTGGATCACGCTCAGCGACTATGGAAGAATGCAACCACAAGCATACCTTAACATTGGAATGAACCTAAAAATTAAAGAAAAGTTTTTAAAACTACGCCTTGGAGTAATCCCGGCTGCCCCGCACTTGCCACCTTGGGAGAGAAAAAACTGCATGCAGCAGTGTCGTCTGTGCAAAGCTGGCAAGGAAGATATCATCCATGTTACTTGCATCTGCCCTAAATTAAAGGACTTGCGGTACAATTTATTACGTCCATCCTTCAAATTATATGGTGTCCGGACATGCAAGCAGGCTGTTAAACTGTGTTTTAATCCAACCAAAACAAAATTAAACTGTCGGGTCGTAAAGTTTTTGAACTAGTAGCAAAAAGACACAAGAGCACACTGAGTGCGGACAAATAAAAGCCAGATGCTTGATGACCGTAGGAACATTTTTTTTCTTTCTTTTTATTAACAATTATAAACTGATATTAAGTAAATTGTAAATTTAGGAAATCGCACAAAATGAACTTTTAGAAATTTTTAGCAATGTTTTATTGTTTTGTAAAGATTTTAATTAATCATGTACAAATAAATAAATTACCTTACCTTACCTTACGATTACTTCCTTCTAATCTCCTAGGGAGGTCACATCCTGTAATTTGTTATTCTTCTATGAGGCTATTTTTGTTGTATCTGTGTTTCATTACTGTGTCTTTCCTGTGTATTCACTCCTACCCCCTGTAAAGTGCTCTGATACCCTCACGGGTCATGTTCATGGTATATAAAACTTTATAAATAAATAAAATAAATAAGCAGAATCTGAATTGGGAAATGCCTCTTGAATGAGACTACATCTTCAAAGGGATATATGCCCGTACATGTAACCAATTCAGATTTTTCAATGGTTGCTTGTATTGTTCCAGTGGTTGCAGGTGAAATTCCTCCTTAGCTGCTTTATTTTTATGATGTTGTTATTTGATGAGTTGAAAGGATGGTCGGTCTATGTACAAAGTGAGAGGGTTCTCCTCTCTCGCAAGAAATCCACACCCTGGTCAGAACTGTTCTGCGAATGTGTAATAGACATGTACTCAATATTAGTGTAAATAGGTTGAGATAAATGACCATTTAAATGCATACCTAATTACTATTATAAATCATTAACTGATCAGTAGTTTGTCGAACCCTTAGAAGCTGGTTTGCCAAGAGGGTAGGTGCAATTCTAAGGAATGCACATAGGTGCTTCCTATTGAATGTCATACAACATGGCTTCTGTGGCACAGTAGGAACACTGGTCAGTTCTAGTGATGGTATACAAAAGTGACCTCCACAACGCCTATCAATTACTACATTCGAATTGCTCTTTATTTCACCGATAAAACTAATATTTCCCATTGATAAACACTGTGTCATCTTACAACGCAGTGGGCGTGCTCGTGATGTCTTCCCTCTCTTTCTTAGCTGTCATGAATAAGTCTGATTCTTCGGAGTTCCTGAGGAAAATACGCAAGAGGCGTGACGATCGCTCCTGCATGGGAGGAAAGTGTGCCCTTGACGATGATGGAGATGTCTTTGAAGATAGAGCTTTTGGGGTTAGTAAAATATTATACAACATGCCTATAAGAACCCAATATCCAACTGAGTGAAATAGGAATCAATGAAAAGTACACCTAGAAACTTTTGAGCATACAAACACAATGTGGTAGGGTGCTGAGGTGTCTTTGCAGAGATGGCTGCTGTTGATTTGGAGCATGCTGTGGGTGTGTCCCTTCTGACTGTCTTAACTCCAGCTTCCCCTACCGCATCCCTAAATCCAACTTCAGCGGCTTGGATCTGTGCCCCTCGCAAACTGTTCTGGAGGTGCCGACCCCTATTAATATGGACAAATCACAAAGGTGGACATCTTGGGGTGAAAGTTGTGAGTGCCATCCAGAGTAGCAAACACTGGAACCATTTGAAGTCCCAGAAATTACATCATGTGTTTTTGCCAGCAGTCCAAGTATCTATGGTAAGGGACTGCCATTTTTGTCAAATAACTTATTTATTTTTGAAAGCTGAGGAATGAAGACACTCCTATACCAATAGGATGAGAGGAAACACCTCTACTATATGCCTGCTGATTTTCTGCATAAACCAGTTTTGCAGGTAGAACACTCGTCTGGGTCAGTCTGAGATCACCTATTTCATTTCACACGTTACAAGAACAAATCACTGGGAAAGGTTGGGATCAATGAACCATCAATTGAAATTTTTGTAGCAGTGTTTGATGCATATCGACCCACTGCCAACCTCTTGGTGGGTTTGCCAATATTATGTTGTTTTATAATTGTTTTCATAAAACTTTATTACAAAAACATTTTTTTCATCATACAGTCTGGCCCATTTTTATTTAATGAAAAAGCACACATTGGGGCAGTAGTCTCTGTCACTGAAGGAGACTACTTTGTTATGTAGGTGCACATTGTGCAAGAGCAGGATGCCATCACGCACAGTGAAGTTAGCCAATGGCTGAAGTGGGCTGGCCCACTGCCCCATGATTTATGCTGTAGTGGGTGGAAGAAAACTTGAATCACCAACGGTTGAAAAAATCTGGTTGAAAGCCCTAATAAGTAAGTTTATTATCTATATAATTTTACTAAAATCATTTCTTGGCTAATGCCAGACCTAAAAATTCTACCATACCTCAATATGAGAAGAACTCAGCGGCTATAAAAGATTTTACTATTTCTTTCCAAAGCTAGCGAGGAACATGAATCATGATTTCCAAAGGGACACATCGTTAGGTTCCTTTCTAGGAATGAGCATGTCACATAACACACAGACTGCATATAGTTCTCACCCAAACTTTAGATTTCAGAAAAAAACAAATACTTCACGTGCTAAGTCCTGTGGGGAACATCTGGGGCCCTATTATAGTAAGCGTCCTGGGGCGCAATGGGCATGTGTGCCCGCTTTGTGAGCCCCGGGGCACTTTACTATTGCAGACGCTTGTGCGGCCCCTTCTCTAATACAGATAGCGCTGGCGCACATATAGCGCCAGCGCTATCTCAAGAGGGTATTCCCTCATGTACATGGGTACAATGTCTCATGCAAATGGGGGAATCACTTTACCTCTGCGCCCGCCCCACATTATGGACATGGACACAAAGGCAAAGAAGCTGTCAGGAGGCACGCGAAAAGTGCGCCACAGAAAGGTGGCACACTGTCAGGGCCTGATTCACAGAACTAACTTACGTCAAAATCCTAAACTTACAACAATTTTGGTATTCACAGAATGAACTTACACATTTGGGTATTCACAGAATGAACTTACACATTTGGGTATTCACAGAATGAACTTACACATTTGGGTATTCACAGAATGAACTTACTACCATTTTGGTATTCACAGAATGAACTTACTCATTTTGGTATTCACAGAAGGCACTTACTCATCAATGAGTAAGTGCCTTCTGTGAATACCAAAATGTGTAAGTTACACAAAATGAGTAAGTTACACAAAATGTGTAAGTTACACAAAATGAGTAAGTTACACAAAATGTGTAAGTGCCTTCTGTGAATACCAAAATGAGTAAGTTCATTCTGTGAATACCAAAATGAGTAAGTTCATTCTGTGAATACCAAAATGAGTAAGTTCATTCTGTGAATACCAAAATGGTAGTAAGTTTAGGATTTTGTCGTAAGTTAGTTCTGTGAATCGGGCCCTCAGTGCGCCCACTGATGGCAACCCCCTAGAAGGGGTCAAGGGATGCTATGGACCCCCTAGACATTCCCTTGCAGGCGGATGCAGTCACTCACTGCACCTGCCTGAGAGGGGATCTTTAATCTCTCTTTAAAGTGCAGGCGACTTGCCGCCTGCATAGAGAAACACAGAGCGGCTTTGATCAGCCGCTCCCTATTTCATTTGAATGTGCTGTCCCCTGGGCAGCACGAGTTCGCAGCTGCCCTGAGGGAAGCACATTCAACAAAATAGGGTGCACTTTCTCTGTTTGCCCACTGCGCAATTACGTAAAAGAGCACGGTCGTGCAAACAGAAAAAGTGTGCCCTTTCTGTAATAGGACCCCTGATGTTCTATTATGGAAGTCATGGCTCAATGAGCCAATAAGTGTGGATAATGCAAGTTAATTACCTGACGGTACTGTTGCCAGGTGTTACCTATGTCTACATTTACTGCCAGTATAGAGCACACCTATTTCCTTTCTCAGTCAATTGAAGTCGGTTTTGTCCTACGTGCAGTTCTGTGATCTGTTTGGCCAAGATAGCAAAACATGTCAGCTTCCACCTCTCCTACATTTGAACCTTTTTGCATGTATCCTATACTTTTTTGTCTGTCCAAAAAACTCCTCAAGCTACACCTGAAAACCTTGTGACGCCTGACTGGCTGCAACTGAGGGCAGGGCTAAGCAATATTGTGCAATGCACGCATATCTGCAGTTTACCCCTTCCTCTATTGAGACATAACCATACTTGCCTTGACCCTGTGACGTTCCATATCTCTCCCTGACCAGCACCATTTTCTTGGTTATGCAAAGTGGACTCAGTCAGACTCAACCCCACCTCCCACGTAAGAGACAAAATACTCTCAAGTCTTTTTTCACACCTCTTTCCCAACCACTCTCCCAGTATTATCAGATTTGGAGCCAGTCATTGTGTGGTCACGGGTGATCCAGCGCCAATCGGGGATCGATAATCAATATTAACGCAATCACTGGCCCATACTCTTACACAACCCAACATACGAATCCCTGTATGCGCTGTTAAAAAGATTGAATGTTTAATCAGTTATTCATATATATACAGGATCATATCTTATCACACTAAATACATACCTGAACCTGTATATCAACTCTCTTTCCTCTGGTCAATGGACCTAAAGTTGAGAAGTTGATGGTAATAATTAGTAATAACTATCTATCTATACTACTAAATAAACCACAAACTCAGTGTAAGGTTAACAATGTTTATCGCAAAATAACGTGAAAGTAAAATACTCATCATGTACAGGTTTACAAAACAAACCAAGATTCAATCACAGAGAGAGAACATTTAATCAAAGCAAACAGTGTCAAACTCATATCAAAATGAACAAAATGCAAATGAGGGAGTGGATAGATGAAGAGACAAAAGTTTCAGAGACAGTTATGCATTTGCAAATGATTATGCAAAGTACGGATCTTTAACTATACTAATCCAAATATTTCAGTGGAAAATCTACCCCCTGGCCATGGGAATAGATGGGGGTTCCCCGAGAAGGTTCAGGGAAACAAAGAGTAGGACAGGAACAGGAAAACAGGTAGGCCTCTATCTGGATACAGCAAACCGACGGACAGCGACAATCTCCCCTCTCTAGCTTTCTTCAAAGACGCGCGCACACCCCCCCTGCGGGCACCCCAGTTATACCCTAAAAACTACATGTCCAACCCATCATTGTAGCAACATTTTCAGAAACTCAGTCTCTCATTGGTCAGTTTAGGGGGTGTTCTATCACACCACCATAGTCACGTCCATGTTTTCACAGTATTCTTTGTTTTACAGGTTTCTCATTACGTAAACTACGTTTCATGAATACATATTTCCTTCAACAAATAACATGTTACAAGTCTCTACACGTCCATTGTTCACTTCTGCCGCTTCTGCGGAAGAAGTTTGTACATTTTCATTGATATCACGGCCATCTTTCCGTTACTTGGCAGACATACAATTCTTCTTGAAGGTTATCATCCGTGGCCTTCTCCATTCTCTCTCAGAGCTCGATTTTCAGCTTATTTATTCGTATTTTTATGCCTTTTAACCCTCGACTGACATGCTAAGATGTAGGCCCATGCACGCATCACTACAATGAACAAAAACACAGACATTATTAATTTCATGAAATGTACTTCTCACTGTTTACCACCCACCATTGCACTATCCATCGTTATTGTTCCTAGCAACAGCTTTAGTGTGCAAAAGCGGCATTATTATTAATTTTATTTTTAAGCAGAATGCAAATATGGCCTAGGTTTTCATGCATTAAACCACGCATTAGTGCACACATGCGCAAAAGCATTTCCCCGTGTTTTCGTGTTTTTGCACGTTATTTTCACAGCACACTGTTAGTAAATGTTACTGAGGAGTTAATCCGAACAGGTTTTATTTTCTCAAAACCCTGCTCCATCAATTCCCCCTTTGATGGCATTTTTGAGCAATCACAAAATAACCATCATACTAAGTTTCCACCTTTATTTTCATCTAGAGGTCGGTACTTCTTTCCCGTTTTGCCATTTTCTCATCTAGATCTTTCATCATATCATAATAGTTTCCTCTCATATCTTCTAATTCTATCTCTTCTCTTTTTCTTTTTCTTGCTCTACATTTATTGTCTGACTCTGTCATTTCCTTCCTTCCACCTCTATATTTGCAACATTTATATGTCATTATTATTGACATTGTCACTACAGCTACTGAAATAATTGGTATTAGTTTTTTCCTAATAAGCTACTCCCAAATGTAGAAAACCATTTACCTACAGAGGAAAAACTCTTACCAAGTTTCTCCCAAACACCATCAACCTCCAGTTGAGTCAAATCTTCATGCAATTTCGTAATATTCTTAATATCACTTCACTTCAAAAAGCTTTATTTCGACAATGTTGTCATAAAAGCAGGTACAGCAACATTCATGATTTAACTATTAATAATATGTCTTAAGAGGCAAACTGTATCAGTATATACAAATAAAACAATCATTCTACATGTCATCTTAAAGGAAGCCTCGTCACTGCGTTTTCCATAAAATCACATGGCATACAAGTGTACGGTAGTAGCATGGTATACAGACCCCGTATCGACCCATACAACACAGAATTAATCAATTAATCAGTAGCTAATATAAATATCAATACAATAGAATAAAATCAGACTTATAATGACCAATTCATAAGTGGTTATGCTAAGAGGTTAAAAATTGTTTAAAAAGATATTAAAACAGTATGAGTACAAATAGAAAAGTTACACACAATGGGAATCAGTCAGTACCCTTTGGAGGTTGGGTTAATGCGATTTCAGGATAGTACTACGACAGAAAGGCGATATAGTGCTAAAAAGTTGTTCATTATTGATGCATGTTTTTTAATCTAATGTACCAGGCCCATTTTAAGAATTTCGCTAAAGGAATGGCATAACAAAGCGAAGGGTCAGACCTCAGGATTCTTATAGCTTCACAGCAATTCCTAGTCCCCAAATTCTTACATAGGGGCACTAGCCAGGCCTTACGGGGAATGGCATAGGCAGGGCATCCAAAAAGAAAATGTGGATAGGTTTCTTTGTGTTCAGCACAGTGTGGACATTTGTCATCTCCCGAGTCTGACCAGTTTGAGGTAAAGGGTTTTAACGGTAAACAGCCAACTCTAAATTGGAAATAAAGTTTCCGGTCGAGGGGTTTAGCAATACTGTCCCAGTATGGTTCTAGATGGGGACGAGGTTTTACTGACACGAACCTCCCGGTCAGTGTCATGCTATCGCTCGTTCTACTGGTATTTTGATCCACCATGTCCCAATACGTCCTTTTCAGTACGGCTTTAGATACAGACAGTAAATTGCTCTGATTCTCCCAGAGGTTGATCAAACCCGTAGAAGCAAGTGCCCCCTTAATATCTCTCAGCCACCTAATTTTATGGTGATGATCGACCGCTAGGATATCCCTTAGCCCGTTTGCATAAGTAGTTAACTCAGGTGTGACCCAGATCCGGCGCCAGTAAAACAGAGGGCGAAGCCTTGCTATATCTGCAAGCGGATGCCTTCCCATATCACTAAGCAAAGGGAGTATAGGTGTACTCACAGGGAGACTGGAGATCGCACGAAAAAACTTATTTTCAGCAATTGTCAACTGTGCAAGATTTCCATATCCCCATAGTTCCGAGCCATAAAGAACTGAGGTGACTACCTTGGTATTATATATCTGCATTACTGGGCTAACTGGTTTGGTCAGGGACAGGCTAAATTCTTTGTTTAGGGCACCTGCTAGCTGTCTGTGTTTCAATGCCATTTTTTCGATATGACGATTCCATGTCATCCTTTTTTCCATGGTGAAACCTAGGTACGTAAATGCATCAACTTCTTCCAGTATTGTGTCCTCCATGGTGAGTATTCTTAATATACCCCTCTAGACTTTTACTTTTATCAGGGATATAAGTACAGCAGTGTGGTATTCTCAACATGCCACAGACTCCGCCCTCTTTTGCCAATACAATATCAAGGGCAAGTCTATTCTGCAAAACCATTGATCTAATTGCAACCATTTCAGTATCAATCATCAAGAACCCACCAGCAGTGTCTGTTGATAAACGATCAACCACTGTGGACAATTTTCGAATTTTATGCGAATTCAGAACAACTCCAACTGAGGATATCAGTGCACCAAAAATATCACCAATTATTTCTGAAAAACTTGCTCTCTTTTTGCGTATTAGTCCATGCTTAATTTCATTGACTTTTTTGCTTCTATCTACATGGTACACCTTGGGGAATATGATTCCAAAATAACAACTACCATACCAATGTGCTGGCAACCTATAATAAGCATTCCTTCCGCACACATAATAAACTCCTGGGAAAACAGGATCAGTTCCACCTTTCAATCCCCATCCGCCAGTTATTAGAAAAGTATGTTCACATTCACTAGTACCAATGAAATAATTATTATAGTCAGTTTTTAGTCTAAGTAAGCAAAGTTTCCCTTTATGATACCAATTTAGAGACATTGCAGCGTAAGTCTCGCCTTTTTTATAATTTCCCTCTCTGAAAGCCCATGGTGGTGCATGTGACTTATATTCAGCAGCCTTTCTTTGAAAGTTCTGTCTTCTACCTTCTACCATGTTAATGAAAACCTTTTCTTCAGACCGCAAACTACAGGTAAGATTATGTCTATGAGCATATACTATATCTAGTGTCTGAGTAATATGGAAAAATTCTCCCATGTATCCCGCAATTCAATTACTATACACCTTATTCATGTCTTTTCTAATAGGAATTTCTGAAAACACTAAATCTAGGTTTGATTAATAATATTGTAACTTTCCCGTCATGTAAAATAAACTTGTTAATACACTGCATGACACACCATATGTTAAAGGAAGGTGATGGTAAGTCACCCCTTCTGAGACAGACGCAGGTAATTGCATGCACACGTAACAATCTCTCACGTCCATTGTCTCAACATACTCATGCAATAATTTTGTAAAAACATTTAACGAGAAATCATTAATTGATCTATCATGATGATAAATACTATCATCAGTCTGATCAATGTTAGTATTAGGAGTTTCTTTAGTAACAGAAATTACTCTCTCACTTATCACATTATTAGTATTATTTTTGATATTAGTCACCATTAGAACAGGTACAATGACAGTTAATATTAACCACATCAACATTAGTAGAAAGACACTACATAAGCAAACTTTAATGCATCTACTTTTAAAACTAGGTTTTTGATATCCAATCACTGCATCTTCTGCCATTTTTGTATACTATAAAAATATAAAAACTAAGAGAAAATCTAATTTTCTAACAACTTTTCTAAATATTTTGACAAATTTGTCCAAAACCCACCGGAGAAAAATATTGTATCCCACACTTCACTGGAGAAAAATAGTGTATCCCACACTTCACTTCAAAGCTTTCTTCCTTACCCCCTTTTTTTTTAGTTTTTTTTTTAAAGTCTTCTTAAATCCTCTGGGTCTTTCAATTTGTTATTGACTAAAGTTGTTGCACCTTAACTTTCACAGTTCTTTTAAGGCGGTTTCAATTTGCTTTCATCAACTTGCTCAGTACCAGTACCATGTTTCCCTTCTATTTGATCTGTGCTTTCAATTTCTTCCAATATCACATATGTCCATTCTGGAGCTGTGTATTTCTTGCTCGGAATTCTTTTTCTCTTTGTTCTTTGCACTTAATCTTCCTCTGATTCTTCTTGTTCAGTTTGGCTTGAAACTTCATTTATTTGCTCTGGTTTTCTTTTCTCAAGCGTGTATTTCATTCTTTTCACTCCACTTGGCCAATTGTCACCTTTTTTCACTCTCTTAGCTTGAACCATTTCTTCACCTTCTTTTTCTAGTTCACAAGTCCTTTTATTTAATCCTTTTCTTTGATGTATTTGCTCTTTATTTTCAGTAATTTCTTTTTCCTTTTGCTCAACAGCAGTCTTATGAGACCCAGTAGCTGATGTCCACTCTACTTGACTTGTGCTTCGTTATTCATCACCCACAGACTTGTCAGAATCTGTCACTCTAGTTTCTTTAGTTTCACAACCTTCAGCTTCTGGTTCTTCAGCTTCTTTAACCAGTTGCTGCTCACTTTCACTTTCAAGTGGACTTGGGACTCTTCTTGTATGACTTGCGTGTATCCAGTTGGGCAAGCCACCACACTTCACTGCTGTCGTTGTCACCAAAATAATTTGATAAGGTCCATGCCATCTGGGTTCTAAACACGACTTCCTCATGTGTTTCTTGACAAGAACCCACTCTCCTTGACTAAGATCATGTGCTTGATCCGGCTGTGTTGTGGTTGCAATTTCTCCAACCTGATGAGACACAGAACGCACCAGATCAGCCAATCCTTTGCAATAATCAAGCACTAGATCATCAGAAATATTCATCAGTTTGTTTGCTGGTACAATTGCTTGTCTCATTGCTCTTCCCATTAGGACTTCATGAGGACTCAATCCAGTCTTTTTATCTGGAATGCTTCTACGACTCATCAATACCAGGGGTAAAGCGTCAGGCCATTTCAGTGTTGTGGATGCACACACCTTTCCCAGTCTAGATTTTATAGTCCCATTTATTTGCTCGACCACTCCAGATGCTTCTGGTCGATAGGCACAATCCAGCTTTTGTTCAATTTGTAATGCTGCACAAATCATCCGAATTATCTCATTATTAAAGTGAGATCCCCTATCTGTTTCTAAAGTGACTGGAAATCCGTACCTCGGTATTAATTCCCTCAAAAGCAGTTTTGCAACAGTGAGGCTATCATTCCTTCTTGTCGGGTAGGCTTCTACCCAACGAGAAAACAAACAAACAACAACTAACACATATTTTAGTCCGTTACATGGGGGAAGCTCAATAAAATCAAGTTGGAGCCTCGTAAACGGTCCTGCTGCTTTTCCAATCCTTCCCCAACTAACAACTGTCTTTCTGCCTGGATTTTGCTGCTGACATGTAACACACCTCTGGCATAGACTCTCTGCAATAGCTCTGAATGTAGGGTTATACCATGACTGTTTGAAAAGCCTGATCATTGCATCTCTTCCAACGTGCAATTCCATGGTACACCCTTGCCATCTGGGAGAGTAAAGAATCTGGCATAACTGGTCTTTCATATATGAACACCCATACTTCATCCTCTACTCTCTTTTTGCAACTTGATTTTATCCAAAGTTCTTTTTCCTCGTCTCCTGCTTCTTCCTGCAACTGTCTAATTTCATCCCAAGTTTCCAAAGAAGAAAACATCAAGTGGCAATTAGTATTTTTCTTTTCCACCCCTCTATTGATTGAAATTGAATTTTGTGCACAGAAGCACGCTACTTGATCAGCGTATCTGTTTCCGTTCGTTACATAATCAATTCCTTACTTATGTGCAGAACACTTGACCACCGCAATCTTCTTGGGTAATTGCAAAGCATCCAATAAATCTTTCACATTTTTACTGTTTCTTATCGGAGAACCTGAAGAAGTCAGAAATCTCCGTTGCATCCATAACTGTCCAAAATCGTGAACCACCCCAAAACCATATTGACTGTCAGTAAATATGGTTACTCTCAAATGTTTTCCAATTTTACATGCTCTTATTAGAGCTATCAGTTCCGCAATTTGTGCAGAGTTTACTCCTTTTAGACAGGATGCTTCTAGAACTGCAACCACTGTGCATACTGCATAAGCAGAACTCAATACACCTTTTTCACTTCTCAAACAAGATCCATCAACAAACATCACACTATCTGATTCCTCAAGCTTGATATCTGGCCTTGGTTTCGTGCACTACTCTGTCACATCCAAACAATCATGATCTGCTTCATCTTTCACTTCCTCACAAAATGGACTAGGTAACAGTGTTGCCGGATTTATTATCGTACATCTCACTACAGTCACATTCTCAGCACCCAAAATTACTCTTTCTTATCTAGTCAGCCGACTATCGGTCATGTGTTCGAGTTCTTGTTAATAGAATCTCAACTGAGTGTGGTACATATACTTTGACTGGATGTCCCATTACAATTGCTTCACTCTGTTCCAGATTCACACAAGTTGCAGCCACTGCCTTCAAACAGCCTGGTAACGCTGCAGCCACTGAATCCAAAGTAGCAGAAAAATATACCACTGGACATCGTGCCATTCCATGTCTTTGAGTCAAAACTGAAAGTGCACACCCATCTCTCTCACAGCAGTACAATGCAAAATCCTTTGTATAATCTGGCAATCCTAATGCAGGTGCTCAGACTGTCTCGTAAGTCAATAAATGCTTTCATGCTTTCATCATCCAACTCAATCAGATCAGACACATCTTTTTGTGTCAACCTCTGTAAAGGTTTTGCAATCAGTGAAAAGCCACTGATCCACTGTCTGCAGTAACCAACCATTCCCAAGAACATTCAAACTTCCTTCTGCTCATTTGCTGAATCACACTGATTCGTTCTGGTGTCACCTTCCTGATTCCCTTCTCTATTTTGTGTCCCAAATATTGGACTAAATATTGGACCTCCTGTTTGCAAAACTTAATTTTGCTGGTGACACTTTGTGCCCACCTCCTGCCAAATGGTTCAGTAAGGCAATTGTATCTGTCACACATGCCTCTCTTGTTTTTGATGCCACCAATAGGTCATCAATGTACTGAACCAGAACTGATTTTCCTGGCATTATCAAAGTCTCCAAACACTTTTTCAAAATCTGATTAAAAATTGAAGGACTCTCTGTGTACCCTTGAGGAACTCGGCACCATGCCAAAACACGGTCTCCGAACCAGAAAGCGAACAAATACTGGCTATCCGGATGTAAGGGAATCGAGAAAAATGCTTGACACAGATCAATTACTGTGTACCATTCTGCATCACAGGGAATTTGATAAAGAATCACTGCTGGATTTGGCACTATTGGACATCAGGGTACCACTATTTTATTTATTTTACGTAAATCCTGCACTATTCTATATTTTCCGCTTGGCTTTTTAATTCCCATAATAGGCGAATTACATGGACTGCTTAGTATTACCTTTAAAATACCCTGCTCAATCATTTGATCAATCACAGGAATAACTCCTGCTATTATCTCAGGACTCATTTCGTACTGTGGTGTGTTTGGATAAGTTGCACCCTGTTTCACCACAACCTGAATAGGATCCACACCTTTCATCAGACCAATTTATTTTCCTGTAAAGTCCCATACATCAGACCTTACTGTATTTCTCAACTCTACAGGCAAATCTTCTTCAGTGAGAAGTGAAAACAACTCATCCACTTATGTCCCTTGCTTCGCTAACATCATTTTAAACGCGACATCCTCATCTGGTGTTTGAAAGGCAATACCATCCGGTGTACAATAGATGGTGCAGTTCATCTTGCAAAGCAAATTTCTCCCTAAAAGATTCACCAGACTCGTATCACATACCGATGCATGTCTCTGAATCTTCCGATATGAACTTCTATTGGTTTTGTTATTGGGGTTTTGATATGCTTATTTGAGACTCCTACAACTTGGATAGTTTCTCCCGAGAGGGGTAGGTTTGGAGTTTCTGCTGCTCAAACAGTAGAACGAGTAGCACCAGTGTCCACTAGGAATGTAATATCATTACCTTCCACTTTTCCATCAACAAATGGACCTGATTGATCTACCTCTAGAGATGCGCCAAGCACGCACTCCTCCTCCCCCCTCAGGCACCGTCATTGAGATGAGTCTGAATCACTCTCATTGCACTGCAACAAGTATTGCGAAATCATTTGCCCATTTTGATTCTTACCAACTTGTTCACCTGCGTGAAATCCAGTGTTCGCACTGTATCTCTGCACTTGAGCATTCACATTATTTGGCATAGGAGCTTGTGGTACCTGTAACTGTGGAATAACTACCTGCTGCTGCTGTTGCTGTTGTTGATTCACAACCACCTCATTCTGCATCTGTGAATTAAAAATTTTATTTATCCCATTATTCTTCTGAACAGATCTACACTCGTTCTTCCAATGTCCAAATTTACCGCAAGCATGACAAGGATATTTCCTTTTCAATTCATCTTTATTCATTTTACCTCTACCTCTACCACCGCTCTGTACTTGACCATTCTGATTCTGACCTCTCATTTGACAATCTGCTTGAGAACCACTGTTTCCATCTTGCTGTTCTGCTACTTTCACTTGTGCCCACATCATTTTCTCTTTTAGCTTCTTGTGTCTTGACTCAATATCATCACTGCAATATTTTGCAAACCTCAATATCTCATCAACCGTTTTACTCTGCCAACAAATCAAATGTTGCTGAATCATGTTACTAATTTCTGGTTTTAGTCCAAACACAAAACGATATACAAAATGTCCAATATCGTTATCTCCAATATTCTCAAACCCACTATACTGCTTGAACACCTGTAACAACCTTTCATAGTAAGCATGTACCGACTTTTTTGGTTCTTGGGTTGTTCTGTCAATTTTAACCCAATCTGTTTCTTTTGGAGAAATTTTCCCTTTCAAGTAAGTGATTACCTGATGGTATTTTTTCATCACCTCATCTGAAGGTGCACCTGTTTTCAGATCTTTAGGATATTCTTCTTTTGGCCAATCAACCGCAATCTTACACTCAGTCCATAAATCAGCTGGGACAACAATCTCAAACAATCCATCTAAGTCCTTTAACAAAACCTCTGAAACTTTTACAAACCTCTCTACTTGTTTGTACCACTCAACCGGTTTTTCCCTCAATCTAGGAAAGTCATTAGTAAAGGATAATATATGCTGTCTTGTCCAAGGTACGTGAACATATCCACCACCTGGAACTTCTCTCATCGGACACACCATTTCAGCCTGTCCTGACTCTCTTAATGGAAATAAAGACGCATTTTTGTTGGCAGTCATTTCTTCTTTCTTTTTCGCCCATCTACCTTTCCACTGTTCTACATCTCCCCATTTCTTCAAGATACTCATTAATTCTTTTATTTGTAATCTTTTTCCAGACGCATTCAAACTCTCCAAATCCTTTTCAGTAAAATCCAGTCTATACGTTGTCTGTAACACCCTTGATTTCTCTATGTCTACTCCATATTCACCAGCAGCTTCTGTCAATTTCTCATGAAGATTTCTCGCTCTCCATGTAATATTCTTGCATAAGAATAACAACTCTTCATCTCGATAACTACTCAACCTGTCTGGACTTATTGTACCTATAATCATTTCTTCCAAATCCACTCTCAATTTACTTACATCTATACTCTGTGGTTGAGGTTTTCGCTTTTCCATTCCCCTTATCCAATCATCTAACTCATCTGGCGATGGTCCCATCGAACTCCCTGACACTGGAGTGACATTCTGCACTATTCTCCTCGGATCCATTTGCGCACTTCTCTTAGGGGTTTCATTTATCATCTCACAAACTGGAAGATCAATTAATGAAGTACTTGTTTCAGCTTGTCCAGCCTGATCAACTATCGATACCACTTTATTTCTGTCACTATTCATTGGGACTGTCAACGCATGTACTCTTGATATATTCGGTTTTTCTCCATACAATGGAACTATAGGACCAATCGTTACTGGCACTGTTAATGCTTCCGCATTCAAATTCAACTGATTAATTTTCTGTGTCAACTCCTCTCTTGCCTTATTCAACATGTCCATTTCACTCTCTTGTACTGCTCTAGTAACTACTGGGACTTGTGGAACCTGCGGAATTAGTGGAGTTCCCATTAATGGCGCGTTTGGGACTGTTTCACTTGAGTTCTCTTGATAAGGTGGAGGTCTTTTAGTCAAAATGTCATCTAATAACTCATCATCAGAATCACTCGGGTCAAAATCTAATCCTGATGTCTCTACATTTTTCTTCTTCTCTTTACATTTGCCTCCAGTTGCTTCTTCAGCAACTAAAACTGGGTACAAACCATCCGTTTTTACAGCTCTCCTCCATCTTTTCATTTGATCATCCCATCTTGCCTCAGCAAACCTCGATATCATATTCCGATATCTATTTCCATTCCTGAATTTCTCTCGTTTATACGCCTCATGTTCCCATTCCTCAAGCGCTTCATACTGAGTAGGTCTAGGATTTGGTTCTAGAGAGTTCATTCATTCTCTCAAATTCTCCAAAACCCTTATAATAAATGTACCATGTTTCGGGAAAGCTAATACACCATCATCTTCCGTGTATCTCACCCAATTCTCTAACCAAGTACACGTATGATAACCACGTTCCAACATCATGAAAGAAGCTGCCGTTCTTGGAGGTGGAATAGGAATTCCCTCTCTAGTAACTATTGGTTTGTCCTTTTTAAAGAAACCCTTTATTCTATTAATCATCTTCATTCTTCCGACTCTTTACGCTAAAATATCATTTCAGTGGACAAACAACGAAACTCTTCGTACTTCTACTATTTCTATTTGCTAACACTCGTCCAATACTAGCGCGACTCACACCAACCGACCAATCAGAACACTTCTACGTGATCAGTATCACGACCAATACTAGCGCGACTCTCAGCAATCAACCAATTACAGTTCTTTAAACGCCCGCTGTCTGACCAATTCCAGCGCGGTTTTTTGTGACATCAGTATTACTCCAACTACTGACCCTCCCTTTACAAAATAATACTGCAATGTTTTTCTATTCTTTACTCGACTAAACTTGTTAGAAAACAAACATAAAACAAATGCTACCTTGTCTGTTCCACTAAATAAAGAGATAGTCTTCACTTCAAAAAGAAAGATTCTCTCACTTCAAGTAAAATAACGACCAGGGCTATTCTACACCCAAACAAGCTACAGGAGTACTTGGTACTCCTCTAGGGATACTAGCCAAAGTTTCGGAAGAGGACTTTCACGTGGAAAGAGGTCTTGGTACTCCTTTGGGGATGTAAGGCCAGAGTTTCGGAAGTGGACCCTTCAATATTTCACACAAAATCTACTCTCAAACGAATAGTCCCTAATATAACACCAACAGCCTCTCGCCGTTAAGTATTATGACAACAGACAAAGTACTTCTTCAGTGTGATACCTTATCCACACTATTCTTCTGCCTCTTCAGGCTAAAACATTATCCCGGGATCTTAGGTAACTCCGTACCCGTACTTCTAGACAACATAAAACAAAACACTAACTTTTCATGTTAAGAAAACAAATAATCAATAATCGATAAATATTACCAAACTTATCAATAATAACCATCCCCTGCTACCAGAAACTGATCCAGCGCCAATCAGGGATTGATAATCAATATTAAAGCAATCACTGGCCCATACTCTTACACAACCCAACATACGAATCCCTGTATGCGCTGTTAAAAAGTTTGAATGTTTAATCAGTTATTCATATATATACAGGATCATATCTTATCACACTAAATACATACCTGAACCTGTATATCAACTCTCTTTCCTCTGGTCAATGGACCTAAAGTTGAGAAGTTGATGGTAATAATTAGTACTAACTATCTATCTATACTACTAAATAAACCACAAACTCAGTGTAAGGTTAACAATGTTTATCGCAAAATAATGTGAACGTAAAATACTCATCATGTACAGGTTTACAAAACAAACCAAGATTCAATCACAGAGAGAGAACATTTAATCAAAGCAAACAGTGTCAAACTCATACCAAAATGAACAAAATGCAAATGAGGGAGTGGATAGATGAAGAGACAAAAGTATTTGCAAATGATTATGCAAAGTACGGATCTTTAACTATACTAACCCAAATATTTCAGTGGAAAATCTACCCCCTGGCCATGGGAATAGATGGGGGTTCCCCGAGAAGGTTCAGGGAAACAAAGAGTAGGACAGGAACAGGAAAACAGGTAGGCCTCTATCTGGATACAGGAAACCGACGGACAGCGACGATCTCCCCTCTCTAGCTTTCTTCAAAGACGCGCGCACACCCCCCCCTGCGGGCACCCCAGTTATACCCTAAAAACTACATGTCCAATCCATCATTGTAGCAACATTTTCAGAAACTCAGTCTCTCATTGGTCAGTTTAAGGGGTGTTCTATCACACCACCATAGTCACGTCCATGTTTTCTCAGTATTCTTTGTTTTACAGGTTTCTCATTACGTAAACTACGTTTCATGAATACACATTTCCTCCAACAAATAACATGTTACAAGTCTCTACATGTCCATTGTTCACTTCTGCCGCTTCTGCGGAAGAAGTTTGTACATTTTCATTGATATCACGGCTGTCTTTCCGTTACATGGCAGACAAACAATTCTTCATGAAGGTTATCAGCCGTGGCCTTCTCCATTCTCTCTCAGAGCTCGGTTTTCAGCTTATTAATTCGTATTTTTATGCCTTTTAACCCTCGACTGACATGGTAAGATGTAGGTCCATGCACGCATCACTTCGATGAACAAAAACACAGACATTATTAATTTCATGAATTGTACTTCTCACTGTTTACCACCCACCATTGCACTATCCATCGTTATTGTTCCTAGTGATGCAGCGCGTACAATGAAAACTATTCTCCTCCCAGGTTACTTATAGGTCATCCAGGGGTAAACTATATTTCTCATATCCTCATGACGATGGGGCCCATAAACATCGCCTAACACACACACACACACACCTGGATTTCCTTTTACACCTGTATGAAATTCTGTACTCCTAGGAGAAGCATGAGAACTAAATGGAGAACACCATTTTGTGTACCGCTGGAAGAGCAAGGATATCTATTTACCTTAATTTGTCACTTTCTTTTAGTTATTTCTTAAGATATTCCTGCTCATTGTTTTGTCGATGAATCATTCATTTAAGAAATTAGTTCATAGTGATTAAGACCAGCTGAATCACAATCAACCAATTACTCATGTCACAATCATTTAGGAAAATAACCACTCAGTCATTTTGGGTTTAAAGAATCTTAAATTTTATATAATTTTAAAAGCATGGAAAGAATTTAATACTTTATTCAATTATTCATTTTTAAATTCACAATTTTATTAAGCATAACCAATTTATTGCAGAAAAGGAAATTTTGTCATGAAGCCAAAAACCCTAGTTACCTGCCTAGCTTCCTAATTTAGCCTAATGATTTCTAACCTAACTTTGGGATTAGAAATAGCCTGATTCTCATACTCAACTGTAAAGTTAAGACAGCAACAGCAACTTCAGCTCGTCAGCATCAGCTACCTGCAACCCGTCTCCTCTACTGCAACCACGACTCTCGAACTGCTTGGAACTCTGACTGGAACTCTCTGGAACTTCCCTGGAACTGACCCCCTCCCACTAAGAGTAGGCCCTCTTATACCCCAATTCTAACTTTGCTAACTAACTGTTGCAACATTAATATCACGCTTTTCTTTCATTGGTCCATGCATGTCAGCTTATTCATTCTTTAATCAAGTTCTCTTGGATTCAAGGGTCCTTGGATCATTTCCTTTCCCATACGCTTAAACATTTCCATCCGATTCGATCAGTCCATTTGTATCTTCTTTTGACACATTCAAGAACTCCGCAGTCATTGTCCTTTCTCTTGGGCTCCTTTCCCACGGACTCTCTCCTGATCATCACGGCACACTATCAGTTCAATTAGGTCACACCAGCCTTGACCATTTCTTGCATCCTAGCCTCTCAGAGACATCACGAGGTTCCAGATTTCTTCAATCTCATCCCGTACCACGTGTCCCCTTGCGCCTGCGCACATCTTCCCACTGGCGGCCATTTTATCTCGCCACTCGGTTCTACTTTAGAAGCACTAATTTGAGGCAAATAAAACATAATTAAAATAGAGAAAAATATCCCTTTCGTTTCCCTCCCGTCTACGTACCCCAATTAGTTGTTACCTAGCAAAAGCGACATTTAAGCTGCTCCTTACTTACCATCACTATTGTTTTTGCAACGACACATTTTATTTCTATGAAGCACAAACATGCATTTATTTTATTTAGTACGCTTTTTATTCTTACGTTATGATTAGACACACGGACATTCATTAATAGATTATTTAGCACATACATTGGCATATTACCATTCCCACATATACAATGTTGATTAATACATTTAAACGAACATTTTTAATTAATTAATTATATAATTTGTTAGGGGTTAAAATTTTTATTTTCCCTGCTCCATCAACTCCCCCCTTTGGTGATTTTTAAATCACCACATAAAACCAAGTCATACTTCTTTTCAGGCAGCATGTCTTTCATCCTTTACTTTCTGTTATTCATATCTCTGTCTCTTCTTCATCTTGCCTTTTAGTCTCTTTATACATGCTTTCTTTCATTTTCTCCAACTCAATTTCACCCATTTCTCTCTCTCTTTCTCTCATTATTCTGTTATTTCTTCTTATCTTATTCTGTCTTACTTTTCTCTTTATACATGTTATTACTATTTTCAATGTCATGGCTAACAATATCACTATAGTTGCTACTATTATAACTTTCCCTATTACTAGTTTACTCATCCTAGTTAACCAATTTGCTACTGAGGAAAACCCTCTACCAAGTTTTCCCAAAACACTTTCAACCTCCAGTGGAACTAATTCTTTGTGCAGACTTGTAATATTTGTAATATACTTCTGTATATTTTCACTGTTATCCGGAATGTAAGTACAACAATGTTGGACTTTCAACATTCCACAGACTCCACCCTCTTTTGCCAAAAGAATATCAAGGGCAAGCCGATTTTGCATCACCATAGCTCTCATGGCAACCATTTCGGTATTTACCATTAAGAACCCTCCCGCAGTATCTGTAGACAAACGATCTACTACTGTGGATAACTTCCGAATTTTAAATGCATTCAAAGATATTCCCACTGCTGGTATTAATGCTCCAAAAATATCACCTACAATTTCTGAAAAACTTTCCCTTTTTCTACGTGTAAATCTATTAATCATCTTGTATGTTCCCTTTTCTTCTCTGTCCATGTGAAAAATCTTTGGAAAGACCAGGCCTACATAGCAAGTTCCATACCAATGGTCCGGTAACCTGTAATAAGCTCTATTCCCACAAATATAATAGATACCTGGAAATATTGGGTCCTTTCCACCTTTGAATCCCCAACCTCCCAGAATTTGATAATTGTCATGGCAGATACTGGAACCTACAAAGTAATTGTCATAGACTGTCTTATTTCTCTTAATGCACAACTTTCCTGTTTGTGGCCAATCTAAAGTCATTGCTGCATTTATCCTTTTCCCTTCATGATTTCCTTCCTCAAACGTCCATAAACGTTTTCCTTCCTCCTTTATTGCTTCTTTTTGAAATTTCATTCTTCTTTCTTCAACCATATCCAAAAATACTTTTTCTTCTTTCTTTAACTCACAGGTAAGGTTGTTACTAACTATTTCTTCTAACGTTAATTTTCTATGTTCTAAAAAGAATTCTCCTAAAACTTTTGCTGGTTTTACTTTGTTAAGTTCTGGTACTACTGGAATGTTTGCAAATATCTTATCTATATCAGTATAATAAGATTCTAATCTACCTGTTTTATAAAATAAACTTGCTATTACACTACATGTTATTCCATAAGTCAAAGGTAAGTGATGATAAGTCACACCTTCCGATACTGATGCAGGCAACTGCATACAAACATAACAATCTCTTACTTCCATTGTTTTTACGTACTCATACAACAACTTTGTAAAAACATTCTTTGAGAAATCTGTTACTGACCTATCCTTATGCAACTCTGCACTACTTCTTAAAACAACTTGTTCTTTAATATTAGTTTCTTTTTCTTGTTTAGTATCATTCTTTGCTTCTATCACAGCTACACTAATAGGAATTGTGATTGCTAAAACTATCCATATGGTCATTAATAACCCTGTACAAAAGCAGCACATTTTGCACCATCTCTTTATAAATTCACATTTATCTCTTCTATCGCTATTATTTTCCATTTTGCTTTTTCTATTTGTTAAGTTTCAGAAAATTGTGTCACTACACCTCAAGATGACTTAGACGCCACTCTGCTTTCAAAAAGTCTTTGCTTGGTACTTTCTTTAATTCTCTCCAGAATTCTTTCGTTGTCACATCCGGTGATTTGTCACGTCCAGTAAATTTGTCACGTCCGGCAGAAGCACTATAAGTCTTCACTTCAGTTTCGTTGCATCTCACCTTTTCCCATCCGACTTCTCAGTCTCTGGTTTCCGTGAGTGTTTTCTTCTTCTTCTTTGTAATCAGTTAATGCAATATACAGCCACTCAGGTGACTTAAATTTTGAATTCACTTTCTTTGTCCTTTTGGACTTTTGTAATCTTTTTCCACTGGGTTTTTCTTGTCCCTTTTGACTTGTCACCTCATTTACTTGTTCAGCATCTTCATCTTCTGCTCTTATTATTCTATATCTCAATTTTCTTACATAGCTGTTGGGCCAATTATCTCCTTTTCTTGGCCTTTTGGCTTCACCTTCTCTTTCTTCTCTTTCTGATTTCCAATTTCTTTTTCTTGATTCAGTCTTTGCTTTTTCCTCTCCTCCACTTTCTTCTGTTTCTGTTTCAACTGTCTCACTATTGTCTCTTATTTTGAAACTTATAATCTCGTCATCTCCTACTGGTGGATCTGTCTTCTCCTTTTTGTTTTCCCTTATCACTGTCCCTCCTCGGGGTTCTTCCGATTTGGTGTTTTCCTCCTTATCTGTTTCTGAATTTCCCTGTTCTCCTGTTTCTCTATCTATCCCTATTGCTCCTCGGGGTTCTTCTCGATTTTCTAACTTTTTGTGTACTTCTTTCCCTACTTCATCTATTAATATTGTTTCTGAAGGATTTCCACCATAACTTGTACTTGGTTGTTCATCTAACTCAATTTCTTGCTCAGTTTCTTCTCTAATTGGTTTATAACCCCAAGTTCTCTTTCGGAATTCTTCCCAATTTGCAGCTGAATCATCAGATCCTGAAGTTGTGTCAGATATTTCCAGATGTCGACTTACAGGTCGATCTTCAAGTTCTGGAACTTCTGAATTTCTTTCTTCTTCTTCTTCTTGTTCCTCTTCTTCTATAGAGGTGTTTTCCGTTGGGGTCTCCAGATGTCGACTTTCAGGTCGATCTTCAAGTTCTGGCACCCTTTCTTTTATCTTGGTTGTTCCAGCCGTTAAACTTTTATCCCACACTTCCAGACGCCGACTCACATGTCGATCTGTAGGTTCTGGAATTCTGATTGTGTGGCTGGCATGAACCCAGTTCTTCACTCCTGCACACTTGACAGCAGTCGTTGTTACTAGGATTACCTGTCTTGGCTCATCCCAACGCGGAACTAGACAGTTTCTTCTCCTGTGGACTTTAATACGGACCCAGTCTCCTGGATTCAAGTCGTGGGCTGGTTTTCTTTCAAGAGTGGTCGCATCCGGTCCAACCTGATGAAACACAGAACGCACCACATCAGCCAGTCCTTTGCAATAATCCAGTATTAGATCATCAGTTATTGTTAATAACTTGTTGACTGGTACGTGGGCTTGTCTCATTGCTCGTCCCATGATCATTTCATGAGGACTGAGTCCCGTTTTCTTTTCAGGGATGCTTCTGATGGTCATCAGAACAAGAGGCAGTGCATCTGGCCATTTGAGTCCTGTAGCTTGACACATTTTCCCCAATCTGTTTTTAATTGTTCCATTTATCTGCTCTACTACCCCAGAAGCCTCTGGTCTGTAAGCACAATGTAATTTTTGTTTAATACTCAGTGCTTCACAAATCAATTGGATCAACTCATTTTGAAAATGTGTTCCTCTATCTGTCTCAACTGTGACTGGAAAACCATACCTCGGAATGAACTCTCGTAGCATAAGTTTTGCCACTGTTGTTCCATCATTCCTTCTTGTGGGGTATGCCTCCACCCAACGAGAGAACAAACAGACGACCACCAGAACATATCTTAATCTGTTACTAGGGGGCATCTCAATGAAATCCATCTGTATCCTTGTGAATGGACCTCCTTCTCGTCCTATTGTTCCTAGACTCACTACGGTTTTCCTTCCTGGGTTAAACTGTTGACAAATAAGACATCTTTGACAAAGACTTTCAGCAATGGCTCTGAATTTTGGGTTATACCAGGTCTGTCTAAAAAGTCTGATCATTGCATCTCTCCCAATATGAGCTTGTCCATGGTACATCCGTGCCATGTCTGCAATCATGCTATCAGGCATAACTGGTCTTTCATCTCTGTATACCCACACTCCATTATCTTCCTGTCTTCTACATCCTGCTTTAATCCAGTAATCCTTTTCCTCATCTCTTGCTGTTTCTTGTAACTGCCTTACTTCATCCCATGTTTCGACTGCGTTAGTGAAAAGCAAAGGACAAGAGACATGCTCCCTTTCTCTATTTTTGTTCAGGGACGCCATGTTTTCCGCACAATATCTAGCGATCTCATCAGCATAATTATTGCCGACCGCTATGTAGTCTTCGTTTTTCTTATGCGCCTTGCACTTCACTACAGCTATTTGTTTAGGCAGCTGTATCGCCTCAAGCAGTTTTTTAACATAATCTCCATTTCTGATAGGTGTTCCTGCAGATGTCAAAAATCCTCTTTGTGACCAAATCTGGCCAAAATCATGTACGATGCCGAAACCATATTGGCTATCGGTCACAATCGTGATTCGTACATTTTTCCCCAATTTACATGCTTGAATCAAAGCAATTAGTTCCGCAACTTGGGCTGACCTAACTCCTTTCAGACAAGACGCTTCCATCACAGTTGCCACTGTGCATACTGCATAAGCTGCGCTTAACACTCCTTCCTTTGTGCGTAAACATGAACCATCTACAAACATGACATAATCGGATTCCTTTAACGGTTCATCTTTTATGTCAGCTCTTGGTTTTGTGCAATATTCCAGCACATTCAGACAATCATGATCTACTTCATCTTGTTCAATTATACTCTCTTCATCTGGCAATGATGTCGAAGGATTTACATTTATGCATCTATCTATGGTCACATTTTCTGCACTCAAGATGACTTTTTCGTACTTAGTCAGCCGACTATGTGTCATGTACTGTGTTTTTGTTCTTGTCAAAAGAATTTCTACTGAATGGGGAACATATACTCTCAGTGGATACCCCATCACTATACCTTCACTTTGTTCCAGACTTACACAAGTAGCAGCAACTGCTTTCAAACATCCAGGCAATGCTTTTGCTATAGGATCTAAAACAGCTGAAAAGTAAGCTATAGGCCTCTTCATGGTGCCGTGTTTTTGTACCAGTACTGAAAATGCACATCCATCTCTTTCACTGCAGTATAACTCAAAATCCTTCTCATAATCAGGCATGCCTAATGCAGGGGCCTCACACAGTTTCTTTTTCAATTCTTTGAAAGATTTCATTTCTTCTTTGTTTAACTCAAAAGGGTCTTTTACATCTTTCTTTGTCAGTTTTTGTAATGGTTTTGCAATCAAAGAAAATCCACTTATCCATTGTCGACAATATCCAACCATTCCCAAAAACATTCTTACCTCTCTTTGAGTCATTGGTGCTCTCATTCCTTGAATCATTCTTACTCTTTCTGTCGCTATTTTCCGCACTCCTTTCTCAATTTTATGCCCTAAATACTGGACTTCTTTCTGACAAAACTGTAATTTTGAAGGGGACACCTTATGTCCTCTTTTCTCCAAATGGTTCAGTAAAGCAATTGTGTCACTTACACATGCCTCTTTGGTTTTCGATGCTACCAATAGGTCATCGATATACTGCACCATCACTGATTTTTCTGGCATTTTTAAATCTTCCAGAGATCTCTTTAGAATCTGATTAAAAATTGAGGGGCTTTCTGTATACCCCTGTGGAATTCGGCACCATGCCAAAATACGCTCTCCGAAACGGAATGCAAATAATGGCTGGCTATCTGGATGCAAAGGAATAGAGAAAAATGCATGACACAAATCTATCACAGTGTACCACTCAGCTTCATGCGGAATTTGATATAGAATCACTGCAGGGTTTGGCACTATTGGACAGCATGGTACAACTATTTTGTTGATCTTTCTCAAATCCTGTACTATTCTGTATGTTCCATTTGGCTTTTTCAGTCCCATAATAGGTGAATTACATGGACTGCTCATGATTTCTTTCAGAATTCCCTGTTCAATCATCTTATTTATCACAGGAGTTATTCCTTCAATTATTTCTGGAGTTAATTTGTACTGTGGCGTGTTTGGATAACTTATCCCTTCTTTCACTGTCACTTTTACGGGATCAACTTCTCTCATTAATCCAATGTCCTCTCCTGTAAAATCCCACACACTTTCTTTTACTGCACCTTTTAGTTCTTCTGGAAGTTTTTCTGCATCAAATGCAGGAAATAAACCATTCGTTTCAGGTTCTTGATTCATCAAAGTTACTTTATACAAAACATCTTCATCCGAAGTCTGAAAACCTATTCCTTCTGGTGTACAATAAATCGTGCAATTCATTTTACACAAAAGGTCACGACCTAGAAGATTTACAGGACTACAATCGCACACTACAAATTTATGCATTTTTCTAAAAGAACCAATTTTTACTTCTACCAATTCAGTAAGTGGGGTTTTAATCTGCTGATTGGCTACTCCTACCACTTGGATGCATTCACCTGAGAGAGGAAGGTTCGGAATTTCCACTGACCTAACAGTAGAACGGGTAGCTCCAGTATCGACAAGGAATGTTACGTTTGCTCCATTCACTTCTCCATCCACAAAGGGACCAGACTGATCTACCTCTAGAGTTGCGCCAAGCACGCACTCTTTCCCCTCTCTTGCGCACCGTCAGAAACTTTCATCCGGGTCATCCTCACTCTGATGCAACCAATACTGGGAAATGTTAGCTGCTCTCGGCAACTGTGTTACCTGCTCTCCTCCGTAGAATCCTGTTTCTGTACTGTATCTTTGCTGGTTAACAGTGTTGGGAAGTGGTGGTTGTGGCACCTGACTTTGTTGAACAACTACCTCATTCTGCACCTGTGGAGTTAATGATTGATGTTCCGGATTAGGTTTAGGTGGGAACTTACACTCATTTCTCCAATGCCCTAATTTTCCGCAATTATGACATGGCCATTTCTTCTTTGCCTCTTCTAGACTCACTTGTCCTTTTCCTTTACCTATATTTGGTCGCATCTTATTCTGTCCTGATTCGTTTCCATTATTATTATCCAATTGGGCTTCTTGTTTTTCTGCCACTTTCACTTGTGCCCACATTGCTTTTTCTTTCAACTTACGCTGTTTACTCTCTATTTCATCACTACAATACTTAGCATACCTCAGCACCTCATCTACACTTGCATTCTGCCAGTTTATCATATGTTGCTTAATCATATCGCTTATTTCTTGTTTCAAGCCAAATACAAATCGGTATACAAAATGACTCATATCCTTCTCACTTAATTCCTCATAACCACTATACTGTTTGAAAACCAACAACAATCGCTCATAATATGCATGTACACTCTCCTTATTTTCCTGTGTAGTTCTATCAATCTTAACCCAATCTGTCTCTTTTGGAGGAATCTTATTTTTCAAAAAGGTAATCACCTTGTCGTATTTCTTCATCACATCTGGTCCTGGAGCTCCTGTCTTAGGATCTCTTGGATATTCTGTAGTTGGCCAGTCAACTGTAATCTTACATTCTGACCACAGATCCGTTGGTACCACTATGTCAAACAATCCATCCAAATCTATCCACAACACTTTCGAGACCTTTACAAACCTTTCTACCTGTCGGTACCACTCAACTGGCTTTTCTCTTAACTTTGGAAAGTCATTTGTAAATGACAGGATGTCCTGCCTAGTCCAGGGAACATGCACATAACTACCACCTGGAGTTTCTCTCATAGGGTACTCTTTAACAACATGTTCCTTTTCTGTTATCATAAAAGCCAATGAACCTTTGTCTACGCTTTTCTCATTCTTCTTTGTCCATCTAACCTTCCATCTGTCTACATCACCCCATTTTCTCAACAAAACAATCAACTCTTTTATCTGTGTCAACCTTCCTGCTGTATTCAAATTTTCAATATCTTTTTCACAAAAATCTACTCTGTATGGTTTCTGCAACGTTTTTACTTTTGCAAAATCTATTCCAATCTCACCGGCCACTTCTTCTAGTTTGTCATGTAAATTCTTTGCCCTCCATGTTATACTTTTGCACAGAAACATTATTTCATCATCCTGATAATTCTTTATCTTTTCTGTACCAATCGTTCCTAGAATTAATTCTTCCATGTCAATTTTCAATCTGATCACATCTAATGGTTTTTCTTCTGTTTCTTTTATTTTAAAAGCTTTTATCCACTCATTTAACTCATCAGGAGTCGGACCTATAGGAGTACTATTTATTTCTGTCCAATTTCCACTCTTTTCAGGTGTCACTGTTGCAGATTCAGTTACCATAGGCATTTTCCTACCGCTACACTCATTCACTGTCAAATTTTCAGGTGGACTTGGTCTGTAAGCACTAGTCAAATTGCTCGTACCTGGACTTGTTTCCATTCTTTCCTTTTCTCTTTGGAATTGCGAACTCAAGGGAATCACCAAAGATCGTTCATCAATTTTCTGATTCTCGAAAACTGGTATTACTGGACCTATTGTTACGGGTACGGTAACTGCTTCCATATTCTTGGTTAATTCTCTAATTTTCTCAGTTAATTCTTTTGTTGTCCTTGCCAATTCTCTTGCACTATCATTTTCTATTCCCTCATTTTGGGAAGTTCTTATTTGTTCTTGTGACCTATTTATTTCTTGTCTTTTTTCTGGACTTTTATTTCGCATAGTTTCTATTGGTGGCGCATTTGGTGTCACCACTGTAGAATTCTGCTGATACGGAGGTGGATTTTTATTTAATATATCTTCCAGCAACTCGTCATCCGTTTCGCTCTCATGCATATACTTTTCTCTCTCTAAATGTTTCTTTTTCTCAGTCCGTTTTTTCTTAGTCCCTTCCTCAACTGTAAAAGCTGGAAACAAACCTCCTGTCATGTTAGCACATCTCCATCGTTTTATTCTGTCCTCATGATTCATTCCCCACAATCTTCCGGGCACGAACTCATAACCTTTCATACCTCTGAATCTTTCTTTCTCGTACATCTCATCTTCCCATTCTGTTAAAGCCTCAAACTGTGTCGGTCTAGGTCTAGGTTCCAATTTAAGCATCTTTTCTTTTAAATTCCGTAAAATCGCTACATTAAAAGAACCATTTTCAGGAAAAGCCAATGCTCCATCATTCTTTGTATATTTTACCCAATTATCCAACCATATGCACGTATGATATCCATATTTCAGCATCATATGTGAAGCTGCTGATTTCGGCGGAGGAATTACTTGTCCCTCTCTAGTCACAACCTTTTTGTCTTTCTTAAAGAAATTCTTTAATTTCGTTGTCCATGACGTTCTCTCCCTTTCATACTCGTAATACGGCATGTTTTCTATTTGTTTTCTCTTTACTCTAACGCTGTTTCTGTGTACGGAACTTCGTCCAATTACAGCGCGATTCACACTAACGTACCAATCAGAACAATTTCCACCGTCCGCGAACCAACCAATCCTAGCGCGGCACTTTTTCTACGTCACTCCTGCTCTGTATTCACGTGACTAGTGCACTAACCAATCCTAGCGCGGCACTTTTCCACGTCACTTCTACTCTTTACCCCTCCTTTACAAAATTTATCGGCAATTTTTCTTTTTACTGTTTTTCTTCGTTAGTTACAACAAATAAACAATTCCATAGTCTGATTCGCTAAACAAAGTGACAGCCTTGTCCTTTTACACAAGAATCCTGTTTTTCCAGTAGGCAGCGCTTACCTCTACCCTACCACAGAATTATTTACTTTCGCCGATAAAGTAGCACTTCCCTCTACCTTACCCTTCTTTCAAACAAACAATTTACTCGTTTCTCTGGGGATAAGACACATGTGGAGACTAGGCTCCTGAGAATTAAGGCCAAAGTTTCACAAGTAAACGTGATTTGCTATTTCATTTACACACTTTTCACACCGAAATCCCTAACATAACACAACCTGCGTTATAACCAAAATGAATTCAGACCATGTACCAAATTCCATGTGACTTCTCTTGCCACACGTGTTCCACTTCCTACATCCCAGAAGCGTGAAAACTTACATATAACATAACGCGACTCAACATATAGTGTTAGTCATCAAATAATCAATAATCAATAAACAATAATCACTAAACTAATCTATAGAAAACCATAACTCTGCTACCAAGAAATCTGATGCAGCGCGTACAATGAAAACTATTCTCCTCCCAGGTTACTTATAGGTCATCCAGGGGTAAACTATATTTCTCATATCCTCATGACGATGGGGCCCATAAACATCGCCTAACACACACACACACACACCTGGATTTCCTTTTACACCTGTATGAAATTCTGTACTCCTAGGAGAAGCATGAGAACTAAATGGAGAACACCATTTTGTGTACCGCTGGAAGAGCAAGGATATCTATTTACCTTAATTTGTCACTTTCTTTTAGTTATTTCTTAAGATATTCCTGCTCATTGTTTTGTCGATGAATCATTCATTTAAGAAATTAGTTCATAGTGATTAAGACCAGCTGAATCACAATCAACCAATTACTCATGTCACAATCATTTAGGAAAATAACCACTGAGTCATTTTGGGTTTAAAGAATCTTAAATTTTATATAATTTTAAAAGCATGGAAAGAATTTAATACTTTATTCAATTATTCATTTTTAAATTCACAATTTTATTAAGCATAACCAATTTATTGCAGAAAAGGAAATTTTGTCATGAAGCCAAAAACCCTAGTTACCTGCCTAGCTTCCTAATTTAGCCTAATGATTTCTAACCTAACTTTGGGATTAGAAATAGCCTGATTCTCATACTCAACTGTAAAGTTAAGACAGCAACAGCAACTTCAGCTCGTCAGCATCAGCTACCTGCAACCCGTCTCCTCTACTGCAACCACGACTCTCGAACTGCTTGGAACTCTGACTGGAACTCTCTGGAACTTCCCTGGAACTGACCCCCTCCCACTAAGAGTAGGCCCTCTTATACCCCAATTCTAACTTTGCTAACTAACTGTTGCAACATTAATATCACGCTTTTCTTTCATTGGTCCATGCATGTCAGCTTATTCATTCTTTAATCAAGTTCTCTTGGATTCAAGGGTCCTTGGATCATTTCCTTTCCCATACGCTTAAACATTTCCATCCGATTCGATCAGTCCATTTGTATCTTCTTTTGACACATTCAAGAACTCCGCAGTCATTGTCCTTTCTCTTGGGCTCCTTTCCCACGGACTCTCTCCTGATCATCACGGCACACTATCAGTTCAATTAGGTCACACCAGCCTTGACCATTTCTTGCATCCTAGCCTCTCAGAGACATCACGAGGTTCCAGATTTCTTCAATCTCATCCCGTACCACGTGTCCCCTTGCGCCTGCGCACATCTTCCCACTGGCGGCCATTTTATCTCGCCACTCGGTTCTACTTTAGAAGCACTAATTTGAGGCAAATAAAACATAATTAAAATAGAGAAAAATATCCCTTTCGTTTCCCTCCCGTCTACGTACCCCAATTAGTTGTTACCTAGCAAAAAGCGACATTTAAGCTGCTCCTTACTTACCATCACTATTGTTTTTGCAACGACACATTTTATTTCTATGAAGCACAAACATGCATTTATTTTATTTAGTACGCTTTTTATTCTTACGTTATGATTAGACACACGAACATTCATTAATAGATTATTTAGCACATACATTGGCATATTACCATTCCCACATATACAATGTTGATTAATACATTTAAACGAACATTTTTAATTAATTAATTATATAATTTGTTAGGGGTTAAATTTTTTTATTTTCCCTGCTCCATCACTAGCAACAGCTTTAGTGTGCAAAAGCGGCATTATTATTAATTTTATTTTTAAGCAGAACGCAAATACAGCCTAGGTTTTCATGCATTAAACCACGCATTAGTGCACACATGCGCAAAAGCATTTCCCCGTGTTTTCGTGTTTCTCAAAACCCTGCTCCATCACGGGAAACAGTCTTAAGACTGCGGCCTCAGCCACGAGTGTTCCGACATCGCAAGCGTAACCATGCTTGCCTTAACCACGCATATGCTTTAACCACGGAAATGTGTTGTTAAGACAGTGCGCGGTCTAGCTGCTGGCTGCTGCAGGGACGGAAGCAGGAAGACCTTGCCAAGAAGAGAGCCCTGGTGAGGTAAGTGGGACTGGGCTGGGTAGTTTTCTGGGTTGAAGGGGGTTGGGGTAGTTTTCTGGGCTGGGGGGTCAGGGGTAGTATTCTGGGCTTTACGGGTTGGGTAGTTTTCTGAGCTGGGGGGTCGGGTAGTTTTCTGGGCTGGGGATGTCGGGGTAGTTTTCTGGGCTGGGGGGTCGGGGGTAGTTTTATGGGCTGGGAGTCAGGGTAGTTTAATGGGCTGGGGGTTTGGGGGTAGTTTTCAGGGCTGGGGAGGTCGGGGTAGTTTTCAGGGCGGAGGGGTCGGATATTTTTCAGGGCTGGAGGTCGGGGTAGTTTTCAGGGCTGGGGGGTTGGGGGTAGTGTTCAGGGCTGGGGGTCAGGGTAGTTTACAGGGCTGGGGGAGGGTCGGGTACTTTTCAGGGCTGGGGGAGGGTCAGAGTAGTTTTTTTAATTAGGGGTAAGGTTATAGGCCTAAGGGTATTGGAAGGGGTTGGGGTAGTTTTAGGGACAGCGCATGGGTGGGAGGGGGTCGGGGTAGTGTATGTTAAGGGACAGGGTTTTAGGCCTCAGGGCAGGTGGGAAATGGGTAGCCAGAGTACTTTTTAGGGCTTAGTGGAGGGTGGGGTAGTTTTTAGGGCTCGGGGGGCCCGGGGTAGTTTTTTAAAATTGGGGTTTGGGTTTTAGGCCTAAGGGCAGTGGAAGGGGTTCGGGTTGGGGTCGTTTTAGGGACAGCGCAAGGGGGCAGGAGGGGGGCGGGGTAGCCAATGACATGGAGTTACACATAGTGACCTGCCTAATTAATATTCATTAGGGAGGTCACTCTGGGATGTCCTACGACAGGAGATTTTTCAGTGTGACCTTTTAGTACATATGTGGCATTGCAAAATGAGAGACTGTTTGTTAAAACTGTGCGCAATTTGCAACCTCTTTTTGTGACCAGTCTTTTAGTAATTTGACCCTTTGATCCTTGCTGTAGCTGAAGGCATAGCAGTATTTAGGTCAGAGAAACGTCATCACACCGATTGACTGCACCTCGATTGGAGTCGGCCTGGAAAAGATGCCACATTCTCTGAGAAACTATCACTGACTTGTTGGAGCATGCAATGCTTTTCAACGGGAGTATTGCTTTTTGTGGTTGTAAACTAGGTGATAGGACGACAGCAGATGTTGTCCTCCACAAATCAGAATGTTTTGGAGCTGATTGAACAATGGGTGTGGAAGTTTGGGTTTGGTAATGTTAGCATGGAAAGAAAACCACGACAGCCTGTGGAGGATTAGTAAAGATAGACTCCTAACAGGCATAGGGTCAGCAAAGACTACATGATAGTACAACAGTCACTGAAAGGACAGCATGTTTACATTTATACGTTTAGTCATGGTACAGTACAAGCATTTGGCGATTTACTGATGAAAATATTGGTGGAGTATTGTTGTTGAAAGGATACCTTGTTAGCATCCATAGGTGTACACAACCTAAATCTCTGTTTTGACAATGTAAGAAACTATTTTGAATATGTCTTTAAAATATATTTATTAATAACACAGCCTGAGACCCTTTCTTATTGTTAATTTTTTCTGGGTTTTATTGTGGATTCCTACAATGTGAAACATAAATCTAGTTATGTCATGTTGATTTTATCACTGTTGTTGAAAACTTAATTTCCTAATGCATTTTTTTAAAAGACAAGCTAACATTTTCTTTCTTTTTGCTTTCAAAGGAAGAGCTCTTGCATTTTTACCTTTTTAGGACCCTGTTACAACGCATGAACCTCCCCGGAAAACACCAGGTACTTTTTCAATAGAGCTATACCTTTATGAGTAAACTCTGGAGATAATGACAGTTCTTTCCATGGTTACATTATCCTAAGTTGTTGTTTATAGTTATTTATATGCTAAGATATTGATTATGTATTCTTTATATTATGTTATGCAATGTTATGAAATTTCATGGTATGCTATGGCATGTAATGTTAATGCAGCAGCCAAAAGATATCAAACTCGGTCGTCTTCACATGTTTAGCCGACTCCATCAACCAGAAGGAAGAGGAGTGGTCATGCCTATGTACTACCATTCCCAAGACCTGGATTTTCCAGAGAATTCTACTAGATGTTTCAAATACAAGATGAAGTTTTACTCTTCCTGTGATTTCAGTTCCTGATTGAATCACATAAAAAGAAGGCAATCATGAGCGGAAGATGCACCACAATGCGTTTGATCCCTATTTTTCATTGCATTCATCTCTCGCTTGTTCTCTAATTTTGTCCTTGATTTTTTCATTTTGCTTCCATTTGGTTTATCTTGTGGATTGCCTTTGGCCTGCCTTTTCACTCTTTCTGATTTCAGGGGAACTTGGTGTCTGGCTTGTCTAATACAACATAAATCTTCGTCTCTAGTCAATTACAATCAGTTAGTCAAGAATGTCCTTTACCTTTCTAGCTTTTTCCTGCTAACAGAGACTTTCTTTAGATTATGCCATACTCTTTTCTTGTATGTTACACTGTACAGGGCGACACCATGGCTACTGAGAGGAGTCACCATTTCCCCTGACAATCAGGAAGGAAAGTGAACAGACCTTCCCCTTATTCAGTCCACGACAGACTGTGATGCCCACGACTCCATAGGTTTTGCTCACACTGCAGATCCCTCTCATCCCTCCTAGCGGAAGATTTATACCAATAACACCTTGAGAATTAATTGTTAAAACAAAACTTGTTTTTTAATTTCTATGTCATCCTGTAAGAACCTTGCAGCACCGTCATTCCTCTGGGGATCCTGTGAAGCTATGACAATTTCTAGAGTCCATGATGTGTGTTTTGCTTTTTGCCATGCACAGTTTAATTAAGTTAGAATAAATTTGGGATACCTTATTGGCTATCTTAATGAACCTTCTCTGAATTGGGATATACCTCTAGTAACAAATTCAGATGCTTGTTTGGAAATATACGATACCTTTTTGCTTGCGTTCTCGAAGATGTTTGAACATCCTAATTTAGACCGGAAGAAGCCTTGTGTGATAGTCAGAAAAGTGGAATGGCTGTTCTGACTTATGTGACTCATTTTCTTCAATGGACATCTGCAACTACTTGCGTTGGGAGAGCTCACATGTCTTCATCTTGAAAAAGGAGTCTAAGGATAAGTTACTTCATTGCCAACATGAGTATGTCGGAGTCATATTAAATGCTGCTGGTCTTTTCATAGATCCAAAGATGATTTCAGCTAGTTTGGAATGGCCTTCAGCTACTAATGTCAAAAAGATTTAAAGTTTCTTTGTATTTACAAACTTTTATTGTCAATGCATTAAGAACTTTGCAGTGATAACTAATGCCTTGGCCTGGTTCTTCTCTCTTCCTGAGGCCACGAGGAATTGGTGCATTTATCCTGCAACATAAATCTCCATATCCAATCAAGTATTTCCATTGGTGTCAAATTTCCAAGGAGGTTTTCTTGTTTACCCTTGTGGCTTTTTCCACCTAACTGGGCCACTTTTAGAGACACTTGCCACCTTTCATCAGTGTTCAACTGCTCAGGGTGCTCCTTTGTTTGTTTTATTAATAAGAATATTTCAGTTTAACACAGACCTTATAAACTTGAAAACAATTAATTGAGCAAAATGCTAAAAATGTACATGCAAATTCATAAACAATTCCATCATTTAATTTTCATTCATTTTATCAAAATCAGATGAGCATGCTCTAATGTATTGATCATGTACCACTGCCATTCCTTTACACTAAGGGCTTGATTAGCAGTTTAGGCGGTCCTGGAGCAGGCGGCATGCCACCGCTCCACTCCAGGACCGCCAGCGGTGCAATGGCAGTCTAACCGCAAAAAAGTCCTAATAGGCGCCACCGCCGCAACCCCGCGGGCCACCAGACTCATAATCAGGGCCTAAAACATAATGTGCATGTTTTTTTTTATATTAGCCTTGCACAATCAGCACTCCTACGTTCTCTAGCAATTCTCAGCCATCTATTCTTCACCTCAAATGTTAGGAATTGATCAAACGGTGCCAGCATAAAAGTCTTGTGTTGCTTAGTTTACTTGAAGTTATCATTAATCCTTTATGTTAGCTTTGCAGTTTTGAGTGTCTTCAGACTTAAATACTCTGTATCTCCTGTTCCTTGAAGAATACTTTTATGACATTTGTTGATATTATTTTGTGCCTCGATGCCAAAACTTACCAATCCACAGTTTGCATTCCCCACTATACTAACTATATTCCACTGATGTGTTTGTTTGTTAATTCGTCCAGTACTGAAATTGAATGGGTTACTGAACACAATAGGTTGACATACCCATATAGGACTAATTAAATAACTATACTTTAAATTGAAATAATTTTAATTTCCAGATATATTACTATCAGTGCATTTATTTGTGAGCTCAAGATCTTACACCACAAAATGGTTTCTGCCTTGTCTATCGTTTTTAATGCTGTGGGGAAGAAATTGGAGTCCCATATAATAATAATTTGGTTATCGTTGCTATCAGTCAATGTGTTAATGTTCCTTCACCATATTTTCAAGCGAATATCTTCAGGCCATTGGCTACATTGGTATTGGACTTTTCTTATGTAGTGCCCTTTATGTTAACCAGTTATCAAAATTAAGCCCATGTATTCATATTTTTATAGGCTTCTCAATTTTTGATCATATTCCATGACCTTTTAAATTTCACAACGGTTAACAATTTACATATTTTTGCATTGACTGCTAGGTGCTTTTTTCCAGCGCAATCCGCAAAGCATGCCAATGGTTGTTGTAGCCCAACTGCAGAGTGGTCCATGATGAGAACATCAGCTGCAAAAAATAATGCCTGAACTTTAAACTTTCCTAGATGTAAATCGTTTAATAAAGCAGAGCTCAATGATGTAACGAAAGCACTTATAAATATATCAAATAAATACAGTGATAGCACACAGCCTTCTCTTACTCTGTGTGGCAAAATATATTTTTATATTCTCTCTGGCCCACATTGGTTTAATAACTGTCAAAGTGTCAGCTACAACGTATACTGACTCTTTGATGCACCCATAATGATAAATCTTGACTGTAATCTAGGCCTGAAACATGGACAAGTGCCTTAGGAAAGTCTATAAAGCCACGGGGTAGAGGGCTCATTTCTAGAATGAGCACTTGGCTGAGTAATAAGGCTAACAACATAACATTGTGTATTGTGGAATGACCATCCTTAAATCCCGTTTGAAAGGATGAGACAACATTGTTGTTATTAGATCATTCTAAGAGTTCAATCAGGAGCATGCATGGAAATATTTTTCCCAGAAGATGTAAAAATTATAGTGGTAAATATTTGTTCGTATTTTGTCTTTGTCCTTTTTAAGTTTGGTGTTAGCCAATACCTTTTCATTTTACTAAACTTATATGTATAATATACGAACTTATAGGGCCTTTCAGCCAGACCTCTTCATCCATTGGTCTGTTATTGTATCATTCACATTTTTCTCCCTCCCCCACTAACCCATACAGCATGGGGCAAGGGGTCAGCCAACAGCAGTTATTGGCTGACTTTACTATGAGTGATTGTATTTTGCCCTTTCACAAGGAGCACATCTACATACATATTAGTTCACTTAAGTGTCAAAGACTACTATGACAATGTATGATGTTTGAGACAAAAACTTGTTTTGCTTTCAGCTACATGAATTTTTTGTTTGATGAGGGTTTGCAGCTTGTCCAACAATAAAGTTTTGCAAAAACAGTGACAAAGCAAAATAAGCATTGACAAAGTTAAAAACTGTATTCCTGTCACAGTTGGCTCTCACAGTGGTCAGGAATCTTTCCAATTTTTAGTGCACTTTTGAATTTGATCAATAGTAAATGTGCCCACCAGGTTGGAGCTGCTTTTACATGAGTACTCTAAAATCCCTCAGGGTCCATGGCATTTGAATTCCTTATGATAGCTTAGCTTTCTTCCTCTGTGATGTGCATACCCAGTGCTTCATTGTAAATCAGTTCATTAACCTCATCATCTCCTTGTTACTTATAAAGGTCTGATGTGCAATTAGCCCACATTGATTCTGTCAATGGTACAAAACTCTAATTCATATCCATTGATATTTCAGCAAGCTCTCTTTACACTAATTTCCAGAATGTTTCATGGTTGTTATCAATTGCATTAAGCATTATTACCACTTTTTGATTTGCTCTGCCCTTTTTTTTAATTTCTGATACATTTTTAAGGATTTGCTTGCTGATTCTGATGACTTCAATTATTTTTGACCAGGGTATGGTGCCCTATTTTCTTGCTCCATAATTTCTCCCCTTCTTTATTATTTTGCATTTGAACAAACTATTGGGATTATTTCTTTTGCTCTACTTTTTTGCCTGGAAAGCCAAATATACATGTATTTTGTAGTTTTTAAGTAAGTTGGTAAAGGTTTTAAAATAATGTCCATGGCTCTCCAATTCATGTTGCCAATCCTTTATTCTTACTTCTACATGTTTATTTTTAATCATAATTTTTAAAATGTTCAGATTAATCACATATTTTGACTCACCGTTGACTTTGTTTTTTCTATCATGATCATCAGTTACCTTTTTAAAGTGAAAACATAATTTGGGGGGATACTGGTCACTTGCTTTCCTTTGATGATTTAAAAGATGAATTAAAAAGGAAGTATTCCCTGAATATAAATTAAGGTGACTTCCATTTTTGAACCTTTCATTTAGATGCTTTATGTCCACTTCTATAAAAAGAGCTGTCATTATTTTTCCAAGATTGCAAATGCGTAGTATTGGTATGTTCTATCTGATATCCTTTTCCACTTCCCAGAAATCCTCATTGGGGGAGGATCAACATTGGCATTAAGATTCCCCACTCAACAGATCAAGCTTCCCCAATATTTTATAATTATTTTAGTCTAAATTAGTTTAGCCTTATTTTACTATCTTTGTTGATATGGCATGCCATTTTTCAAAAATAGCTTTAACTATTTTATTCTTCATTGACTGACAATTCTTCTTTCTTTTTCTGGGCATAGTTTAATCACGATACACCCAGGTGATTTTTATATCTTTTTTGTTTATTTTTACCAGAGATTTTTTTTACAACAAGTAATAAAATGCCACTTGTTGTACGTGATGAACATGTCGTTCCATTGCTATTATATGCTTTGTAGCCCAAGACATTAACATCATTAGTAGCTGGTGTTTCTTAGAACGTTTTTTTATCATGATTTTTTTAAGTACATCAGAAATCCTCATCATTGATTTTTTCTGGAGTCTTGCTATATCTTCAAAGTCTTTTCTATGTTTAATGTTCATCTTGTTACCATTAGAGCTCTCTTGGCTGGTTTCAGTGTCCCATATTAATGTCTTCAATATCTTTGCTATAGTGTTCGACTTTCCTCTTATCACCATTGTTTTCTAAAAAAACGTTGGATAACATTCAAAGCTTTATTTATATGTAGTGGTGGACCTCCTTTCAATCCTGGAAATGATGATTTCTTATCTAACTTATTTGTCCTATCCAACTTCTTTATACTCTTAATCGTTCCATCTAACACGGCACACACCAATGCCAATTCCTCTTGAAGAAAATTGTATGTCATCATCCTGATTTTGTTGATGTGATTAAGCATATTGTTACAAAATATCTTTTTGTAACTTTTGTCATTTTGTTGTTGATGTTATCATTTTGATTCATGCAGGTTATTAGCTCAGTGCTTTGGAAGATATTATTCTGGGATGGATTTGAAATTCCGAAGAATATATGTACGGATGCAACAAGTGGCCAATTTCAGGAGGGAATATGGCATAAGTGTGGACATAATCTTTGGTTAAATTAGAATCTTCTATTACCTTTATCAAAATATTATTTTCCCTTCACCAAATCAGGCATGCAGGCTTTCCATCTGGAGGGAGGGTCCATTATCAATCCCCTCTGTTTTTTTGTTTACAATATCTTCATTATTATGCCTACTACCTTTTTCATCCCCTAACATTGTTATGGTATGATCTGTTTGCCAATTTACTGTTTACTTTCCCTCTTTTTTCTTATGAGGTTGTAAGTCAATGCTTTTAGTATTAAACCCACTGCCTTTTTGATCTTTTTCTTGCTACTTTTCCTTTTCCTTCTTTCTATAGTCAATAGGACTCCATGATTTTGACACTCTCTTCATTCATATTATCCGCATCATCAATTATTCCCTCATTTAAAGCACCACAGCGGTTGGTCGAATTTTCTACTGTTCTGATTTCTTCTGTATCCATTGTACCCTCCTATATGGCTATTATTTGGGTACCCTCATAAAAAGCAGCATATGTGTTTTTTTTTTTTTGGTTAACTGAGATTTGTGGGGATCACAACTTTTGGTTAAATTTAATTATCATAGCATCATTTTCATAAAGTGTTATTCATTTTACCAATATTCAGTTAAATACACTGATTTGGTAGTGGCATACTCTGATAGATTTTATTTGTCCATCCAATGCTAGAAATAATGATGTTAATAAATAATGCAGTGCTTTATTAAAAGTTAATGCTACTTCATTCACAGAGGGTGACATCATGAGCACTGAGAGGAAACACTGTTTAATCTGGCATTCAAGAAGAGAACTAAACAGACCTTTACCACTTCCAGCACTTGACACAATGCTTCTCTCTCCATTAGAAGCACTGAGAGAGGAAGGAGCAATTAGTCTGTGCCCCAGCAAGGTGCCAGATGTTGTTTGTAATCTTTCTTAGGAGAGAAACATCATACCCAGCACTGGGCTCCTGTCAGGGTACAGGCACACAGTTCTGAAGAAGATCAGTAGCTAACACAATGCTACATACATATTGAGATAATGTCCATGACGTTCTTTTAGGTTGCAAGACATTAAAGTACAAGGTTGTTGCAGAACCGAAGGCAATCAGATGGATTAGGTCCCTTTGAGACTTCTAGAAACTGCCTTGAGAACATGACAACCCTTTCTACTTGGAGCATTTGATCCCAGATGTCTGCCACACAACGCATATCTTAAGTCCTCAAGCTCATCACAGATATGGCTGGACTGATTTTTAAACCAATAATTCTTGTAGCTCAGAATCTACAGGTATCACTTGGCCATGTTAACTTATCAGATCAGAAACTCATATGTTATCCTCACTTGTTTCCTAGATCACCGCAAGAAATCCATTAGTGCACTATTTTGACCTCTTCTTGATTTTCAGAAAAATAAAAATGAAATGCTTTTTATCAATTGATTGCAAAAGAGTTATTTTCCCTTACTGCAAGACTTTTGAACCCATTGTCTGTTATTAAACTTGATTTAGGCTTTTACGTTTTAATTATTTTTAAATATATTGATGTTTGTTACAAGCAACACCTCACACATGTTTGCTATGCTGATCAAGTCAGCCTGACAAAGGTCAAAGAAGGTTTCTCTAACAGAAAACTAGGTTCCCAATATCAGTATGTATCAGAATACGTAACCAATTATTTTTCTTGCAATCCAAATCCTCTAAAAGTGTCCTACTAAAGCCATCTCTAACCCTAGCTGAATTATGCACTAGTTCCTTTATTACTGACCCCCGCACTAGAGGTAAAATATTTTTTCATGGCAACAAAATCGTTATGATTGCATAAAGATCCAAATTTGAGTCTTTTTTGACTCGTTAAATGGTGTATTACAATAGACTGGTTACATTGTATGACAAAATATCAATAACATAAATATTATTACACATAAATATAGCCCAAAAATAATGTGAACTGAAATATCATGCTACATAATTTGCATGCAAACTACAAAAATATTGGGCAAAAAATATTGTGGACCAGAATAGCATCAATAATCAGATAAGTATATAGCATGATATTTAATTTAATTTATAAATTCAAGTTTTACATAACAATATAAAATAAAAATTTTAAATAATATTTAAAAATATTGCAATGACATATATATATATATATATGTATATATCTGTATATACATGCATATTTATAAATATATATATATATACACTTAAATAATTATTAAACATAAATTACATTAAATGTATTACTAACAATAATACAAATATTAAATGCACATATAACAAAAAGATATAGCAAATAATATTTAAAAATATCTAAAATAATAAATGACAAAATATTACATTTTATAAATCATTTAAAAAAATTAAAGAACAATTAAAACATTCAAGTAAATAACTGAGCAATAGTAAGGAGGGTTTCACATTTACTATTCCCTCTCCAATCTGAGCAAGAGCAATCATTTTTTCCAACTTTGGAGGGATGAGGTTTACTATTCCCATTCCAATATAAGCAACACTAGGGAAAGAATTGGACTTTGGAAGAGTTAGATTTACCATTCCCACTCCAGCGTGAGTAAATGTAGGGACAGTGTTGGACTTTGGAGCAGTCATATTTACTATTCCCACTCCAGTATGAGCAACTGTAGGGAAAGTGTTACACTTTGGCTGGAGTCAGATTACTATTCCTACTCCAATGTTTGCAAAAGTAAGGAAAGTGTTGGACCTTGAAGTGGTCTCATTTACTAGTCCCACTCCAACAAAGGAAAAAGTTGGGGAATTGTTGGACTTTGGAAGGTCAGACTTACAATTCCCACTTCTAATTTGTTTAAATAAACATTGAAATATAGATTAAAAAAACTTAAATCCGCTCGCCCCCATCGTCAGAACCTACGGACTCAACATTGTGTCATAGGAAATCTCTAAAAACCTGGCTATTCTCCCTGGCCTATAACTAACTGATCCTCTATCTGCTCTCCTTCTCTTCTTCTGCTCAAACTCATCAGCGCCAAGAGACCTGTAGGTGAACGTGCGCTTACATAAATTCCCATATAACATAAGATAACATAACATATGCAGACGACACCCAACTCATCCTCTCCCTATCCAACGAACCCAACACCGCCAGACACAATTTTCGAGAAGGCATGGAAGCTGTCGCAAAATGGATGCCTTCAACTAAACACCAACAAAACAGAAGCACTCATCATGGGCCCACACCCCGACGCCTGGAACGACACCTGGTGGCCCCCTGCCCTCGGAAGTCCGCCCACCCTCACGGACCACGCACGTAACCTGGGAATCATCCTGGACTCCGAACTCAAAATGGACCGCCAGATCAACGCCGTCTCGTCCTCCTGCTTCCACACCCTCCGCCTCCTACGCAAGACCTTCAAATGGATCCCCCTCGAACATAGAAAGACCGTCACTCACGCTCTGGTCACCAGCAGACTCGACTACGGCAATGCACTCTACGCCGGAATAAACAAAAACCTCACACGCACGCTACAGAACATCCAAGAACGCCGCCGCAAGACTGGTCCTCAACCTGCCAAGACACTGCCACATCTCCCAGCACCTGCGCACACTCCACTGGCTCCCCATCGAAGCTAGAGTCACCTTCAAGATGCTCACCCACGCTCACAAGGCCCTCCACGACACCGGACCAGCATACCTGAACAGCCGACTCAAATTCCACACACCCCAAAGGACCCTGCGATCAGCCCAGCTCTCCTACGCTGTGGTCCCCCGCACCAGAAAGACCAGATCAGGCGGCCGCTCCTTCTCCTTCCTCGCGGCCAGAGCCTGGAACGCCCTCCTTCTCCACCTCAGACAGACAACATCTCTCCCCATCTTCACAAGAAACCTCAAAACCTGGCTCTTCGACAGACCCCCTCCTTGATGGACTGGAACCTGCAAAACCCCCCTCCCCCAGTGCCTTGAGACCCTCATGGGTGAGTAGTAGCGCTTAACAAACGCGTGATTGATTGATTACATTTATTTGATAAATGTAACACAATAAAATTTAATTTAGAAAATATAAATGTCACATAACAAATGTAAAGATTAAATGCAAAATTAAAAAGAATTCAGATTAAAAAACTTCCCTCCATGATACTCTTAAAACAAATAAAAAAATAACATAGCCAATCTGAATGAATGACAGTAATCAATGAATTATGTAATAAACCAATGAACATAATTAACCAATACAAAATAATTAGTGCATTTATATAATTAAATAAAATGATCAATTAACAATTAATTTTAAAAAATCTATAAATAATTTAAACCCAGCAACTCACAACTAAATGAACAATTTCTAATTAAATTAAAAAATACATTTAATTGAAAAACTTACAAAGTATACTAATACAAAATTAATCACAAATATTAGTAAAATACTGATAACGTATAACACTAAAATAACCAATATTTATCAGACTAATAAAAAACAATATTTTTTACAGCTATATTAAATTAAACTGTATTAAACAAAAAAATATTTTAAAAAACGATATTAAATACCTAAAAAAACGATTTCCTTCAATATTAAGTGCCATGGTATTTTTGAGATCACAATAGTCTGACCACTATATTTGTGACTCATGATATTTTTGCATCAATATTTTGGTAAAACACCCGATGATTAGAAAGGTATGGACCTGTGTTTCAGGAATGGTTTAAAGATGTCAGCAAATGCTCCACAGCTGAGCGAAATAGGATGGCTATGGTCCATACTAATGACAAATTGGGAGAAGATTCTCGAGGCAGGGCCCATTGATAGGCTTATAGAACCTGTGGGCAAACAGGATCCTATCGCAAATTATGATGATTCAGATCACTGAAAAAATGTGAATCGTCCCAAAAATTTGGGATGTGGGCAAAATAGTATTATGATCATATCTCAATATATCCAGTGAACAATATATGGCCTCTGCCGAAAGCATCAATGGTGTATTTGTTACTTTTCTTTGTATCTGTTCTGTGAAAAACTAAAAAAAATGTTTAAGATCCCAGAGACAATATCAAATTGCAGCAAGTGAAGGTTGATTCCTGTGCAGGAAGAAACATTTATTTTTAACATGAAGAGGTCGCTACCTCCAATGCAGGTTTCAGGGAGTAAGAGGGGCTGATTGCATGACTGTACACAATTTCTTAATTTTGTCAGTGGTTGCAGATGGTGGGCAATGGCACCCAATTTGGGGAATGGGACTAATTTTTCATCATCAGACTTCGACCAGAACAGGGCCAGACTGGCCGTAGCGGACAGCGGGCATTTGCCCGGTGGGCCAGAGGGGTGGGGGACGGTTTTGTGCCAACTGGGGCCGCTTTTGTCACTGGGGGACGGTTTTGCAGCAGGGCTGCAATATCGGCCATCTGTAAGAAAAGCGGGAGCGGTGCTTCTCGGTAGCACCTCCCACTCCCAGGGCCGGTCGAGCAGCAACCTGCCAGGGCTGGTTGCTGTTCCCAGTCCTGCCCTGGACCAGGAGCTAGAGAGGGAAATACAGAAAAAGGAGGACTATGGAAGATGATTGTAGGAAACAGGTGTCAAAGGGAGAAAAAGAAGGAATAAAAAAAAAAAAACCTAAGTGAGATAAAGAGATAGTAAAGTGTATGGTGTGAAAATAATAGGTATTAAGTGGAATCAAGACTAGGGAGCCTTGGCATGTGGTAGCACGAGCTCCTAAAAAAACTTTTGGTTTCCTGGACTTATGTAATTTTTACACAGTAGTCACTGTTTTACACTATCCTCACTTGAGTCAAGCTGTTTTGTAAAATAATAACAGCCTTCTGGTAATTTGGAAAGGACCACGATTTCTGTAAGAAGCAGCCAATTTCAAGAGCTCATATAAATCTAGCAGTCAGCCTTCAGATGCATGGATCAGACTGGCAACTATAAATATCAAACACATAAATGCCTCTTGTGCTGGGTGCTGGCATAGCAGGTAGGAGAGGACATGCCTTCACTCCTTAGAGCGGGTAAGATGGTAGATGATGCAGCCCATTGCCCTGTATATGGCCGAGTAGTTTTTATATGGACCCTATTGTGCATGGGATTTGATTTGATTTTTCTGCCAGAAGAACCATATTTATTTCTTTGTTTTCGAAGAAGATAATGAGGACAAAAATTAACTTTCAGAAAATGGTGATCTGCTGAGTGTGCATCGTCATCAATCCTCCCTCTGCTGGTGTGGGATCATAGGGTTCCGGGCTCTAGAGAAGGAGGGTAACATCACATGAAAATATCTGAATCCTAAGCAATGTGACATATTTTAATCCGTCACATCTGATTCTTTATTTCTCATCCATCGCAATCTATATTTTCCTCTTCCTTCCTTTCAGGCCCAATACAGTAAACTGATGGACTCCGCTTCCGAGTCTAGAATGATGTCTCAGGTAAGTGCTTTCACTTTTTGGGTAATACAATATTCAAAATGAAGGTGAGTGAGCTTCTTTCAAGCGTGGCCAGATGTTTCATTCAAAAGTGTGAGGCTCACTTAAGCCCACATGTTTTGTTATTTCACTCACTGTGGCCATCGGCACCACTAGTGAGGATTCACTTAAGCCCCATGTTTAATTGAATGAGGATCCATCTTCTGTTGTGCATTCAGCTTGCAAATATCAATTACATTTTCCACATTAGAGTCTTTGGCATGAACCTGCTTCTCCTCATTTCTGGGGGTCGGCAACTTTATGTTCTATTTTGTGAAGATTGGATATAGACTCCTTGCGTTCTGTGCCAGAGCTGGTGTCACAAGTTTATTTCTGTCCTTGCACAGTCACTTTCTCTCCCGTATACTCAGTTGGGGTGGTCTTTGGGGGTAGGCTGGCTGAGGCAGATGAGCCCCTCGGCAAGGTTCCTTGATGTGTGATTTTTTTTGTTGCAAGGGAGTAAGACATCCTAGCCTCTTCTTTAGATGGAGATTCAATCTGGGTAAAGAGCACTGGGCTTGCTGGAAGATTACTGACAGTTTGGAAGTCTTCTTGGTTCTCTGATTTAAAAACCTCAGCAGTTATACATATTTTATTGCAACTTTTCCCACCCGTGCGTACTTCTTTCTGGGTCAATGTGGGGTCACGACCGATCATGGATCCTACTTGAGCCCAATTTGAGACTACTCAGTTTAACTTCCTCGATGAGGCTGCTTATTATTGAGGGTAATGTGGTGAGCTTGCCTAACACAGGGAAACAAGAGCAGGAGATTGTGTCTACTTCATTGCTTGTGGCCTGAGCTCTTACTATGAGCTAGTTAAGTTGTTTAAACTTATTGTCTATTCCCACAAAAAGACCGCCAAGGTGTTAAGCGGGGTAACTTGGATATCCATTTTATCTGAATAATGGTTCATTGCCACGGCAATTGCCTGCATCGTATTCAGAAGGGCTTGCCACGTAGAGCTGTTAGAGGTCTGGACTGATTTAGAGTTTCTTCCTTGGGCTGATGGCAGGCCATATGTTTCCAGGCATGTTTGGGCAGAGGGACCCAAGGCTAAGAGATTTCCACGTCAAAAAAGGGGGGGGGGGTGGGGTGGGACCGGGAGCCTTTATTTAGATAGGTCCTGCATACAGGGCTCCTAGTAAACTGTGCTACAAGGGGTATGCAGCAGTTCCTCGAGGGGACAGGGAAGACAGGTCTTTCTTCGTGATGCCCTCACACACCCCGAAGGATGACATGCTTCATCATAGGGCTTTGCTCCTCGTCGGGCCGGCGCTGCAATGCCCGACGGGCTCACCGTAAACGGGGCTCTTTGGCGGAAATCTTTTGGAAGAAGCCGTTGGGTGCGTGCGGGTGGGAGGGCAAGGATAGTGTAGTGCACGGGTGGTGGATATTAAAATAAGTCTGGAGTAGTCCTATTCAAAAACAATTTTAATGGTGCAGGTGGTTCCAGCTTAATTAAAAGGTGTGTGGATGCCCTATGTGGATGCAATGTTCCTAAAGGGCTATCGCTGTGTAATGGGTCAACATGTTTCGTGCCCTTATCGCTCCTAACGAGTCGTATGGCACTTCATCAGGACCTAAGTGAATGAGTGGTTCACTACTAGAGATCTGGTTCCTTCAATTGTTAAGTGGTAACCAGACAACATAGAGTAACGCCCTAGTAGACCTATACTGGGCAGTGGAAGACCCCCAGTATAGTGGTCTACGGCCTGACGGGGGAAAAACAGAGCACGTAGTTGCTCCGATGTGCTGGGTGGACGGCAACTAGCTGTAATCCTACCCTAGCTCGGGGCCCAGAGCTAGGGTAGGATTACAGCTAGTTGCCGTCCACCCAGCACATCGGAGCAACTACGTGCTCTGTTTTTCCCCCGTCAGGCTGTAGACCACTATACTGGGGGTCTTCCACTGCCCAGTATAGGTCTACTAGGGCGTTACTCTATGTTGTCTGGTTACCACTTAACAATTGAAGGAACCAGATCTCTAGTAGTGTACCACTCATTCACTTAGGTCCTGATGAAGTGCCATACGACTCGTTAGGAGCGATAAGGGCACGAAACATGTTGACCCATTACACAGCGATAGCCCTTTAGGAACATTGCATCCACATAGGGCATCCACACACCTTTTAATTAAGCTGGAACTACCTGCACCATTAAAATTGTTTTTGAATAGGACTACTCCAGACTTATTTTAATATCCACCACCCGTGCACTACACTATCCTTGCCCTCCCACCCGCACGCACCCAACGGCTTCTTCCAAAAGATCTCCGCCAAAGAGCCCCGTTTACGGTGAACCCGTCGGGCATTGCAGCGCTGGCCCGATGAGGAGCACAGCCCTATGATGAAGCATGACATCCTTCGGGGTGTGTGAGGGCATCACGAAGAAAGACCTGTCTTCCCTGTTCCCTTGAGGAACTGCATACCCCTTGTAGCTAAGAGATTTCCCCAACATTCATCCATCTTCTCAGGGCATTCTTCAAAGGAGGTGCTCGGAGGAATCATCTTTACGGCGATAGAGTTACTTTTTCTTAGCCACAGGGGACTCTCTGATGAATTCTTCTTCTGCATTTGACGAGGAGAAACTCGGGGGATCGATTTTCTCTTTGAAGGTGGATGATTTCTCCAGTGCATCTCGTGTGGCAGCTGTCAGGATATCAGACTGTAGGGTCATTTAGAAGACACCATGGCTTGTACCAACACTGGCTGCCACCATCCCAACCTTGTCTGGCTCCAAACCAACCTTGGGGTTCTCGGTGGGAGAGACTATAAAAGTGCAGGCTGACGCAACTGCACAGCGCTGCTTACCGAATGAGGGGAGAGTGTTGATGTTAAAACACTGCATTTTACTGTTTTTAACGTTCGTTTCAGGATTTTAATAGGAAAGCTTTTTTTTGCACTTTTCCACAGAACTATGACGGTACCCGTCTGTTAGAGCAGGTCCACCATCTTTGTTGCTGCACCAGTGTTTCTCGTGGGAGGGACTATAAATGTGCAGGATGACGCGACCGTGCAGCTGGTGTGCCGCTGGCATGCCAAAGGTGCGCCTAAGGTCAGCCCGTCTGCACCCGTCCATGCCTGGATCACGCTGAGGGCCAGAACCCCTGGTCTTTTTGCCTCAGGAAAGGTGCCCGTTCTACTGTATCCTAGGGAAGACGTTCTAGCTTCGGATATCGAAGGTAAAATTGCGCACTGTATTAATTTTGAACAGGATTCAGGTTTAGATCAGGGGAAATGCCCTAACTGTAACTTGACTCTTGCTAACGAAGCAACTCAAAACTTACACAGTAGGAGTTCTGATTTTGCCTCTCAAGCTACTTCACACGAAGTTTTTTAATGCTCATTACTTAACGCAAGGTCCCTAATTAAACATAAAATCGAGTTCCCAGAATTTGTGGACACACATAAGGTAGATATCATTTTTATTACAGAAACTTGGGCAGACAACACTGCCGGTCCTGATCTGATTCAGGCAATACTGGCTAGCTATACAATCTCCAAAACCGACAGACTAAGTAAAAGAGGTAGAGGGTTGGCCATTGTTACTTGCAATCACTTTACCATATGCCACCCTCCAGGTGCACGTAGTCTAATTTGCGAAAACATCTCTTTCCAAATAGATCTTACAAATCATTATTCTTTCAGAGGAACATTAATCTATCACCCCCCAGGTCCGAGAGCACCCTTTGTACCAAATTTAAGTTCACTGATAGAATCAAATATCAAATCAATAGATTTTTCAGTGTTGGGCGATTTCAAATTTCATCTTGCGAAAATTAAGGACAAAGATACTATCTTTTTGACAGATACAATGAGTAGCTTAGGGTTAAATCAGTTAGTCAAATTTTCGACACATTTAGCAGGACACACACTGGATTGTTTTTTTTCCAGTGATCCATACCATAAAATAATAGACTTTCTATCACTGGCGTAGTCTGATCATAAAGCGGTGATGTTTACCATCAATTTAACAGCGCTTCAATCCAGGAAGGATTTAAACCTTCAGACAATCAAGAGCAGGACATGGCAGAAAATCAGATCTTCGGATCTCGGTTCCGTTCTATCAGAAACTTTATCTGAACCCAATTCCAGTCTTTCACCAAATCTTGATATGACTATACAGAATTACTCTACCTGGATTAGAACAGCGATTGACACTCTTGCACCTGAAAAGGTCTTCACCAACCGTCGAAAAAGACCCTCAGCACTTTGGCTCTCGGAGAGCTTAAGATCCCAGAAACAGTTATGTAGAAGAATGGAGCAAGTTTGGAGATCCAAATATGATACCCAAGATAGGGAGGTTTATAAACAATCAATTGCAGAATACAAAAAGTTAACAGTAGACAAAAAAACTAATATTTGTCCAATAAGATTCTTCAATCCAGCAATTCCGTAAAAGAGCTCTTCAACACCGTAAAAAATCTAGCAAGGATGTCTGTGCCTAGTAACAATAGTTGTAGTCAAATGTTCTGCAATACTCTTGCAATTTATTTTCCAGAAAAAAAGTAAAAGAAGTCTTCGATACTTCCATATCTAATAATCAGACATTAGCCATATCTCAAACAAATAGAACAAAATCCTCTCCTGTCACCTTTGATAAGTTCTAATCGCTTAGTGTAGCGCAAGCTCTAAAATCAATTGGATCAATTAAGTCTGGATCACCATTAGATCCGTGTCCCCCAAAAATTGCTCTTCTTGTCCCAGAGATTTTAAGCACCAAACTGACCATGATTTTTAATGAAATTATCAACACTGGACACTTTCCTTCTACCTTTTTTGGAAAAACTTCCATTCTACCTTTTTTGAAAAAAACCAATCTGGATCCTCAAGAGCCTAGCAGTTACAGGCCCATCTCCAAGCTACCCTTTCCATTCAAATTATTAGAGAAGGCCCTAAATATAGAGCTCATGTCATTCCTTGATAATAATAGTTTCATGGACTCCACCAAATATGGATTTAGAAAGGCCCATAGCACAGAGACAGCGCTGATAGCCGCATCAGAGGAACTGAGGTTCATTGTAACTGGAGGAGGTCGAGCCGCATTGATATTATTAGCTCTCTCAGCGGCCTTCGACAAAGTCAACCATAATATCTTGATTGACCAATATGCTGAGTTAGGAATAAGAGGTCTTGCGCTCAAGCTGATAACATCCATGTTGCTATGGGCAATTTAGTCTCTGATCAGTTCTGTCTGCCTTGTTGAGTGCTTCAGGGCTCTTCATTGAGCCCTACTCTTTTTAATCTTTATGCAACCCACTGGCAAGACTGATTAAATTATTTGGATTTTCAGTGGTGTCCTACTCCGACGAAACCCAAATAGTGGTATCTATCTCAAGTAATTCTGAGGACACTGCTCAAAATTTCAGCTCTTGTATGACCCAGGTAGATCATTGGATGAGGTCAAATTGTTTATAGCTTAATTCTGGTAAGACAGAGGTCCTCCTCCTCGGCAAAGACAACACTTATTGGTCACCAAGTTGGCGGCCCCAAGATATGGGGGTACCTCCCTCACCAGTGCAGAAAGTGAAGAATCTGGGGTTTCTCTTGGATGATCAAATTAATTTCGAAGATCAGGTAAATGCATTAGCCTCATCAATACTCTTTACCTTAAGAATAAACAGAAAGATCTGTCCCTTTACTCCCTCTGACCTTCAGAAACTGGTGGTTACCACTTTAGTCCTAGCCAAATTGGATTATGGGAATGCCCTATTTATGGGCATCCGTAAAAAATTCCTCCTTAAACTTCAGATGCTGCAGAATGCCCCAGCTTGGCTTCTTTCAGGAATACCCAAGTATCAGTCAGCTTTGCAGGCCTTCATTAAATTACACTGGCTTCCAGTGGCAAAAAGGATTGAATTTAAGGCTCCCTGTATAGCCTTTAAGGTATTGCATGACATAGGTCCACAATTTTTCGTGAAAGATTTGTCTGGTATTTTCCGCCTAGGAAACTCAGCTCCTCGGAAGACAATTACTTAGTACTACCAAAGGTCAAACGAGCATCATGGGGAGGTAGGAGTCTTGTTTTGAGGACCGCAAAACTATGAAACTGTCTCCCCACGAATTTAGGAAACTGCCCAGATCTTCTGTCTTTCCAAAAGTCTTTTAAGACTTAGCTCTTTAGCCATTAGAGCAGGTTTTCTGGTTTTATATTTACCTCGCTCGTCTGTAGGAAAGCATTAGCACTAAGACGCCTCAGGGCATTCGATCGCTGTATAAAATTATATATCAAATTAAATTGAATCAAATCCGCTGCTTGAGTCCTTTGGCACAGACCTGATTTACTCACAACGCTCGACAGAAAGGGGAGATGGACAGTTTTCCATAACCCTTTGGGTTAAAATTCCAGAGTGAGTGCTCTCATTTATTATTTGACTCACCCTGGGGCTATAAAAACCTGGAGCTCCAACATCTGGAGCCACAAACTGGTCACCTTTATTTATTTCCCTTTCAACCAAGGATGTTTGGGATGGCAGTGATTGAAAGCAGGTAAATATCTTGGGTGAGCTTAGGATTGACATGTTCTCCTTTAATTTGCTTTCTTTTTCATAATTGGTTCATGGATTATAGGTGCTTTGGGTGCCTGCCAGACTGCAAAGTCTGCTTCGCTTGATTCCAAATGATGGATTGGCCCAAACTCTGCTCTGTCGCATGACCACTTCTTTTTATAGGGTGACTTCAGAGGGTGATTTGGGCTAGGAGGTGAAGGGGTCACAGACCTCTACAGACCATGGATACTCTAAGCACAGCTGTCTAGGGGCGGCTCCTCCACTAAGGCAAGGAGCGTCGCCCCACTGCATTAAGAGCAGCGCAGAGGAAAAATAAAATGATGATAACGAAACGTTATTATCATTTTATTTTTCCGTTCCTAGGTGTGGGGGAGGGGTTTGGCCAGAGCAGGGGCCAGGGGAGGAGTGGGGAGCACACTCAAAGAGGGCCAGCCATGCGCACTTTGCATGTTCCCCACCAGGCAGCATTACACAGCCTGGTGGGGAACATGCACAAGCTCCCTGTCTCCGTCTGAGTACCGAACCACGGCGCTCAGACCAATCACAATGCTGCAATGCAGCGTTGTGATTGGCCATGGGGAACCGATCACAATGCTGCATTGCAGCGTAGTCATTGGCGTAAGGAGCCTGGGAGCCCGGGTGCCTCCTGAGACAAGGAGAGGCGGTGGAGAGGCGGCATCTGGCCACGCAACCAGCAGGTATGTTTTCTTTCTTTTTTTTTAATTTTCTATCCCCACCTCCCCCTGCCCCCCCACCACCGTTCCCTACCAGTCGCCACTGCCTTTGTCATGCCGCGTACAACTATCACAGCCCCAACACTCCTTACGTAGCAGCAGTCGCCTAAAATCCATGTACTTGGGGTTAAAAGGGAAGGGTTCAGGGCTCAGCATTCGGGCCCAGCTCCTACCTGATCTTGTACCTGCACTCCTTCCACACCTTCCACGCCGACCACCTGCTCTGTGCTCCACGCTCTGCTCCACACCCTGCTCCACTCTGTTAACAATCTGTTAACAGTCCCAATGGCTCTGTAGCCAAACTCCCACTGACGGAGATCCTCCATGCACCAGCCACTTGCTAATGACAGTGTGACACACACACACACCCCGGAGGCAGGGGGCACAGAGAGGTGGAGAAGCCGCATCGTTAACCTAGCCCGGCTGCTTCTGCTCCCCTCAGTTTGACACTCTGGTTGCAGTGCTTGTGCTGCTACCATGCCCTGACCACACGCTGAACACCACACAGTCCTCTCCCCCTCTCCTCATTTCAGAGGGTAAAGAATATAGCGAGGTGCAGCAGGGTGCGAGGATGTGGAGGTTACTCCTGTTGTTTCTGTGTCACCATTTAGACAAACCTCCCCGGCCCCTGGAAGGCTGACTGTCTGGAGATTCACGGGACACGAAATGCCCAGGATGCTTTGAGCTCTGTGCTGCAACGCGAAGAGTAAGCAGTGAGCAGGCTGGCACCTGCAAGCCGCGACTCCTCCTTCCAGGCAGTGTCAGTATCCAAGGAACTGGGTGGTCGTTTGGAAGAAGTACATGTAAAACCATAGCAGAGCATCAAATGAAGAACTTGGGCTGTGGGCTGCTGCCAGTGGTTAATTTGTTTAAAAAAGAGTGCCGATGCCCAGAGCTCTACTCAGAAGTCCGTGGTACACCGAAAACCAAGACTTGCAGCTTTAAATCCACCACCACCCACTCCCTACCCATTTATCTAACTCTTGCAGGTTCCTGCTTTTTCCCATTGTGACGTTTCCTCCGTCTTTCTGAGTTGTGTGTTTTTCTCTCGCTTGCTGTCTGCAATTATCTGATGTGGGAAAAAATAAGTGCCAGTGGCCCCTATTGGCAACCACCGACTCATAGTCCCAATACCGGCAACATTCCCCCCCCTTCCCATAGGCGAACGTGCATAAATAAACACACAAGACACTTTGTTTATGGGAAAAACTTGTTGCAGGTTTATTCCATACAAGAGTATGCAATAACCACCAGCCCAGCCGCAGGGTAAGAGGAAGGGAGGGAGACGGCGTGGCTGGCGGAAAAGAGGCCGCTGGGAAGGTCAGAGGGGTATACAAACCCTCCCTCCCCCCCCGGGCATACCGGAAGTGACGCCCACACCCCCTGGACAGCGGGCTCCAGGCGGAAGACCTCTGCTGCTAGAGCGAGGGGTAGGCTTATGCCGCAATGGCACTAAAGGGCCGCCCTTTTAGGGGGCCCCCTTTGGGGGCGGCGGGCAGCCACATAGTCCCAATACCGGCAACATTCCCCCCCTTCCCATAGGCGAACGTGCATAAATAAACACACAAGACACTTGGTTTATGGGAAAAACTTGTCGCAGGTTTATTCCATACAAGAGTATGCAATAAGGTGGGTTATCTTACGGGCGATCCATGGGCAGGCAGCCATCCAACCTATGCTGCCCCTGCCCGCCTGATGAGCCAGCACTGTGGGATGGATGCCCGATCAGCGCTACACCTTTGTTGATCCACCACCAGATCACATGGTACCTTGTTACCACCCTACTCACGCCCCTTTCAGGGCGGAGCGTAGCAGGGCAAACCCCCGGTTGGTCAGGCCCCCAACCGCCCGAAGGACTAACGGGGCGCCGTCACGGTTCTCCAGGACCCTGCCCTGAGGATCCTGGTCTTTGGCTCTGGCACCCCTATTGTGCCGCGCAGAGGTACCCTTACTGTACCCGTCTGCCGCAGAGGTACCCTTACTGTATACCAGACTGCTTCCAGATCACCCTGTAACTCCGCCACAGCGCTGGAGGCAGCCACCGTCACAGCCAGGGACCCCACCACTGCACCTCCTATTACCTGCAACCTGCCCTTTCCAAACATTCCTGTAAATCCAGGAGAAACAAGTCCATCCCCACCGGGGACAAGTGGACCCAATCCTCCTCAAAGCAACCTGCTTTCTAGGGCCTCCTGCATGCCCAGTGGAACGTGTCAATGTCCACCTGTGACAGATGCACCCCATGTTTGTCAACTTCACCTTAGGCGTACGCCTGGATGGCAATGGTGGCAATGGACCCCCATCTTTAGCAAAGTAGCCTTTAACATTAGCCTGAATCAGCTCGTGTCTGATGAAACCCAGACCCCTCTGGTCTGCGAGCTTACGCCATGAACAGTTCCCTCTTACAGGGATGTTCACGGCCTCGTCAGACTTAGCTCCGTGCCACTTCTGCGGGGGATCATCTCCGCCCATCAGAGCTTCACATTGACCCATGTAGTTGCTGAACTCATCAAACAGCGCATTTCAACATGCGACCGCTCATTTCCAGGCCTCCTGCAAATCTAAGGGAAGAGATCACTCCCTACTGTTGATAGATGAACCCCATCTCTATCACAATAGCCCTTGACTTTCACCTGGGTCAGCTAGTGTCTGAAGAAACTAAAGACTCTTCTGTCCTGTGAACCTGTGCCAAGAACTATTCACCCTCCTGCGGGAAAGTTCCTCTGCCTCACATGACCTAGCCCCGTGCCAACTCTGGGCGGGACGATTCCCAACACCAAGGATCACATTGCCCCATCTATTTGCTGATCCCACCTAGCTGCCGTCCTTCTAGCACTGAGTGTGCCTGAACCCCTGTGTCCCCCATCTATGGGACAGCAGCCCCCTTGTTAGGTAACTGCTCCCACTCCCGCCTGCCTGCTTTGGCTATTCGGGCGAGGAGGATTATGCTTAACCTTTGCAGTCCCTTTGCTTTCTAAATCATGACGCACAGGAATGTCATAACTAGCAGTAAGTGACAATGAGCAAGGGGGGCCCATCTGCCCATGCCATGCATCCCTTATTCCTTATGGGAATTCCGCCAGCTCAGCTCCCTCTGTGGTGAAACCCCCTAGGCATACCAGCAAAGCGAATCTGTCTGATTCAATACAGTGCGCACTGAGCGATATGGTGCCTAACATTAAGGATTGTCTAAGTCCTACCTAACCCCCATCCTAGAATATTCCCGACATGGGGAACAGGGGCGTTCCCACTGCCCACCCTTGGGCAACCCCATAGGTGAAAAATTACCTGCTCCGCTAAATTTTAATCATTGTTGATCACTGGTCGTGCCAAATGTTCTTTTACATAGTAGCCTTTTGTGCTTGACACCTTGTTTCCCCATTTCTTTGGACGGCAGCACACTATGTTGGCTGGCAGCGTCACCACCCAGCGAGGCTACCATAGCTAACCGGGCGGGCATCACTTACTGCAGGAATTTGTCATCCTACCCTAGGTTCTGGGAGCACTTACTTCCCCCGTTGACCAGACGGTTGCACAAACCCCTTTGATTGCTAAACTCTGGTGAACACCTTAATGGTATCAAAGCTGGTTTGAAACCATACCTGTCTTGTGCCCACTATTGGAGACACCTCACCCTTTCGTGCAATTACAACTTACGCAGCGCACCCCGCTTGCATAACTGCCATCGGATCACAGATGCACAGTACCTACTGTCCATTGCCGACCCTGGCTGCTTTAAAACCTGCCAAAGTAACGGAAACCAAGATTCCCAGTTCCCTGTTTAGCTGAAGTACACCTTCAGTGGGTAGGCTAGGAGATACCACAACCACATTGGTCATGCGAACCTTAAGTACACAATTTTCGCCTGTGCGTACCTCTAAATGAGACAGGCTCCACACCGCTGTGAGGTCAGAGACACACATATATGTTGTGCCCACTATTGGAGACAACTCACCTCTTCTTGGAGTGACAACTACCCAGGTGCCTACACAAGTCACCCAACAGGCAAGTTGGCCCTGACTACCTTGTGTTCTGGTGCCAGGTTTGGAAAGCGCCTTGCCTACACTTGCTGCCCCCTGGGAACCACACAATGCCCGTGCTCTGGCCGCAACGCGGTGATGCCCTAGTGTTGCATTGAACCCCTGGTCAATTAAGAGTGCCACTCCAACTACTTAAACCTACCCCTTGACCATGGGCGGAGTCTAGCTCTCCCCAAACTTTTGCTGGTATAACCCGCGGGCAAGCCTTCTGTTTCGTTCAATTTAGTAATTCATGGCACTGACCCACAAGGGCCTAATACTGGGCTGTGTAAATGCGGCCCAGGGTGACCGTAAACACTCGGCTTGGTGTGGATGGGTGCTAACAATACCTGGCTGAAGTGCAATCCCTTTGACAATCACTCCTGACAAGATGTGCCAATGCAGGTAGAAGCAAGAGTTATCCAGCCCACCTTACTTCCTGTCCCAGTTATCTGAGTAACTTAGTGAAAGATGCACATTTGAACTGGTAGCGGAAACTGTTACTTACGCCTGCAAATGCTCTGCTCAGAGCAGCCCGCCAGACAATGGCTTCCATTGAAAGGCGGTGCCAACAGACCTCCAAGCACATAAGGCGGTACCTCTGAATAGGGCTCTAATCTAACAAATGCCCCATGCATCGGATACCGCCTCTGGCTGTAAGCCGCTCAGTGCTACTGATGCCTTGGCGCTTCCTGACCCACAGCCAGCTCACCCTGATACAATCCGCTCGTGACTGGGACTCAACAGTGCGGCAAAAGCACGAGACATCCTAGCCTGACCTTAGCTCTTCACCAGGCTCCCACACAAGGGCCATCCACAACCTCGTGGCCTAAAACATTCGCCCTGTGGGGCGGTTGCGAATGGACTGCAAACAACTCCTAGGCATTCTCTACTCATGTTGAAATGGAGTTACTGGTTGGCTAGGGTATGCGCCTAAGTCTGGCCGAACCCACCTCTCTAGTCAGGAGAACGGGTTGCACACTTAGGCTGACTCCTGCCCACCCCCTAGGTGGCTAGGCAGAGACTTTGGCTTATCCCAGAGGCAGTGTAAATTTAATGTGCCAACCGCACTCCCACAGTGGCACACTACAGCAGAGACTCCATAACAGGTTATTTTAATTACCCTTCGTATCTTCCACCCAAGAGAGACTTAGTACCATCTGCCCCCATCTCCCTGTGCTACCAACCTTATCATGACATCACAGGGATTACATAACTCACTAGGTCAATCGGGCCACCGTCCTACAGCTCAGTTAGCACAACCCCGTAGTTGCTCAGCTATAGGGGCTCCAGATAATCTCAGGCGTAAGAAAAGTCTTTCTAACGTAGCCAACCAACGGTTTATACGTGTAAGTGACTGGCCCCCAATATGGTATGACCAAACCAAGTTTGAAGCAATAGGAGCATGAGGCCCTAAGCAACGGGTGTCTTTGTGTACTGGAAACATTACTTAGCCACGCAAAGAACCATGGACATCCCCTAAATGCGAGTCACCAGATCGTCAAAGAAATATTGATGGATTTGAGGCCTATGCGCCATCCAAGCTACTGAATTAAAATTGGCGTGCATAGTTCTTTGAAAGAAAAGCATTGACTGACCCGCTCAAAGTCAAAGGACATATCAAACTGCTTTGGTCTACTTTGCTGAGAAGGATGGAGCAATGCCCATTATCGGTATTAGTGAATGAAGGCATTATTCATTCATGTACACCAAAGTGGGGACCCTGCCCCCAAGTGGTCTTCCCACTTTGTGGCACCCTGGCAGTATAAAGTGGTTTAAGGGCCTGTCCATGACTATTGTCTATATTGGGACCAAGATGAACCATGATATTATCACCGATCAAAGTCTAATGTCAATCGCAACATCTGGCATAATTTCATATATAGCCCTGACTGGCACCGCACTCTCTCATCCTATGCTCTGTGTGATCTTGGCCCACTATAGTGTGAGCAGAGCCCCGCGATGTATACCTGGCTACATGTTCGCTAATGCACAAGTAAAATACCCCCTTTCCCATCAATTTGGGTTGCACCGTACATAATCAGGATGCAGTGGGCTAGTTACTCTCCTGGGGCCCCAATGCCACTGCACTTGCGGCACTAATGAAACGTTGTCGATTTGGCTGTCAACTTTGCTGCCTGTGCCACCCTTCAGCCCCATGGAAATTGTGCTGGGCTCTCGCTTACTAACCTGCTGAGTGAGCCCACTGTATTCACCAGATTCATTAACAATTTCCGCTTCTGACTGTACTTGGTAAAACGTTCACCCCATGGTATCTTGGCGCTGCATAACATGTTTATTGTTACTCAGCTCCATGGTACTCGTTTTATCGACCTCAGAAGGATGAAATGCTTGTTGATTGCAACCTTGTTGGCCACCCAGCCAAGTATTTGCTCAATGCGCCTCTGCGCTACAGCTCATGCTTCACTAACCCTGCCGCATGTGCACCATCCCGCAAAAGGAATGGCTCCTGTACTCAACTTAAAAGGCAAAGTGCACCACACGCGCACCTACAACGTGCCTCTGCGCTACAGCTCATGCTTCACTAACCCTGCTGCATGTGCACCATCCCGCAAAAGGCATGGCTCCTGTAATCAACCTAAAAGGCAAAGTGCACCACACGGCCAAGCATGTATTAATGCTTGACCTAGTGTAACCTTCCCCCTTACCGACAAATTTGAACTGCCACCACCGCTCTGGGGAGTCTGCTACCCCCTGCTTCTGCCACAGGGGAAAACGGTGCCTGTACACCCCTGTGGGACATGAATCCCCTCCTTAACACAACCTTGCTACATATACCGGCCCAGACAGTGCCACTAAACTGCCTGAGAGGTGGATCCAGCAGTGGTGAATGATCTCAACCCCCTTCCATTACAGTAGCTGCCCCACCCACCAGGCACTTAACTCTCTTCACTGGCGCCCACGAACCCCCTCCTGCGTCCGCTCTCCTAAATTGTGTTTCATTTTGTAAGGCGCTTATTTATGTTCCTTAAAACAAACAATTAGTCATGACCAGTCTACTAGGAAGAGAGCTGCACAAGGACAACTTTGCGAGCAGCTGGTGAAGCCGCACCAGCACCGGACGCATCTGAAAACGCTGGAGCGTGGGCATCAAGCTCCAATCAGGGGAACTAGCAGCGCTACCCGCTGTGACAAGGGATCACCACCGCGCCCTGCAGAAACACTGCATCCTTAATGGAAAGTGCAGCAGGGATGCACTATTCCCTTGCAGGACACCCAGGCCTCAGGCACCTGTCACCGCGGGCATCCGGTGTACCCTTGGTTTGCATGGTGAGCACTCACCGCCCCCCAAGACCATGAGGGCACCGCCATTTAAACCGCTTGCCCACTACGTGTCCCATGGACCGTGGGTCCCACCCTGGGAGGACGGCCACGGCGGTGCTTCTGGCGAGAATATTGCTGCCTCCCCGCCCAAGCGTTCAGCACCACCTCTAGTCCCCTCGTGAACACCCCGAGGGAATCTTGGCTCCACCACAGCACCACCCCATGCACCCGAATGCACCACTATCCAAAGACGCACACACGCCGTCTACGTATGGGCTCGTCGGATTTAAAAGCCCCGCCAATGAAAACCTGATACAAACTGCGCACAGCCCTGAGGACCGGGCGACGCAGAGAGCGCCTTTCCCCAATTGTGCAAATATTATATTGTTTCAGTTGTTAGCGCTTCAAAGCCCGCGCCTGCAGCTCCTGAGTGCTTTACAAAATAAGATTTATGGGGGCACCAACCAAGTTAACTCTCAACTCGCGTTGCTATTATCCGGTGCAAAGGATAATCTTACTTAACCGTTCTTTCATGCTGGACACCCCCCAGCACCGTGTTTACGACCTCGGTGCCCACCCCCACCAACACCGTCAACACCACACTAGCGGAACACTTGATGGCTGGCTGCGGGGGAGTGAGGACTCTCCCCCCTCGCTACTCCTGCAGCTGTTGCCCGGGCAGCATCCTCCAACCGTCAGCAAGAAATAGCCACTCGTTTCCCCGAATCCCGCTCAGCGCCCGAAGCGGAGACATCAGAGAGCCCGCCTCCCGCTCTCCCCAGACCAAGCTACGCCAAATACTCGGGGCAAATCACCATATATACATATGGTAGAAAACGAGCGAACCTGAGCGACCACGCATGCAATCACCCTCGAAAAAGTGGGCATAACGGGGCGCACTCGCTTAATTAATCAAACCTTTCCTTGGAGCTGCGGCACCTGGCGGACAACGTGCTGCACACCGGCGCCCAAATTATTGAATGCCGCAATGACCAATCTGCTTGGACCCAATGCGCTCAGTCAGGGCAGAGCCTGCACAATGCCCAATTTAATGGAAACGATTGCATCATCAGTGAGTCAAATCTCCCGGGGTCCTCTAATACAACTGCCCGTACCGGTAGAGCCCTTGACCTTGGCGGTAAGCAAATATGATTTCACTGGCCAATGGGACTAGCCAGGCTCACCTGCCATATCCCAAATACATTTATAGACATTACTCAATGTGGGCGGGCGCCTGGATCCCCATCAGGGCTGGGCAGTAATGCCTTGGTGATTACCATCGACCTGGATGCAGGGAGTGCGCTCGGGGATATTATTTAAACAACAGCCCCCGCAGCAGCACCACAGCACCTGGCACTAGCGGGCAGGAGCGCCCAGTCCGATCTGCTTCGTGCCCCGAGTGTCTCCCAAAGCTCCCAACTTCCTGGCGTTGCCCCAACCCAAGGTCCCTTAATGCCCGCAGCCCGGCCAGGAAACTCGCAGCCAGGGGAGCGAGCGAAGCCCTTTCATGCAGGGTCCCCTAGCAAGCTGAAATAACAAATGCTGTGCAGGCACTACATAGTAGGCCACGCTCACCTCCTCGAACAAGAAGGCCCGATGCTGACTCAGCTCCTCAACCTCGCTTTGGATGCTTGAAAGCGTGTCCAGCAGATGCGTCGCCCCACGCCACCGCGCAGCCCACTCGCAGACCTGCGCCATCCTTGCATCGATGGCCGTGGTAGCGGGGGTACGCCCTGCCCTGGGCAACCAACCAAAGTGGGGGGGAGCATGCGATTTCCTTTCAAGACCACCCTTATGTTTATATTAACCACTGTTTATGACCCGCGCCTCTCTGTCCCCCCCTTCACTCCGGACTCGCCGTGCCTTAAAACTGCCAGGGCAGGACCAACATACTTAATGCCCGCGGTAAACAAATGGGCCACTCAAACCGCCAATGAATGGTTCCCGGACACACCCTAACTTTGGGGTCACCACCGGGGTATCTCGCGCCACGCCACCAACGGCCAATACATGGTACAGCCTAAAGCCACAACCCTGGAGATACCCGCGCAAGAGGCAGGGACGACACACTCAACCCTGACTCACCTTAATAACCCCGATTGACCAAGGCGGCACGACGACGACCCCCGGCGTGACTGGACATTGTGTCCAGATGGCGTGGCTGGTGGAAAAGAGGCCGCTGGGAGGGTCAGAGGGGTATACATACCCTCCCTCCCCCCCGGGCGTACCGGAAGTGACGCCCACACCCCCTGGACAGCGGGCTCCAGGCGGAAGCCCTCTGCTGCTAGAGCGAGGGGTAGGCTTGTGCCGCAATGGCACTAAAGGGCCGCCCTTTTAGGGGCCCCCTTTGGGGGCGGCGGGCAGCCACAAACTAATCACTGGCTCCTGCTGAAGATGTTACAACTAGGCCTCATTCCAGGGCCAGCCCAAGCAAACACGAAGAGAGAGAAGGGTACAGTGGAGGAAGGAAAAAATACATGGCATGGGAAAAAGGAAGCAATGGGTGAGGAAAGGAGGAACCTCTGATGAAGGGAAGGGAACAGGCCAGAATGCTCACTTAAATATAAAGGGGACTAGAACTGAATTCTTGATGAGGATGAACCATGCATTTATCCTATTATGTTAATAGGTAGTCCATCCATACACAAACATAGCAACTTCAACATATTTCTTCATTAGCATTGTAATGCAGTTATTACACATATTGTAGAACCAGGGCATATGATAATTCAATTAAAAGGGGATTGTGTCCCTTTCAGAGAAATGTGGTTCACCTCAAGGGATTATGTTAATCTCTTAATCCCAGGACAGAAATACAATCCAACATGAGGCTAAAGCTCTGAAAACAGGCAGCCAAGATGCAGTTTATCCCACGGGTGAAACAATTAAGTATGATCACATTCCACTGTTGTCTCCACCCTTTTCCAATTATGTCTTATTCATGGGAGTCCCAAGCGCAGTCACTCTGTGTTTCAGTGCACTTGAAGGTTAGACTCTGGTTTTGACATTGCTGAATTTGAGCTGGCAGTTTGAGGTGGATCCCATCGGCACTCATTTTTGGGGACCAGCACATATTTTTCCTCATCAAGCTCACTCAGAGCAAGAGAGAGAAAAACACATAAGGGAGAAAGAAGGAGTAAGAGAAAGATGGAAAAACAGTGAAAACTCAAGGAAGCAGGGATGAAAAGTTACCTGCTAGAGACAGATAAAGGGGCAGGGAGTGTTTGGTGGTCGATGAAAGAGGCATAATCTGGAATCAAGACTAAACAATCTTGGTAATCAGCAACCCTGACATTCAATAGTGCCGGCCACAGGCTTATGAGCAACCTTTGGGCCCCAGCATGTATTTTCCAAATTAAACACTTGATTTTGCAATTGTACCTCAGATATGTCATGTGAAAGAAATTATTTCTCTATGTCACTCACTCTTTCACGCTCAGATTCAGGCCATTTGTGAACCAAATACTCTTACCCCTGTTTCATTGCCTTGCCCACCATTTACTGGCCCAGCTCTTCATCACTACATTCCTCTTGAACCTAAAGTTGTTACCGGTATGTTCACTATATTCCATTCCTTCTCCCTAGGTGCGCTTGCTCCCCCACTCACCTGATTAATGTCTCCTCTGTTGTGGCACCAGACTTCTGCCATAACTTTAACATCTCAGTGGCTACTGGCTAGATTCTGGCATTCCTGTAGCAAGCTATAGTAATGTAAAGAAGCATTGGTAGCTAACAGCCTTTTGGCTTTGTCAGTACTTGTTTTGTCATAGTTTTTGTAAAACCCTTATTGCTGGGGAAGCTGCTGGGCCTTTGTCAAACTAAAAAAAGCATTGGCAAAAAACTAAAATATTGTTTTGGTCTCAAAAACACACACCTTGGGGGCATGGCTTGGCCGTCCAACATGGCGGACGTGCTTTAGCGAGGCTCCCCAAGCCTGACATTAATCCGCCAATTATCCTGCAGTTCACTTATCCATCTTTCTATCTGGAGGTGCGGTGATGCCTAGTAATCCTACTCTGCTGTTGCTGGCAGGTTCCCAGGGCTGTGTCGCTGGGATTTGATGGCGGGGGCCCGACGGCGTAAATAGATGACTGAGGCAGAGCGCGCTGACGGCCTTCCTGGCGTATGCTTGACGGTGGGAGACGGGCCGGGAGCTACGCTGCCCTGCAGTCGAGCCGTCGGGGTTTGAGTCCAGTGGAGCGCGATCGAGGACATTAGATTGGGGCTGCTGAGTCCTCGGCGGCCAGATCGGATTGTGGTGTGGGGCACAGTCTGTAGCCTGCAGTACTCCGGGCCTGGAGGTGCGCTGGTGATCCGGCTGCGAGGTACCCCGCCGCTACGAGGAGGGTGAGGCCTGAAGCTACGGTGAGCGGCTGGGGTCTCGGCGGTCGGGTCGGACCGCGGTGTAGGAGGCCGGAGTGGGTGCTGCTTATCCTGAGCCCGGCCACGTTAGGTGGGCTCTGCCTGGACCTCCCGGATCGCTCCGGGGAAGTGGTGGATGCACTGCAGACCGGGGGACAGAGGTGAGGACCTCTGCTCTGAGCTGCGCGGCGGCTGCTATCCAGTGGGGGCTCGAGGGCGCGGGCCTGCACCTAGCCCAATATCCTTACTTTCGGCGGTCTATCGGGCCGCGTGGATTGGGGCCACGTTAGCCGGGAGCTAGGAGTCCGCGGTCGTCCTGGGGGGCATCCGGCTGTGGCCGATGTCTCGGCAGTCGGATCGGACCGCAGGCGAAAGACGGGCGCAAGCACTGTGGGCGTTTGGGCCGGGCCGGGCCGAGCTGGCTTCGCTGGAGCCTTTCTGAAAAGACCGTGGAACTTGGGAGCTGAGATTTAGAACTGCGCCAGATGTAGAGGGGCGGAGGCTGTGATTTGGGAGTGCAGAGACGAGAGATTTGCACAGAGCCCATCCATGAAGACCCATATACTAATTTAAAACGAACAAGCAACGTACCACAGCCCCCCCCCCCCCTGTTTGGGCCCTCGGCGGTCTGTTCGGACCGCGGCGCGGCGTGACATAGATGCGCCCCCCTCCTTCCGGATGTATATGTGCAGCATGAGGTGGATTTGATCGGGCTCAAGGTGCTGTGTCCGGCGTTGGCAGTAGGGGACTCCTGTGTTGTGGCTCATATTGCACAGTCTGCTTGTTTTGCACACCTGGACCCGGGGTTGTAACTTGGCACCCGTTAGGGGAGGTGGGGGCGCCCAGCTCACGGAGGCGGTCAAATGAGGTTTGGCGCGGCTTGTGGGTGCAGTGGCCCCACCTGGCCGGACCCCCATTGGAAGACCACCCTACTGGTTGCATACCGCCTAAGACCTTCTTCTATGCGCAATACCTAATAGTTGTGCCTTCGCTTCTGGATCGCCCTGCCCGCCCCACCACGCCACACAATGGCGAAAGACAAGCTGCCTGGCCCGTCCTCCAAGCAAAGTACAATAGACAAGTACGCCGGGGCGGTGGCCCGAGGGTCTTTACTGTGTGCCCAGGAGGCAACTATGCCGGACAATGCGGCGTTGTTGGCTGCAATCACGCAGTCTAGGGAAACGTTGGAGACTAAGATAGGCATTGTGGGCGCAGATGTGATGCTACTTCGGCAGGATCTCCGAAACGCTGTGCAACGTATTGCGAAAACGGAGTCCCGGATCTCGACTGTGGAAGACACGGTGGGCACGCTCCAGAAAAAAGTCACTACTCTGGAAACGCTCACGAGGGGCCTAGCAGCGCAGGTGGAAGATGCGGAGGGGCACGCCCGCAGAAATAATCTCCGCTTTGTTGGCTTTCCGGAGGGGTGTGAAGGGAACAACATGGAAGACTTTCTCACCAAGTGGCTCAGGGAGTGGCTTTTGCCAGATGCACTTTCTCCGTGTTTCATCCTTGAGTGCGCACATCGGGCACTATTGCGGAAACCACCACCGGGTGCAAGCCCTTGCCCAATAATTGCGTGTCTCCTCAATTACAGGGACAGAGATGCAACAGGCGAGAGAGAGAAGGATTCCCTTACCTATGACTCCCAATGCATCATGATTTTTCCGGATTACACTAAACTGGTACAACAGCGTCGACAGTCGTTCTTCGAGGCCAAGGCTCTTCTTTGAGGTCTCAAGCTCCAATACTCCTTGCTGTATCTGGCTCGCCTGCGGGTGGCGTACCAGTCGCGCACACACTTCTTCGAGTCCCCGGAGGAGGTATTGCACTGGCTGGACGAAACTGTGAGGATTAAACCCCATACCCAGCCCCGGCTCGACTCGGATTCTTCGTCTGGGGGACCTGGACGCGGTTCACCTACAGCAGGTGGCAAACAACGGCGCCGATCGCGCTCTAAGAAACGATCCAAGACTCGAAGCAAATCCCGTAAGTGATTGTCGGATGAACAACTGGAACCTGCAGGTTCATAACTGATGCATCACCGAGATCTGTAACTATATGAATCATGTACTTGGATAACATGTATAATCAGGCTCTCACTGTATAGAGGGTCCCTGATCACAAACCTTTTCTATGTGCAGGGGACTCGTACTGGGGATCCATTGGCTGGATGTCGCCGCTGCCCCCGTTGGGGGTTGGGGTCGCATCATGCCGCGACAGATGCTTCCATGTTTGTGAGGTATTGGGGTGGGAGGGTTGTTGGGGAAATTGTTTGGGAATTCTCGTATTTTATCAATGGCACTGTATCTCTTCTTGCATGTAATTTGGGGATTGCCTTAGCCACTCAACTATTTTCATTTGTCCACATGTTCCAATGTCAGTCATGATGCAGGACCAGACCGTGGATAGGGGTAGGGAACTTCGGGTCATCGGCTGGAATACAAATGGCCTAGTTGATAAGATCAAACGGGGGCTGTACTGCGGCAGGCTAAGCGCTACAAAGCTGACATTCTACTCCTCCAAGAGACTCACTTAAAGGGCACCAAGGCACCATGCTTGGGAAGATTTGGCTATGCACAAATTTATCATGCTAGCTTTACCAGAGGATCCCGTGGTGTGGCAATCCTCATACACCGCGGTGTCCCCTTTGTACATAGTAAGACATGGTCGGACCCCCAGGGTAGGTTCATTGTGGTATATGGAACATTATATGGAGAACCCCTCGTTCTGGGCAGTATCTATGCTCCCCCCCTCTTACGTGGAACCTAGTAGAGCATCTAACAACGCTTTGGACCGAGATCCCATCCGGACTGACGATAGTGGGGGTGGATTGGAATGATGTTTTATGCCCGACAAAAGACAGATGGCGTGCCACAGCGCAAGCGACTGTCACCCGGGACTCCAAACGAATGCCCCTGGTTCGGGGAATGGGGTGGGTTGACTCTTGGAGGACACTGCACCCCACAGATCATAAATACACTTTTTTTTCAGGAGTTCACGAGTCCTTTTCTCGCATTGACTACATCTTCCTCTCTACGGCCCATGCCCATAGGCTACTTTCGGCGGAGATCCTGCCGCGGGGCCTGTTGGACAATTCATCAGTTTCTTTGCAATTGTCTTTAGACCCCAGACGCTCCCAGTTCCGATGTCGACTTTCACCATGGCTGCTGCGGGACGAGCAATACAAATCGCACATTCATAGGTCCCTCACGGAATACTTTTTACATAATACGAACACGGTAGTTTCTCAGGTTACCCTATGGGAAGCGATGAAGCCCACGCTTAGGGGGGCGGACATTGCTTTCTGTGCCGCGAGACGCCACCAGCGCAGAGAAAATTTGCTGCAGATCGAAGCCCAGTTGCTCACCTTAGAGCGCGCAAGCAGAGACGCGGAGGGGCGCATCGCACGCAGGCAGCTGTTGAGTACACAGCAACAATATGCTAGGGAGCTCTTGGATGAAGTTCGGCGATGTTGGCTCGCTACCCGCAGCCGGAGTTACCAGTGGGGAGATAAATTCAGTGCCTTGTTACATCGCCTTTGTCAGCAAACGCTGTGCCCGCAGACCCTCCCGAGCATACGTGGTCCAGACGGGACAATTCATACGGACCCGTCACTTATCGCTGACTGCTTTGCTTCATACTTTGCAGAACTATATGCCCCTCATGAGACCATACCCACAGAACTCGTCCAGAAATTCATTGACGATCTTCCACCCCGTGCTCTCTCCAACGATGTGCGGGCAACTCTGGACGCCCCATTGACGGTGGAGGAATTGCAAACCGCATTACTGGATATGCGGGTGGGAAAGGCACCTGGTCCAAATGGCTTCCCCTGTGAGTTTTTTCAGAAATACCACCCATAATTGATGAATCCATATCTGGCGGCTCTAGAGGGGGAGCCCTTCCGCCGGATTGGAGACATGCAGAGATTATTGTTTTCCCAAAGCCGGGTCGACCCCCGGAACAATACTCGTCATATCGCCCGATATCTTTACTTGAAGTAGAGGCCAAGCTATTGGCCAAGGTGATTGCCAACCGCTTGGTTCCCCTTATCACTGATTTGGTTCATCCGGATCAGGCAGGTTTTATGCCTGGCCGGGCTACACGGCATAATATCAGACGAGCACACAATGCTATAGCTGCCGCTAACCGCCTTGAGGGCCCGGCCGCACTCCTCCTTGCTGACATCGACAAGGCTTTTGACTCCCTCAGTTGGACTTACCTCTTCGCCTTGCTTGGCCGACTAAATATTGGTCCCTGCCTACTGAACCTCATAGGTCTGTTATATACGGACATAACGGCATCGGTCCAGGTGGCTGACTCAGTTTCAAGATGCTTCACTATTGAGAAAGGCACACGCCAGGGATGCCCTCTCTCCCCATATCTCTTTGCGTTGGCCATGGAGCCGTTGGTGGCATGGGTGAGAATGGATGCACAGGTACGTGGTTTTGAGTGGGCGTCGGGGGTCTCCGACCGCATTGCATTGTATGCGGATGATGTATTATTTTTCCTCACAAGTCCCCATAGGACCGGCCCACGCCTTCTTCGAATCATGCAGATTTTTGGTGAAACGTCCGGCTTATACATGAATCGAGGCAAGTCCTGTCTGTGGCCGCTGCGGGGAGGAGATCGATTGGGTGAATGGTCGGGGCAGGTGGAGGTGGTCTCAGATGGATTTAAATATTTAGGGGTATTCCTCTCGGCATCCCAGACTATTGCATGGGACAGGAATCTGGATTTAATAGACAGTGGTATAGTTATAGGTTATGCGGCGCCTTAGGAACAATCACACATATATCAGTTCAGGATAGTATTGAGTTATGGTGCTGTAAGGTGAGGAGAACCACCAACCTCCCCCAAAGTTGTGGCCAAACCCAACATAGAAATTCCCAAAATCCTCAGCACACGTGTCTAGAGATGTACAGCACTAACCTGCACCAACTTTGGTGGAACACTCCAGTAAAATCTCAAGTAAGCATGTATTACAAACTGCATTTACCATAATGCTAAGGGGCAAACTGTGCTGGGAGGTGAAGCAGTGTGCTCCCACCCCTTCCTGTTTTGAAAAGGCTCCCTTGAGCCATTGAGCTGACGAGCTTGTGGAGATGCACCTGTGCGCCTGTGAGAGGTACTGAGACCTGTAAGGATTGTGGCAGCCTGCTCAGCAACCCCATATAAAATTCGTTTTTATCTCTACTGATGACGGATGAAATCCAGAAACACGTGTCTAGAGATGTACAGCACTAACCTGCACCAACTTTGGTGGAACACTCCATTCGCGGGTACTTGGGCCTCCCACTCGAGTGAGGCACCATTTTTATCGGGAGACCTGGGGGAACGCTGGGTGGTAGGAAATTTGTGTCCGCCCCGTGATGCCACAACTTTACCACACAAAAATGTGTGAAAAAAGTGATTTTTTTCAGCCAAATTTCAGGTTTGCAGGGGATTCTGGGTAAGAAAACGTTGGGGGATCCACGCAAGCCATACCTCCCTGGAATCCCCCGGGTGTCTACTTTTCAGAAATGTGTGGGTTTGGTAGGTTTCCCTAGGTGGCCGCCGAGCCCCGGGCCAAAACGTCATGGGACCCCCCTTGCAAAACCAGGTCGTTTTGTGATAGGCCATTTTGAGGTCGCCTCAATACGTTGTGGGCCCTTGCCTGTCGCGGGTACTTGAGCCTCCCACCCGAGTGAGGCACCATTTTTATCAGGAGACCTGGGGGAACGCTGGGTGGTAGGAAATTTGTGTCAGCCCCGTGATGCCAAAACTTTACCACATAAAAATGTGTGAAAAAAGGGATTTTTTCAGCAAAATGTCAGGTTTGCAGGGGATTCTGGGTAAGAAAACGTTGGGGGATCCACGCAAGCCATACCTCCCTGGAATCCCCCGGGTGTCTACTTTTCAGAAATGTGTGGGTTTGGTAGGTTTCCCTAGGTGGCCGCCGAGCCCCGCGCCAAAACGTCATGGGACCCCCCTTGCAAAACCAGGTCGTTTTGTGATAGGCCATTTTGAGGTCGCCTCAATACGTTGTGGGCCCTTGCCTGTCGCGGGTACTTGGGCCTCCCACCCGAGTGAGGCACCATTTTTATCGGGAGACCTGGGGGAACGCTGGGTGGTAGGAAATTTGTGTCAGCCCCGTGATGCCACAACTTTACCACACAAAAATGTGTGAAAAAAGGGATTTTTTCAGCAAAATGTCAGGTTTGCAGGGGATTCTGGGCAAGAAAACGTTGGGGGATCCACGCAAGCCATACCTCCCTGGAATCCCCGGGTGTCTACTTTTCAGAAATGTGTGGGTTTGGTAGGTTTCCCTAGGTGGCCGCCGAGCCCCGCGCCAAAACGTCATGGGACCCCCTTGCAAAACCAGGTCGTTTTGTGAAAGGCCATTTTGAGGTCGCCTCAATACGTTGTGGGCCCTTGCCTGTCGCGGGTACTTGGGCCTCCCACCTAAGTGAGGCACCATTTTTATCGGGAGACCTGGGGGAACGCTGGGTGGTAGGAAATTTGTGTCAGCCCCGTGATGCCACAACTTTACCACACAAAAATGTGTGAAAAAAGGGATTTTTTTCAGCAAAATGTCAGGTTTGCAGGGGATTCTGGGTAAGAAAACGTTGGGGGATCCACGCAAGCCATACCTCCCTGGAATCCCCCGGGTGTCTACTTTTCAGAAATGTGTGGGTTTGGTAGGTTTCCCTAGGTGGCCGCCGAGCCCCGCGCCAAACGTCATGGGACCCCCTTGCAAAACCAGGTCGTTTTGTGATAGGCCATTTTGAGGTCGCCTCAATACGTTGTGGGCCCTTGCCTGTCGCGGGTACTTGGGCCTCCCACCCGAGTGAGGCACCATTTTTATCGGGAGACCTGGGGGAACGCTGGGTGGTAGGAAATTTGTGTCAGCCCCGTGATGCCACAACTTTACCACACAAAAATGTGTGAAAAAAGGGATTTTTTCAGCAAAATGTCAGGTTTGCAGGGGATTCTGGGTAAGAAAACGTTGGGGGATCCACGCAAGCCATACCTCCCTGGAATCCCCCGGGTGTCTACTTTTCAGAAATGTGTGGGTTTGGTAGGTTTCCCTAGGTGGCCGCCGAGCCCCGGGCCAAAACGTCATGGGACCCCCCTTGCAAAACCAGTTCGTTTTGTGATAGGCCATTTTGAGGTCGCCTCAATACATTGTGGGCCCTTGCCTGTCGCGGGTACTTAGGCCTCCCACCCGAGTGAGGCACCATTTTTTTCGGAAGACCTTGGGGAACGCGGGGTGGGTGGAATTTTGTGGATCCACGCAGATTCCAGAACTTTCCACCACAGAAAAGTGAGGAAAATGTGTTTTTTTTGCCAATTTTTTAGGTTTGCAAGGGATTCTGGGTAACAGAACCTGGTGAGAGCCAGTCAAGTCACCCCATCCTGGATTCCCCTGGGTGTCTACTTTTCAAAAATGTATAGGTTTGCTAGGTTTCCCTAAGTGCCGGCAGAGCTAGGGTTCAAAAACTACAGCTAGGCACTTTGCAAAAAAAGGGTCATTTTTCACTGTGAAAATGTGGTGCGTCCACGTTGCGTTTTGCGCTGCTTCCTGTCGCGGGCACTAGGCCTACCCACACAAGTGAGGTACCATTTTTTTCGGAAGACCTTGGGGAACGCGGGGTGAGTGGAATTTTGTGGATCCACGCAGATTCCAGAACTTTCCACCACAGAAAGGTGAGGAAAATGTGGTTTTTTTGCCAATTTTTTAGGTTTGCAAGGGATTCTGGGTAACAGAACCTGGTGAGAGCCAGTCAAGTCACCCCATCCTGGATTCCCCTGGTCGACTACTTTTCAAAAATGTATAGGTTTGCTAGGTTTCCCTAAGTGCCGGCAGAGCTAGGGTTCAAAAACTACAGCTAGGCACTTTGCAAAAAAAGGGTCGTTTTTCACTGTGAAAATGTGGTGCGTCCACGTTGCCTTTTGCGCTGCTTCCTGTCGCGGGCACTAGGCCTACCCACACAGTGAGGTACCATTTTTTTTGGAAGACCTTGGGGAACGCAGGGTAGGTGGAATTTTGTGGATCCACGCAGATTCCAGAACTTTCCACCACAGAAAAGTGAGGAAAATGTGGTTTTTTTGCCAATTTTTTAGGTTTGCAAGGGATTTTGGGTAACAGAACCTGCTGAGAGCCAGTCAAGTCACCCCATCCTGGATTTCCCTGGGTGTCTACTTTTCAAAAATGTATAGGTTTGCTAGGTTTCCCTAAGTGCCGGCAGAGCTAGGGTTCAAAAACTACAGCTAGGCACTTTGCAAAAAAAGGGTCATTTTTCACTGTGAAAATGTGGTGCGTCCACGTTGCGTTTTGCGCTGCTTCCTGTCGTGGGCACTAGGCCTACCCACACAAGTGAGGTACCATTTATTTCGGAAGACCTTGGGGAACGCGGGGTGGGTGGAATTTTGTGGATCCACGCAGATTCCAGAACTTAACCACCACAGAAAAGTGAGGAAAATGTGTTTTTTTTGCCAATGTTTTAGGTTTGCAAGGGATTCTGGGTAACAGAACCTGGTGAGAGCCAGTCAAGTCACCCCATCCTGGATTCCCCTGTGTGTCTACTTTTCAAAAATGTATAGGTTTGCTAGGTTTCCCTAAGTGCCGGCAGAGCTAGGGTTCAAAAACTACAGCTAGGCACTTTGCAAAAAAAGGGTCATTTTTCACTGTGAAAATGTGGTGCGTCCACGTTGCGTTTTGCGCTGCTTCCTGTCGTGGGCACTAGGCCTACCCACACAAGTGAGGTACCATTTATTTCAGAAGACCTTGGGGAACACGGGGTGGGTGGAATTTTGTGGATCCACGCAGATTCCAGAACTTTCCACCACAGAAAAGTGAGGAAAATGTGGTTTTTTTGCCAATTTTTTAGGTTTGCAAGGGATTCTGGGTAACAGAACCTGGTGAGAGCCAGTCAAGTCACCCCATCCTGGATTCCCCTGGTCGTCTACTTTTCAAAAATGTATAGGTTTGCTAGGTTTCCCTAAGTGCCGGCAGAGCTAGGGTTCAAAAACTACAGCTAGGCACTTTGCAAAAAAAGGATCATTTTTCACTGTGAAAATGTGGTGCGTCCACGGTGCGTTTTGCGCTGCTTCCTGTCGCGGGCACTAGGCCTACCCACACAAGTGAGGTACCATTTTTTTCAGAAGACCTTGGGGAACGCGGGGTGGGTGGAATTTTGTGTATCCACACAGATTCCAGAACTTTCCACCACAGAAAAGTGAGGAAAATGTGTTTTTTTTGCCAATTTTGTAGGTTTGCAAGGGATTCTGGGTAACAGAACCTGGTGAGAGCCAGTCAAGTCACCCCATCCTGGATTCCCCTGGGTGTCTACTTTTCAAAAATGTATAGGTTTGCTAGGTTTCCCTAAGTGCCGGCAGAGCTAGGGTTCAAAAACTACAGCTAGGCACTTTGCAAAAAAAAAAGGTTCATTTTTCACTGTGAAAATGTGGTGCGTCCACGTTGCGTTTTGCGCTGCTTCCTGTCGCGGGCACTAGGCCTACCCACACAAGTGAGGTACCATTTTTTTCGGAAGACCTTGGGGAACGTGGGGTGGGTAAAATTTTGTGGATCCACACAGATTCCAGAACTTTCCACCACAGAAAAGTGAGGAAAATGTGTTTTTTTTGCCAATTTGTTAGGTTTTCAAGGGATTCTGGGTAACAGAACCTGGTGAGAGCCAGTAAAGTCACCCCATCCTGGATTCCCCTGGGTGTCTACTTTTCAAAAATGTATAGGTTTGCTAGGTTTCCCTAAGTGCCGGCAGAGCTAGGGTTCAAAAACTACAGCTAGGCACTTTGCAAAAAAAGGGTCATTTTTCACTGTGAAAATGTGGTGCGTCCACGTTGCGTTTTGTGCTGCTTCCTGTCGCGGGCACTAGGCCTACCCACACAAGTGAGGTACCATTTTTTTCGGAAGACCTTGGGGAACGAGGGGTGGGTGGAATTTTGTGGATCCACGCAGATTCCACAACTTTCCACCACAGAAAAGTGAGGAAAATGTGTTTCTTTTGCCAATTTTTTAGGTTTGCAAGGGATTCTGGGTAACAGAACCTGGTGAGAGCCAGTCAAGTCACCCCATCTTTGATTCCCCTGGGTGTCTACTTTTCAAAAATGTATAGGTTTGCTAGGTTTCCCTAAGTGCCGGCAGAGCTAGGGTTCAAAAACTACAGCTAGGCACTTTGCAAAAAAAGGGTCGTTTTTCACTGTGAAAATGTGGTGCGTCCACGTTGCCTTTTGCGCTGCTTCCTGTCGCGGGCACTAGGCCTACCCACACAGTGAGGTACCATTTTTTTCGGAAGACCTTGGGGAACGCAGGGTAGGTGGAATTTTGTGGATCCACGCAGATTCCAGAACTTTCCACCACAGAAAAGTGAGGAAAATGTGGTTTTTTTGCCAATTTTTAGGTTTGCAAGGGATTTTGGGTAACAGAACCTGGTGAGAGCCAGTCAAGTCACCCCATCCTTGATTCCCCTGGGTGTCTACTTTTCAAAAATGTATAGGTTTGCTAGGTTTTCCTTATTGCCGGCTGAGCTAGGGTTCAAAAACTACAGCTAGGCACTTTGCAAAAAAAGGGTCATTTTTCACTGTGAAAATGTGGTGCGTCCACGTTGCGTTTTGCGCTGCTTCCTGTCGTGGGCACTAGGCCTACCCACACAAGTGAGGTACCATTTATTTTGGAAGACCTTGGGGAACGCGGGGTGGGTGGAATTTTGTGGATCCACGCAGATTCCAGAACTTTCCACCACAGAAAAGTGAGGAAAATGTGTTTTTTTTGCCAATGTTTTAGGTTTGCAAGGGATTCTGGGTAACAGAACCTGGTGAGAGCCAGTCAAGTCACCCCATCCTGGATTCCCCTGTGTGTCTACTTTTCAAAAATGTATAGGTTTGCTAGGTTTCCCTAAGTGCCGGCTGAGCTAGGGTTCAAAAACTACAGCTAGGCACTTTGCAAAAAAAGAGTCATTTTTCACTGTGAAAATGTGGTGCGTCCACGTTGCGTTTTGCGCTGCTTCCTGTCGTGGGCACTAGGCCTACCCACACAAGTGAGGTACCATTTATTTCGGAAGACCTTGGGGAACACGGGGTGGGTGGAATTTTGTGGATCCACGCAGATTCCAGAACTTTCCACCACAGAAAAGTGAGGAAAATTTGGGTTTTTTGCCAATTTTTAGGTTTGCAAGGGATTCTGGGTAACAGAACCTGGTGAGAGCCAGTCAAGTCACCCCATCCTGGATTCCCTGGGTGTCTACTTTTCAAAAATGTATAGGTTTGCTAGGTTTCCCTAAGTGCCGGCAGAGCTAGGGTTCAAACACTACAGCTAGGCACTTTGCAAAAAAGGGTCATTTTTCACTGTGAAAATGTGGTGCGTCCACGTTGCGTTTTGCGCTGCTTCCTGTCGCGGGCACTAGGCCTACCCACACAAGTGAGGTACCATTCTTTTCGGAAGACCTTGGGGAACGTGGGGTAGGTGTAATTTTGTGGATCCACGCAGATTCCAGAACTTTCCACCACAGAAAAGTGAGGAAAATTTGTTTTTTTGCCAATTATTTAGGTTTGCAAGGGATTCTGGGTAACAGAACCTGCTGAGAGCCAGTCAAGTCACCGCATCCTGGATTCCCCTGGGTGTCTACTTTTCAAAAATGTATAGGTTTGCTAGGTTTCCCTAAGTGCCGGCAGAGCTAGGGTTCAAAAACTACAGCTAGGCACTTTGCAAAAAAAGGGTCATTTTTCACTGTGAAAATGTGGTGCGTCCACGTTGCGTTTTGCGCTGCTTCCTGTCGCGGGCACTTGGCCTACCCACACAAGTGAGGTACCATTTTTTTCGGAAGACCTTGGGGAACGCGGGGTAGGTGGAATTTTGTGGATCCATGCAGATTCCAGAACTTTCCACCACAGAAAAGTGAGGAAAATGTGTTTTTTTTGCCAATTTTTTAGGTTTGCAAGGGATTCTGGGTAACAGAACCTGGTGAGAGCCAGTCAAGTCACCCCATCCTTGATTCCCCTGGGTGTCTACTTTTCAAAAATGTATAGGTTTGCTAGGTTTCCCTAAGTGCCGTCAGAGCTAGGGTTCAAAAACTACAGCTAGGCACTTTGCAAAAAAAGGGTCATTTTTCACTGTGAAAATGTGGTGCGTCCACGTTGCGTTTTGCGCTGCTTCCTGTCGCGGGCACTAGGCCTACCCACACAAGTGAGGTACCATTTATTTTGGAAGACCTTGGGGAACGCGGGGTGGGTGGAATTTTGTGGATCCACGCAGATTCCAGAACTTTCCACCACAGAAAAGTGAGGAAAATGTGTTTTTTTTGCCAATGTTTTAGGTTTGCAAGGGATTCTGGGTAACAGAACCTGGTGAGAGCCAGTCAAGTCACCCCATCCTGGATTCCCCTGAGTCTCTACTTTTCAAAAATGTATAGGTTTGCTAGGTTTCCCTAAGTGCCGGCAGAGCTAGGGTTCAAAAACTACAGCTAGGCACTTTGCAAAAAAAGGGTCATTTTTCACTGTGAAAATGTGGTGCGTCCACGTCGCGTTTTGCGCTGCTTCCTGTCGTGGGCACTAGGCCTACCCACACAAGTGAGGTACCATTTATTTCGGAAGACCTTGGGGAACGCGGGGTGGGTGGAATTTTGTGGATCCACGCAGATTCCAGAACTTTCCACCACAGAAAAGTGAGGAAAATGTGTTTTTTTTGCCAATTTTTTAGGTTTGCAAGGGATTCTGGGTAACAGAACCTGGTGAGAGCCAGTCAAGTCACCCCATCCTGGATTCCCCTGGGTGTCTACTTTTCAAAAATGTATAGGTTTGCTAGGTTTCCCTAAGTGCCGGCAGAGCTAGGGTTCAAAAACTACAGCTAGGCACTTTGCAAAAAAGGGTCATTTTTCACTGTGAAAATGTGGTGCGTCCACGTTGCGTTTTGCGCTGCTTCCTGTCGCGGGCACTTAGCCTACCCACACAAGTGAGGTACCATTTTTTTCGGAAGACCTTGGGGAACGCGGGGTAGGTGGAATTTTGTGGATCCACGCAGATTCCAGAACTTTCCACCACAGAAAAGTGAGGAAAATGTGTTTTTTTTGCCAATTTTTTAGGTTTGCAAGGGATTCTGGGTAACAGAACCTGGTGAGAGCCAGTCAAGTCACCCCATCCTTGAGTCCCCTGGGTGTCTACTTTTCAAAAATGTATAGGTTTGCTAGGTTTCCCTAAGTGCCGGCAGAGCTAGGGTTCAAAAACTACAGCCAGGCACTTTGCAAAAAAAGGGTCATTTTTCACTATGAAAATGTGGTGCGTCCACGTTGCGTTTTGCGCTGCTTCCTGTCGCGGGCACTAGGCCTACCCACACAAGTGAGGTACCATTTATTTTGGAAGACCTTGGGGAACGCGGGGTGGGTGGAATTTTGTGGATCCACGCAGATTCCAGAACTTTCCACCACAGAAAAGTGAGGAAAATGTGTTTTTTTTGCCAATGTTTTAGGTTTGCAAGGGATTCTGGGTAACAGAACCTGATGAGAGCCAGTCAAGTCACCCCATCCTGGATTCCCCTGGGTGTCTACTTTTCAAAAATGTATAGGTTTGCTAGGTTTCCCTAAGTGCCGGCAGAGCTAGGGTTCAAAAACTACAGCTAGGCACTTTGCAAAAAAAGGGTCATTTTTCACTGTGAAAATGTGGTGTGTCCACGTTGCGTTTTGCGCTGCTTCCTGTTGCGGGCACTAGGCCTACCCACACAAGTGAGGTACCATTTTTTCGGAAGACCTTGGGGAACGCGGGGTAGGTGGAATTTTGTGGATCCACGCAGATTCCAGAACTTTCCACCACAGAAAATTGAGGAAAATGTGTTTATTTTGCCAATTTTTTAGGTTTGCAAGGGATTCTGGGTAACAGAACCTGGTGAGAGCCAGTCAAGTCACCCCATCCTTGATTCCCCTGCGTGTCTACTTTTCAAAAATGTATAGGTTTGCTAGGTTTCCCTAAGTGCCGGCAGAGCTAGGGTTCAAAAACTACAGCTAGGCACTTTGCAAAAAAAGGGTCATTTTTCACTGTGAAAATGTGGTGCGTCCACGTTGCGTGTTGCGCTGCTTCCTGTCGCGGGCACTAGGCCTACCCACACAAGTGAGGTACCATTCTTTTCGGAAGACCTTGGGGAACGCGGGGTAGGTGGAATTTTGTGGATCCACGCAGATTCCAGAACTTTCCACCACAGAAAAGTGAGGAAAATGTGTTTTTTTGCCAATTTTTAGGTTTGCAAGGGATTCTGGGTAACAGAACCTGCTGAGAGCCAGTCAAGTCACCCCATCCTGGATTCCCTGGGTGTCTACTTTTCAAAAATGTATAGGTTTGCTAGGTTTCCCTAAGTGCCGGCAGAGCTAGGGTTCAAAAACTACAGCTAGGCACTTTGCAAAAAAAGGGTCATTTTTCACTGTGAAAATGTGGTGCGTCCACGTTGCGTTTTGCGCTGCTTCCTGTCGCGGGCACTAGGCCTACCCACACAAGTGAGGTACCATTTATTTTGGAAGACCTTGGGGAACGGGGGTGGGTGGAATTTTGTGGATCCACGCAGATTCCAGAACTTTCCACCACAGAAAAGTGAGGAAAATGTGTTTTTTTTGCCAATGTTTTAGGTTTGCAAGGGATTCTGGGTAACAGAACCTGGTGAGAGCCAGTCAAGTCACCCCATCCTGGATTCCCTGGGTGTCTACTTTTCAAAAATGTATAGGTTTGCTAGGTTTCCCTAAGTGCCGGCAGAGCTAGGGTTCAAAAACTACAGCTAGGCACTTTGCAAAAAAAGGGTCATTTTTCACTGTGAAAATGTGGTGCGTCCACGTTGCGTTTTGCGCTGCTTCCTGTTGCGGGCACTAGGCCTACCCACACAAGTGAGGTACCATTTTTTTCGGAAGACCTTGGGGAACGCGGGGTAGGTGGAATTTTGTGGATCCACGCAGATTCCAGAACTTTCCACCACAGAAAATTGAGGAAAATGTGTTTATTTTGCAAATTTTTAGGTTTGCAAGGGATTCTGGGTAACAGAACCTGGTGAGAGCCAGTCAAGTCACCCCATCCTTGATTCCCCTGCGTGTCTACTTTTCAAAAATGTATAGGTTTGCTAGGTTTCCCTAAGTGCCGGCAGAGCTAGGGTTCAAAAACTACAGCTAGGCACTTTGCAAAAAAAGGGTCATTTTTCACTGTGAAAATGTGGTGCGTCCACGTTGCGTTTTGCGCTGCTTCCTGTCGCGGGCACTAGGCCTACCCACACAAGTGAGGTACCATTTTTTTCGGAAGACCTTGGGGAATGCGGGGTGGGTGGAATTTTGTGGATCCACGCAGATTCCAGAACTTTCCACCACAGAAAGGTGAGGAAAATGTGTTTTTTTTGCCAGTTTTTTAGGTTTGCAAGGGATTCTGGGTAACAGAACCTGGTGAGAGCCAGTCAAGTCACCCCATCCTGGATTCCCCAGGGTGTCTACTTTTTCAAAAATGTATAGGTTTGCTAGGTTTCCCTAAGTGCCGGCAGAGCTAGGGTTAAAAAACTACAGCTAGGCACTTTGCAAAAAAAGGGTCATTTTTCACTGTGAAAATGTGGTGCGTCCACGTTGCGTGTTGCGCTGCTTCCTGTCGCGGGCACTAGGCCTACCCACACAAGTGAGGTACCATTCTTTTCGTAAGACCTTGGGGAACGCGGGGTAGGTGGAATTTTGTGAATCCACGCAGATTCCAGAACTTTCCACCACAGAAAAGTGAGGAAAATGTGTTTTTTTGCCAATTTTTTAGGTTTGCAAGGGATTCTGGGTAACAGAACCTGCTGAGAGCCAGTCAAGTCACCCCATCCTGGATTCCCCTGGGTGTCTACTTTTCAAAAATGTATAGGTTTGCTAGGTTTCCCTAAGTGCCGGCAGAGCTAGGGTTCAAAAACTACAGCTAGGCACTTTTCAAAAAAAGGGTCATTTTTCACTGTGAAAATGTGGTGCGTCCACGTTGCGTTTTGCGCTGCTTCCTGTCGCGGGCACTTAGCCTACCCACACAAGTGAGGTACCATTTTTTTCGGAAGACCTTGGGGAACGCGGGGTAGGTGGAATTTTGTGGATCCACGCAGATTCCAGAACTTTCCACCACAGAAAGGTGAGGAAAATGTGGTTTTTTTGCCAATTTTTTAGGTTTGCAAGGGATTCTGGGTAACAGAACCTGTTGAGAGCCAGTCAAGTCACCCCATCCTTGATTCCCCTGGGTGTCTACTTTTCAAAAATGTATAGGTTTGCTAGGTTTCCCTAAGTGCCGGCAGAGCTAGGGTTCAAAAACTACAGCTAGGCACTTTGCAAAAAAAGGGTCATTTTTCACTGTGAAAATGTGGTGCGTCCACGTTGCGTTTTGTGCTGCTTCCTGTCGCGGGCACTAGGCCTACCCACACAAGTGAGGTACCATTTGTTTCGGAAGACCTTGGGGAACGCGGGGTGGGTAGAATTTTGTGGATCCACGCAGATTCCAGAACTTTCCACCACAGAAAGGTGAGGAAAATGTGGTTTTTTTGCCAATTTTTTAGGTGTGCAAGGGATTCTGGGTAACAGAACCTGGTGAGAGCCAGTCAAGCCACCCCATCCTGGATTCCCCAGGGTGTCTACTTTTCAAAAATGTATAGGTTTGCTAGGTTTCCCTAAGTGCCGGCAGAGCTAGGGTTCAAAAACTACAGCTAGGCACTTTGCAAAAAAAGGGTCATTTTTCACTATGAAAATGTGGTGCGTCCACGTTGCGTTTTGCGCTGCTTCCTGTCGCGGGCACTAGGCCTACCCACACAAGTGAGGTACCATTTATTTTGGAAGACCTTGGGGAACGCGGGGTGGGTGGAATTTTGTGGATCCACGCAGATTCCAGAACTTTCCACCACAGAAAAGTGAGGAAAATGTGTTTTTTTTGCCAATGTTTTTAGGTTTGCAAGGGATTCTGGGTAACAGCACCTGGTGAGAGCCAGTCAAGTCACCCCATCCTGGATTCCCCTGGGTGTCTACTTTTCAAAAAGGATAGGTTTGCTAGGTTTCCCTAAGTGCCGGCAGAGCTAGGGTTCAAAAACTACAGCTAGGCACTTTGCAAAAAAAGGGTCATTTTTCACTGTGAAAATGTGGTGCGTCCACGTTGCGTTTTGCGCTGCTTCCTGTTGCGGGCACTAGGCCTACCCACACAAGTGAGGTACCATTTTTTTCGGAAGACCTTGGGGAACGCGGGGTAGGTGGAATTTTGTGGATCCACGCAGATTCCAGAACTTTCCACCACAGAAAATTGAGGAAAATGTGTTTATTTTGCCAATTTTTTAGGTTTGCAAGGGATTCTGGGTAACAGAACCTGGTGAGAGCCAGTCAAGTCACCCCATCCTTGATTCCCCTGCGTGTCTACTTTTCAAAAATGTATAGGTTTGCTAGGTTTCCCTAAGTGCCGGCAGAGCTAAAGTTCAAAAACTACAGCTAGGCACTTTGCAAAAAAAGGGTCATTTTTCACTGTGAAAATGTGGTGCGTCCACGTTGCGTTTTGCGCTGCTTCCTGTCGCGGGCACTAGGCCTACCCACACAAGTGAGGTACCATTTTTTTCGGAAGACCTTGGGGAACGCGGGGTAGGTGGAATTTTGTGGATCCACACAGATTCCAGAACTTTCCACCACAGAAAAGTGAGGAAAATGTGGTTTTTTTGTCAATTGTTTAGGTTTGCAAGGGATTCTGGGTAACAGAACCTGGTGAGAGCCAGTCAAGTCACCCCATACTTGATTCCCCTGGGTGTCTACTTTTCAAAAATGTATAGGTTTGCTAGGTTTCCCTAAGTGCCGGCAGAGCTATGGTTAAAAAACTACAGCTAGGCACTTTGCAAAAAAAGGGTCATTTTTCACTGTGAAAATGTGGTGCGTCCACGTTGCGTTTTGCGCTGCTTCCTGTCGCGGGCACTAGGCCTACCCACACAAGTGAGGTGCCATTTTTTTCGGAAGACCTTGGGGAACGCGGGGTGGGTGGAATTTTGTGGATCCACGCAGATTCCAGAACTTTCCACCACAGAAAAGTGAGGAAAATGTGTTTTTTGCCAATTTGTTAGGTTTGCAAGGGATTCTGGGTAACAGAACCTGGTGAGAGCCAGTCAAGTCACCCCATCCTGGATTCCCTGGGTGTCTACTTTTCAAAAATGTATAGGTTTGCTAGGTTTCCCTAAGTGCCGGCAGAGCTAGGGTTCAAAAACTACAGCTAGGCACTTTGCAAAAAAAGGGTCATTTTTCACTGTGAAAATGTAGTGCGTCCACGTTGCGTTTTGTGCTGCTTCCTGTCGCGGGCACTAGGCCTACCCACACAAGTGAGGTACCATTTTTTTCGGAAGACCTTGGGAAACGCGGGGTGGGTGGAATTTTGTGGATCCACGCAGATTCCAGAACTTTCCACCACAGAAAAGTGAGGAAAATGTGTTTTTTTTGCCAATTTTTTAGGTTTACAAGGGATTCTGGGTAAACAGAACCTGGTGAGAGCCAGGCAAGTCACCCCATCCTGAATTCCCCTGGGTGTCTAGTTTTCAAAAATGTATAGGTTTGCTAGGTTTCCCTAAGTGCCCGCAGAGCTAGGGTTCAAAAACTACAGCTAGGCACTTTGCAAAAAAGGGTAATTTTTCATTGTGAAAATGTGGTACGTCCACGTTGCATTTTGAGCCATTTCCTGTTGTGGGCACAAGGCCTACCCACACAAGTGAGGTACCATTTTTATCGGGAGACTTAGGGTAACACAGAATTGTATAGCAACTGTTATTACCTATTGAGTTTCGATGCATTTCTGCCTTCCAAATGAAAGACAATGTGTAAAAAATAAGTCATTTTGAAAAATGACCTATAATTCTCATGCTAGTATGGGTACTCCCAATTTCGGAAATGTGCAAATATCTACTGTTTCTAAAATCTACATTTTGTTCCCATTTCAGAAATACATAGGTGTCTTTCATAACAATTTTTCCATGTATACATTTTCCCAAAATAATTGCTATATACCCGGTACATAATAAAAAACCATTGCAAGATGCTGCTCAGTTATTGGCTCTGGGTTCGTCGGGTTCTTGGTGAACCTACAAGTCCTATATATCCCCACAACCAGAAAGGTTCAGTGGATATAACGGTATATTGCTTTCAAATAGCTGTCATAATTAGAAGAAGTTACAGGTGAAAACGTTGACACAAATGGCTGTTTTTTTCAACTAATTTTCAATTTTTCCTTTATTTAACTGTTAGTTTCTATAAGGAAAACTTTAAGGATCTACACAAATGACCCCTTGCTGAATTCAGAATTTTGTCTACTTTTCAGAAATGTATGGCTTTCCAGGATCTATTATTGGTTTCATACCCATTTCTACCATTAACTGGAAGGAGGTTGAAAGCACAAAAAATAGCAAAAATAGGCTATGTCCCAGAAAAATGCCAAAACTGTGTAAAAAAGTTGGTTTTCTGACAAAAGTCTGCTTGTCCCTGAAATCTGGGAAGATGGTGATTTCAGCACCACAACCCCTTTTTGATGCCATTTGCAGGGAAAAAACAAGACGCTTTCATCTGTAGCCCTTTTTTCGCATTTTCCCCCAAAAAAACAAAAGTTTGCTGTATTTTGGCTAATTTCTGGGTCCCCTCCAGGGGAATCCACAAACCCTGGGTACCTTTACAATCCCCATGATGTTAGAAAAAAAGGATGCAAATTTGGCGTGGATACCTTATGTGGTCAAAAAGGTACAGGGGCCTAAGCGCGCACTACCCCAAATAGCCAAAAAAAGGCTTAGCACAGGGGGGGAAAAGGCCTAGCAGCGAAGGGGTTAAGTTCCAGTAGAGACATAGATTTTGTCAGAGCTATACTGTAATTAAAGGTGGCACCAGGAAGACGATAGAGAAGGAGACCTGCAGCTGAGTATATATGTGATGTCTTGACAATAAAAAACAAAGTTTCAGCCTTTGCAAATGGTAGGCCCACTGAAATGGACAGTCAGCAGAGAACAAAAAGGAACAGCAAATCCACCACATATAACGTCAGTGCAATCCTGGCTGATAATCTTGTAGCCACCTATCGTGGCCAAAGCTAAACCAGAGCCAGAGGGGTTTATGAGCTAAGGGCTTTGGTTTTTTTGCGCTCATGCAAAGGTATAGGAGCCCTTTACATGAGCACCAGTTAGATTACATAAGGTCAGATTTTTTTTAAACAGAGGGAGATTAAATGATTTACCAAGAGTCACAGGCTTTTGAGCTAATACCCGGGCTCAAACCTGGTCCCCCGTTCCAAAGTCGGCAACTCTTGCCATGACGCCACATCCTCTCATCCAAGTCTCTGTAATGAATTAGATATTGTTTGAGAGTCAAACAACAATGCAATTTCAGCAGCATGGCAAGAAAGAGATAGTACATTCAGGAGTAAGCAAGATTGAAATCTGGGTTTGAGTGTGAACTGCAAGGAGTTGGTATTTTGTCACTAGGTCAAAAAGAGTTATCTCCTACAAGAGAAGCTTCAAGGAGCCTGGGAAGCTCCTCTCAAGATTAACACAGATGGGAAAGATCTGGGGCAGCATGGCTCGTGCTGGTCACGACCACGATGGAGAAGGGTGCAGTCAGGCTTGCCTTTGGTGCAGCACCAGTGCAGCCATGCCACGGATCACATTAAATACAGATCCTTGTGGATGCCCTTGAATCATGAGAAAGTCACTGTAAGGCTGACCTCAGACCATCCCCAATAGGGCATGGGTTAAGGAAATCCACAGTTAGAGAGTAGGATGGGGACAGATCTGTCTGACCCTCCTGCTTCTTACACCTACCATGGACAGAACACTTTATGAACCAGGCCAAAGTAAAAAAGGTAAACACACACAAAGAAAGAAGAGGAGCACAATTAAAGTTAATGAGCCCCACACTAAAACTGTGCAAAGCAATAAACGAAATTCAAGGCCCCTTATTTAAAAACAAGTGCATCAGAATGCACAAAATGCATTCATATCAGAATTAAACAAGCACTGGCAATGCCAATAGGTCTAGCTTATGAATGAAAGTGCTTCTTGTGTCACTGATGGGTTTAGGGACTCAGTAGATCATTATACATATACTATCACTAGGTTTGCACTGATGCATCCATTCAACCATCTACTGACTCAATCTTGCATTCACCCTCTGACACAATTGCAATAAAACACATGCATTCAACATATGCATAATAAATGAAAAGAATACAAGTACACAAAAGAAAATCTGCTGCTTTCTAAAAACGGTGGGCATATGCTTGCAGTAATGAAACTAAACATAGCAGAGGGTGTCCACCTTGCAGAGGTATTGTAAATAGTCTATCATTGTTTTATAGTTCCATCATGGCCGCCACATTTCGAACCAATGTGTTGGCCATCTTGGATTGGTAAAAGCATGATACACTATGGACAACAGTATTCCATCATGGTCTCCTTCTTTAGAGGAAGTGGCCACGAAGGATGCAGCATACTGCAGATGAAATGAGCAGCAAGCAAGCCTGGAGTGCTGCAGTTTTGTCTTACGAAATATTAAAATAAAAAGAGAAGCAAAGAAATGAAAAGAGAAGTATAAATGGAGACAATGGAAAACTAAAGTATGGGCCAATCAGCCCTGAAGGACACTCAAAGTCAAAAGAAACTTTATTTGGCCACATACAGGCCATACACGTTATAATAGATATAACCAAAATCACATTTTAAAAAACATAAATTAAATAAAACAATAAGTCACTTTTATAAAGTCTTCCTACATTAAAGCGCAATTAGTGCTAAAATTCAGAGAGGCACACATATCTCCATCATAAACACTATTTTGTGCTGTCCTACTAAAGTGCATAGAATCAAACGTAATCAGTATTAGCCCAGCCTAAACACCATCACCATTAATTAACACTCGGTATAACTTTCTGTTACCTCATAGATATAGATCCTAGCCAAATTCATATATATTCTCAGTGGTAACCCAACCCAGTTGGTGCTCCATGTAATGTAAACTCTTGATAAGGCATACTACTGCCTTACCGATGTAAAACATAAACAAATTTCTCAGAGGTTTTCTCACGGCAAAGTGCAAATAGTACTAAAATATATAATAACTCAAATCAACTATTAATAACATTTCATTGCATTAATATTGCTAAGAGTGCTTAAATGGAGCTTGATCAATAGAAACCCAACCCAAACACTTTCTCTATTTAATTGCTCCTTCATTGTATCTTACTTTGGCTACACAGATGTAAATCATGGACAAAGAGTGGACATATAGCAGAGCCTATCTATAAAACCTGGTTTTCGCTTCTTTCATAATTGGCAAAAAAACATGAAGTGCAGTGTGGACTGTGTAGAACTTTGATCATACAGGCAAATGTCTAGGTTTTTAGAATAGGCCACTGGCTCAGGAAAGACTAACAGAAAATGTATCATATTCACCCTCAGTCTAGTTAACAGATATCTATGATTACTTTTTGTTATCCATGAAAGATACTGGTCCATTCCTGACATGCATTTACATTTAACTTGTCTATGATATAAAGCTGTGATGTCTCTTTCATTTCTGCAGATCGTTAAAAAAACAGACTTTCAAAACTGATTTGAAAAATAGAGAGAGTCTCAAGATTACTAAATAAATCAGGTAGACTTAATTTATGACTCATCATTTTAAAATAAGTGATCCATGGGATCTTTATGGCATTATCAAGCCTTAAACAATCCGATAAAATCAAAAGGTTAAAAGTAGTCTTCCTTTACTCAGATAGCCTGCCATAGGAGAAGCGGCTCAATCTAAAATAATCAGAGAGATATTGTGTGAGAAGTTGGCCTGGTATATGATGTCCACTAATTAAAGTGGGCACCTTGCACCAGTCTAAACAACCCTTATGGTGATTTAAGAGGTCAAAGATAACCTTAGAAAGTTATCCAAGTGGTAGCTGTGGAGAGCAGCCTTCAGGCTAGTCTTGAAGGAATGTTAAGCAGCTTATTTTACCAGAATGCAACCTTATTGTATTGGTTAAGTGAAAGGAGAACCACACAGTAGTTATAAGAATATATATTTATTATTATAACACCTTAAATACCTCATAGTATCTGCTACAGGCAGATAAACACAAAGCACACAATACTTTAGCACAGAAACAATCGTAAGTAGCACTAATACAAAGTGGGCTCCAGGGGAGACCAAATCATGTACTAAAATAGTGGTATAAGAACCACGACTGGAGTCAAGACAGTGTCTAGAGGATGTAGAATCGCAGGGACCCCAAGGAACCACCCAAGGTGAGTGAGTAGGGACCCCACGGAGGACAGGTGCAGTGTGAGAACACGACCGCGTGCTACGTGCAATTTAATGGGAGAGTCGCAGTTGCAATTTTAAAGTTTAAGGACCCTTCCCAGTGGATTAAGAGGAAACCCTTTGGAACATAGAAGGTTGGAGAGCCACCCCACCCATGGATACCGAAGTACCAGAGTTACCTATCCCAGGGAAGCCGGGTGCATAGGTCTGAAGTGGCGTCGGAAACCGCCGTCATTCTCAATGGGAGTCTTCAAAGAAATGCCACTGCTGGAAAGAAGAAAAGTGTCCGGTGGAATCCGCAGGTGGATTCTTGATGGAAGGAACCTGAAAGCAGAGGGGACAGAGTCTGGGTCACTCAGGAGTGACCAAGGGCTCGGTAGACGAATGCCCACCGATGTCGGGTGCTTCAGGTGCGAAGGAGACCTTGACTCTACAGCTGCAGGGACCAGGAGATGTAGAGGATGACCAGGTGCCGGATTCGAGCTGTCCCACAAAGGATGTCGAGTGCTGAGGGGTCGGTGTTCGGCGGGAGCACCAACAAGCCTTGGCAGCGGCAACCCATGAAGAAGGTCAAAAAAGGTTACGGTCTGGCCCAGCAAGGACCAGAGGACTCACCACAGCAAGGGGAGTCAGGGCAGGCCTGTAGCAACCAGAGGAGCCCAAGAAAAGCAGTGCTGTCCCTCAAATGGACCCACAGGCCGAAGGCACAGGAGTCGCGAGAGGACCTCTAGCAGTTTCACAAAGCAACAGCTTGCAGGGCACAGAGTGCAAGGAGGCCAAAGTCCTTTGTACAAAATGTGCATAGAGGTGAGGGCTATCGAAAGCCCAATGCACAAAGTTGGGTAACCCCAACAAGCATATGCAATTGCAAAAGTACGCAGTGCACAGGGGTTCGGGTTATGCAGTCCCCACGAGGTATACTGGCCTCAAACTTGCTGAGAGGGCAGCTCAACCTCAAAGAACATAGGAACCCACCTCCTGTGTTGCTGGAGCCTTCGGAGTCTGCAGGAGCTTAGGAACAGCAGACTGCTCAGTTGCATTATGGTGCCTGCAAACGCAGGGGAGTGACTCCTTCACTCCAAGGGAGATACTTCAGTTGTCCTTGATGCTCCACAGGTCCTGCACGAAGCCTGTATGGTCCAAGGGCACAGACGATGCTTTGGACGGAGAGGAAGACGAAGTTGGGCCCAGTCAAAGTCTAGCGAAGTCCAGAGTGTCCAGACGGTCGAAGGTCAGTGGTTTCTTGTTCAGAATCTTGTCCACATTGAATCTAGGGTCCTACAGCCAGGTAAGCCCTTTTGTACCCATGGGAGAGTGTTGGACAGATTCAGGGGACCATCCCAGGGGAGGGTCAGGACAGGGAGGTGGTTACACCCATGTCCTTTGTCCAGTTTCGCGCCAGAGCAGGAGCCAACGGCTCCCAGAACTGGTTTGAACTGGACTTTCGTGCAGACTTTCAGGCACTTTGGAAGTGCACCCACCCAGCTCCAATACACTAAATCCTGTCTGAGGGGGCGTGGCCAAAATGGAGAGCAGGTAAGACGTGCTTCGTATCGTCTCCCCGCTCCCGAGCGCCCGCATCAGCCTAATCCAGCACCGGACACCCCCGGAGAGTCCAGAAGCCGGCGGGGGACACTCTCCAGCCCGACAGCGCTAACTGATGAGGTGGACATAGGGCTGGAGGGCGGATTGCCGACAAATCATAGCTCAAGCGGCCGCGACCCGGAGGAAAGAAAATGGCGGCTGGATCAGGAGGGCCGAGAAGAGGCCGATAGAGGTGCCCCGCGGTGCTGACCAGGAGACGCCGCTGGTCCGGGGGGGGGGTGCTCGAGTGACCCATGAGTGCAGCGGTGAGAAGGGGGGCTCGACGGAGAGCCTCGTGCAATGCCCAGGGACGAAGGGAAAAGAGCGGCGGCTCCCGGCAGGGGAGGCGGAGAGAGGCCTAGCGGAGCGTCCGGGGCCTTGCTGCGGGGTGCCGTCTGGCCTGGGCGGCGTGGAGGTAGGACGGGCCGTGGTGCAGGGGGCATCGGCCAAGCAATCGGTTGGCACCCAAGCCACTCGCAGAGCCACACACTAACCCCCGCGGGGGCACGCATCCAGGTACGGCGGGCGCCCGCGCCTGGCCCCGGCTAGACTGCGGCCTTGCGCCTGGAGGGGGGCCCACGCGCTAGAGGATGGGGCAGCACTGTGAGGTCCGGAAGGGCATTGACCGGCCCGGCGCAGCATCGGCCAGGCCTATCGACTGGCGCTAGCGGGTGCGGGGACCAGAAACCAGGCCGCGCCGAGACTTACCCCGGCGGCTCCTTCGAGAGCCAGTGGAGGGAGCGCGAGGGGGCTGTGAGCAGAGGCTGCGCCCGGCGCCGTGGAGACGGGCTGCCTTGTGGGCGGCCGGGGCATGGTGGCGTGAAGCAAGTCTCCCCCACACAGAGAGAAGGGATTTGCAGAGGATCTGCGGGGCTCGCGTGCTCCTCACCAGGGAGACGTAGCCTTGCCTCGGACCGGTCAGCGTCCTCAGCTGGCAGACGCTGGGGGCTTGCGGAGAGGAGGGAGCACGACCCATTTGGCCACACGGAGGTGCAGCGATAAGGGCGGTTGGGCCCGACTGTTACTGCGGGAGTTGCGGAGGAGCCACTGCCAGCCCATGGGGGACGGCCGCGTGATCCTTGGCGACCTCACTGGCAGGAGCTCTGATTGCGGCCCAGGGATGGTGCAGCGTGGGCAGGAGCTACGGAGCAGAGGCCGGTGAGGGGCCTTGCGGGCTACAAGAAGCCTGGAGCCTACGTGACTGTGGCAGCTCAGAGCAGCACAACAAAGCAGCGGTCCGCCTGGGCGAGGCATCGGCCAGAACCATCGACTGGCGCTCACCTACTGGGGTAGCTACGAGCAGAGCCGCGGGGGTGGTCATACCCCCCAAGACGTCGCAGAAGGTCCTGCGGAGCCATATGGCACGGGGGAGCTAACATCGGAGCACAGGGTGACATTAGCCCCGCACTGGCGGGGCAGCGTAGCCTTCCAAGAGGCGGCTGTTGGCATAGCGGCCCAGCAGCGGCTGGTGGAGTTGCATTGAGGGCCGACTCTGTCCCGCGGTGATTCAGCCAGAGAGATCGACTGGGGCCGCAACTAGGGGACGGTGGGGGCACGGCGAAAGGCAGCTGATAAGGTGCGGACTCCACCCTACGGCGCCAGCATGTCCTCACTGAGAGGGAAGAAAGACAGATCAGTAAAGGATATGCTTTCCAAACCCCTGCAGCCCGGGGGGGGGGATCTCCGGTCTTCCTCACCAAAACAGCCCCAACCGGGGCCGGAGGGCGCAGAGACCCCGATCACCCGTTCCTTTCTAGAGGCACTCTTCAATACACTGCGAGTGGACTTCCAAACGCTTAAGGAGGAGGTGGCAGGGGAAGTGCGGGAGATTCGGCGAGACGTGGATGAGCTGGGGGAGAGAGTGGCAGGCTTTGAAGAGCAGGAGCAGGCCAGAGACGAGGAGATAACACAGCTCCAGCAGGAGGTGATTCGCCTCAAAGAACAACACATAGACCTCCAGGCACATGCAGAAGATCTCGAAAACCGCTCCAGGCGGAACAATATACGAGTGAGGGGAGCCCCATCGGATGCGGAGGGGGCGAACATTGTTCTATACCTCCAGGGGATGTTCAGGGACATTTTGGGAGCCCCTCCGGACTTGGAGATCCGCATTGATAGGGCGCATAGGGTGGGGGTGAAAAGACGAGCGCCTGCGCCCCCGCAAGACATCCTAGCTTTCCTGCCCGATTTCCCCCTCAAGGAGCGCATTCTCCGGGAGGCTAGAGCGAAGCAACCACTTAAGTATTTGGGTCACTCCATAAGCCTCTACCAGGACTTAGCGGCCATAACGCTGCAGAAACGACGAGAGTTCAGAGAGGTGACCACGCATCTCCGGGACAAAGGGGTAGCATACTCCTGGGGCCATCCCTTTCGCTTGATATTCAAATGGGAAGGAAAGCTCCATCAGCTTAAATCTCGACAGGAGGCGTGCAGGATTCTAGGACTGATGCATCGGAGCCCAAAGGGGGCGGCCGACCAGGCGCGCCGACCGGAGAAAGAGAGGTGGCAGAGGATCGGACAGCGGCGCCAATCACTTAGTTCCCCGGGGCCAGATTCCATGAGCATGGCACAGGAGCGAAAGGCCACAATAGAGACAGTCCTCAAGGACACTGCATCACAAGACAGCCTATGATCTCTGGGGTAGTTGTTGCAGTCATGAGGGCTGAGAGGGGTCTGGGGGGGCTGGTCGGGAGCGGGGAGGCAGGGATCTCCTAACCACGTTATGTCCCAACTATCTTTCTCTTCCAGGGGCACGCGATTTTGCGGGCACTGGACAATATGGGGGGCTAGGGGGTTCAAAGTTGGGGTTAGGGAGGGGGCGGGGGGAGTTGGGGGTCTTCCCGAAGGGGTTCGGGGTTACAGTGCTGCGGGAGCTAGGGCATCAGAGCTGGGGCTAGGGAGGGGGGGAGGGGGAACTGGTGTTATAATGACAGGGGCCCGGTGGAGTGATCTGGCGGCGGGGAGGTTCAGGGGGGAGACGGAGAGGGACACACGATCACACGGGGGCAGAGCCTTTCGCGGACACAGCATTCGGCCTTAGCTCGCCTCAAATGACACACTCCACACTACGACTTGTCACCCTAAATGTAAAGGGTCTGAACAGCCCGAATAAACGGAAATCCATACTGTCCTACCTAGAGAATCTGGGGGTGGATGTGTGTCTCCTACAGGAGACCCATCTTCTCCCCAAGGATTGGCACCGGATGAGGTCCAGGGCATTTCCCCAACAATTCTTTTTGTCTACAATGGATAAAAAAGCAGGGGTAGCCATTCTTGTAGTGAAGCGCTTTGCGGGGCAGGTGGGAGAAACAGTAGCGGAAGTTAGGGGGCGACTCTTAGCATATAAGATATGGGTAGGGGGTTCGCCCATGGTGTTGGGATCCCTTTACGCGCCCAATTCGGGGCAAGAGAAATTCCTGACGACGGCCCTTTCCGAGGTTTTGAGTGCGCAAGAGAGGTGGGTACTCGTAGGGGGAGACCTTAACTTAGTGATGGACACAGCAATCGATAGATCAAGTCAACGGTACACTCAAACAGGGGAACTGTCTGCGGAGGGGAAACATTGGCTACAAACTAGGGGGTTGGTGGACATGTGGCGAGTGGCTCACCCACATACTTCTCAATTCACTTTCTACTCCCACGCACACAGCACATACGCTCGGCTCGACCACATGCTCGGCACAACGGAACTGAAGACTCTGGTGCGAGATGTAAACATAACCCCGGTAGCCCTTTCCGACCATGACGCGGTGACGGTGACCTTGGGGGTGCCCCAATCTCGCGGCAAAGCCGGGGGCTGGAGAATGCGGGAGAGCATGCTTCAGAAAGCGATGGTAAGGGACCAGATACACAAATGCATAACTGACTATCTGGACCTGAACGACTCCCCCGGTGTCTCCCTCACCGCCTTGTGGGGGGCCCTTAAGGCTGTGGTACGCGGGGAACTGATAGCCATTTCAGCGGCTGAAAATAGGGAACGCAAATCTAAACGGGATCAGCTAACGGCAAACGTTCTTGAATTAGAGAGGGTACACAGTAGAACTGGGGCGCCCAGAGTCTGGCGACAGTTGAAAGCGGCACGGGCACAGCTGGCAGGGCTTGATCTACACAGAGCCGAATATGCAGCACTCAGGCTCAAACACTCATACTACATCGGGGTGACAAGACGGGGCGTATGTTGGCGAGCAAGTTGAGAGCCCACACGCAATACACGAAGGTTCAGTCCCTGCAATTGAGCGATGGGCAGTTAGTGGAGGATGATGAGGAGATCGCGAAGGCCTTCCAAGCATTTTATGCTGACCTTTACCGCCGGGACACCCCCCGAGTCCACGCATCAACAACTACCTAAAGAGTGTAAACACGGAGGCATTAGCTCCGGGACACGCAGAGTTGTTGGAGTCTCCGATACGGGTAGAGGAAGTGATAGGGGCGATTTCACGTCTCAAGCTCATGAAATCACCGGGGCCCGACGGCTTCTCGGCCGCGTTCTATAAAACGTATTGTCAGACCTTGGCGCCACTCCTTACACGACTCTTTAATTCCTTCACGGGGCTGGGGGCGATACCTTCGGACATGCTGGCAGCCTCCATAGTGGTGCTGCCGAAACCCGGGAAAGATAAAACTCAATGCGGCTCCTATCGGCCGGTGTCGCTTCTCAATGTGGATCTGAAATTATTCACCGGGGTACTGGCGGCTAGGCTAGGTCCCCTCATGCCGGGCATCATTGAACCAGACCAGTCAGGCTTTATCTACGGTAGACAGAGTAGTAACAACACCAAACGTATTCTACATCTTGACGACAAGGCCCACCGTACAAATATGAATGCTCTCCTGCTGTCGGTGGATGCCGAAAAGGCATTTGACCGGGTGGACTGGGAATTCCTGGATAGGGCCCTGGTCCATTTTGGACTGGGGGAGAGGTTTCGGGCATGGGTGTCGAGCTGCTACAGTGCTCCCAAGGTGACCATCAGAGTTAATGGGGTGTCATCCAGCCCCTTCGAGATCCAAAGGGGGACCTGACAGGGATGCCCGCTTTCGCCTCTCTTATTCGCTTTGTACATAGAACCATTGGCACAGAGGATAAGAGATAACCCGGATATCCTGGGCATTCCCTTCAGAGGGGAGAGACATGTGATTAGCCTCTATGCGGACGATATCATTGCCTCCCTTGAATCTCCCGAACGTTCGGGCCCGGCCTTTCTACAGGAACTAGAAACCTTCGGCCTCGTCTCCGGGTTCCGAGTTAATGTCGGTAAATCAATGACCCTCTGGCTAAATCAACGCGGGACATCGTCTACACCGGGAGGGGGCCCCTACGCGGGGATACAGGGCATGACATCCATCCCATTTCTGGGCATTGAGCTAGCCCCGTCCGTATTACAGACGGTCAAGCTGAATTATTCCAAATTAGTTACGCAAATTAATAGGGAGCTGCAACAGTGGAAACATCACCACCTGTCACTACTGGGGAGGGTAGCAGCAATTAAAATGTCCATTCTTCCTAAAGCATTGTACCTCTTCCAGACAATACCGGTGTGGCCCCCTCAGGCACCCTGCACAAATTACAGAAGGCAATACAGCAGTTTGTTTGGTCGGGGGCACGTCCCAGGATGCGAAGGGAGATCGGGTACTTGCGGCCAGAGGAGGGGGGCGTGGGGATCCCGAATATGATAGAATACTTTAGGGCAGCACAACTCAGATATCTCGTAGAATGGAGCAGGCCGAAGTCGGAAAAGAGGTGGCTGTTCCAAGACAGGGCGTTAGCAAAGCTATCCCTTTGGAAGGTCCCTTTCCTAAAAAAAGCAGACAGGCCCGAAAATCTCCGGGACTCTCCCATAACGCACACACTGCTTAGGGTATGGGACGGGGTCGTGGAGAAGAGAGGTCTATCCTCTTTCCCCTCTCCGATGACTCCTTTACTGGACAACAAGGAATGTACGCCGGGGTGGGATGAAAAGGCGTTTGGCGGTTGGCGAGGAACGGAGTGCAAAGCGGCGTGCCAATTCTTTGACCGGGGAGAGATTATCTCATTCTCTGATTTGCGACTAGACTATGGCCTTCCGGAATCAGAGAGGTTCCATTACGTGCAGCTACATCACTGGCTCCTCCATTCGGAGGTGAGACCACAAGTGAGTAGAAAGCTGACCAAATATGAACGATGGCTCATGACAAAGACTACAGACAAGAAAATGATCTCTGAATTATATGGTATGCTGCGCCCTCAAGCTCCCACGGCTAGTCAGAAGAGGTGGGAGAAGGAGCTGGGCAAGGATCTCACAGCAAAAGAATGGCAAGACATCTATTATAGGGCTAATCATACAGCACACAACATGGCGAGCAGGGAGACAGCGGTTAAGATAGCCACGTACTGGTACCTGACGCCGGTCCGCTTAAACAAAGGGAACCCAGACCCTAGTCCGACTTGCTGGCGGGGGTGCGGAGAGGAGGGCACCCTAGTACACTTGCTTTGGGAATGCGGGGACCTGTCAGGCTACTGGGCGGCGGTCCTAGATGATGTGGACAGACAATTTGAGACACAAATCCCAAGGTTTCCGAGTTACTTGGTGCTCGGCCTCCCCAATCCCTTGACATACCCTTTCCGATCCAAGAGGGGGAAACAAATGGGACTGGCATTGGGAGCGGCACTACAAAACATCTTATCGCATTGGGGGACACAGACACGGCCGACACACACAGGGTGGCTACATCGGTTGTGGTACATCTTAGGAATGGAGCGGATAAAAGCGTCCCTCACCAACTCCACAGCAAGTTTCAATGAGATCTGGCAACCGATAGTCTCTCTGTTGGCCACGGAGATGAATGAGGTCACATGCCCAAAGTATCTTCGCCTTCTCCGACTCACGGCCCCAGCTGGGCCAGCTACGGCAACATGATCATTACCCTCGCTCATGCCGGATACAGGGAACTGATACGGAAGGGGTCCTAAGCACACCAGTTCGAGGGAGGGAGGGGATGGGGGGGATTGTGTTATGGATTCGTTCTTACTTTGTTTTTTGACATTGCTGTATAATCAAAGCTTTATCTGAAAGCGGATCCTACAGAGACTTTGAGACTACCTCCCAACAGCGGGGGAGGCCCAGAAGGGGGTCGTATAATAGCCTGTCCACAGAAGTTCACATGTTGGCGTAGCGGGGGGCTCTCTCACAGAAGCCTAGAAGGCAATAAACAAGCTGTATGTGGTTTCTTTGCTGCAGAATGTCAATAAAAACAAAATTAAACCTAAATCCTGTCTGAGAGATGGTCACACCTCCCTGTGACAGGATGCCTATTGTGCCGCCTTCCTCTGCTAGAGCTTGGCTCAGCAGCAGGAGGGCAGAAATGTGTCTCTGGTCGGCAGCATCCTTTTTGTGCTGCCGGGGCGAGAAGGCTAGTACCGGGAAGACCAGCGACCCACGAAGCTTGCTTCTGAGGGGTGGAATCATACCTCCCACACCCGTTTCCGGTGTGGAGGTATGATTCCAAGGTGTTTGATACCAAACACGACATGGTTTGTTGCGGCCGTTTTAAAGATAGCATTTTACGCGAGCATATAATGCACCTCTACCTATATGTCGTGCTGCGTCACCGACAACCCCGGAGAATGGTCTCCGAAGGCTGCAGGGGTGCTCTGCTCATGCAGGGGCACCCTCTCACGTAAAACCCAGAACCCTGCCTTCAGGATTGTCAAGGCCTGCTATAGAGGTGACTTATAGGTTTTAAGTTTAGTGACCTATAGATATAGTAAACCTATATCTAAAGTAAGTGGTGCATGCACCATCTTACACAGGCTGCAATGGCAGGCCTGTAGTTCCATTTTGCATGGCCTCTCATGGGTGGCATAATACATGCTTCAGCCCATGGGAGGCCTCTGGGTTACCTATGCCCTGGGTACACGTGTACCATATACTAGTGACTGACAAGGGTACCCCAGTATCCAATCTGGAGTGTACCTAAGTGCATGGCATAACATTTTAGGGAGAAAGCAGATAGACTGGGGTCCTGATTAGCAGGATCCCAGTCAGACTAGTCAAAAACAGTGTAACATCAAGCAAAAAGTGGGGGTAACCATAAGAAGCAGATCCTACTTTCCTACATATTGTATGCCCAATTCTGAGTGACATATATATATATATATATATTCCGAGCACTTTCATGTTCAGGTGGGTGTAAACATGTGATCAGAAAATGCTGTCATTCATGGTGCAAAAAAGCCAATGACTAATGTGGACTGAACCATTACACCATGCAGAATGCTGTCATGGGTGGAAGCAGAGTATAAATAAAATGAAGACAGAACAGTGGCAGAACAGAGCTGATCTAAAGGCACTCTGTGTACCTATATGGATATAAATTTATATATGTAGACTTATGTATTATTTTATGATTTTCTTTGTTACACGATCCTGGCAGACAGCTAAGAAGATATTCTAGCAAGAATTATTACAATGCAAATATTACCCCCTTAGGGTTTGTCAAAGGTGGTAACCAACACCAAAATCCTACCCAACAAATGTAACTTGTGACATTTTATTTAACGAAATACCAATCTGTAGGATTTAATACTGAGAAATAACAATCCACCCTTAAAAACCTACTGACTTTAACAAGCTTTTCACAATAAATATGCCAGGCCTATTGCCTTTATCATAACCTTTCATAATAAACAATCAGGCCTATAGCCATTATCATTGGAATGTTAGAAAAGACTACTTCACTGAATGTAAAACCTCTACAAGGCAACCACCTGGCATACAGTCATAAAAGTACACATGTATACTAAATTACAATTGGCATAGTAAAGTACTATCTCTTCTATCCCCACAGTTTGTTTGGATGAATCTTTAACACCAAACCCTTGTCTAGTACGGTAATCAGTGAAATTCCATGTAATAAAATACCTGCCTACGGGCTTTAGAGCAGTGTAATAACAATCCACCTTTAAAAGGCTGTTGTCATTATTATATGCTTTGTACAATAGGTTGGTCAGGCATACTGGCATTGCTATAAAATTCCACAAGCCTTAAAAGATGTTCAGTCTTCAGTTTGTTATTTTGGCTTACAAGGAAGGGTTTTTCCGTTTCTGTTAAAAGCAGGCGGTACACTATAGTACTCAAACAACAAAAGTACAAAGAAGGATAGTTATTTTCGCACAAATCAATGTATGTTGAAACCACCCTTTCTAAGTTTTGTTCATGATTCTCAAAACGGTTATACTTCAAAATATTCATTTATTTAGCAGGTTTTATAAAGCGCGGTGTTGCCCTTTGGTAAATGTTCCTATCTTAATATTGTAATTGTATTTATGTAGCGCTTACTACCCCTGACAAGGCGTTGAATCACTTTTCAGTGAGTAGCCCGCTACTCTGGGACCCAAAAAGTATTACTGCTGGGTCAGTATAGGGAAATATATGTTAATTTGAGACATGGACATGAGAGTCTATTAGTTGGTTTGAATAGGATAATGGAGGGATAGAAGAGGGAAGAGTCTAGAAGGTGTTATTCAGGAGATCATAGAAGTAAGACGCCTGACGAGGCGTCAAAGTGCTTTTCGGCGAGCAGCATGCTGCTCCGGAACCCAAAGACGATTAGTGGTGGGTTAATGTAGGGAAATATGTGTTAATTTGTGTGCTAGACATGTGAGTCTGTTAGTTGGATTGAATAGGATAATGGAGGGATAGAATAGAGAAGAGTCTAGAAAGTGATATTTAGAAGATCATAGCAGTAAGATGACACTCGGGATGAGTAAAAGGAGAGCTGAAGGAAGGACAAGTCTCTAGAAAGGAATTGGGGAAATCATAGTAGTAAAATGAGGTTAGGGATACATGAGGGATGAATTCAGAAAGGGTTGCTTGGGAGATCATAGTAGTCAAATAAGGGTTAGGGTGAACCAAGCAGGGATAGAAGAGGGAAGTGTTTAGAAAGTGCTATTTAGGAGATCGTAGTAGTAAGTTGAGGTTCCGGATGAGTAAAAAGAGAGCTGGAGGAAGGACAAGTCTCTAGAAAGGAATTAGGGAAATCATAGTAGTAAAATATGGTTAGGGATACATGAGGGGTGAATTCAGAGAGGGTTGCTTGGGAGATCATAGTTGTCAAATAAGGGTTCGGGACAGCCAAGCAGGGATAGAAGAGGGAAGAGTCTAGAAAGTGTTATTTAGGAGATCATAATAGTAAGTTGAGGCTCGGGATGAGTAAAAGGAGAGATGGAGGAAGGACAAGTCTCAAAAAGGAATTAGGGAAATCATAGTAGTAAAATGAGATTATGGATGCATGAGGGATGAATTCAGAAAGGGTTGCTTGGGAGAACCCAGGTCGGTTGGCTTTGGCAATACTTTGTATTTTTTGTTTTTGGTTAAGTGCAAAATTTGCTAAGATAACAGGATGGTCCATATTTTTTTTATTTATAAAGCACACTGTTATCTGTAGATATCATGTCACTAACATAAAATGCAAGGACAAAATCACACAAGAGAAAACTACAGGGAGAAGAGCGCATACTTAGCAAAACAAAAAGGTTTATAACACTCTTTGCTAGATTCAAATTAACAAAAAAGCCCAAGCAGAAATCTATTCCACAGCCTTGGCCCAAGGACAGGAACAGTCCTGGAACCACAAGCGCATGTATAAAGTGAAGGAATTTAAGAAGGCTCAAAGTGACAGATCTTAGCAACTTTGCAGGTATTTGAGTCACTAAAATGTCGGTCCAAATGCCTACCTCAGTCTTTCAGCCGGTGCAATGAACATAACACAAGGTTTTAAATGACAAAACCTAAAGACAATACTGAGATTTAAATTAAAAAAAACTCAATGCAAATCACAAACAGGATTCAATTTCAAAACCAAACCCACAAATGATCAACCTCGCCTCTGTGACAAAATACACAAAAGAAGGTTCACGGACAAAATATACTTTTGTGTGTAATGGAATGACCAAAAAACACACACTCAAGCCCATGTTGATTCATTAGTTGGCAGGGTGGCAAGCCGGGGCTTGATTCATTGCAATGGTCCTTGGCTGCCCATGGAGCCTGGGAGCGCAAATAGCATTAGATGAGACACCAGACCTGAAAGAAAGCAGGCCTGGCCTGGGAAGTCAACAAACGACTGAAGAATGCGGATAAATGTGCTGCTTGAGTCAGCATTGTAGGTTGCCCCGTGTTTAATAATCCACTAGGTAGATTAGCCTATTCATTAAGCCGCAGGGCAATAACTGCCCAGTTATAAACATATTTGAGCTCTAAGTCACATGTGAGCCAGTGAGAGGGTGATAGACCTTAAGGTCAGTTCCTTCAAGTGGTGGGCCAGCACTTAAACTCTCCTGCCATTTATACACCGGTTGATCCATGACCCCAGGGAGAATAATCCTTGCCTTCGTGTCCTTAATAGAATTGAAATTTTCCTTTACAAAAGCTAGGAAATTTCATATTCTATGTCAGTACCTGAGGCGAGGATTATGCTAGTTCAAAGCTTATCCAATACCAGGGATGACATGCTATGGAGAGGCTTAAAAAAAAAACTTTTGAAAACAGAGTCTGTGGACCAGTCTGCCACATTCATGATATCCTCTAATTGCACCCCCAAGGAGAAGGCCTTGGATGCCATAGCTCCTCTGATGAAGTGAGCTTCAAACGTCTGAGTGTTGATGCCTGCCTCCTGCATGGTCCATCTGACCCATCTAGCAATGGTAGGGGATGAGACTGCTTTATGCAGCTTTGTCAGGAGCGGCCCGTGCAGGTAAGAGTGGTGGGGTTGTGGGGCGGGATCGGGGGACTCGACAGACGACGAGGGAAAATTAAATAAATAAATAGTTTTCCCTTGTCTTCTTCTGTCGAGTCCCCCCACCCCGCCCCACTGCTCTTACCTGCATGGGCCGCTCCTGGGCTTTGTAAGGGTGATGAGAAGTTGCCGTTCTCCATGGGACAGAGGTCCTCCATCAGAGCTTCATAAGTTTTAATACATTTGACTAAGCATAATTTGGGAGAATGCCTAAATGCTGGGTACGAGATCACCCTGGAATTAGTCTTAGTATTTCATGAAACATGAAAAGTCACTCCCTATGGAGTAAAGACCCTACCAGTGATGTCCAAGGCCCTGATATCAGAAACCCACCTACAAGAGACCAGTCAAAGGAGGGACACGAGTTTAGCCAATAACTGCCTCCTAGACAGGTATTTGTCTTTTGGCCAAGAGAGAAACAGATAGAGAAGCACATTCACATCCTAAAGGACCGAATATTTCAGGGTTAGAAAGGCCTACTCCCCTAAGAATCTTTTGTGTCAGCGAGTGCTTGCCTACAGGAAGTCCATCAAGGTGAGGATGACCCGCAGAAATGGCAGAACGATTCGGTGTGCCAAGCCTTCTGATGGCAGAGAATCCAGGAAATTCAGTACGTGGACAATGGAACCATTTGGACGAAGCTGTTCTATATCTTTTGGTGGTATTGTTTGCCCATGCTTTGGAGAGGAGGTCTGCAGCCTGGAGCGAAAGGCCCGGGACAATGCATTGTCCCCGGTAATCCTCCATGCCATCAGCAGAGAACCCTCTAGGATTAATTGATGGTGTTTGCCAGAGGGATCTCGGAGGAAAGTCAAAAACAGGGGGAGATGAATTGGAGAAGCCCAAGAAAGTTTCATCAGAACTGGAAACCATGCTTGAGATGCTTGTGTTGTATAAACGCCTAAAGAAAGATCTTTACCCTATCATATACATCAGTCCCATATGCCATTGCCACAGTGTTGGAGCAATTTCTTTTAATCAAATGTCTTTTATGGATCCCTCTTATCTATGAAAATGAATGACAGCTGACGGAGAGTTCCAGTGGCAGAATCTCAACCAGCCGCGGCCCGTGCAGGTAAGAGCGGTGGGGTGGTGGGGCAGGGTGGGGAGTATTTGGATGGATGATGAAGAGGGAAAATTAATTATTTATTTAATTTTCCCTCACCATCGTCGGTTGAACTCCCCCCCCTCACCCGCCCCACCGCCCCGTCACTCTTACCTGCACGGGCTGCAGCTGATCCCAACGGCCAAGGCGATCCTGAATTGCACTCTCACAAAAAGCACATTTTTGATTCTTTGCTATTTCAGTTTGTAATATTTTGTTCCTGCTCCTGTCAGACATGGTAATATCAATATAACTGCTCTCAAATTTGGGACGAGGTAGGAATGGATTCGGAATAATGAAAAAAAGAAGTAAAATGTGTCATTAGCTCTTATGTCAATGGTTTTAACAGCGCAACCAGATTGCTCATGTGTTTATAAAAGAAGTATGTGAAGGCAGTTCACACCCGCATGGCCTTACTCCCAAACAGTTATCTATGGGGACATCATGCTTGTGGTAATTTTATTTAGCAACACATGCAAGATCTTCCTCTTGTCACAGGGCTGCAGTGCGCATGTGCACAATGGAGTTTTGTTTTCACCTGATGCAGTAAAGTACAGGATTGGTTAATACTTTAGGTTTGACTTTGAATGCGACGCTAGAAAAGCACTGTCAATGAAACAGAGCGCTCTGTGAAGAATGATTGACATATTTTTTAAAGGGGGTGACGGGGAATAGACACAGTCTCTACAGAAGAGGTTGTTTAAGTAATGTTTTGTTTCATCTATTCTCTTTTTTTCTTAAACAACTAGCCTTTTAAATAGTATGCATCAAAAGTTAGAACATCAAGTTCTCAACACTTTTTTATTTAGTTCAATGAAGTTTGTTAGCTGCTTTCGAAAATAAACACCCAATTGATTCTATATGCTTACAAATAAAATATATAGGTTCAGATTTACAAGAAAGTGACGCATCTGTAGAGATGCGTCACTTTCCCTGCGCCACACTGAGAAACCTTGCGCCACCATGGATGCGCCGTATTTACAATACGGCGCACCATGGCGCAAGGTTTGACAGATGCGTCAGAAATTCTGACGCATCTGTTGGGGCAAAAGTGACGCATTGCTGGAGTCGTGTCGCAACACGACGCAACTCCAGCAATGGTTTTTGAGGCCTATTCCCACTACACTGCGTCACTCCTTACGCCTGCTTCAAGCAGGCGTAAGGTTTTGACGCAGTGGCGTCCTAGAAGTGACGCAGTGAAATCTTGTAGATTGACAATCTTGTAGATTTCACTGAGTCACTTTTATGAGCCCTTCCTGCGTGGGAACGCCCACCCTGCATACATTATACCTGACGCAGGTATAATGTGACGCAGGGCTTTACAACATGACGCATCTCCCTAGATGCGTCACGTTGTAAATAGGCCGCATTGTTTGAGCCACTGTTGCGTCAAAAAAGTGACGCAACTGCAGCGCAAAAGTCACGCAAGGGGCTTGTAAATCTGCCCAATAGTTCTTCACAAAATCTATATTTTACAACGTAATTGTGTTCGATATTCATTTTGTACAGAAACACCTGCAGCTTATCTGCTGGTGCTACCTTAATCTGTTTCATGTGGTGCTTACATCTTACTTTTCAAATAGAGATTAATTAAACCATCAATTCATTTTTACTTGCTGTAAAATAGTATTTCATTTATTTACTACTTCTGTATAATGTTCGTATTTTCCTTGAAGCAATGATGAGAATGTATCAAGAGGGTGGAGCAATAATGTCACTGGGTCTTTTTGTGTTTTAAGAGTATGCTTGAAAGGTTCTCTGTGCACAAAGGTGCAGGTTTAGAACATATTTAGGGCATTTTGTTTTGTTCCTTCCTGCAGTCCACACAGGTTTCTATATGCTATATATTACAAGCTGTGTGCATCCAGTAAGATAAGTTCTATTGAGTGAATGCTGGGCCTTTTACGTAGTTCCGGAGAAGTGGGCTCACCTTGTTTGAGAGGTAATTAATACATTGCACATTTTTTAGCAGTGCTCGAGAATTACTCTAGAGAGAAGGTTCTATAAAGAAGCAAAAACATTTTATACAAGTGTTTCAGGTAACTTTGAGGATTGTAAAGTGCTACCTTTATGTTGTTTACTGGGAGGTATTTGAATAGGAAGGTTCTGAATTGAAGAAAATAGTTTTTTTATAAGCATTTAGATCTAACTATGGGGTTCTACTTGTTGGCTTTGAACTATTGTCCAACAGTTACATTTGAAAATGGCTTGTCTCTGATTTTTCATTTTGTGTTGCAGCAAAGATGCTTCTATTGTTTTTAAAGTGAATGAACAATACTTTTTTTAAAGGATTGTGGGGGCTCAGGATGGACAAGTTAATTTTTAAATTAATAAGAATAAAAATGAGCACTTTTTCCGTTCAAGGACTTATCTTGCTACTGCCATGACAGGACTTAATTTTGAGACCACATATGCTGGAGGAGACTGTTTATTTGCATTCAACTTCATGCTTTTTTAAGAACAAGAAAAGTGAAGTGTCTTGATCGTAAAACAAGCCCTTGGATGTGTCCTCCATCTGAGAGTTCAAGGTTGCAAGCTATCATATAACAGGAAATGTAATTTATACATGTACATATAAAGGCCATGTGGACATCTGAACAGCATTAATGTTAAAATGTTAGGAGGCTCGGCACACTAGTGATTAAGCCGATACATGTGCAGCTTTTAATGTCCTGGATTGTAACAACCCTGTAAATTGAAGCCATTTCTTTAATTGTGACAAGGTTTACTATGGTCTTGAATAATATTATAGTTGTAATTATTAATATTATTTATTATTATTGAGTTCTTGTATAGCGCATAGCTACCCATAGGGTTTCCCAGCGATTAGGAACAGGTTCAACAGCCTCGAATGTGACCTAAAATAACCAGGTTTTTAGCTCCTTGCGAAAGGCAGGCAATTGCTGGGCTTTCTTCAGTTCTTGGAAGTGAAAAGCACAGAGTGGCTATGTGGTTTTATATTAGTTGTGTGCATATCACATTTCTTATAGATAGAAACTGTGAAACTCTTTCACTTATAGTTGGAAGGCAAATGGCGGTCCCCTAGTCAAATTGTAATTGCTGAATTTTCTTCAGTTGTCAGAGAAACACGAAGACAATAGGGAGGTCACATGAATATTAGATGATAAGGCCTCAGTCATCAATAGTAATTATGGCATTCAAACCATTATCTATTTAAATTATGAAATGCCTCCAAACAAGTCATAAAATAACAGTGATAGCAATAAGTGCCCTAGGGCACAAAGGTCCAGAATCAGTGGAATGTCTCCTGACTCCAGCATCAATTTTCTCTCTAAGGTTAGCTTTAAATATATTTAAAAAATGTAGTAATTTTGCCTAAAACATAATCTTACCAGTTTCTGAAAATAAGGATTTATGAACATGAAATACAACATACATGGAATCCTGTCATTTCCGTGAATGAATAGTATTTGTGGCATGGAAATTTATACTTAGGGAGGGGGAAGGCTTGCAAATACATGTTTGGTCCCCAAACTTCAGCTTGTGATTTCCATCAATGTCAATATGTCAAGGATAAGAAGACACTGATAATCCAGGGACCTCCAGAAGGTCACTCTGAAGTGCCATGATATGTCGTGGATGAGCCACTGGTAAGCCTGGGACAGGCAGAATGTCATCCTGTATGTCCCTGAGGGCGTGGATGGGATGCTATTTCTTGAGGGGTAGCCAGAATGTTGCCATGAAGGTTTATGTCAAAATTTCAAGCACAAACATATTGTGCTGCAAATAGGCAATATTTTGGTTATGATATTTTTGTACCACAATATCCAAAACTCAATATTCTGGTAGTATACCCTCTATGAAGGCCTATACTATATCAAAGATGGGCAACCATTTTGCCTAAGATAGCAAAAATGGTGTCCTGAATGCCTATACTATGTCATGGATGTCCCCTATTATAAAAGGGATAGCCCGAATCTAGTCACAAATGACATCAGGGATGTATTTGGAGGCCATCGGCAGTACCGGCAGTTCCGGTAAGATACAGCTGTTTGAAGTCTCATACCATGTCCACCTCCACATGTGCCACTGTGATGCAGAAATTTGTTTATATCTGTTTTTACACTTAGAAATTAACTCAGCATATAAATTGGAAATCAATCCTGCTTCATTAAAAGCAAGTCCATTTGTATCAGTTTATTTAATATGTGAGTTCTTCATTGTCACATCCATTGAGTCACGCACTCAAATGAAGTGAATTCATTCTTTATTGTGATTTCCAATATAAACGATTCCAATCTGCCTTTTGGTCGCAAGGAATATTGCAGCTGACTCTTGCAATGCAACAACATTGGTTGACTATTTAGAAGAAACCTCTGGGGTGTGCGATAAACAAATAAATTAGTCACTGTGTGTTGGTATTCATTGTATATTTTATTTATATTATTGACTATCGTAGGGGGTGCTTCAGTGCAGTAGAAGTGATCGAGAGACCTTTAGCAGCACTAGCTATAGCTTAAGTCGTTAAGTATTACTTTATTATATTTGCTTGGCAGAGGATGAAGGGACAGACAGTGATGGAATATGGCGATGAACCCTAAAGACGAAAGAATGCAGCTTCCACACAAACCAGTAGTCCTACAGGCTAATGGGCAATCCACCCAGATACAAAGATAGAAAAGCTCCCCTACTGCTCTCCTATCATTCTTACTCAATCACTACACATACGGTAATTTCATAGAATACTTTAAGGCAATTATAAGCTAAATTATTTAATTTAACAGAAATTTGGTTCAGTCCAGAGATAGAAACACTAACCAACTTAAAGATAAACCTGTAAGAACACCAGAACGAGATGCAGTTTTTCCACCTCTGAAAACATGTGGTGTGACCACTATTACTCAATCTTGCCACATTCTTATAAGGTTATGTTATACTTCTGGTGGACTTGTGCAGAATATATCATTTTAGTGTAGCCATTTTAATTACTAAAAGTGATTTAATTGTACATACCATACAACAACCCATTTGTTATGTGATTTGGGTGAAAAATCTTTATGGATAGTCTGGTTAGTCAAAGAGGCCAATCAAGCATTTTACTTATCTTCACTCTGATGGGTAAAATGCTTTACTTCATTTTGTCTTCGGTGATATAATCAGACTATTTTTTACAAACAACACAGTTTTCAGTTAAAAGTAACAAACCTACCCTATACGTCCAAACAAATTCCGAACCAAAACAATAAAAATTGGGAAAAGTTGGTATTATTTAGAACTAAGGGGCACATGCATCAAGGTAGGCTTTTGCGATTCCTTAATTGTGATTATTAAGGAATCGCAATTATGGAATCGCAAAAGCCTATGCATGTAGGAATCGCTAAAAAATTAGCGATTCCTACACATTCCTTAATTGCGACTCGCAAATTGCGAGTCGCAATTAAGGAATGAATGGGAATTGCATGCGCAATTTGCGAGTACCCAATAGGTACTCGCAAATATAGCAAAATCGCTATTTGCGATTGCATCATGCATTGCATTTAGGGAATCGCAAATTGCGATTCCCTAAATGCAATCGCAATTCAAGTAATCGCTATTTTAGCGATTACTTAAATTGCGATTTTTGCATTTGGGATGATGCATCCCAAATGCAAAAATACCGGTCGCAAAGGGGCAGATTCTGCAAATCTGCCCGTTTGCGACCGTTTCTTCGGTTGATGCATGGGGCCCTTAGAGCCTGCACAAGGAAAACAATTTTGGCTATCCAGTCCCTTGGAACCACAACAAGGTATATTAAACAGGATGCAAAATCTCTACTGAAACCTATTGTAACATCCATAGGTAATTACGTTTGCCCTGATAAAGATTCTAGTTTCCTTTTGCTTTTTAGTTTTACGGTCTGATCTGGAGCTTTCTGAATAGGATTCAGTCCTTCTAACCACTGCTTAAAATAGATTCGACCCTACCAGCAAATCTCACATGGTCCAATAGCATAAGCTATTGGATTTTTTATGTTTGCATAGAAATACATTTTGCAGTTCAATTCTTCAAAATTGTGTTACAAAAATAATAAATCAAATTCTGATTCTTGATCTATATTCTCATTGTTAGAAATGGGATCTCTAGTTGGCAAGGGCTTGCACCTTTGTCCAAGTAGGGACCCTTCTTCCTAGTCAGGGTAAGGGTTGTTACACTCGTGAAGTAACCCCTGCTCACCCTCGTGGTAGCTTGGCACGAGCAGTCAGGCTTAATTCAGAGGCAGTGTGTAAAGCATTTGCACATAACCAACAGTAATACAATGTAAGCACTACAAACGGACACCACACCAGTTTAGAAAAATAACCAATATTTTATATACTCAAGACAAGACCAATTACGACAAAAATCCACAATACTATACTTTACGAATGAATACTTGATACGTTAACTTCTTTGCAGGAATAGCACAAAAGCAAAGTTCGTACGAGTCGGTAGCTCCGTCCGAGCCTACCGTGATGCTGAAAACCACAGAGTCTAACAGTTCCAGCCGACCGCGTCGATACGGGCCAGCAGAGTCATGAACAGACTCGGTTACAGTACCTTTCTCGTTGTGGCTGGTACGGAGTGTACGAGCCGGTCGGCGTTCGTCGCGGTTGCGGTGCAAGACGGAGCGATGCAAGGTGCGGTGTCCCTCGATGCGGTGCAGGCAGCGGCTCGATGAGCGTCGTGCAGACGGAGTCGGTGAGTCCAAGGCGTGCGATGCAGGGCGAGACGGTGCTCGATGCGGTGCTGACAGGTTGCGATGCAGGCGACCAAGCCGGAGTGCGGGAGCTGGCGTCGGACAGCGGTGCGAGTCGGGGCGGTGCGTCGCAGACGTGCGAGCGGTGCCCCAAATGCGGTGCGGTCACGACTCTTGAGCCAGTTGCAGCGACCGCGTCGGTCGGGTCCGGCTGGTTCAGTGAAGCGATGCGATGCGATGCGAACTGCGGTGCCCACAGGTCACGTTGCAAGCAGCGGCTCGATGTTGGCGGCGTTGGACGTCGCCCACGGTGAGACCAGGGTTGCGATGCGGGGCGATGCGGTCTGCGGTGCAAACAGGTCACCGGCCAGGGATGGATTCGGTTGACGGAGTCGGTTGCGGTTCCCTTCCTCTGTGGCAACTGAAACAGCGTTCCAGAAGCGGTACCCAGAGGCTTGTGAAGTCTTTGCAGTCCCTGAGACTTCTTAACAGGAGGCCAGCTCGGTTTCAGGCCCTTGGAGATACTCAGCACAAGTTTGTAGAAAGTTCAGTCCAGTCCTTTCACTGCCCAAGACAGAAGCAGCAACTGCAGGCCAACCCAACAAAGCAACAACACAGCAAAGGGGCAGTACTCCTCTTGGCAGCTCTTCCAGCTCTTCGTCTTGGCAGGTTCCTTGATTCCAGCGAGATCTAAATTCATGGGGTCAGGGCCCCAATATTTATATCCCAAATTCCTTTGTTCTCTGAAGGCAGAGAGGCCTTTGCCTAGTCCAAACCAGTTCTGGAGCACTTTGTTGACAAGTCTCCGTCCCTTCTTTCAGTGAGTAGGCCAGGGACATCAGACGCACCACAGGAGGTGGAGCCAGCATTGTGGAGGGAAGGCACTGTCCTATTCAGGGCCCAGGTGCGACCCCTCCCACCCATCTACATGTAGATCTTGCTATTCAGCCCTGTGCTGACTCACCCTGTCTCCTGGCATCCCCCAGCCCCTGTCACTCACACTCCAGACAAGGAATACACAACCTCGCAGAGGCAGGCTTGGATGGTTAGACAAGAAAATACCCACTTTCTAAAAGTGGTATTTTCAAACACAGAATGTTAAAACCAACTTCACTAAAAGCTGCATTTTATCATTCTGAGTCCAGGCATACTAAACTCGAATTTCTACCATGTTCCCGGGGTCAGTTAGGATTATAAGCTGTAATAATCAAAACTGCCCGTTCTGGCCTAGGGGGAACAGGTAGCCTTGCGATAGTGAAAAACGAACTCGGCTGTAATTCACTATCAGGACATGCCGCACACACCCGGGCATGTCCTACCTTTCGCATACACCGCACCCTGCCCACAGGGGTACCTTGGGCCTACCTTAGGGGTGACTAACATGTAGCAAAGGGAAGGTTTAGGGACTTGCAAGTGTGTGCACTTGCCAAGTCGTCATGGCAGCCCCAGGCTGCGCACAGGCTCTGCGATGGCAGGCCCGAGTTACACTTTTACGGGCTGTTTGCGTGGGTGTCACAATCCAGTGCTGCAGCCCACCAACAGCATTTGGTCTATAGGCCCTGGCACTCGCAGTGCACTTTACAAGGGACTGACACATAAACCAAATAGGCCAATCATGGAAACGCCAATCCGTAACATATTTTATACAGGAGCACTTGCACTTTCCCACTGGACCGCAGTGAGGAAAGTGCGCAGAATCATTACACCAGCAAAAACAGAGTCAAAACCGGGAGGTCAGAAAGCAAAAAGTCAGGGGAAACACGCCAAAAGATGCCAAGTCTAACACATGTCCCCTCCAGCTGAAAGTAGGGAGAACTACCCAACCCCATTGGAGTTCTCTTCACTAAGGCGGAAGAACCTGGACAGACCATCTGCGTTGGCGTGTTCTGTACCAGGACGGTGTTCCACCGTAAAGTCCATTCCCTGTAGGGAGATGGACCACCTCAGCAGTTTTGGATTCTCACCCCTCATTTGCATCAACCATCTGAGGGGCCTGTGGTCTGTCTGAACCCGGAAGTGAGTCCCAAACAGGTATGGTCTCAACTTCTTCAGTGCCCAGACCACAGCAAAAGCTTCCCTTTCTATGGCACTCCACCTCTGTTCCCTGGGAAGTAGTCTCCTGCTAAGGAAGACTACAGGCTGATCCAGGCCCTCTTCGTTCAGTTGTGAGAGCACCGCTCCCACACCATGCTCTGAAGCGTCAGTCTGCACGACGAATTCCTTGGAGAAGTCAGGTGCCTTGAGCACGGGCGCCGTGCACATGGCCGCCTTCAGGGCATCAAAAGCTTTCTGGCAGGACTCAGTCCAGATCACTTTCCTGGGCTGCCTCTTAGAGGTCAGCTCTGTTAAGGGGGCAACGATGGTGCCATAGCCCTTAACAAATCTCCTATAATAGCCGGTGAGACCTAAGAAGGCTCTCACCTCTGTCTGGGTCTTGGGGGCTCCCAAGCCAGAATGGTGTCAATCTTGGGTTGTAGGGGCGCCACCTGGCCGCTTCCTACCTGGTGTCCCAAGTACACCACAGAACCCTGCCCGATCTGGCACTTACTGGCCTTGATCGTGAGGCCTGCACCTTGCAGAGCCCTCAACACTTTCTCAAGGTGCTGTAAATGTTCTTCCCAGCTGGAACTGAACACAGCAATGTCATCCAGGTAGGCGGCACTGAAATCCTCCAGCCCAGCCAACACCTGATTGACCAACCTCTGAAAGGTGGCAGGGGCATTCTTCAACCCAAAGGGCATCACCCGGAATTGGTAATGACCTTCTGGGGTTGAGAATGCTGATCTCTCCTTGGCCCCATCGGTTAAGGCAATCTGCCAGTACCCAGACGTCAAATCAAACGTGCTGAGGAACCGGGCAGCTCCCAACCGATCAATGAGCTCATCAGCTCTGGGGATGGGGTGCGCGTCAGTCCTGGTGACGGCATTGAGCCCACGGTAGTCCACACAAAACCGGAGTTCTGGAGTGGCACTGGGCGCCGCAGCCTTTGGGACCAAGACCACTGGGCTGGCCCAAGGACTGTGGGAGGGCTCAATCACCCCTAACGCCAACATCTTAGAGACCTCCTCCTTGATGCTGGCTCTGACCCGGTCAGTCAACCTGTAAATCTTGTGCTTTACAGGAGGGCTGTCACCAGTGTCCACGTCATGGGTACACCAGTGAGTAACACCGGGGGTCAGAGAGAACAGTGGGGCGAACTGTCCCAACAACTGGCGACAGTCCCCCTGCTGCTCCTGAGTCAGAGTAGGGGAGAGGATCACACCCTCTACTGACCCATCATGCTCCTTGGTAGACAGGAGGTCAGGGAGAGGCTCACTCTCCTCTTCCACCCCATCATCTGTCGCCAAGAGCATACTCACTTCGGACCTCTCGAAGTGGGGCTTGAGGCGGTTCACGTGAAGGACCCTCAAAGGGTTCCTTGGAGCCTGCAAATCCACCAGGTAGGTGACGTCACTTTTGCGCTCCTTTACCTCATATGGCCCAGTCCACTTGTCCTGCAAGGCACAAGGTGCTACTGGGGCCATGACCCACACTTTTTGCCCAGGTTGAAATTCGACCAGAGTGGCATTCTGGTCATACCATCTCTTCATTTCTTCCTGGCTTGCTTCTAGGTTCGCCTGAGCGAGTTTCCTGAAGCGGGCAGTTTGGTTTCTAAAGGCCAGCATGTAGCTAAATACATCCTGGGGAGTTTTCCTGGGAGCTGCCTCCCAGCCTTCCTTTACCAAACTCAGAGGTCCTCTGACAGGGTGGCCATACAGGAGCTCAAAGGGGCTGTACCCAAGAGACTTCTGAGGCACCTCCCTGTACGCAAAGAGTAGGCATGGCAAGAGGACGTCCCACTTACGCCTCATGGGTTCTGTTAGACCCTTGATCATGCCTTTCAAGGTCTGGTTGAATCTCTCCACCAGACCGTTTCCTTGTGGGTGGTAAGGAGTGGTGAACTTGTAGGTTACACCACACTCCTTCCACAGGGATGTCATATACTTCGATATGAAATTGGTCCCCCTATCAGAAACCACCTCTCTGGGGAATCCCACACGGGAAAAGATCCCCATTATCGCCCGGCCCACCACTGGCGCCGTCGTTGTCCTGAGAGGGATTGCCTCCGGGTACCGGGTGGCATGGTCCACCAAGACCAGGATGTACCTGTTGCCCATGGCTGTCTTGGGATCCAGTGGCCCCACAATATCCATCCCTACCCTTTCAAAGGGTGTTCCAACTACAGGAAAAGGTTGGAGAGGAGCTTTGACCTTCCTCCCACTCTTACCACTTGCCTGGCAAGTTTGGCAAGACCTACAGTGTGCATCTGACTGCCTTCGCATTTGGGGCCAAAAGAAGTGGGTGACAAGCCTGTTAAAGGTCTTGTCCTGCCCCAAATGTCCTGCCAAAGGCACGTCATGAGCCAGACCCAGTAGGAAGGTCCTGAAGCGCTGGGGTACCACCAGCACACGGGCTGACCCAGGCTCAGCAACCTTAGGCTCACTGTATAGGAGACCACTCTCCCAGTAGATCAGATGTGACCCGGACTGATTGTCAGCTGTCTGGTCTGCAGCCTGCCGCCGCAGACCCTCCAGAGTAGGGCACTCGCTCTGCTCCCTGCAGAACTCCTCCCTGGTGGGACCCCCTTCTTGCTGCCAATGGGTCAGCTCAGAGATGTCTCCCAGTTCGGCTACCTGCTCCCCTGTAGGCACCGGGGCGTCCCCCTCGAGGTCCGCCTCCTCCCGGTCCGTGGGAACTTCGGGGGCCGGTTTCCCGCGCCCCTGCCCTTTCTCTTGGCAGGGACTTGGGCCACTGTTTCAGGCTCCAAGTCCTTTTGATCACCCTTTCTGGCTGCCATTGACCGAGTAGACACACATGCCCACTCTGGCAACCCAAGCATCTCCAAGTGAGACCTGAGCTCAACCTCCTTCCATGAGGACTGCTCCAGGTCGTTTCCTAGCAGACAATCTACAGGCATGGTAGGGCTCACAACCACCCTTAAGGGACCTGAGACCCCCCCCATTCAAAGGGAACCTGCGCCACCATACATTGGCGCTCAGAGTTGTCGACAGCAACTACTTGGTGGAATGCTCCTGGGACTACTTGCTTCTCAGACACCAGGTGACACCGGACTGAGGTCACACTGGCTCCAGTATCTCTGAGAGCCTCTACCCTGTTCCCATTAATGGTCACCCAGGTGCTATATTTCTTTGTGTTAGGGGGCACCTGGTTTCCTGGGACCATCTCACTGTCCCCTAGTGAGACAAGGGTCATTTCTGCGGGATCCCCACCCTCCTGTGGGCACCCCTCCTCCCCAAGCGCTACACTAGCCAACACTTGGGACTGTCCACCGGTGGGCGGCTGTGTCCCCTTCGGGCACTTGGGGTCCCTCTTAAAGTGACCTACCTGGTCACATGCATAACACTTGCGGGGGCCGGTCTCAACAGGCTTCCCTGTAGAGACCCCTTTCTTCTTATCACCGGGGGCTGGGAACCTTTACCCTGGGTACTAGTTTGGGGCCCTTTAGAGAACTCCTGTGCTTTACCCTTGTCCCCCCACCTTTCTGCTGGGGACCCTGCCCACCTTTGGCTGAGTCTCCCCCAAACGCTTTCTTGTGGACCCTGGTACTCACCCAGCGGTCCGCTTCCATAGCAAGCTTCCTGGGGTCAGTTAGCTTACTATCCACTAGGTGCTGGCGCAGATCGGCAAAACATAGACTAGACAAGTGCTCCCATGCAATCAAGTTGTAGAGCCCCTGACAATCTGTTACACTACTGCCCTTCACCCAACCATCCAGAGACCTGCAGAACACATCCACACATTCCAACCAAGTGTTGGCATCAGACTTCTTACTGGACCTGAACTGATCCCTGTACTTTTCAGGAGTAAGACCATACTTCGTGAGAAGGGCATCCTTCATGTCAGCATAGGTGAGGTGATACCCCTTACCCAAAGCTATCAGAGCATCCCTTGCTTCTTCAGGGAAAAGTGGCCACAATCCTGCTCCCCAATTCTCCTCAGGGACCCCATTCATGTGTATGGCTGCCTCATAACCCTGAAACCACCTTTGTATGTCATCCCCCTTCTTGAACTCCTTGCCTACGTTCTTGGGAATGTGCACAATCCTGTCTGCCTTTCTGGACGAATTGCTGCCACCATCTGAGCCTGACTTACTCCTAAGTTCTAGCTCCTTCAGTTCTCTCTCATGCTCTAAGAGCATCTTCCTCTCCTCTATGGCCAATCTCTTCTCCTCCCGCTCACTCTCCAGTCTGAGCTTCTGCAGCTCAAACTGCCTTGCCTCCCGCCTGTCCTCCAGCTCCTCTGGGGACAGACTGCTGCTGCCTGACCTGGCGGGTTCCCCCCTACCCAAAAGCACATTCACCCTGGAAATAGGCTCCTCCACCTCCTCACTGAGATCACCAGGCTGCCCATTGGCATGTCTGGCTGCTACCCAGGCCCTCAGCGCCTTCTGTAGCTCCTCCTTCCCTGTGAGGCCTTTAATTTGGACTTTCAGGTTTTTACAAATCGCTCGTAACTCCTTTACGGCGTAGGATTCCAACCTGTCCTCCTCAAAGATAACTTCCAGAGATGCACGGATGATGCAATTGATTCAGGCATGACAAAAGTCGTGAGTTGAAAACTGGCAAGATCAAAAATAGGCCAATAGAAAAAGAACCAGTATGTGGTACGTAATGGTCTGCGATATGGTAGTAGTGCACACCAATCACTGTAAGTCAAGTGCAAACACAAGTCCTATCCTCACCGCTGACAACCAATGTTAGAAATGGGATCTCTAGTTGGCAAGGGCTTGCACCTTTGTCCAAGTAGGGACCCTTCTTCCTAGTCAGGGTAAGGGTTGTTACACTCGTGAAGTAACCCCTGCTCACCCTCGTGGTAGCTTGGCACGAGCAGTCAGGCTTAATTCAGAGGCAGTGTGTAAAGCATTTGCACATAACCAACAGTAATACAATGTAAGCACTACAAACGGACACCACACCAGTTTAGAAAAATAACCAATATTTTATATACTCAAGACAAGACCAATTACGACAAAATTCCACAATACTATACTTTACGAATGAATACTTGATACGTTAACTTCTTCTTTGCAGGAATAGCACAAAAGCAAAGTTCGTACGAGTCGGTAGCTCCGTCCGAGCCTACCGTGATGCTGAAAACCACAGAGTCTAACAGTTCCAGCCGACCGCGTCGATACGGGCCAGCAGAGTCATGAACAGACTCGGTTACAGTACCTTTCTCGTTGTGGCTGGTACGGAGTGTACGAGCCGGTCGGCGTTCGTCGCGGTTGCGGTGCAAGACGGAGCGATGCAAGGTGCGGTGTCCCTCGATGCGGTGCAGGCAGCGGCTCGATGAGCGTCGTGCAGACGGAGTCGGTGAGTCCAAGGCGTGCGATGCAGGGCGAGACGGTGCTCGATGCGGTGCTGACAGGTTGCGATGCAGGCGACCAAGCCGGAGTGCGGGAGCTGGCGTCGGACAGCGGTGCGAGTCGGAGCGGTGCGTCACAGACGTGCGAGCGGTGCCCCAAATGCGGTGCGGTCACGACTCTTGAGCCAGTTACAGCGACCGCGTCGGTCGGGTCCGGCTGGTTCAGTGAAGCGATGCGATGCGAACTGCGGTGCCCACAGGTCACGGTGCAAGCAGCGGCTCGATGTTGGTGGCGTCGGATGTCGCCCACGGTGAGACCAGGGTTGCGATGCGAAGCGGGGCGATGCGGTCTGCGGTGCAAACAGGTCACCGGCCAGGGATGGATTCGGTTGACGGAGTCGGTTGCGGTTCCCTTCCTCTGTGGCAACTGAAACAGCGTTCCAGAAGCGGTACCCAGAGGCTTGTGAAGTCTTTGCAGTCCCTGAGACTTCTTAACAGGAGGCCAGCTCGGTTTCAGGCCCTTGGAGATACTCAGCACAAGTTTGTAGAAAGTTCAGTCCAGTCCTTTCACTGCCCAAGACAGAAGCAGCAACTGCAGGCCAACCCAACAAAGCAACAACACAGCAAAGGGGCAGTACTCCTCCTGGCAGCTCTTCCAGCTCTTCGTCTTGGCAGGTTCCTTGATTCCAGCGAGATCTAAATTCATGGGGTCAGGGCCCCAATATTTATATCCCAAATTCCTTTGTTCTCTGAAGGCAGAGAGGCCTTTGCCTAGTCCAAACCAGTTCTGGAGCACTTTGTTGACAAGTCTCCGTCCCTTCTTTCAGTGAGTAGGCCAGGGACATCAGACGCACCACAGGAGGTGGAGCCAGCATTGTGGAGGGAAGGCACTGTCCTATTCAGGGCCCAGGTGCGACCCCTCCCACCCATCTACATGTAGATCTTGCTATTCAGCCCTGTGCTGACTCACCCTGTCTCCTGGCATCCCCCAGCCCCTGTCACTCACACTCCAGACAAGGAATACACAACCTCGCAGAGGCAGGCTTGGATGGTTAGACAAGAAAATACCCACTTTCTAAAAGTGGTATTTTCAAACACAGAATGTTAAAACCAACTTCACTAAAAGCTGCATTTTATCATTCTGAGTCCAGGCATACTAAACTCGAATTTCTACCATGTTCCCGGGTCAGTTAGGATTATAAGCTGTAATAATTAAAACTGCCTGTTCTGGCCTAGGGGGAACAGGTAGCCTTGCGATAGTGAAAAACGAACTCGGCTGTAATTCACTATCAGGACATGCCGCACACACCCGGGCATGTCCTACCTTTCGCATACACCGCACCCTGCCCACAGGGGTACCTTGGGCCTACCTTAGGGGTGACTAACATGTAGCAAAGGGAAGGTTTAGGGACTTGCAAGTGTGTGCACTTGCCAAGTCGTCATGGCAGCCCCAGGCTGCGCACAGGCTCTGCGATGGCAGGCCCGAGTTACACTTTTACGGGCTGTTTGCGTGGGTGGCACAATCCAGTGCTGCAGCCCACCAACAGCATTTGGTCTATAGGCCCTGGCACTCGCAGTGCACTTTACAAGGGACTGACACATAAACCAAATAGGCCAATCATGGAAACGCCAATCCGTAACATATTTTATACAGGAGCACTTGCACTTTCCCACTGGACCGCAGTGAGGAAAGTGCGCAGAATCATTACACCAGCAAAAACAGAGTCAAAACCGGGAGGTCAGAAAGCAAAAAGTCAGGGGAAACACGCCAAAAGATGCCAAGTCTAACACATGTCCCCTCCAGCTGAAAGTAGGGAGAACTACCCAACCCCATTGGAGTTCTCTTCACTAAGGCGGAAGAACCTGGACAGACCATCTGCGTTGGCGTGTTCTGTACCAGGACGGTGTTCCACCGTAAAGTCCATTCCCTGTAGGGAGATGGACCACCTCAGCAGTTTTGGATTCTCACCCCTCATTTGCATCAACCATCTGAGGGGCCTGTGGTCTGTCTGAACCCGGAAGTGAGTCCCAAACAGGTATGGTCTCAACTTCTTCAGTGCCCAGACCACAGCAAAAGCTTCCCTTTCTATGGCACTCCACCTCTGTTCCCTGGGAAGTAGTCTCCTGCTAAGGAAGACTACAGGCTGATCCAGGCCCTCTTCGTTCAGTTGTGAGAGCACCGCTCCCACACCATGCTCTGAAGCGTCAGTCTGCACGACGAATTCCTTGGAGAAGTCAGGTGCCTTGAGCACGGGCGCCGTGCACATGGCCGCCTTCAGGGCATCAAAAGCTTTCTGGCAGGACTCAGTCCAGATCACTTTCCTGGGCTGCCTCTTAGAGGTCAGCTCTGTTAAGGGGGCAACGATGGTGCCATAGCCCTTAACAAATCTCCTATAATAGCCGGTGAGACCTAAGAAGGCTCTCACCTCTGTCTGGGTCTTGGGGGCTCCCAAGCCAGAATGGTGTCAATCTTGGGTTGTAGGGGCGCCACCTGGCCGCTTCCTACCTGGTGTCCCAAGTACACCACAGAACCCTGCCCGATCTGGCACTTACTGGCCTTGATCGTGAGGCCTGCACCTTGCAGAGCCCTCAACACTTTCTCAAGGTGCTGTAAATGTTCTTCCCAGCTGGAACTGAACACAGCAATGTCATCCAGGTAGGCGGCACTGAAATCCTCCAGCCCAGCCAACACCTGATTGACCAACCTCTGAAAGGTGGCAGGGGCATTCTTCAACCCAAAGGGCATCATCCGGAATTGGTAATGACCTTCTGGGGTTGAGAATGCTGATCTCTCCTTGGCCCCATCGGTTAAGGCAATCTGCCAGTACCCAGACGTCAAATCAAACGTGCTGAGGAACCGGGCAGCTCCCAACCGATCAATGAGCTCATCAGCTCTGGGGATGGGGTGCGCGTCAGTCCTGGTGACGGCATTGAGCCCACGGTAGTCCACACAAAACCGGAGTTCTGGAGTGGCACCGGGCGCCGCAGCCTTTGGGACCAAGACCACTGGGCTGGCCCAAGGACTGTGGGAGGGCTCAATCACCCCTAACGCCAACATCTTAGAGACCTCCTCCTTGATGCTGGCTCTGACCCGGTCAGTCAACCTGTAAATCTTGTGCTTTACAGGAGGGCTGTCACCAGTGTCCACGTCATGGGTACACCAGTGAGTAACACCGGGGGTCAGAGAGAACAGTGGGGCGAACTGTCCCAACAACTGGCGACAGTCCCCCTGCTGCTCCTGAGTCAGAGTAGGGGAGAGGATCACACCCTCTACTGACCCATCATGCTCCTTGGTAGACAGGAGGTCAGGGAGAGGCTCACTCTCCTCTTCCACCCCATCATCTGTCGCCAAGAGCATACTCACTTCGGACCTCTCGAAGTGGGGCTTGAGGCGGTTCACGTGAAGGACCCTCAAAGGGTTCCTTGGAGCCTGCAAATCCACCAGGTAGGTGACGTCACTTTTGCGCTCCTTTACCTCATATGGCCCAGTCCACTTGTCCTGCAAGGCACAAGGTGCTACTGGGGCCATGACCCACACTTTTTGCCCAGGTTGAAATTCGACCAGAGTGGCATTCTGGTCATACCATCTCTTCATTTCTTCCTGGCTTGCTTCTAGGTTCGCCTGAGCGAGTTTCCTGAAGCGGGCAGTTTGGTTTCTAAAGGCCAGCATGTAGCTAAATACATCCTGGGGAGTTTTCCTGGGAGCTGCCTCCCAGCCTTCCTTTACCAAACTCAGAGGTCCTCTGACAGGGTGGCCATACAGGAGCTCAAAGGGGCTGTACCCAAGAGACTTCTGAGGCACCTCCCTGTACGCAAAGAGTAGGCATGGCAAGAGGACGTCCCACTTACGCCTCATGGGTTCTGTTAGACCCTTGATCATGCCTTTCAAGGTCTGGTTGAATCTCTCCACCAGACCGTTTCCTTGTGGGTGGTAAGGAGTGGTGAACTTGTAGGTTACACCACACTCCTTCCACAGGGATGTCATATACTTCGATATGAAATTGGTCCCCCTATCAGAAACCACCTCTCTGGGGAATCCCACACGGGAAAAGATCCCCATTAACGCCCGGCCCACCACTGGCGCCTTCGTTGTCCTGAGAGGGATTGCCTCCGGGTACCGGGTGGCATGGTCCACCAAGACCAGGATGTACCTGTTGCCCATGGCTGTCTTGGGATCCAGTGGCCCCACAATATCCATCCCTACCCTTTCAAAGGGTGTTCCAACTACAGGAAAAGGTTGGAGAGGAGCTTTGACCTTCCTCTCACTCTTACCCCTTGCCTGGCAAGTTTGGCAAGACCTACAGTGTGCATCTGACTGCCTTCGCATTTGGGGCCAAAAGAAGTGGGTGACAAGCCTGTCAAAGGTCTTGTCCTGCCCCAAATGTCCTGCCAAAGGCACGTCATGAGCCAGACCCAGTAGGAAGGTCCTGAAGCGCTGGGGTACCACCAGCACACGGGCTGACCCAGGCTCAGCAACCTTAGGCTCACTGTATAGGAGACCACTCTCCCAGTAGATCAGATGTGACCCGGACTGATTGCCAGCTGCCTGGTCTGCAGCCTGCCGCCGCAGACCCTCCAGAGTAGGGCACTCGCTCTGCTCCCTGCAGAACTCCTCCCTGGTGGGACCCCCTTCTTGCTGCCAATGGGTCAGCTCAGAGATGTCTCCCAGTTCGGCTACCTGCTCCCCTGTAGGCACCGGGCGTCCCCCTCGAGGTCCGCCTCCTCCCGGTCCGTGGGAACTTCGGGGGCCGGTTTCCCGCGCCCCTGCCCTTTCTCTTGGCAGGGACTTGGGCCACTGTTTCAGGCTCCAAGTCCTTTTGATCACCCTTTCTGGCTGCCATTGACTGAGTAGACACGCATGCCCACTCTGGCAACCCAAGCATCTCCAAGTGAGACCTGAGCTCAACCTCCTTCCATGAGGACTGCTCCAGGTTGTTTCCTAGCAGACAATCTACAGGCATGGTAGGGCTCACAACCACCCTTAAGGGACCTGAGACCCCCCCCCATTCAAAGGGAACCTGCGCCACCATACATTGGCACTCAGAGTTGTCGACAGCAACTACTTGGTGGAATGCTCCTGGGACTACTTGCTTCTCAGACACCAGGTGACACCGGACTGAGGTCACACTGGCTCCAGTATCTCTGAGAGCCTCTACCCTGTTCCCATTAATGGTCACCCAGGTGCTATATTTCTTTGTGTTAGGGGGCACCTGGTTTCCTGGGACCATCTCACTGTCCCCTAGTGAGACAAGGGTCATTTCTGCGGGATCCCCACCCTCCTGTGGGCACCCCTCCTCCCCAAGCGCTACACTAGCCAACACTTTGGACTGTCCACCGGTGGGCGGCTGTGTCCCCTTCGGGCACTTGGGGTCCCCCTTAAAGTGACCTACCTGGTCACATGCATAACACTTGCGGGGGCCGGTCTCAACAGGCTTCCCTGTAGAGACCCCTTTCTTCTTATCACCGGGGGCTGGGAACCTTTACCCTGGGTACTAGTTTGGGGCCCTTTAGAGAACTCCTGTGCTTTACCCTTGTCCCCCCCACCTTTCTGCTGGGGACCCTGCCCACCTTTGGCTGAGTCTCCCCCAAACGCTTTCTTGTGGACCCTGGTACTCACCCAGCGGTCCGCTTCCATAGCAAGCTTCCTAGGGTCAGTTAGCTTACTATCCACTAGGTGCTGGCGCAGATCGGCAAAACATAGACTAGACAGTGCTCCCATGCAATCAAGTTGTAGAGCCCCTGAAAATCTGTTACACTACTGCCCTTCACCCAACCATCCAGAGACCTGCAGAACACATCCACACATTCCAACCAAGTGTTGGCATCAGACTTCTTACTGGACCTGAACTGATCCCTGTACTTTTCAGGAGTAAGACCATACTTCGTGAGAAGGGCATCCTTCATGTCAGCATAGGTGAGGTGATACCCCTTACCCAAAGCTATCAGAGCATCCCTTGCTTCTTCAGGGAAACGTGGCCACAATCCTGCTCCCCAATTCTCCTCAGGGACCCCATTCATGTGTATGGCTGCCTCATAACCCTGAAACCACCTTTGTATGTCATCCCCCTTCTTGAACTCCTTGCCTACGTTCTTGGGAATGTGCACAATCCTGTCTGCCTTTCTGGACGAATTGCTGCCACCATCTGAGCCTGACTTACTCCTAAGTTCTAGCTCCTTCAGTTCTCTCTCATGCTCTAAGAGCATCTTCCTCTCCTCTATGGCCAATCTCTTCTCCTCCCGCTCACTCTCCAGTCTGAGCTTCTGCAGCTCAAACTGCCTTGCCTCCCGCCTGTCCTCCAGCTCCTCTGGGGACAGACTGCTGCTGCCTGACCTGGCGGGTTCCCCCTACCCAAAAGCACATCCACCCTGGAAATAGGCTCCTCCACCTCCTCACTGAGATCACCAGGCTGCCCATTGGCATGTCTGGCTGCTACCCAGGCCCTCAGCCCCTTCTGTAGCTCCTCCTTCCTTGTGAGGCCTTTAATTTGGACTTTCAGGTTTTTACAAATCGCTCGTAACTCCTTTACGGCGTAGGATTCCAACCTGTCCTCCTCAAAGATAACTTCCAGAGATGCAACGGATGATGCAATTGATTCAGGCATGACAAAAGTCGTGAGTTGAAAACTGGCAAGATCAAAAATAGGCCAATAGAAAAAGAACCAGTATGTGGTACGTAATGGTCTGCGATATGGTAGTAGTGCACACCAATCACTGTAAGTCAAGTGCAAACACAAGTCCTATCCTCACCGCTGACAACCAATGTTAGAAATGGGATCTCTAGTTGGCAAGGGCTTGCACCTTTGTCCAAGTAGGGACCCTTCTTCCTAGTCAGGGTAAGGGTTGTTACACTCGTGAAGTAACCCCTGCTCACCCTCGTGGTAGCTTGGCACGAGCAGTCAGGCTTAATTCAGAGGCAGTGTGTAAAGCATTTGCACATAACCAACAGTAATACAATGTAAGCACTACAAACGGACACCACACCAGTTTAGAAAAATAACCAATATTTTATATACTCAAGACAAGACCAATTACGACAAAAATCCACAATACTATACTTTACGAATGAATACTTGATACGTTAACTTCTTCTTTGCAGGAATAGCACAAAAGCAAAGTTCGTACGAGTCGGTAGCTCCGTCCGAGCCTACCGTGATGCTGAAAACCACAGAGTCTAACAGTTCCAGCCGACCGCGTCGATACGGGCCAGCAGAGTCATGAACAGACTCGGTTACAGTACCTTTCTCGTTGTGGCTGGTACGGAGTGTACGAGCCGGTCGGCGTTCGTCGCGGTTGCGGTGCAAGACGGAGCGATGCAAGGTGCGTTGTCCCTCGATGCGGTGCAGGCAGCGGCTCGATGAGCGTCGTGCAGACGGAGTCGGTGAGTCCAAGGCGTGCGATGCAGGGCGAGACGGTGCTCGATGCGGTGCTGACAGGTTGCGATGCAGGCGACCAAGCCGGAGTGCGGGAGCTGGCGTCGGACAGCGGTGCGAGTCGGGGCGGTGCGTCGCAGACGTGCGAGCGGTGCCCCAAATGCGGTGCGGTCACGACTCTTGAGCCAGTTGCAGCGACCGCGTCGGTCGGGTCCGGCTGGTTCAGTGAAGCGATGCGATGCGAACTGCGGTGCCCACAGGTCACGGTGCAAGCAGCGGCTCGATGTTGGCGGCGTTGGACGTCGCCCACGGTGAGACCAGGGTTGCGATGCGAAAGCGGGGCGATGCGGTCTGCGGTGCAAACAGGTCACCGGCCAGGGATGGATTCGGTTGACGGAGTCGGTTGCGGTTCCCTTCCTCTGTGGCAACTGAAACAGCGTTCCAGAAGCGGTACCCAGAGGCTTGTGAAGTCTTTGCAGTCCCTGAGATTTCTTAACAGGAGGCCAGCTCGGTTTCAGGCCCTTGGAGATACTCAGCACAAGTTTGTAGAAAGTTCAGTCCAGTCCTTTCACTGCCCAAGACAGAAGCAGCAACTGCAGGCCAACCCAACAAAGCAACAACACAGCAAAGGGGCAGTACTCCTCCTGGCAGCTCTTCCAGCTCTTCGTCTTGGCAGGTTCCTTGATTCCAGCGAGATCTAAATTCATGGGGTCAGGGCCCCAATATTTATATCCCAAATTCCTTTGTTCTCTGAAGGCAGAGAGGCCTTTGCCTAGTCCAAACCAGTTCTGGAGCACTTTGTTGACAAGTCTCCGTCCCTTCTTTCAGTGAGTAGGCCAGGGACATCAGACGCACCACAGGAGGTGGAGCCAGCATTGTGGAGGGAAGGCACTGTCCTATTCAGGGCCCAGGTGCGACCCCTCCCACCCATCTACATGTAGATCTTGCTATTCAGCCCTGTGCTGACTCACCCTGTCTCCTGGCATCCCCCAGCCCCTGTCACTCACACTCCAGACAAGGAATACACAACCTCGCAGAGGCAGGCTTGGATGGTTAGACAAGAAAATACCCACTTTCTAAAAGTGGTATTTTCAAACACAGAATGTTAAAACCAACTTCACTAAAAGCTGCATTTTATCATTCTGAGTCCAGGCATACTAAACTCGAATTTCTACCATGTTCCCGGGGTCAGTTAGGATTATAAGCTGTAATAATCAAAACTGCCCGTTCTGGCCTAGGGGAACAGGTAGCCTTGCGATAGTGAAAAACGAACTCGGCTGTAATTCACTATCAGGACATGCCGCACACACCCGGGCATGTCCTACCTTTCGCATACACCGCACCCTGCCCACAGGGGTACCTTGGGCCTACCTTAGGGGTGACTAACATGTAGCAAAGGGAAGGTTTAGGGACTTGCAAGTGTGTGCACTTGCCAAGTCGTCATGGCAGCCCCAGGCTGCGCACAGGCTCTGCGATGGCAGGCCCGAGTTACACTTTTACGGGCTGTTTGCGTGGGTGGCACAATCCAGTGCTGCAGCCCACCAACAGCATTTGGTCTATAGGCCCTGGCACTCGCAGTGCACTTTACAAGGGACTGACACATAAACCAAATAGGCCAATCATGGAAACGCCAATCCGTAACATATTTTATACAGGAGCACTTGCACTTTCCCACTGGACCGCAGTGAGGAAAGTGCGCAGAATCATTACACCAGCAAAAACAGAGTCAAAACCGGGAGGTCAGAAAGCAAAAAGTCAGGGGAAACACGCCAAAAGATGCCAAGTCTAACACTCATCCACTACCTCAAGTCCTGAGAAAATTCTGTAACATAATTTTGTATTGTTAGGAAGAATGAGGCTGAGTTAAACCTGGCTTTTAGTCAAAAGTGATTTGCAAAGCCAGAGAGATATCGTTCAAGACTTTGGGAAAAAGCTACATTCAATTTCATGGTCCAATAAGAATAGTCACAACTTGGCAGGCTTCATGAACTCTTAAAGCTAACTGACAACAATATATCAGTGCCTGTCAAGTGTTATTATTCAGGCTAGGCCAGCCCTACTGTCACATTACTTCATGCTGTGCTCCCTCTTTGGTGGGGCCCTCTACCCCATGTTGATTGTTGCGAGAGCACCTAGGTCGATGGGACAGCAGCCCCCTCCGGGAGCGCTGGTCTGCTTGATAATCACGAGGATCCTGAATTATCGTGACAGAAACACTAATCTCCGCCTCGCCAGTGAGCAACGTCTGCTTCCATTTCAGGGCAACGAGCTCTCATTCTTCCCAGATTTCACTATAGCTGTCCAGGCCGCCAGGCATGCTTTCATTCTGGTGAAGTGGACCCTCCAAAAGATGGATGCCAAATACTTTAATCTATCCTGCCAAACTCTGTATTCACCACTCCGGCAAACCTCATTTTTTTACTGATCCGAAGGCTGCTGCTAAGTTCTCCAGGGGGCTGCCTGCTCCTGGAAGTCCCCCACCCTCTTCACCTGTGTGCTCTGGTCGCGGACAGTTCAATGAGAATTACTGAGAGACTTGGCATTGTCTGACTCCGTCTGAAGGACCCTTGCTGCCGCCCTGACCCAGGCATCCCCTTCCCTGTCTTACACTCGCCTGGTGAAGTCTTGACCCCAACGGCCCACTATAAGCTGGGGTGAAGATATTATCTGATTGTGGCGCGCTCACCCCTGGCCACTCCCGTCTGCCTCTCTGGCCACCCAGTGCTTCTGTTGCTGGAAGAGTGCTGGCCAGACATCTCACCTCCCTGGGATGAGTCCCACTGTGCCTTTTTGGATTTCTTTTGGGGTGATGTTGGGAGGGAGGGTTGATCTTTTTTGGCCTGGTTGGAGGGCCAAGGTGGGAGGTGGGTGTTGTGACATTGTATTGTTCTTGCCTTTTTTTGGTTTGGTAATTCCCCAGTTCAGCCACTCAGCCTTACTAAACTCCCTTTTCCACATCCACAGCACTTGACCTTATGTAGATGGCTCCGTATCTTTTACACCCCCCTGATGACGTCAGTCAAGTGTCTAACCTGGTACATTGGAGGTATACATAAGGCACAACAGATTTCCTCATACCGAAATAACATAGATGTGTATTACAGGAATTACATCTGACGGCCACCACTTTGACACGACTGAGGACGAGTTGGATAGGCGAGACGCACGCTGCATGTTACTCTAATTATGCGAGAGGTGTAGCTGTGGTGCTCCGCAAAGGCCTACATTGGCGTACGTGCTCAGCGCTTTGCGACTCACAGGGATGGTATCTCATCTTGGTTGGGATTCTGCAGGGCCGCCCTATGATTCTGGTGTCGGTATATGGCCATAATACAGATGATCTCGCCTTTTTTGCTGAGGTCTGGCGTCTGATAGGAACTATGGGCCCCAGGGCGGTCCTTTGGGGTGGAGACTTTAATATGAAATTTGATGCCAACATAGATAGATCCAGCACATTGCGCCACCCGCACCCACAATCAGCTGTACGCTTACATGCCATCATGACTGACAATGCCCTCACAGACTTTGGCGTGCACATCAGCCACATAGCATTGAAGGCACATGCGTTACCTCCACCCACAACACCTGATCCAGAATCGACCTCTGGCTCGCCACTAGAGATGTTGCCTCTTGGACCATCGCTGTACAGCATTTCTCACTAATGCTTTTCGACCATGCCCCCATGCTCCTAGAAATACACTTGCCTGGTGCAGTTCCTCGTGCATTTACGTGGCAGCTCCCTCCTGGTGCGCTGAGAGATCAGATGTTCCAACATGAGGTACAGGAGGCTATCATTGAATTTTTAACCCTTAATTCCCAATCAGTAGACTCCCCTGCCACCTTGTGGGAGGCTTTAAAGGTGGTCATCCGTGGGGTATGTATTGCCAAACAGGCTGGAGTCCTCAAGGTGATCCAGGCATGCCTTTCGCATCTAGAGGAGGTGATCCGTGCATTGGATCTGCGGCTTTTTGAGTCTGGCGAGACAGACCTGCTGGCATCTAGCCATAGTAAACTGTTGGAATACGAGGAGGAAGCTCTCCGAGAAATCTGGGTAGAGAAGCACAAGCTGGCCCCTATGGGGAAGGCGAGAGAGCCTGTAAAACCTTAGCTGGGCTCTTATGGAAACCTTGGGTGAGTGGCTATGTGGTGGAACTGCTAGACGACCACCAGAACATACAGAGTGGGAGTGTTGCAGTTCAGCGCACTATGGCTGATTTCTATGTCTCTCTCTTTCCTCCTCCTCCTTGCATGAAACACCCCCCTGGATTTAGCCTCCTACTTGGACTCCGTACAGCTCCTCTGGCTTGAGGAGGGCCATCGCCTCTTCTTAAACGAACCCTTCACAGTGGAGGAGATTACTCAGGTTATTGCAGGGCTTCCCGGTAACGGCTTCTTTTACAAGGAATTTGCACCCCCCCCTTAGCTCCCCACCTCCTCGACATGTACAAGGAGTCTGCACGTACCGGCGCCTTTCTCCCTTCCCTGCGCAAAGCACTCATTGTAACTATCCTAAAGCCTGATAAAAACCCCAAGCACTGTGAGCTTTACAGACCCCTTTCTATGATAAACGTAGACAACATATTTCTGGGAAAACTCATTGCCTCACGTCTTCTTCCCATTTAACCCCAGATGATCCACCCAGATCAGTGGGGTTTGTGCCAGGAAGATCTACGGCCAACAACCTACACACCTTTTTTGCTCTTCTCCATGCAATTGATCCGCACTTATTGCGGCGGCCGTGTTTCTCAATGCCTCCAAGACCTTCGACTCGCTCGAATGGCCCCATCTTTTCCACCCCCTCGGGCGCTTTGGGGTTGGTCATAACTTTATTCATCTCATACGACACCTCTACACCTTGCCTGTTGCCCGTTTGAGGATCAATGGCTCTATTTGGCCCCCTTTGAGATTCCTCGCAGCACGCATCAGGGATGTCTGCTGTCACCTATACTTTTTGTTATCGCAATGGAACCGTTTGTGGACCGATTGCGTCAACATCATTCATACCGCAGCCTTGCTTTTCTCCCCAGGCAGATTCTTGTCTCCCTTTATGCGGACAATATTACCCTATATGTTAGAGACCCGTCAGACAAGCTGGACCCGCTCCTCCGGGAGTTTACGCAATTTGGTGGCATCGCGGGCATCACTGTCAATTGGACTAAGTCCATGCTTCCACTTACTGAGACTACGAGGCCTTTTGCTTCTGACTTTCCATTCTCGTGGGCGCGCGACTCTGTTTGCAATCTAGGGATGTGGCTCAGCCAGAGCACGGATGAGCTGTGGCGGGATAGTTATGGCAAGCTGATGACGTAGTTTGAGAACCGGGTGCCTGCGTGGTCGAAAATACCATTATCCTTAACAAGCAGACTGACCATCACAAAGATGGTTGTCCTTCCCAAATCTTTATACTTATTCATAAACCTGCCTCTCCCACTACCAACCTGCTTCCCTCGCCAACTTCGCTCCCTCCTCATTTCATTGCCCTGCCCTGCGTGGCAATGGAAATCCTGATCTTCCTTTTTAACAGGGCGGCCTTGAGGCACCCGATATGTAATTATACTTTCTCAGTGACCAGGCTCACTTTGCACATTTTTGGCAACACCATATCCATGTTCAGCCCCACACCACCCCCGAAGTTGACCACACATCCCCATGTCTGCTTCAGATGGTGCTCTATGGCCCCCTGCGCCGGGTATGCAAACGGGTGGATACTGTGGCCTACACAATTCTGGCATGGGATGGGCTGAGGAAGAGAGCTTGCCTCAACCATATCTTTGCTCTGTCTGTTCCAATCTCGGGTCACCAACTACTTGCTATGGCCTCGGAGGCCGGAATGCGATCGCAGTTTTGCAGGCTGCAGCTCACCTCCTTTGGGTTGGCATACCCGGATGGCAGCTTTGTAACCTCCCAACAGGTTTTCCAGGAGTCCTTGGCACCCCTTCTGGATGCCATGATTTATCACCAACTCCGAGAGTCCATGCGTGGCCTCCATACTATATTTCCCGCCCCCCCTGGCTCCTGGTGCTCGAGGAGATGCTGAACAATCCCTCACCCCGTAGACTGATTACACGTATCTATGCTGGCATGCAGCGCACAGTGCCCATCCGCGTTTCCATCGCCTGATCCATTTCAAGTTCCTACATAGAATTTATCACACACCTGCACGATTGCAATGAATGGACCTTACAGAAGATTTGCACTGCCTACGCTGCACCATGTGCTGACTTTCTTCACCTGGCATTGAATTGTCCCGAGAGTCTCATCTTTTGGGCAGAAGTGCTTAGAAGCATTGCCGAAATCACTTGCCCCTCTCCTGATCACACACCCCTTGTAGCCTAGCTGGGTTATGATAAGGAGGTTCCCTCGGAGGCCCGTCGACTGACTGCAATGCTGCTATTGTTAGCGAAGCGTAGGGTGGCAATGCACTGGGACAGATGAAGAGCCCCCATCAGGAGTGCATGGTTGCATGATCCGGCGCTTTGTCAGGAGATGCTAGATGCGTTTCGGGAATTGATGCCTGCTCGCTCTTCCCCAGGGACATATGGGCTCCCTTGACTGCTTACCTTCGGCTACATGAGGAACTGACTGAGAGCAGGAGCAACTCTGGGGATCCCTCGTAGTTGCAAGTCTGATCACCATTTGCTCCTCTCACTGATGCATTGTCTTCTGACTTGACTGACTGGTGCTGTTGCCATGATAGTCCTACTGTTTGGGTGCTGTAGTCCTTCTCCCTAATGCTACGTGTGGGAGGACTGAGTGGCATTGTTAACAGTTGTTTTTCCTTTCCCTCTTCCTTCTCCCCTTTCTCTTCCCTTCTTGTCCTTCTGTCTCTCCACTTGCATGTTCACGCAATGATGACTACTGATATGAGGCCATGCATTATATTTGTCTTGAACTGCATTCTGTGCTGTTGATTTCAAACATTGCAAAATTCAATAAATAAAATGAAAAACCAAATATTCACTGCTTGTGGCATCTTGATACTGAATACTCGGTATTTGTTGATATCCAACTCATTTTATTGACCTCAGAAAGATGAAATGCTGAATAGACGTGCTGAGATTGACTTTGACAAAAAGCATTTTAAGATGGCAGCCTATGAGTATGATCAGGTGCGCATGCATCGCCTGCCATCTTTGAACGCTTTTGCGTAAAGTGTAAAGAAAACCTTTTCAAGATGGCTTCCAGTGCCTGTACACATGAGGTTATTCTTTACCCTTTTAAGGTGGCTGACGCATTGTTTACAAATGTGTCAGCTATCTTGGAATGATAAAGTAAAATCGACCAATAGCAAAGGAAATAGGCATTGGCAAAGCTAATAGCTCTGTAGCGACATATGTGCCTATTGGCTTTGCCAGTGCTAGTTATATGTGTAAGCGCATTCACCCCACAGTTGCATTCTCTCTCCAAGTAACTCTTAAGTGGCTTGACAACATTCTAAATTATCCCCTTATAAATGCATGCAGATGGTAACACTGTGGGTGATCACTCCATGCTCCTTTTTGATCCATTCTGGTTGGTAATCACGTTTCCTTCAATCTATTTTTCAGTGTTACTCTGCATAGTCATTTAACGTTACTGAATGTTCTATGCTCCTTCCTCTTTTCTTTTCTAGTTAAAGGGCAACCTTTTTTCTGTTATGCCCCAATTGCATACCTTACAGCTTCTTTGTCGCAAATTACCAGATCTTTTTTTTCCTTTGTATCTTACAAGTTTGTAAAAAAGAGGAAAATAAAAAACACAAAATGACATCATTTCAGGGCCTCTGTGTCACAGTGAATTGGAAAGAGCACTATAGACATACAATATTACACTTTAATCAGTTTTTGGTACTGCTGAAGTTGAGGATGCAATGAATGCCGGTACATTGAATTGTTATATTAAAAAGTAACTATGTAAAAGTAAATACTCAAAGCATAGGATATTTATGCAAACCCTCTACCAGAAAAAAATGTTGATTAATAATACACCGATTCATATAATGTAGTATGTAAAATGTGCTTACATTTTAAGACTGTGATAAAGTATGCATTAACAAAAAACAATAGTTCTTTAACTTTAATTTTCTTTCCGAATTCTGCAGGAGCCGTTGCTGACCTCTCTTCCTCCAGACAGAACATCAAACTAGAGCTGAGAGGTTTCACCTCTGAAAGGATCTACCTGAACAAAGCCTCTCCATTGTAGAAAAGTAGAACAGATCTCAAAGCATAGTGTGACAATGTATTACTGGTACTTTAACCAATAAAGTGCAAAGATAACTCTTACTTTTCATGGCTGCTAACACTGAACCAGAGGCCTGAGTACTAACACTGAACACAGCTTCTACGACTGACTGTCAAGAAGCTCAGCATATGATTGAAAAAATATCTGAAATGCATTTTTACACATAAACTACTCAAAATGTACATTATATAAAATAGTTGACATGTTGTGTGTGACAAGAACTGATTAATATTAGTTGGTTCTGATCACATGCTTTTGTTAGGAGTGGGGGCATACTGCAGGTATGGCCACGATGATGGAAACACTGCATTTAAAGACATCAGCTTGCATTTTTGCTTACCTGCAAGGGAAAATGTTAGGCCTGGGCGGTAAATTCTGTTCCGCTCGCGGAATTTGCGGAATTTCGCATCTGAATCGGGCGTGTGGGAGGGTGGAGGGGATGGGGGTCAGATTTACTAATATTTGGTGCAATGAAGCAAGACAACTTGCTGCGCTGGGCTGAGCTGTGCTGCGTCGAATGGAGAGGCCAGAAATGCACCATATCTACTAAGACATGGTGCATTTCTGCTCTCCCTTTGCGATTGGCGCACTTGTGGCTGTTGCGCACCAACGCAGGCACCCCTGCAGTATGGTGCAGGGATACTTGCATTACAGCCAGGATTGTTTTTGTGCAGGAAGCGACCAGTAGAACCGCTGGTGGCTTTAGCAAGGGATAATAATGCAAAAAGGGTGCACAGATTATGTGTGGTAAAGCGAGCTAGGATGACACCTGATTCTTATGTCAACACTAGACTTGGAAGTAGTTGCTGCATCCTGTTCGCTAGTATCTTAGCTAGGATCTTTGCATCAGAATTAATTAAAGACAACGGCCGGTAGGACTCGCAGTACTCTGGCGCATTGTCAGGTTTCAACAGTGCAATAATTCAGGCTTCCCCTAAAGAGGGGTAAGGTCTGTTTAGTGTATGCTTTTTCATATAACACGGAGAGGTGTGGTACCAGAATGTGAACAAATTCCTTGTAGAATTCGCTGATCAGACCATCCATACCTGGAGCTTTACCGTTGGAGAGAGAGCGTATGGTGTCTTTGATCTTGTCAGTCGTAATAGGCTCTACAAAATACTCTTTGCTGGCCAAGGGATAACCATGCCAGGGCCACATCCTCTAGGTATTCTGCTCCATGTTCGGCCAAAGCGGATTGCCAGGTATTGTATAGGCGGGTGTAGAAGTCCATGAAGCTAGACAGTATGGCAGGCGTGTCGAAATGGTCTGTACCCTCAGGGGTGGGGAACTTTACAATGTGTGTATGTGCCCAGGGCGCCCTCAGCTTTGCTGCCAGACTGCGTGCCGGGCAACCTCCCTCCCCATCGTTCTCGCTATGTGGTGTTTAGTTAAATATCGTAGTTCCTTGGATGCCATATCATTAAAATTTGTAATTTGCTCCCGAATTGCAGAAAGGGTGGTGGGCGAGTATTTGTTTCATAATCACGCTCTAAGGACCTTAGTGTATTTTCTATATTTTGCAATTGTGTGCGTATTGCCTTTAAGACACTTGCCTGTGTGCTAATGCAAATTCCCCTGATTGTAAACCTGAATTCTTCCCACAACATATCTAACCCATCCACAGAGCCAACATTCTTATCAAAGTGCTCGATAATAGCTGAGCGTAGCCCCTCTTGGAACATGGGTCCAGGACACCTGGATCCCCATTTGAATTGTGTGCGGCATGAGTGGGAATTGAAAGCACAAGTTTCACAGGTGCACAGTCGAACAGAGTCCTGGGCAGGTGTGTGACATCAGTCATCCAAGCACAAACTTTCCGGGTTTCTAACCAATAATCTAGACAAGACCATGACCCATGTACAGATGAGGTGAATGGGCCCTCCTGTCAGGAGGGACTAGGGAGTCTCCATAGTTCCATAATCCCATATTTCTCCATTCCCACCCGTATACTTTTGGCAGAGTGCTTGCCATGTCAGTCCACATGGCTGATCGGTCACGCATGGGATCCGAATACGTATGATGGCAGTTGGTGGAAAAGTCTGTATTTGGCACCAAATTGTCATGTAAAAGTTGGGGATTATCTATGTTAGGCCCATATGTATTCACCAAGGTTACAGGGATGCTGCATAAACTACCCTGTGCCATCACATATCGGCCTTGCTCATTCACTTCGGAATGAGTGACTGTAAATGGTATTTCTTTTGTTATCAAAATCATGACATTTTTGGAGTAGGAGCAATAGGTAGAGGCTATCCTATAAGCCGCCCAACAGGCACCTACAGCAAGCTCTGTTTGGCGTGTTAAGTGTCTCGTTTGCAGGAACGCAACCTGTATATTGTGCCTGTCTAAGTATGAGAGTACCTGCCGAGTTTTATGGGGGGGTTATTAAGCCACTGTATATTCCATGTCAGAAGACCTATGTGTCCTCGGGTCGGGGCAATATTGACAGCTTATGAATAATGACTGCACTGAAGGTCAGGTCGAGTGATTTACAATGTACAGAATCAGCATAGCATTGAGCAGCACATTGCACATAAGCAATAAACAAGTAACCCTCCCCTCCACCCACTTCAGCATCCCAACCATGCCAAAGGCAATCCCGCAACCTAAAAGAAAAGAAATCATGAACAAAAACATGAAATTATACATCTCAGCAATCATCATTTTACCATAAATCAAGAACATTCAGGTGTTCCCTGATGGGGCTGTCAGAGTCCCAGTTCCCCTCCACATGTCCGGAGGTGGCCGGGAGTGACAGCAATATACTGGCTAGTGTGGTCGATCTGAGAGTGAAGGGCAGGGCATACTGCTTGGGCAGGGCCCATTTCGGCCCTACTTAAGACCTACTCAGCATGAGCAGAGAGGAGCCGGTGGGGGAAATGTCCCAACAGTCTGTACAAAGTCACTTGCGGTCATCCTCCATATCATCTACAGACTGTTCGCGTCTCGGTGATGGTTTTAAGAAACTCCATTGCTACCCTGGGGTTCGCAAATATTTTCTGAGTTCCACCATGGTCTATACGTAGACGCACTGTGTAGAGCATAGCATAGGTTATTTCAGCTATTTGCAGTTTCTTCTTGACTGGTAGAAATTCATTGTGGGCCGCCTGCACCTCCGCTATGAAATCTGGAAAAAAGGCTATGTGATTGACCTGTTATACGAGATCCTTCTTGTCGTGCACCAGCCTGAGCACCATCCCGGTCACAATAGTTTAGTAGTTTTACTATTATCAGACGCAGGACCGCCACAGGGGGAGGTCGTGCCATGAGGGACCGGTGCACTCTCTACACTACCAGCAGGTGCAACAGATTTTCAGAACCAAAGAGTGTGGTTAGCAAAGTCACCAGATATTGCTCCATTTTGCCAGTGTTAGTGGATTCCGGAATGCCAGTGATGCGTAGATTATTGCGGCGTAAGCATGCCTCTAAATTCTTGTTCTTGGCGTGTATGACTGTTCCATGTTCAAACATTTCATGCTCACTGATTGTAGATTATCCTCTGTAGAGCTACTCCGCTGCTGTGATTCGTGCCATCTGCTTGTCTAGTTTCGTTAGCAAAACCAAAGGGGATGATGGACGGAGTATTGAACATTGCAAGCACTCACCCCCAGTCAACTGATCTGGGTTTAATCCATCATCATTCTTTAGCTCACTCGCCACCCCAGTTCAGACATGGCCATATGCAAATCAGTCTGACCCTGTGCCTCATAGAACAGTCCAGCCCAAACTGCCAAGCCATGTCTTCCCTGGACCGGAAACAAGCATCCTGGGACCGGTTTCTGGCTTACAGCCGTCATCAGCCAGGCTATCTTGAATCCAGTGGCAAAGTGAGCAAGGGACCCACGCCTGGGCATACCCTGCCAACTTAGGGCGCACATAGCAAAACCAAAGGGGATGATGGACGGAGTGTTGAACATTGCAAGCACTCACCCCAGTCAGCTGATCTGGGTTTAATCCATCATCATTCTTTAGCTCACTCGCCACTCCAGTTCAGACATGGCCATATGCAAATCAGTCTGACCCTGTTCCTCATGGGAACAGTCCAGCCCGAACTGCCAAGCCATGTCTTCCTGGACCGGAAACAAGCATCCTGGGACCGGTTTCTGGCTTACAGCCGCCATCAGCCAGGCTATCTTGAATCCAGTGGCAAAGTGAGCAAGGGACCCACGTCTGGGCATACCCTGCCAACTTAGGGCTGAACATAGCAAAACCAAAGGGGATGATGGACGGAGTGTTGAACATTGCAAGCACTCACCCCCAGTCAACTGATCTGGGTTTAATCCATCATCATTCTTTAGCTCACTCCGCCACCCCAGTTCAGACATGGCCATATGCAAATCAGTCTGACCCTGTGCCTCATGGGAACAGTCCAGCCCGAACTGCCAAGCCATGTCTTCCCTGGACCGGAAACAAGCATCCTGGGACCGGTTTCTGGCTTACAGCCATCATCAGCCAGGCTATCTTGAATCCAGTGGCAAAGTGAGCAAGGGACCCACGTCTGGGCATACCCTGCCAACTTAGGGCGAACATAGCAAAACCAAAGGGGATGATGGACGGAGTGTTGAACATTGCAAGCACTCACTCCCAGTCAACTGATCTGGGTTTAATCCATCATCATTCTTTAGCTCACTCCGCCACCCCAGTTCAGACATGGCCATATGCAAATCAGTCTGACCCTGTGCCTCATGGGAACAGTCCAGCCCGAACTGCCAAGCCATGTCTTCCCTGGACCGGAAACAAGCATCCTGGGACTGGTTTCTGGCTTACAGCCGTCATCAGCCAGGCTATCTTGAATCCAGTGGCAAAGTGAGCAAGGGACCCACAACTGGGCATACCCTGCCAACTTAGGCGAACATAGCAAAACCAAAGGGGATGATGGACGGAGTGTTGAACATTGCAAGCACTCACCCCCAGTCAACTGATCTGGGTTTAATCCATCATCATTCTTTAGCTCACTCCACCACCCCAGTTCAGACATGGCCCTAAGTTGGCAGGGTATGCCCAGACGTGGGTCCCTTGCTCACTTTGCCACTGGATTCAAGATAGCCTGGCTGATGACGGCTGTAAGCCAGAAACTGGTCCCAGGATGCTTGTTTCCGGTCCAGGGAAGACATAGCTTGGCAGTTCGGGCTGGACTGTTCCCATGAGGCACAGGGTCAGACTGATTTGCATATGGCCATGTCTGAACTGGGGTGGCGGAGTGAGCTAAAGAATGATGATGGATTAAACCCAGATCAGTTGACTGGGGGTGAGTGCTGTAATGTTCAACACTCCGTCCATCATCCCCTTTGGTTTTGCTATGTTCGCCCTAAGTTGGCAGGGTATGCCCAGACGTGGGTCCCTTGCTCACTTTGCCACTGGATTCAAGATAGCCTGGCTGATGACGGCTGTAAGCCAGAAACCGGTCCCAGGATGCTTGTTTCCGGTCCAGGGAAGACATGGCTTGGCAGTTCGGGCTGGACTGTTCCCATGAGGCACAGGGTCAGACTGATTTGCATATGGCCATGTCTGAACTGGGGTGGCGGAGTGAGCTAAAGAATGATGATGGATTAAACCCAGATCAGTTGACTGGGGGTGAGTGCTTGCAATGTTCAACACTCCGTCCATCATCCCCTTTGGTTTTGCTATGTTCGCCCTAAGTTGGCAGGGTATGCCCAGACGTGGGTCCCTTGCTCACTTTGCCACTGGATTCAAGATAGCCTGGCTGATGACGGCTGTAAGCCAGAAACCGGTCCCAGGATGCTTGTTTCCGGTCCAGGGAAGACTTGGCTTGGCAGTTCGGGCTGGACTGTTCCCATGAGGCACAGGGTCAGACTGATTTGCATATGGCCATGTCTGAACTGGGGTGGCGGAGTGAGCTAAAGAATGATGATGGATTAAACCCAGATCAGTTGACTGGGGGTGAGTGCTTGCAATGTTCAACACTCCGTCCATCATCCCCTTTGGTTTTGCTATGTTCGCCCTAAGCTGGCAGGGTATGCCCAGACGTGGGTCCCTTGCTCACTTTGCCACTGGATTCAAGATAGCCTGGCTGATGACGGCTGTAAGCCAGAAACCAGTCCCAGGATGCTTGTTTCCGGTCCAGGGAAGACATGGCTTGGCAGTTCGGGCTGGACTGTTCCCATGAGGCACAGGGTCAGACTGATTTGCATATGGCCATGTCTGAACTGGGGTGGCGGTGTGAGCTAAAGAATGATGATGGATTAAACCCAGATCAGTTGACTGGGGGTGAGTGCTTGCAATGTTCAACTCTCCGTCCATCATCCCCTTTGGTTTTGCTATGTTCGCCTAAGTTGGCAGGGTATGCCCAGACGTGGATCCCTTGCTCACTTTGCCACTGGATTCAAGATAGCCTGGCTGATGACGGCTGTAAGCCAGAAACCGGTCCCAGGATGCTTGTTTCCGGTCCAGGGAAGACATGGCTTGGCAGTTCGGGCTGGACTGTTCCCATGAGGCACAGGGTCAGACTGATTTGCATATAGCCATGTCTGAACTGGGGTGGCGGAGTGAGCTAAAGAATGATGATGGATTAAACCCAGATCAGTTGACTGGGGTGAGTGCTTGCAATGTTCAACACTCCGTCCATCATCCCCTTTGGTTTTGCTATGTTCGCCCTAAGTTGGCAGGGTATGCCCAGACGTGGGTCCCTTGCTCACTTTGCCTACTTGATTCAAGATAGCCTGGCTGATGGCGGCTGTAAGCCAGAAACCAGTCCCAGGATGCTTGTTTCCGGTCCAGGGAAGACATGGCTTGGCAGTTCGGGCTGGACTGTTCCCATGAGGCACAGGGTCAGACTGATTTGCATATGGCCATGTCTGAACTGGGGTGGCGGAGTGAGCTAAAGAATGATGATGGATTAAACCCAGATCAGTTGACTGGGGTGAGTGCTTGCAATGTTCAACACTCCGTCCATCATCCCCTTTGGTTTTGCTATGTTCGCCCTAAGTTGGCAGGGTATGCCCAGACGTGGGTCCCTTGCTCACTTTGCCACTGGATTCAAGATAGCCTGGCTGATGACGGCTGTAAGCCAGAAACCGGTCCCAGGATGCTTGTTTCCGGTCCAGGGAAGACATGGCTTGGCAGTTCGGGCTGGACTGTTCCCATGAGGCACAGGGTCAGACTGATTTGCATATGGCCATGTCTGAACTGGGGTGGCGGAGTGAGCTAAAGAATGATGATGGATTAAACCCAGATCAGTTGACTGGGGGTGAGTGCTTGCAATGTTCAACACTCCGTCCATCATCCCTTTTGGTTTTGCTATGTTCGCCCTAAGTTGGCAGGGTATGCCCAGACGTGGGTCCCTTGCTCACTTTGCCACTGGATTCAAGATAGCCTGGCTGATGACGGCTGTAAGCCAGAAACCGGTCCCAGGATGCTTGTTTCCGGTCCAGGGAAGACATGGCTTGGCAGTTCGGGCTGGACTGTTCCCATGAGGCACAGGGTCAGACTGATTTGCATATGGCCATGTCTGAACTGGGGTGGCGGAGTGAGCTAAAGAATGATGATGGATTAAACCCAGATCAGTTGACTGGGGGTGAGTGCTTGCAATGTTCAACACTCCGTCCATCATCCCCTTTGGTTTTGCTATGTTCGCCCTAAGTTGGCAGGGTATGCCCAGACGTGGGTCCCTTGCTCACTTTGCCACTGGATTCAAGATAGCCTGGCTGATGACGGCTGTAAGCCAGAAACCGGTCCCAGGATGCTTGTTTCCGGTCCAGGGAAGACATGGCTTGGCAGTTCGGGCTGGACTGTTCCCATGAGGCACAGGGTCAGACTGATTTGCATATGGCCATGTCTGAACTGGGGTGGCGGAGTGAGCTAAAGAATGATGATGTATTAAACCCAGATCAGTTGACTGGGGGTGAGTGCTTGCAATGTTCAACACTCCGTCCATCATCCCCTTTGGTTTTGCTATGTCTAGTTTCGTTGACATGTGGTCAATGCAAAAATTTAACGAATCAATTTTCCCATCAATGGGCTGTAAACTTTGCTGCATGGCCAGCACCATGGACTCTAATGCAGTTGTACCCTGAGGCACCGCTTCTTGCTCTTGGTCAAATAGTACATCCTGTGGGGGCCTAGCAGCGAACCTGGTTTCAAAGGTGAGGCACGTCTGGCTATGATCTGTTTTCCCCATATCTGCATCTTGGCCCAACCCAATGCGAAACAGGGGCTTCTGGCTACCGCCTCCAAATGCTAGGATGCACTGCACTCAGTAGTTCGCAGCCGTGCAGTGCAGCAGAGTGGGCAGGCACAGAGGTCTCTGTGGGGTCATAGATCATTAATTGTTTCAGTGTCCAGGTGGGGGGCCCCGTATGGCTAGACCCCTAGATCCAGGCGTCGAGGGATATCAGTGTGCACAGAGCTTATAGCAAGGGATAACCTTAGTCCACAGAGCATGTGATAGCCAATGTTCCCCCTCTACCACCTGTCTCATTATCTGCAGGTCCACGCTGCCCGCAAAAATGTACAGCCAATGAGCACTGAAGAGTGGGCAGGCACAGGGGGTCAGCGTGAGGACCCTCTCTAAGGTCTTTTTAAAGTCGAGGTTCGGGGGGGGGGCACCAGAAGACCAGGCATCCAATGTCGGGGCCAAAGAACGATGGACTAGGATGTGGCCCTGAGTAATTACCAGTGGTTGAGATTAATTCAAGCATTCCATGCATCACCTTTTGTATACTCCCAAGCCACAGCAGCATGTATAAAGTGCAATGTAAGAGACCAGCGCTGAGCTACCGAGCGCGCAATGTTCAAAGGTCTTCTGCCACTAACTGACTTATGGCTTGTGTGCCCTCGCTGCTCACAATTGTCATACAAGAAACACAGCAGATCAGGCAGGCACAAGGTACAGCACGAGGCCCCACAGCAGTGTCTATTACAATGTCAATGTCCAAGGGGGTGGGCCCCGCAAAAGCAGGCTCTCAAATCTAGGCCTTGAGTTGCAGTAGTGGTCCCAATGTTCATTGTAGGGGAAGCGCGCTGGGCCGCAGAGAGTGTGGTATTGAGATATCTCCTTACATTAATTTCTTTGCGGCCTGCATAACCACACTGTCCATCAGGCCCCACTCTCACCTTCAATTTGGGGCCTCTTAATCGCTGTGCTGGTCCTCATGCGGCCCTCTCTAGGCTCTCTGCCAGTTCGCATCATATGGCCCTACAGTCCCTTCGATGGGACAGGACCACCACCACACCTGGTGACTCGGGCATCTGCGCCGCTGCTGAGCCTCCCGAATTGGGTTTACCAGTCCCGCTCAGACCAGCGCATCACACCAATGCAGTCTCTATTGCTGCGGCTGCCCGGGTCTTCTCACCGCTGTGGGTCCCCAGCACTCACTGCTTCACCAGGAGGCTGCTGCCTTGGGCACCAGTAAAGGCCCCGATATTGCGCCCAGCCATCTCTTGCCCAGCGCGCCGCTCTTCTCGACCTCCACTCCACCTCCAGAGAATGGCCCACGTGGCAAACCTGTTGCGGTCTGCTTCTCGCTCCAGGTACAGCCCCAGGGCTCGATTTTCAGGGCATATTAGTCTTCTCCACTCCCCCGTGCACAGCCCCCAACATTCAGGAGTCAATATTGTCGAGTGGCAGGATTCTGGGAGTATTGGGACTCCCGGCCGGCAAAGCTGCACTATTGTGCGGCCATCTTGCTATGGACTCTCTAGTACACCCCCCCTTCCATACCCCTCCCTCCGATATCAGGCAGACTTAATGGGAAGTGGAAAGGAAAGTGTACAGGAATGGTGATACCTGTGTAAGCTCTTGTGTATGAGGAGCTAGAATTTAAAGAAGGGCAGTCAAACATCAAAGCAAGAGGGCCTTAAAACAAACCATTACAAAATAACAATGTTTTCACGTGTCAAGGCCTGGCCTTAGAAATTGGTCCTTCGCTTCTTTTTTTAGAGGCTCTGAGGAAAGAATGTCTTATTCTTGAAACCACTCAGTCAATCCTGGGTGCAACAGGAGTAACAGAGAAGTTGCCCTCTTGAAACTATTGCATAACAGCGCGAGGAGGAATAAACCCAAAGGCACAAGAAACCTTCCAGGTGCTGTGTACCAACTGCAGGACAGTCCTTACAAGGCTGAAGTCTAGGGTTGGAACAGAAATGAAGCTGCCAGAACTGGAGCAAAACAAGCAGAAATGGGGCAGAGCTTGAGCTGGCAGAACTACAGCAGGGCAGGATCAGAAATGGGCTGGCAGGACTGGAGATGAGCTGATAATATTGGGGAAGAGCTGGTAAGGGTAGAGCCAAGCTGGAGTATGCGGAACTAGAGCCGAACTGTCAGGAGTGGAGTAAAACACAAGCCAAGTATCCAACAGCAGGGGCAAGCCAGAGGAGTGTAATGCATTAGACAGCTGCTAAAAAAGGGGTTGGTCATACAGCAATTGTGTTCATGTTTGCTGTCCATCTTAAAATGGATTTTGTGTTTCTAGCCACTTTAAAATGGAGCTTCGCCAAAGAAGAGTTGAGCTGAAGCTTACCACATCAGTGCAAACACTGAATAACAACACATCTTTTCATAAACCAAATATATCAAAGTATCAATCAATAAAGGGATATCACCAAACGTTGTTGTCATTGCTGCCAAAATCTTAAATTCTAAATTAATGAAATAATCCTTCCTTTTTTTACCAAGTACTACTTGTAATTACTTCTGCTTAATCAACCCACGATAACTTACGTATTTAACATAGCTGCTACCTGTAGCTATAAGTCATAGCAGGCTCTCAGGATGCTGTATTGAACAGTTGTTAATCCTTTCGGGATGTTTGAGTCAGGTAATAGAATCAAAAGGTGGCTGTGTATTTTGCTGATTTATTATATAGTTCTACTAGTTCAATTAGGACACTGACACCCCTCTCTCAAATAACACAGAATCACTTCATCAACCAGGTGACTACCACCATCTTCAGCGCAAAACTAGTAACTTAAAAGGCCAGAATTCTGAAGCTGTCCAACATCTGATACACTCAAGTCAGACAATGTGGAGAGTTTTGTATTAGGTGAAGCTCCTGTTTGAAATATAGCTCTGCCATTTTGGCATAAAATACATTTGCCTGGTGGTTAAGGACCATTGGACCTTAGGTGAGTGAAGAACCTTTTGTAATATTTTCCTACAGCACCTTCCTCGTTTGGATTTGTTAATAAAACACTTTAAACATACTCCATTTCGGACATGTTTCTTGATGTAGAAAATTGAATGGGATGGATTTATGATTTAGTCCAATTTAGGTTTAACTATCTTGATATTTTTTTGCCATCACTTGCCTCCTAGATTTCCTTTATCTGGTATTTCTCCTGGATTTCCTTTAAATACATATTCTCATCAGCAACCTTAATATGCCTAGTTTGGATGGTATCTTAGATTTCATGAAGGATGTGACCGCCCATTGGGAGTCAATAATATTTATTTTCATGACTAAGGTGCTGATTTAGAATTTGGTGGCTAGCCCGATGACCCACCAGGTCAGCAGAGGCTATGGTCTCCACTACTCTGGTGGAAGATAGCCCACCAAACGTAGTGATCCTCGCAAGGTAAGTGAGGATCTCTGGGCCTCCAGTGATTCTACAGCCACAGCAAGTGCTCTAAAGTCATTGAAACTTTGCCAAGGTAGATGCCTTGTTTGATTTGCCCACTTAGCAAAGTTTCTCTTTTCCAATAGCAAACTTCCAAAACAGAAGTTTGCTATTTAAAAGCAAAAAACAGACAGTCCCTTCTTCACATGCTTGGGGTTTTCCCCCAGCACGTAGTGGGTGTTCTTTAAATGAGGCCCTAAATCACAGGTTTGCAAGAGTTGCCTTGTGTAATCAAGTTAAGGACAAAAAAAGGATTTCTAAATGATTTCTGTATATTGCTTGGACACAGATCCCATATCCCACATGGTATTATGAACTACAGTGGCTGACATGACCCAGCAATACTGACAATGAAAGAGTCATGTACACCGGTGCCACTGACCATCAGCCAGGAGAAGAAAAGGGGTAAGAGTACTCTTGAAAAAGGTAACCCAAAATTGCCCAATGTTTTGTATACTTCCAAAAGAAGTTCACCTGGGATTTCTCAAAATCTTTTGTAGCCCAAAGAAGAGCTGCTTAGCTCCTATGCAGAAATTAATTTTCCAGTGAGGGTGCTTATGAGAGGGTATTTGGCCTCACTCCTGACTGCTTGAGGTAAGCCCTAAATAGCCCATAGAGCAGGGTGCATTTATTTAAAAGGTAGGCATTGTGATTTTAAGTTTTGCATGGTAGTAAAAAACTCCCAAATACGTTGTTCACCACTGTGACCCCTACCTCTCCCATAGGATAACATTGGGTTACATTATTATATTTAATAAGTGCTAACCTTTGATTGGGAACTGGTAGAAATGTTGTGTTTAGTCTCAAATGAATTGTAATTTAAAATCCCCTTTAATGGTAAAGTCAGATTTTAAGTCACAATTCTGAAAATGCCACTTTTAGAAATTTGGCATTTTGTCGACCCCGCCATCTGGTACCTGCAGCCTGTGTCCTGGGTCACTTGACTGTGATTAGCTTGGCAGTTGGGCTTTGTGTATTCCTCCCAGATAGTGAGACAAATGGGGACTAGGTGTTGGCAGGATGAGTAGGGCGGAGCTGTTCCCTGCCCCACTTACATTTCAAAAGCTTGCCTCTAGCACACTCACAAAGGAACTTGACACCAGTCTGTTGGCACTGCAGGCTATTTGGAGCCTTGGCTCTGTCCCAACCCTAAATGTTGGGACTTGGAAAATATTTCACCAAAAACTGTCCTGAGAACCGACAGAAGACAGGGACCTACCTTCCTGCCGATCTGCCCAAGGTGCAATGCCCATTGGCCTAACTTCACAGTAGCTCCTGATATGTTCTTCTCTGCAGCAGCAAATCCAGTTCAGCTGGACCTCGAAGCAACGGTATCTGGCCTCATGGAGCTCTTGTCAGCTACAGCCTGCAGCCTCATATCGCTAGTGATTTTTGATTTCCAAAAAAGTGACAAAGTCCAAACTTAAAAATCATCACTGCTGACTCGAAGAGAGGGTTGTGATAGCAGGGCTCGAAGAGAGGGTTGTGATAGCAGGTGTGCTGTCGATAACAATGTTATGCTCTGTACAAATAATTTGGATGCGATGACTGTGTGTTATTCTGAGCTGGTTTAATACAAATATATTTTTTTTTTAAATCATCACTGCTATACTGTCCAGCTGGTCCCCAGTGACAACGCCTCCTCCTTGGACACCGCCAGCCGCCTTGCCCCGCTTAACTTTACCTTCTCAGGAAATTTCCTCAAAATGTCTTCTAAATCCAAAGATAAGCAAAGACTGGGCCCAATTCACTACATGTAGCCATACCGGACTCCATCGCTGTTAGCCTTAACTTTTGACTTTGCCCCGGTCTCGCGCGAACAGATACCCACAGTAGGCGCATTGATCTTTTAGGCGCTATTTAACACTTAAAAGTTTTTAAAAATTCATAACTCTACATTTTAAATTCAACTTGTTTTGATGTAATTTTATTCATTAAAATGTACTCTATTTTTCAAAATTGATTTGGGAGTTTTCTTGTGTTTTCACTTTATTACCTTTTGAGTGTTGCATAAAAACTTTACACAATGCCTCTAAATTAAGCCTGACTGCTTTTACGCAAAGGTACTAGAGGGTTAAGCGCAGGTTCACCCTTTTGTAGTTTTTGTGGTTCCCGCTGATTGTGGTTGTTGTTGAGAAGGGTTTCCACCCCCTCCCCTCTCCTCAACCAATAACCCAATTTCCTACCCATGTGTTATCACATTAAGCCATGACTTATTCGCTTTGCTTTGCCAATGCTTGTTTTGTGTGTTTCGGCTGCGGGACTCAGGGGGAGCTTTCATTACTACTGATCCGTGGACGCAGAAGGCTTGGTAATTGAAATAACCATGTCTTTAATATTGTGTGAAGACAACATGGTCGTGAAAATTTCTTGTCTGACTGGAGACTGTGTTCCAAAGTTTTTGCAGTTTTGACCGAGAAGGTTGAGCGTTCAATGTGAGATTGGTTGACTATTAAGATTTTGATAGAGAAGTGCATTTCATTTGAATATTTGTCTGGGTGCTATGTGCAAATTCTTCTCTGGCTAAAGTGAGTTTTAGTCCATGTAAGGCATGGTGGGCCATGGAGGTGATTAGGAGGGAAACTCTTCTTACAATAGGAAGCCGGAGTAGGATCATTGGTATGACTGCTATGGTCACAAAGTAGTAGATCCGGCAGATGTCTTGATGCAGAGTACTGGGTCTGTTGTGGCCACTGAAGCCTTTATTTTGCCCCAACATTGCATGCATGTTTAGCTTGTGGAACCTGGTGGGATCTTCTGTTATCACTGGCCTGTTGGTTCACGTGGTACATTTACCATGATGGTTGCGCTGCTCGTCCCAGGTGGATTGAAAAAGCCATTTCAGTGCTTGCAAAAGGTTAAGCAATTTGGAAGCTCAGCCTGGGTATCCTGTCTATAGTACAGCCTATGTGCCAAAAATTTGCAGTCTCTGCTTAGACGGTGGATCCAACAATTTAGGATTAGTCTGTTTGTCGTGTAGTTCCTATAGTACCCCTGCAGGACCTGCGCGTTTGGATAACATATACTGTGGGCTTGGTGTTAGACTGACTCTGTGCACCCCTACCGCATATGTTAGCCGGATTTGCATTAGCTAGCTCACAGTGCCACTAGAATCTCCTCTTATCGGGGAGAGATTAGTTCCTGGCAAACTTAGTAGATCATGACAACCCTGATTCCTCAGAATCGTGGAAACAATGTACTACTTTTCGCTCAGTCACTCGTGCTTACTTATTCGGTTTGTCTCAGAGAGTTACACAGAATAAACAGTCTGGGCATTTCAATAAGTACTTATTGAACAGTTGTTATTCTAGTGAAAAATATATGTGCTGCAGCAATCAGCAGACAATAGCAGAGATATATTATTAGCAGTACGATAAAAGTGAAGGGATAGAATAGTTCTACCATATTGCAATAATCATGAATACATACATGAATATAAAAAGCATTATGAAAGTGCGTTAACTCCTACGATGCCTAACTAGATGTACCTGAGTGTACCTAGCATATGTGTAGGTCTAAAAGCCTAAGAGCCAAGAATCCTTCTAAGATTTAGTCGAACCCTCATACCTGAATAGAGAGAGTGTGGGACCTGCGTCCTGGTCTCGAGTTGGACACCCTGCAAGGGCTGTGTTAGACCGCTGTCAGCTGGAGCGACTGCATGCAGGAGCCTCAGCATCTCTGGTCAGTGTGTCAGCATGGAAGTCTCGGTTCCCTCTCTCTTACCATGGCAAGATGTGGTGTATTTATACCCTAAAGTGTCTCGTCCCTCAGTATGGTTTGTATTGGTCTTTGTTAGACATGAGGAAGACGTCAGGGGTGAACTTTGTACATACATATTATGCGGGAGATGTAGCTGGTGAATGCTCATGCATAATTTATGAGTACATTGTAGGCCTGTGTTCGTGAAAGACCTTGCAGTGTTCTAACCACAGACTAGATAACGTTCATCCCTCAGAGTTCGTTGTGTACTGTAGGGAACTAATGTAGGTGAAAGATCATGCCTATATTAGGGCATAGAAGATCATGACTATAATAGGGCATAGACGATCATGACCATAATAGGGCATCTACGAGTATGACCATAATAGGGCATATGCAAATATGACCATATACGGCATATATGAACGCGTCTATATTAGAGCCTCTATACGAAGCGTAACATATTTTGTGTTAGGATTTCGATTTTAAGGGGCATTTGTGAATGGAGGCTTCTACTGGGGGAGTATGTGCTGGTATTCCTCTGGCATTTAATGGGTTACATTCAAGTGCATTGCTATTTTCTCACTGTGCTACTACACACAGGGAGCAACACTCAAATGCAATTCAGTCTTTGGGCCATATGCACATTTGTCTAAATGTGCCTCATCAATGAGGGAAGCTTGTTTTCCATGGCACAGCAAGCTACCAGACCCACACCAGGGCATACCCGTCTCACTGAGAGAACATAAAAGTGATAGACTGGGCAAATTAATTCCAGACAATGGTAATTACTCTTCGCCACTTTCCAGTCCATTAGGCTTTTGCTCTCTGTGCTACTACAGACAGTAGCTAGACTTATCAATATATATCAGTATTGGCTTTTCCCTAATGGAGACAGTCTGGCTCAAACTGCTGGGCCACATCTCGTGTCTCCTCGAGTTGTGCCTAGTGCTTACTAGGCCACTTTTTAAAGTGTGAAGGGTATCTCCTGCTCCTCTAGAATTTATCCTCATGCCCTCGGGAGCTGGGGTGCAAATTTACCATGCAGTGCTTTGGCTGCTAGAATACAGTTTTCAGACTTTGCCGGTTAATAGCAATGCAGTCATTTACAAACCAGTTTGAGATTCTAGGATTGTGGAACCTGAAATTCAATAAGATCTGGATTTACAGTCCTCAAAAGGGATGATGAAGAAATAATGAGACAATATTTGAAACACTTGTCTGCATGCTAAATGTGTTATTATTCCACCGAGATTTTTGGACCATCTTTAACAAAACACATCTGTGGGAATTTTAACCACCAACATTAAGTGGAAGTACACAAGGGATATTCTCACAGTTTACATTTCTCTTAACATCCATGTAACTGCAAGTATTCAACAGCGAGATGGAGTCTGTTGTGAGTCAATATGGACAAACATTTGTGGTATCATGCCTAGCTTATGTTACATCATGGTTCCTGGCCCATTTAAATTAAGAAATTCTGGGATCTCTCGTGTGAGGAAAGATACCCTCGCTAGGAGAGACACACACACATTTTTGTTCATTACCTGAAAAGGATGAAGGCCCCCACACACGAAGGTGACATGCTTCATCATCCGACCTCTCCTCACCATGGAAACAATCAGTTTACACATGGTCAGGCTCCTCCAGGAGCTCTTTAAGAAGGAATGCCTACTTAACATTCAAATCCTTTGTGGACCAGTAATCCTTTCCTAATATGGATTGGGGAGGTGATTTGAGAAACCTTCAGTGATCACTCCTTGTCATGATTAAAACCTAAGTAATAGGGGTACTGTGTAATGCAGAACCCCAGTAAGGTTGACATGTTTTTGCCCTATCTCATTGGCCCCGACAGGTCCGGGGCATCAGTCAGGATAGAGCGGTCCCCACAACCCTAATTCTTACCCTTTCTAGGATAACTATCTAATCAGTCTGCCAATAAAATTAAATTGTCAATTTTGCTTTCTCTTCCCTCCTCTTGAGTAAGCACACCTGGTTTGACATACAACATTAGCGCTGTCGGGAAAGTACAATAATAGAGTCCTAGGTCAGATTGTAGTATATTAGAAAGGATTGGGCTCTGAAAGAAGTGTTAGATTTGCTAGTTTAAAAAGAGATTTGAGAAAACTCTGGATGGAAGTAAACTAACAATGAATGCAAAGTGAAGACAATGTGTGCATGTGAATAAGACTCTTACATAATTTGGATCACCTGATATATAAGTTCTGAATATTTAAGGTGATGACTGCCTTTCCATATGAGAAATATGTCACCTTCATTTGAAGGGTACAGTTCTTCTGCAGTGCTATACGTAGGTAGAGTAGAAAACCCACAGCTGTTTCCTCCCACACCTGTGCTTGTAAGAGTATCTCAAGGATCAGTGTGTGGCCCTCTTCCTCTTTTCTCTCTACACCATTCGCATTGGTGACATCATCTCTTTGTTTGCTTTTCTTGCCATCTATATGCTGATAACACCCAAATCATTTTCTTATTTACTACTCTCTCTCTTTCTCCACTTCACGTATCCAAATGTCTCATTGCTACTTGCCATTAGATGTTCTCTAGGGTCCCTTGTGTTAAACTCATCAAACCCGAGGATCTGTGTTTTCTTTCTCCATTTGCATCTATGCCCTCAACAACTCAATCCACTTCCGTTCTGACACATTGACCTTCGCCTGATTTGCTAGAAACCTTTGAAAGCCTGTAATCTTTGAGTCACTGTATCCTGCTCCCAAAACCTAACTATATGAAATATCTGCTCCTCCATTACGTTCCACACCACACAACCAAAACACTAATCAACTCACTGTTACCTAATAAGCTAGACTACTGTAATGTCTTGTTACTTACCGGTAATCTTCATTTCCCCGATTAGGGTCCTCCCCGTCCCAGTCCTTACTACGTGAGGCAGTCCTGCCTCCACCCAGCCAATCACAACGCCAGCGTTCAAGACGCCAACAGAAAAACTGTCAGCAGAGGCATGTAAAACATTAAGCCGATAATGTCGCACAAAAGTGTGATGGGACTGCCAGGTGGCTGCCCTACAAATCTTCTGGATAGAGACCCCCGCCGCATCAGCCCAGGAAGCAGACACAGAACGCGTCGAACGGCTCTGCACCTGAGACGGAGGAGGCAGATCCAAAGACTTATAAGATTGGCAGACCGCCAAACGCACCCACCGACTGATCGTGGAAGTGGAAACCTTCTTCCCCTTAGCCACACCCCCACAGGAGACAAACAGGGCAGGAGAAACCCGAAACTCCAGGGAACGTTGGAGGTAAATCTGGAGAGCCCTGCGAACATCCAAGGAAGGGGGAACAAGGGAATCCCCCTCAGTAGGCAAATCAGGAAGAATCACCTCCTGCTGCAAATGAAATTTGGAAGAAACCTTAGGCAGGAAAGCCGGATCAAGCCGCAAAACAACCCGAACCTGCAGGAACTGCAAATAAGGAAACGAAATGAGCAAGGCACCCAACTCACCCAACCTGCGAGCGGAGGTTATGGCCAGCAAAAAAGCCACTGTAGCGGACAGCCACAACAAATCCGCCTCCAGCAAAGGCTCAAAAGGGGGCAACTGCAGACCCCGCAAAACAGTAGGCAAACCGACCCTCCGCCAGCCGCCACAGGAGAGGAAACCAAATGCGGCGAGGCCAGAAAGGAGCAATCAACAGGACCGAAACTCTCTCCCCCCGAATCTTCTGCAGCACCCTCGGGAGGAGGGGAATAGGAGGGAATGCATACAGAAGGCCCGAAGGCCAGGGAATCAAAAGAGCATCCACCACCCAAGCCTGAGGACACAGGACCTCCGAACAAAACCGGGGGAGAAGAGTGTTGTGAGGAGAGGCAAAGAGATCGATCCAGGGAATCCCGAACCGAAGACAAAGGGACTGGAACAGAGGGAAGAGAGATGGTACAGAACAGAGGATGGAAGATTGCGGCTCAAAGCGTCCGCATGAAAATTCAACTGTCCCAGAATGTACACCGCCCTCAAGGCCAGCAGATGAGATTCCGCCCAAGCACAAATCAAGGAGGCCAACAGGTTCAGAGACGCGCACCTCGTCCCCCCCTGACGGTTCAAGTAACAGCGAGCCACCTGATTGTCGGTACGAACCAACAGATTCGACCGGTGGAGATGAACCTGAAAGAACCGCACCGCCTCCCAGACGGCCGCCAACTCCCGCAAGTTCGAGGAACGGGCGCTGTCCCCCTGAGACCACCAGCCTTTTGCTTCCAAGGACCCCAAAGTGGACCCCAACCCCAAAGACTGGCATCCGTAGTCAACAAAAGGGGAGGTGGAAGACAAAACCGCACCCCCTTCTCCAGATTGGGAGCGCAAAGCCACCAGCCCAAGTCCAGAACCAGAGCAGGAGAGAGAGGAACCAGAGTCTCGTAATCCGCCCGGGAGGGGTCCCACCGAGCCAACAGATGAGTCACCAAGGGCTTGAGATGGAGACGAGCCCAAGGAACCACAGCAGTGGTCGCAGCCATCAATCCCTGGACCCACAACCAAACACGAGCCGGAGCAGAGGGACGGCTCAACAGATCCCGCAACAGAGTCTGCAAGGAAAGGATCCGAACAGGAGGGAGAAACACCGCCCCCAGAGAGGTGTCGAACAGACCCCCGATGAACCGAAGTCTCTGAACAGGATCCAGATGAGACTTGGCCAGATTCACCTTGAACCCCAGCCCCCGGAACAGGGTCAACGTAGCCTCCACCGCCAGAAGAGCCTTAGGAAAGGAGGAAGCAGGGACCAAACAATCATCAATATAGGGAAACACGGAGAAACCCCGATGTTGCAAAACCCCACAGCAGGAGCCAATACCTTGGTAAAAGTCCTGGGAGCAGTGGAGAGGCCGAACGGCAGAACCTGAAACTGGAAATGCATCCCTTGGACCGCAAACCTCAGAAACCGCTGACTGGCAGGATGGACCGGAACGTGAAAATAGGCGTCTTCCAAGTCCAGAGAAGCCAAAAAAGGGGAATGACGGATGTAACGTGACCATCCGAAAATGATCCAACCGCACCAACTTGTTCAGGGAACGGAGATTCAAAATGGGGCGGAAGGAACCATTGGGCTTTGGTACCAGAAACAGATGGGAATAGAACCCCAGGCCCACTTCTACCACTGGAACCGGCACAATCACCCCTTTCTGTAACAACATGGCGACGCCGGACAACATGGCAGACCGCTGCACGGGGTCTCTTGACAACGGGGTAACCAGAAAACAATCCAGAGGGGGAGGGCCCCGGAAGGGAATCTGGTAACCCCACGTGATGACAGACAAGACCCACTGGTCGGAAATCAGAGCCGACCACCGGTCCAGAAACAAACGGAGGCGAGCCCCCACAACGGCATAGTCACTTCTGTCCCACACCAGAGGGATTCTGCTGCTGCTGCTGAGGCCGGGACTTATAATGGAATGCAGCCCCCCGACCACGGGCCCGACCACGAAAGGGCTGAGAGGACAAAACCCCCTGAAACCCCTGCTTCTGGAAAAAAGACTTTTTCTTAGGCGCAGGCTGAAAAGGCTTCAACAACTTCTTTTCCTCCGCAGAGCGCTGCACCATCGAATTCAAAGTGTCCCCAAAAAGACGGGGACCCTCAAAAGGAAGTTTATTGACCAAAGCCTTCTGCGCAGCCTCAAGACGCCACGGTTTAGTCCATAGAGACCTCCGTCCAGCCACCGCCGCCCCAGCAGCCGAGGAGAAGGCCCACAAGGAATCGAAAGTGACATCCGAGAGGAATTGCGCCAAGACCTCCATTTGAGCCAACACAGGAGTAGGGTCCCCCTGATCCTGAAGACAGTCAAACAGCTTTTCAAAATCCTTCAGCAAGACCTGCGAGGCATAGGCCGCATAAGTGCTAGCACGCACCCCAAAATGAGAAGCGGCGTAAGATCGTTTGAGAGCAGACTCCACCTTACGCTCCACCGGACCTGACAGGGAAGCCTCCTCCGACGACAAAGAGGAAGAGGAGGTGGAAGCCATAGAGGACAAAAGAGAATTCACTTTTGGAATCGCAGGGAACTGAGAGTCAAAGTCCGCCATGCGATACCGCTTTCCCAGAAAGCGCGGAATACCCTGCTTGTCCACCTCAAGCCATTCCTTAGTCAGGATATTCTTCAGGACATCATGGAAGGGAAGGTCATCCACCACAGAAGAACTATACTGTGCGTAAAACCCCTCATCAGCCAGGGATTTAGGGTCAAAACCAAGCACCTCCCGAATATGGACCAGCATATCAGAAAACACTTTGCCCTGGACATACTTTCCCTTAGGTGAAATGTCCATGTCCTCCTCATCATCCTTAGCCCTCTCTGCTGCAGGCTCCAGCAGCGCAGACTGGACTGCAGAATTAATCAAGTCCTGTAAATCAGCCCTAGAAATCTGCAAAACGTCGTCCTCCTGCAGATCCTGAACATTATGCTGCCTGGAAACTGCCTTAGCAGGCACAGGTGAAGAAGCCCCTTCACTCATGGTGAGAAAACCGGAGTAAACCAAACAGGAACTCACCACACAACAAAAGGAAGTGCCCAGCAACCTCCAATAAATACTGCCCCCAATCACCAAGTCTCATAACGTGAGACTGGATCAATGAAATAAAAAAGGGCAGCCCTGTAGTCTCCACCCACAGCCACAGATCACAAAGAGCATGGCCGCGGGGGCCGGACGCTGAAATAGAGCAGCAGCGCCGGAACGACCCGAGACCAGGACACCAAGAGAGCTCCCCGCCCCAGCCCAGCACATGAGCGGGGAGCGCCCTGACCCCAGAACAGGAGCGCGGCCGACCGGAGGACCGGAGCGGCCGCGCCGTGCAAATTTACAGAAAACAAAAGAAGCACAAGAAATGACAAATACTGAAAACTCACGGTACCGCCAAACCAAAGGAAACTGGAATCAGAGACCGGAACCGGGAGCACCAGCGTTCCGACCGCCGTCGGAGCAGAAAAAAAACAGGCATGGCGGTAGGTGGGCGGGGCTTATGTAGACTTTTGATACTGGCGTTGTGATTGGCTGGGTGGAGGCAGGACTGCCTCACGTAGTAAGGACTGGGACGGGGAGGACCCATGAGGGGGTAATGATTTACAGGTGGGTCTCTTCCGCTCCCTCTCATTGGGGAATGTTCTAAGCTTCACCACTGGAACCCCAAAACACCTCCCAAAAAGCAAACCTACCCCTGCGTATTGCCACCAAGTCAGCTGGCTTCCTTCTAAACACATCCCTCTACCAAGTGCTGACACTCCTTCTCAAGGATATAAATAACCTGGTGCATTCAGACCAGCAACCTTAGGTTCATCAATCAAATTCTAACATCACCCAAACTTTGAAAAGCTATATATAGACTACTATCATTTCACCTTCTAGGGCGCCCTCTACTAGAACTCAAATTCCCAGTAGTAAGAATGTGCACCTTACTTCAGGACTTTAAAATAGCAATGAGACGTCATCCGCTGATATTAGCTATATAAACAACAAATGACCATCATTAGATGTATACATGTATGTCCATTACCTGTCTTCACAGCCCACTCACAAATAGAGGCACCTAAGCTCATCATTGTTAATGCTCATATTTATTTTATTTGTTTTGTAGCTTGTCAATCTGTCCACATCTGTCCTATGTACAATATTTTCCGATTAAAATGTGTTTTCCGAACAATAAATTGGATAGGAAGCGAAAGAAAAAGATATATTATTACTTTTTGGATGGGCAAGGAATAAAATGAGGGGACAGTAATGTTAATCACTAAAATTGTGCATTTTGATAATCCTGATTCTATCGCAGCAGTACTTGGATCACTAGACATGATATCAAATAAATTTGGCATAGATGCAACACTGCAGACTGATTATGTCCTGTATTGTATATCTGCTGAATAATAACAGATTTAGTCCATGATGTTAGCTCATGTAGGTGTTTAATTATCCCGGCAGTCGTTACTTATTCTGGTAAATTTTAAATGATTTTACATAGGGATGTTACACGTTAATTAATATTGTCCAATCTCAACTACAGCAATTTTTAGAACAAGATAAATTCTTTCAATATCCTACTGGTAAAACAAGGCAGAAGAGGAGCCATTCTGAAGGTTATCACTATGAAGGGGTGACTGAGACTTTACACCTTAAAAGTCATGCTGAAGGTATTATAAATCAAAGAGCAATCAATGTAAAGAATGAACATCAAGGGGAAATACTGCCACATGCACTTATGGCAGTGAGAGGTCCACAATAGAAATTCCCAGAAATCACTCACTCATCTTATTTCTTCCAATGTAACTTATGCCACTTCTTTCCAGCTTTCAGAGCAGGAGAGTTACCACTTGACACCACCTTTCACCTTCTTTGTTATTCTTAACACTTTTGAAGGACATTTCTGCTTACCCTGCACATTGCCCGCCAGAGGGAGAGGCATGCTCTTGGTCATAATGTACTACAATAGCATCATTTTGACCTGGAGGTGCCAGGAGGAAACTGTATCTTATTAAATATAAATTAGCAGGGTAGGTCCCAGCCATGTCCTTATTCCGGTTTTCATGGGCAGGCAAGGATCTGATCAGATGAGTTTATGTGTCCTTGTATTACATTAAAACATTTCTGATTTGAAAGGCACAAACATCCAAAGCCTTCCTGCATTTAACACTCAAAAGTGTTTTATTAGATCAATTTCGTGAACTATGCAATTGAATTCAGGGATTTGTATGCTTATAAATATAAATATGAACCGGAATGAAGTGCACGAGCAGAGCTACTTGTGGGCCTTAGTTTTGGAATATGAGGGAGTGCAATGGGTTAGTACTGAAGTGCCCCCAGAAACCTCTGTCATGTGTCAGTGAGGGAAGAGCATTGTTTGCTGCAGAATCAGGTGCATAGAGTAACCATGTGATAACTGCAACAGTTTAATAGGATCACATGAACTATATCAATGTTACCTGTCACAGAAGGCATTACAGTGGGAAATAAAAGCCTCGGCTAGAAACAAGGTGATATTTAGCTGTGGAATCACATTTTAACCCTATTGGTGTATTTGTAGAGTTGTGTACCCCCAGTGCTTAACACTCCATGGTTTTATAGGTCAGGATTCAACTGCAAGATGAGCACTGTGTAAGTCCTAGCATTGAATTCCAAGAGATGCTACAGGTCATTATTTGGCTGCATCGTGCAAGCTGTTTGAACTCATGGAAGGCTTGTTATTCAGTGCCTGGGTCAGTCAATGGTACCTGGGAAGCTAATCATGATTAATGTTTACTTCTGGTGATCAAGTCTCTTGTGTACCATCATACTGTACATTGAGTGCCAATGGACTGATTTAGAGCTTGAGAGACAGGGTACAGCGTCACAACAGCAATGGAGTACCCTGTCCACCACACTCTCCGTCCGCCCACCAAATTATGAGTCAGGCAGACAGCCGGGTTTACACCAACAGAGTAATATTTACTCTATCCGCATAAATCTTCTCTGACTACCCGAGGGAGTACAGGCCAGCGGAGGTAAGCCATCTGACCGCCTGCCCTATTTAAAGTCAGCGGTTGGATGACTATTTTTTAATATCTGTAACCACCAGAAATATACTGGCAGTGAGGGACAGTAAATTTATGTTAAAAAAATACTCCACAACATGGGAGAATCATGCATGGTGTTGGGGCCATTAGTTTTACTTTTCCAAAAACAAGTTCCTGCTTTGGGAGTTTGTTTTTAAAACTTTTAAATGGTTGGTATAAGAGTCCATCACCAATGTCGGATGTACACCGAACTTTTAAATGGCTTTGTTAGAACTGCCATGATGGGGGTTCATACAAATCCATAAAGATCGCCACTAGGCCGGCTGTGTACTCTAAATTTGGTAGGCGGATTAGAGGCACCTTTACCACCCTGACTGCCTTTACTCCATCCGCCAAACTCTAAACTGGGCCAAAGTATTCCTACGTGGCTCTTCACTGGGGTTGATCATTTAAAGTTTTTTCTAGTAGGAGTTGGAGAGTTTTGAATTCTGATTCAGTAAAACACAAAGCAAAACATTCCCTAAAGCTTACTGCACATGCACGGCTATTTAGTCTATATGTTTTTACAGTCACATGCAGAACCAGCAAAACTAAATATCGACACATAAACAGAATGCTCTACTGCCTTCTGGTGTGGGCATACAACACCAACCAGTTAAATAGCTCTCAGGCAGTATGGCAGAGCAGTTTGAAATAACATGGGCATCTATGCACTTTGTTATGTTATGACAGAAAGATTATGGGCTTCATTGTTAAAGCTATTTGCACATGAGTCAGACTTAGTGAGATCAATTCCATGAGACCCATTTACCTAGCTAATCAAGTCAAAAGCTTTGCCATTTTTTAAACATTTGTTTGCTGATTTGGCAATCTATTTTCTTTTGAATGTGCTGCCACAGCTATATGCACAGCTCACATATATGCTGTGTGAATTAAAAGGTTCACTAGCTGCCCCCAGGCAATGGCTGCACCAGGACAAATCATGATAGCACCCTAGTTAATATATGGTTGATAGCTAAACTAGATTTGATCTGTGTTAGTAACTTTCTTGCTATTTTATTTATCTTGAATATATATATTTTTTTTTTAAGAAACCATTAGTAGTGTCACTACCTGTGATGTCATCAGGATCAAGGGTCATGTGACATCCTTCTTGTGACGTTCTTTGGGTCGGGCAAAGGGTCTGTGATGTCACTTTCACTACCCCAGGCATTTTGGTGAATGCCGTCCAAGCAGCTGATGCAGAACCAAGGGATGTGATCACTGAAGGGAGCCTGTGTGTGATGTACGAGAAGCTGGATACATGGTGGAGGGTTTGCTTTACAATCTCCTTTAAGTGGTGGATGTGTGATGTATTGTGTTGAGCTAAGTTGATGTTCTTTGTCTGTAAGGACCTGTCCTCATTGTTCAAGATTATCACATCCCGCAACTTGGGGAATGCTCACAGTTTCCATCTCCTGTTCATCACTTTGTTTACAACATACCCAAGGGTCTGCTTCCAGGAGATGCCTACTACTAAGTGCAGTGGTGCTAGGAAGGCAGAGGTGCTTTGGCCTTTAAAGCACTACAGAATCAATCTAAATTCCCTGTTCAAAATATGATTCTTAACAGACTGATTTTGAATTTCAGACTAGCAATGCTGCAATCTGGTAACACCTGAAGGAACCAAACAGGAATGTATGGTATTCTTTAAAAAAGGAAAAAGTTAGACATAAGGGAAGTTGACTATGTCTAGTTGTCCAGCAATGGTATACAGAAACTCAAATCTAAGGTTTGTCCTCCCATACTCCAAATTAATGGGATGAGGACGACATAGTGAAGCTTATATACCTAAAAATTATGATCAAGCTTCTACAAGAAAGGGGTACGTTGTTAGGGACGTAAAAAGGAACTCTTCCTGCTGGAGCCAAGCAGGCACGCAGAGAAACTAAATTTACTTCAATTTTAATCCTACCTACATTTTATAAAGTATTAGCAGTGGCAAAAACAAGAGAGCTTCACAAAATACACTGCTGCTCACAAAACTGGCAAATTGTTTATTATCTAAGAATGTGGTTTATGCCATCTCACCTAGCATGTAAGTGCCTCAGACATATTAGTAAAAAGGATAGGAAGTGGGTACATCTTTCCACAAAGGAGAATTTCCCTTGCTGAGGTCACTAACAGATGAAATTGATAAAATGTGAGGGATGAGCAGGGGGAGTTTTCCTACACCATTTCCTCTCAGACAATGTCATGGTTCAAAATCTAAGCCACTTCAGGTGGATCATCCTCTTTGATTGAACAAAGAAAGGCTATCAGTACTTCTTCCATGATTGAGATCCAGCCACTGAGCTGGTTCATGCCTAAAAGAGAAATAGAAAATGTTTGAAGTTTTGCATTTTCCACTTCCTGTTTGTCAACCACTTGAGGGAATTGTGATTAGTCTTGACATCAAAATGCTTGCCAATGCTATAAGTTCTAAAAATGTTCAGAAGTTTCCTAGTCATAAATGCTACTGGCTGATCTTCTGATCTTCTTCTTAATCATCAATGTTGAAAATCATAGCTCAATTCTCAGAATATGATGCATCTGTCTGCTTTATTAATTGTTGGAAGGGGGTTTATTAGTAGGTGCAAGTAGATACCTACTTCTAGTAAAAACATCACAATCACAAATAAGGTCCAGTCAAGTCTCAATAAATTAATCCTTGCTCAACCCTTGGTAGCTTGGCTGACAAGCAGCCAGGCTTAACTTAGGAGACAGGTGTGTAAAGCATTTAATATCACCAAAACAACGCAATAAAATCCAGCACTAATTTATAAAAATAGAGAACATTTTAATCTTTAATATGACAAAAATTCAATGAAGGGAACGAGAGATACGAATTTTTTAAATTTAAATTAAAAAATGTGTTTTCTAGCACCTAAAAGCGAAAAGCACCAACCACGGTTATCTGGTTGCGCCGGACCGGGACAAAGTCAAAGTTTCAGGCCAACCACGATGGAGAACGGGTCGGATACAATGAGCGTTAGGGCCCGGTCAAGTTTCTACCTTCTGACTCAGTCCATTTTTTTTTTAGCTTTTTCTCTAGACGTTGAGCAATCGGGTCCTCTGGTCCAGATTTAGGTTCTACAGCGACAGCCTGCAGCAGCGCGATGCCTCGTGACTCCTGGAGGCATTTGTCTTCGACGTGCGAGGAGCTCGGTGCTTTCAGCAGGGCACTTGCACGGTCAGGCCGAGTCGAGGTTCGACGTCGCCAGCCTGACTTTCGTTGTCAATGCCGGTCTTCTCATGGAGCTTTTTCACAAAAGCTGGCAAAAAGTTCCCAAACTTTCAGATCTTCATCTGAAAGGCGCCTTGAAGGCCAGAAAGTGTCCTCAGCCCCAGCCAAGGGTTCAGAAGCTCTGGTTTGCCTCTTGGGGCCTGGGACTCCAACTCCCACAATGCACCTGGTCAATCCAAGTAAAATCCAGGTGAAGCTGGTCAGCTGGAGTTGTCCTTGATGAAGATGTAGGTAGCTTCTTCATCCCTTTTCTACCTGTTGCTGATAAGGGAGTCCACTCCTTTATCTTTAACACAGGCACAGTCATCTTGTTGTGAAGCTTTGAGAATACAGCAGGTGCAGTTCCTCTGAGTGCAGTCCTCTCTTGTGCAATCCAAGGGTCCAGCAGGGCAGTCCTTCTTCTCGAGATGTTTTCAGGCAGGGATCTGAGGTGCATTGCAGCTCTCGCATATTTATTCAATATACTGGTCTGGCTAGATTGGGTGCACCCCCAGCCAATGGGGTTCAAGTTGCCACCTTCCTGGGACGTGTGGCATATATCTGTCCCAGAATGCACATCTCAACAAACATCAAAATGGAGAAAATCTCTCCTTGGAGTTCAGGTCTGGCTAACCCCGGCCACAGGTGTGACTAACCTTTCCCTACTCTCCCCTTCCAATCTATCTCCTAATGTAATTAGGGGAGCTCCCATCTGGCTGGGGATCAAGGGCAAAGGCACTTCTCTTCTCCAGGTTTTCAGTTCTAAGATCCCACCAATCTTATCGTATGCTCTTGAATATATTCCAATAAGTCAATGGCAACAAATACAACTTAAAGAAGGGAAAATCCTCCGGAAGCTGTTGAAAATGCATCAAGCATAGAGCTCTCCTTAGTCAGTTCATATGCCAGAGGAATTACCAACATCATAAGATGGGCATACAACCTAGTACACGCAGAACAAGGCACTTTAAGATCTTTATTAAAAGCAGAGACTTTCGATCAAGGATCATCGAAGTACGTTTTCAGTCAAAACTTATCCAGTGCATTCAAAGTATCGAAGGTTACAATTGATCTGTTGCAATCCTGGACTCCTGCACATCTGAGGCTCTTCCTAAAACATTTAAAACCAAGGATGTTATTAATTTGATATTCAACATTGTACTAAATTGCATCATTACAAACTTTATGCTGAGACAATAGAATATGAGAAATTGCAACAGTATATTCGTTTTAATTTAAAGCATGGAGTCACGCGTTGCATAATATTACTTCGGCTCGGGATTCTCCATATTATGGGGCCGATTCCGATTCTGGCCGGAAAACGTACTGACCGACTCGGTACGGGAATGTAGTCCGACCGACACGTACCGGGCGCTGCCCGATCCGCGTAGTACGATGCAATGCATGTGAATTACGACCGACTACATACGGAACACAAGCCGAACGACCGAACCGCACGGAAACCAGCTATCCGGCCGGAAAACTACGCGAATCGAACCGACCGACACGCACCAGGAATGAACCCGACAGAAACGTACCCGCGAACTCCAACCCGCGCAGTACGATGCAATGCGTGTAAAACCAGACCGAGTCGCACGGAGCTCAAGCCGTACAACCGACACGCATACAAAACAGGGAGCCGAAGCAACCCAATACTCCGCGACCGACGCGTACGCCGCACATGAAACACAGCAGAAACACAGCTTGAAAGACTCGGAGAAGCTCGCACGAGCCAACTGCAGCGTCCTACTCGGTCAGAAGAACGTCTCCTACATGCCTAAAAACTACAAAGGAAAAAATTCAAAAAAAGGGCCAAACAAGCAATGACAAAGTCAATAAATACAGGGGGAAAAACATGGAACAAAGACACACCCACAACTCCACCCATATAAAGGCCACAAATCACTACCATGATCCTTTGCAAATTCAACTGACCTGCCAGCACAGAACACCATCAGACAGCAACCACAGACACACTCACAACTCATCCATCACACAAGCCACACACCATTAGCACCTCCCAAATAGCACCCTCACATACACCCAGCAAAACCTACACACACCCACCCTCACTTGCACACTCACACACACATCAATCCCCACCACCACCCATCCCCATGCCCCCAAAGAAGAATCCAAAGTTCCTAGACAGTGAATTGGAAGTCCTGGTAGATGAAATCCTCAGGGTAGAGCCACAGTTGTTTGGTACATTGGTCCAACAGACCCCCATGTCGCAGAAAACCAAGATGTGGGAGAGGATCGTCGACAGGGTGAACGCACAATCACCATGTTTGAGCACAAAGGAAGACATCCAGAACAGGTGTGGGGAGCACAAGGCCCTGCTGTGAACTGTGCACCTACAAACAACAGGACCACACTGTCAGCCATCTTGCCATTGCTGTCACACTCACACACAGTGAAGTCCACTCAAAAGGAAGGAAGTATGGGCATTCTGGGAAGGGGGGTGTAGGCAATAGCATGATGGGAGTGGTAGTCACAGCTCAACATCCCCCACCCACATGGCCCAGCAAGCTCACACTGAAGCATGCACACCTCACAGGGAGTGAAAAGCCACTTCCAAGATGTCTGACAATGGTGCTCTGTTGTGGGGAGCACAAGGCCCTGCTGGGAACTGGGCACCAACCAACAGCAGGACACCTCTGACTGACATCCTGACAACCAACTTGCACTCCCTGCAATGGAAGCACGTTTCATGGTGGGATGTCTGGCCTTGGGGGAGGAGGAGTGCCAGCTCCGACTACAGCTACCAGCAGGCCCTTACACACACACCACTTCCACTAACTCCAAACAACACAACTGGGACCGTGCTCTACAAGAGAGTGAGTGAAAAGCCACTTCCAAGATGTCTGACACTAGCCTCAGCTGTGGGGAGCAGAAGGCCCTGCTGGGAACTGTGCACCAACAAACAACAGGACCACACTGTCAGACATCTTGCCATTGCTGTCACACTCCCACACAGTGAAGTCGACTCTAAAGGAAGGAAGTATGGGCATGCTGGGAAGGGGGGTGTAGGCAATAGCATGATGGGAGTGGTAGTCACAGCTCAACATCACCCACCCACATGGCCCAGCAAGCTCACACTGAAGCATGCACACCTCACAGGGAGTGAAAAGCCACTTCAAAGCTGTCTGACACTGGCCTCAGCTGTGGGGAGCACAAGGCCCTGCTGGAACTGTGCACCAACAAACAACAGGACCACACTGTCAGCCATCTTGCCATTGCTGTCACACTCACACACAGTGAAGTCGACTCAAAAGGAAGGAAGTATGGGCATGCTGGGAAGGGGGGTGTAGGCAATAGCATGATGGGAGTGGTAGTCACAGCTCAACATCTCCCACCCACGTGGCCCAGCAAGCTCACACTGAAGCATACACACCTCACAGGGAGTGAAAAGCCACTTCTAAGATGTCTGACAATGGTGCTCTGTTGTGGGGAGTACCAGGCCCTGCTGGGAACTGTGCACCAACCAACAGCAGGACACCACTGCCTAACATCCTCTAAGCCAACTTGCACTCACTGCAATGGAAGCACGTTCCATGGTGGGATATCTGGCTGGGTGGGAAGGAGGACTGACAGCTCTGACCATAGTTACCAGCAGCTTTTCTCACACACCCCCTTAACACAAACTCCACACAACTCACCTGGGAGAATGCATTGCCTCACACTCTAATTAAATATCCCACAAAGAACCACCACACTGGGTTATGCTGTGTGAAGCACAGGGACACTTTTGGGACTTGTAGCCAAACAAACGCCAGGACAACACTGTCAGCCATCCTGTCAGCACAGGCACACTACCCCATAGGGAAGCAGAGTCAAAAGGAAGGAAGTATGGGCAAGCTGGGAAGGGGGTGTAGGCAATAGCATGATGGGAGTGGTAGTCACAGCTCAACATCCCCCACCCACATGGCCCAGCAAGCTCACACTGAAGCATGCACACCTCACAGGGAGTGAAAAGCCACTTCTAAGATGTCTGACAATGGTGCTATGTTGTGGGGAGTACCAGGCCCTGCTGGGAACTGGGCACCAACCAACAGCAGGACACCACTGACTGACATCCTGAGAGTTAACCTGCACCCACTGCAAGGGTGGCATGCTTCATGGTGGGATAACTGGGCTGGGGGGAAAAGGAGGTCCGGATGTCAACCAAATACCACCAATGCTGGTCATGCACACACCTCAACATTCACATTGAAATGCTTCAGGTTGGCAGGACAATGTGCTACACCAATATCAACCTCTGACTGTGACAACTTAGGACAATGCAATGTACAGGCCCGCATCCAGAGGTACAGTCACAACTGTCAGGTGTTTGAACCATTGATGCCTGTAGAAACATAACATACATTGTGTGTCTCTTCCAAAAACAGGTGATGATGGGGACACAGCAGCAGATGATGAGGAGTCCCTGTCCCAGGCTCCGGTGGCCCCTGAGCTCTCTGGTGTGGAACAGCCTCTGCCCTCCTCGGATGGCGAAGACCTACCTGGCACCTCCGGTGTGAGTCATCATGCAGCACCAGCAGGACCACCATCTGCACCCCCTGCACCCACTCCTCCAACATCTGCCAACACACAGACCACCCCCGCCGACACGGACAGACCAAGGACACTGAATGACAACAGCACAGGGACCCCGGCCCACCGTGAAGCAACGGACAACAACCCGAGTACCAACCCTCAAGGGGGCCTAGGCTCACCTGTGCGTGCCACCGCAGGTCCCGCACGTGTGGCCAGGGGTGGTGGGAGGAGTGGTAGGCAGAGGTCGCTGTTTGCAGAGGGGTCTGGACTGCATGATGACCCACAACTGGTACGCATTGCTGATGCGTACCAGAATAGCACCGGAGAGGTCAGCCAGGTAGTGGGGATCCTCAAGGACATTCAACAGCAGCAGGCTGCCCATAATGCCCGCTTGGACTCCCACATGTCCCGTGTGGAGACACACATGTCTGGCATGGAGTCCAAGTGGGACACATTGGAAGAACTGACAGCGGTGCAGAGGGACATATTGACATGCCTCCGCCAGATTAGCACCAACATGTCCACACCTCCCTGTGTGCCCACAACATCTGGTGCTGCAACAACTGCAACTGCCACAGGGAGGGAGGATGACTCTGGTGGAGAGTCCTCTGCACCGCAGCGGCCAGCACGTGAGGGTCCCCCCCCCCGAAAGAAGAGGGGTCGTCCGAGGAAGGAAAACTGAGAGGCCGATGGCCATGTACATCCCCCAGGAACCCAACACCTGTTCTGGAAATTCTCCTTTGTGTGCAAACTGTTCACCCTGTCGAATGCAACCCAACTCTCCCACATGACATGGGGAGTTTAAGTTGGACTAATGTATCAGATGACTGTGGACTTTACTCTGGACATTTCTGGTACCAACACTTCCAACTCATCTGTGAACTTTGGATTCCAATCCCAATGTACAGCACCCACCATCCTGTGCACTATCCTCACACATGTATGTAAATAAACTCACTAATACACCATACTTGCCTCTGTTGTGATTCCAACGTTGTTTTTGTCATGGAGATGATGATCTGCTAAATGACACTGTGCATGCTAACTGCTACAGCAAGTTCAACACCGTCATGTGAGTCATGGCGACGTGACACATATGAGGGAGACACACCACTAGGGCTACACAACACATACACACCAGGGCCATCTGACTCAGCGCCTACACTGATGTTGCCAGGAAATACAGTGGAATGCACAGACACCACACCTATTCAGAGTATGTGTTAACTAGCCCACAGGTGCAGTAAGCAAATGTCAGTCAGATGTGTGACCACAGACAACGCACATCCCAAAGTGAAGCACAGGTTTATTACACATTTGCAACATGTTGTTTCCACTACAGATGCAAGGTAATCCCACGTGGCAGTGGCCACACAGTCACCAAGTGTAGAAAAATAAAGTCCAGGGGTGTGTGGCACATCACCTGTAGGGAAACGACTGCTTCCACCCTGGAAGTTGAATCATGGTGTCGGGGGATCCAAGTTGACCAAACAACTCTGAAAGTACCCTGTGAAGGACAGACATGACACACAGTCAAAAGCACTGAAGAACAGGACAGAACTGCAATACTCATGCCCAATACATGTCACAAGATACCTACACAAAACCAAGTTAGCATGTCAACACTGTTGGGGAGTACAGACTACCTGTAAGGACACATCGCTGCACGCATCCAGTCAAGTAGCACATGGCCACACTCAAACAGCAACAGAGCACCACCAACACATATCATGCAAACTCAAATCATTGACATACCAACTCTGTATACTCACATTCAGCTGAAGAAGTTGGTGATGAGCTGTGTGCGGACATCCCCCTCATCATCATCATCATCACTGGCATCGTGGCCCAGGCCAGGATCCTCCACAGGTGGCGGATGTTGGTCATCGTCATCCAGGATGAGAGGCAACTCCTTCCGCACTGCCAGGTTGTGTAGCATGCAGCAGACGATGACAATCTTGCACACCTTTGCAGGGGCATATGGGAGGGCCCCTCCTGTCTTGTCCAGGCAGCGAAAGCGGCACTTCAGGAGACCAAATGTCCGCTCGATCACTCTCCTGGTCCGACCATGTGCCTCATTGTAGCGCATCTGGGCTGGTGTCACAGGGTTCCTGAGGGGTGTCAGCAACCACGGCATGTTGGGGTATCTGGAGTCACCTACATACAGACAATTGCACATTAGCTGAGTTGGAAAAGAGGGTGGAATACAACATTGCAGAACACACACAATGGTACAAAGTCAGCACACACCGACAAGCCAGGCACGCTGGTTCTGCATCTGTGACATCATCCTCGGGATGCGACTACTCCTCATTACGTAGGCATCGTGTGCAGAACCGGGGAAACGTGCACACACATGTGAGATGCTCATATCTGCAAGACATACCACCAGGGCATTGATAGAATGGTAATGTTTCCTGTTCCTGTATGCCTGCTCATGTGCCTGTGGTGGTACCAAAGCCACATGTGTCCCATCAATGGAGCCGATGACATGTGGCATCCTCCCCAGGGCATAGAAGTCACTCTTGACGTCAGTGAGTTGTTGACGTTTAGGGAAATAGATGTACTGGTTCAAGTATCTCAACATCGCCTCCAAAACATCGCGTAGCACACGGCTGAACATGGTCTGTGACATCCCACCAGCAGACGCCACAGTGTGTTGAAAGGTACCAGTGGAAAAGAAGTGTAGGGCTGCCATCACCTTCACCTTGGGGGTCAGCGCTGCAGGGAATGGCCGGCCAGGTTGCAAATGTGGGGCCAACCGCACCGCCAATTCCTCAATAAGCGGCCTGTTGAAGCGGTACCGTCGGATGCAGTCACGTTCAACCATGGTTGCAAGGTCAGGGAATGGTCTATGGACAGCTGGTGCCCTGCAGTGCATAGGTGAACAAAGAAAGATTGTCAGTCACCCCACATATGTGGCATTGACCATACTCAATATCACATGATACATCATTACGAGACACAAGTACTTGATGTGTGTGCCATTCTATATGGACATATATGGCACCTACATGGCCAACATCTAACATCTCAGTTCAACATGTGTTGACAACAAGTTCCAGGTTGTGCTATGGGAAATCATTAGGCTGTGTCACAGTACCCATGTACTGCTGTCACGTTCCAAATACACACCACAGTGACAAGTGAGGACAGATGTGCCCCAGGAATCACAGCTCTTTGACAGGTAGATTCCCAGGAACCCTGTATTGCCACATGGACACTGGCATGATATGGTGTATCATGTACACGTCAGCAAAACAACCATGACTCCCACAGGTAGTGGCCCCTGTTTCCTCTGCAGGACAGACATGGACATCTGTGACACACACACGCACAACATCAAAGTCGATGCACAAACAACGTGGATGTGGAGACTGTCTCCCATTGTGCACATGGAATCCGAGACATCTGAAACACAACATGCACACAGACTGTTGATGGCCATCACAATTGTGGCAATGGGTCACCCTGTGACGTACATACCATCCCACATGGGACTCAGGGTGTATGTGACATAACATACACATACACAACCTGGAGATGTGACCATGCCACATGCTCTGAACTGAACAGTTGCACATCACAGTGGTCATGTGCACAACACACAAAGGATTCTGTCCCCATGAACACGTGCACAGCCTGGGAGTGGCTGCCCCCAAGTGCCACCCAACAAACCACATGTTGACTCCCATACACACACAGGTAATGCAGCCTTACATGCCTTAGGATACAGTGTGGACAGGCTGTGGTGTTGTAGGTGTGCCCCTGAGTCCCTGGCAAGTAATTGTGGCTGGCATACATTCACCAGTGACAACCATGGTGACATATGCGAGTGACTTGTACAGGGACGCGTCGTACAGCAATGGACCGATCCGTGTGCATGCATTGGCCATTGCATATGATGTGGACGGATGCGTGTTGTGCTCCGAAATATGCGTTGTACAGCAATGGACCGATCGGTGCGCACGCATTGGCCATTGCATATGATGTGGACGGATGCGTGTTGTGTTTCGAAATACGCGTTGTACAGCAATGGACCGATCGGTGCGCACGCATTGGCCATTGCATATGATGTGGACGGATGCGTGTTGTGCTCCGAAATACGCGTTGTACAGCAATGGACCGATCGGTGCGCACGCATTGGCCATTGCATATGATGTGGACGGATGCGTGTTGTGTTTCGAAATACGCGTTGTACAGCAATGGACCAATCGGTGCGCACGCATTGGCCATTGCATATGATGTGGACGGATGCGTGTTGTGCTCCAAAATACGCGTTGTACAGCAATGGACCGATCGGTGCGCATGCATTGGCCATTGCATATGATGTGGACGGATGCGTTTTGTGCTCCGAAATACGCGTTGTACAGCAATGGACCGATCGGTGCGCACGCATTGGCCATTGCATATGATGTGGACGGATGCGTGTTGTGTTTCGAAATACGCGTCGTACAGCAATGGACCGATCGGTGCGCACGCATTGGCCATTGCATATGATGTGGACGGATGCGTGTTGTGTGACGTAATACACGTCGTACAGCAATGGTCCGATCGGTGCGCATGCATTGGCTATGGACTGACATGGTAACGGACGCGTTTCGAAGCTTTTACGAGTCGGATGCAGTGAATTCAGTTGGCCACCCACAACAATGTTGCAAATTCATGGGTGTCATGAAGTTGAACTTTTGAAGGATGCTGTGGGCGTGTATAAGTGGTGCAATTCCATGGATTGGCCAGATTCAGAAGATGCAAATGAGTTGGACCTATCACTTTGGACACATGGGACAGTATCTGCCTCTGCAGCACACATATAATGCTGGCTGTTCCCCTGAGAGCTCACTTGCCTGCACTACATGCTCCAGGACGAAATCTGCCACCACCACTGCTGCTGTCTCTGCATCCTCTGGCTACTGCAATGGCACGTACTGTGGAGAGAGCCCCAGCCTTCAGCACTGAGGAGAACCAGGCCCTGCTGGACAGCCTCCTTCCACAGTACAGCAAGCTGTATGGGAAACCAGGGGAGCAGGTGAGTGTGCTGTCCACTGCCTTACTAATTGTGCATGTTGTCTGACTAGCAAGACTTACAGTGTGTACACTAGTGGCTAGCATGCTCACTGAGTAGTTGTCACCCCCAAAGTGTGTAGTTACATGCACTGAACAGGTATAGTGCAGTAACAGTGCATTCCAACAAGGTTTTACTTCCCAGGCAATGATACCATTTAGTAACTGCTGGACAACTGTTCATAGCCATAGTTGCACTACCTGTGTACATCATATGCCCCTGTGATTGAGACATGTATATCCAACTGTGTGATGCACGGATATGTTGCATGTGTAGTAATGGCCTTTTCACTTTGTCATCCTCACAGGTTGATGCCCACCAGAAGCAGGAGATCTGGCTGACCATCGTCCGGGCAGTACGATCTGTGGGGGTCTACAGGTGCAGGATCCGCAACTGCCAGAAGAGGTGGCAGGACCTTCGTGGCTGGACCCGGAGGATCGCAAGGGTCTAGCTGAAGCTGTCGCCTCCTCGCAGGAGGGGCGGACACCGGACCCTGACCCCCACATGCTCCGGATTCTGGCGGTGGTCTTCCCTGACCTGGATGGGCAGCTGATGGCCAGACAGCAGCAAGGAGGGGTAAGTGCTAGCCTTTTCTGTGTACTATGACTAACATGCTCTATGCACTCCTTTAGCCTGGTTCCACTTCCACAGTACAACTGTCTTGTCGTCCTGGACTCATGTCCCTCACTTGTGTCATGCCCCCTCCTCATCTGATACACAGGTGTGGCCCTTACAGTCTGTGACTTAGGTCACTTGGGTACTGTGTACTTGCAGTTACCTGTGGTTCAAGTTGGGGACAGCATCAGTTACAGGAACTTTGTTGTGGGCTGCATGGGTGGTACAATTGCTCACACAATGCCTGTGATCTGACATGTACTCTGGGTATGTTTTTACAATGTGTTCCAATTGCTGCTCTGACTCACCACATGTCTGGGATATGTGCCACACACCCATGCTGCAGCAGAGACCAAGGGAGGAGCCTCAGAAGTATGTACATCATGTGTGTGACACATGCATAGCCACCTGCCTAGTGTTCAGGGTAATACCATGTTGCACATGGACCAGGACTGTAATGCCTAATCCGTACATCGAAGGCACTCTGTTCTCCCACTCCCGTGTGTCAGCATACATATTGGGCATTGTGAAGAGTGCACTCAGGTGTCTGCCTCTGTGTCACCGTGGTGTGGCCTTGCTTTTTGGACTCCTGGAGTGTTTAACAATTTGGGGTGGCCAGCCATCTGAGTTGTGATTATAGGATCTGCACATTGGTTAATGCATAGGTCTCTGATCCCTTGACTGTGCACAATGGTGTATGAAACATTGAGGTGCAGGCAGCTTTGGTTCATTCTCATCAGACGGTGAAGTGCCCATGTGTATGGATTTGTGTTTGCAGTCACTCAAATGTCTCATTTGATTGACGTGGGATCATCTTAGTCCTCATGATGTGGGTGGCCAGGGGTGCACATGTGCACCTGTCAGCTACAGGGCTTGCATTCCCAAAACTTCCATGATTGTGACACAGTGTAGACTGGTGTTGTGTGTATGCACTGCCCCTGTGACAGGAGACACTTATGACTGACTTGCCAGACAGGCCTGTGCCATGACATTTAACTCGCAAAGGGTGATCCAGCAGTAGTGTGATATGTCCTGCAAGCACACCATTGTCGCATTGTCTATCAGGACATGAGGACATCATTGTGTCTGGTGATGGAAGCAAAACTCGCATATCGACAGAGACTCTGCCCGTCACTTTTCCTGACACATGTACTGAGTCAGTGGCAGGAGATGGCATGTGTTTGGAGTGACACATTTCCATATGTTCTCTTGGATGTCCAACAACTGTGTATGTGGTGCATGTGTGCACATATGATTAGCCGCATACAACAGGCACCAGACAGATGGGTGCATGGACAGGTAGGATATGTGTGGCATGAATGACTGTCAGGCAGACAATGGGCTTCTTCAAATCAGTGTCAGCACTTATTGCAATGTCTAGCAAATGATGGCAGGGCTTGCTCTGTGATGTGCTGTACTTACTGTGGTGTGTGTGGTCAGTACAGGTGACTAATGTTGCTCTGTTTATCCTGATTGTTTGCAGATACATCCACGGCCACAGGAGGAGACAGCTCCACGGACCAAGAGGAGCGGCAGAGCCAGACTGGGTCCACTGCAGGGGAGACCGAGGGACCCAGTGGCACGGAGGGTGAGGGGAGCCACACTGAGGAGACCTCAGCTACGACCACCTCGGCTGAGGACCACAGCACTTCCAGTGAGGACTCCCTTGTGGAGGCGTGTGTCAGCAGACCACAGACAAATTCAAGCAAGTCTGTCCCCGCCACCACCACCATCTCCACCCTCCCATCTGCTCCCATCCCACATGTCCGTGGAGGCTCCCGTGTAGGGGAGCGTGTCTCCTTCATGCCAGGCACCGCACCCCCTGCCTCTGTCTCCCCTGCTGCCCTGAGTGTGGAGTCTGTGGACTTGCTGAAACAGATCCATGTAGGGCAGACATCAGTGCTGAGTGTCCTCCATGCACACACGGGTCTGTTGACACAACTGGTGTCATTCATGGAGGGCATGTCATCTGGCATGTCTGCCCTACATCGGACCAATCAGTCCATGGCCTCCTCACTGACAGCAGCAGTGTCCCTCCTGCAACAGTCCCTCACCCCTCCTACCTCTGCCCCATCCACAATCCCCAGCACCCTACCTGTCCCAAGCACACACACACCGGCACAGGCACCCAACAGCACAGACACAAGCAGCACACAGACACACACGCCAAAATCCAGACGCACACGCACGCACAGTCAGGGGACTGATACCTCACTCACAGGGGATGGGGCCCAGGCACACACACACGCATCCACGAGCACTGCGCAGTCCTCAGATACCTCTGCCTCCAAAACCCCTTCCCTTGCCTCGCCTTCAACCCCCCCCTCCCAGAAGCTCTTCCTCTGTGAGCTTGGCCTCTTCCCCACAGATCCATCTGACCCAACACACAGGCGGAAGAGGCGACCACCACACACAGAGGGGAGTGCCCCTCACACCCGGACACCCTCCCCCAGGCACAGGCAGACTGAGGACCCCATTAGGAAGTTCCCCCGGACCAGGAAGGGCAAGACCCCACCACCACCACCACGCAGCTCCACCACACAGTCTCTCTCCTCCATCCCCCAGGCCACCACTCCACCGGTTCCCCCGCCACACCCTGCCCCAGGTTCCCCCACACACCCATACCGCATCCCCAAACTGCTTAGGCCCTCCCCCCTACCACTTGCTCTTCCACCCCCAACCCAGACGCTCGGCCTGTTTGTGCCACTGGTGTGGAGACCGGGTCCCCCCCCCTCTGTCCTGCCCACCTCATCTGCCCCCCCATCCACTCCCTTGGAGTTATGCACTGCAGTGGAGTCCACAACCACCCCGTCTGACTTGGGCACTGCAGTGGGGACCCAGTCCACTCCATCTGACCGGCCCACTGCAGTGGTGCCAGCTCCCACACCATCTGACTTGTGCCCTACAGTGGTGCCGGCCCCCACTGAGTCAGACACCTCCACTGCAGTTGCCGGTGACACTCCTGCACCCACCACCCCTTCACTGAGTCCTTCTGGCATCCCCTGATCCTGTCCCTGCGGTGCCTGGCCTGCCCCTTGTATGCCCCTCCGAGGGGGATGTCCCCTGTCCGTACCAGTGCAGGCAAGCAATGGGTGACAAGTTGTCACATATCACCCTGTTCGGACTGTGTATGTGGACTGGCCATTGGCCTTAGTTTCTTTTGGACTTCACATTTTTCTTTCACATTTGCTGAATAAAGCCTCTTTTTTGTTTACTAGTGGTTTTTCTTTTGATGTACATGATGTAGATGAGTATCATCATGCATTTGCTGTTGTAATAGTGTTCAGATCAGGAAAATGAAGTGTTGCTGTGATGGACTCCATATGGTCCATGGGATATGTGTCCTAATCTAGTCTGGATCCATAGCATCCTTTGCTGCAGTCTGAGGGTGTAATGTTCAGCATTTGACACAGGGATGTACATTTTGCATTTGTAAATTGACATCTGTGGCTTACACTGATGCACATCTGGTGGGCTTACCACTGTTCAATGTTTCTATTTCCCTGACTGTGTGCCCATCTCCACTGGACATGCAGTTTAGCACATCAATGTTGAAGGACTCATCTGTGTATACAGTGCAACTTGCTTGACACGTGTTTTGCGTATATGCAGATGACTGAAGTGACACTCCCGTACCCAGGCTGATGTGAGCAGAGCCTTCAGTGTGTTGTAATTGTTGACTCACTGACCGAGTGTTTTGCTGACATGTTTGAGTTGTGCACAGACAAGGTTTGGCACAGCGGACCTTCCACAGGAGTGGAGTGCCCTCATGGCAGTGTGTAATCCCGTGACATTGCCTGGGCCCGTGTTGTGTGTTGTGTAAGCATGTCTGTGTGTGTGTTCCCTTCCCTTTTCCTACACCGGCTGTGTCCCTACGGATGTTCCTGTTTGTGATGCTTGCTGAGTTGTCTTGTGTTCATCCAGCATCTTGTAGCTGGTTTCTCCGTGATGTGGGTGCATGGCAAACTAATGTTCATCAGGTTGTCATCCCTAGTTGTCTTTGTTGTCAGGACTGGGGATGTGGGCAAACGCAGATGAGACACAGTCAGGATTCCCCATGGCACTTGTGGTTACACAAGTCATGTAATTTACAGTTTGTGGTAGCTTTCAGTGATTGTGACACGTTGTGTGTGTGACTGCTGCCACTCCTCAGGGTCAATGTTGGAAGTTGTCTACGTGTGTTCTTTGTGGGTGACCTTGGCTTCTTCATTGGTGTGTGACTGTGGCCGGTATCCCATTGATTGGGGTGGATTTCACGTCATGCCCATGTACGGCGTACTGTGCAGTGTGTCAGACATTCACGAGTCTTGTTGACTGGCCAGGTGTGATGGGTTTCTGCACCTTAGTTCCCACAACCACCCCTGGGATTGTCATGGGTGCATGTGCAATGTCACCTGTCCATGTGAGCTTCACTGCTGCACATTGGTGGAGATCAAGGTGTGTGGTGTTGAGTGTGTGCAAATGTGAGTTGTTGCACGGCTAGACCCCTACCTCCATATTGGCCTTGGCTGACAGGCCGTGCTGATTGATTTGTGCTTGTGTAGGTGTGATGGTAGTTTGTTGCTCAGGACACATGGCTGTGGTTCACGGTGTGAACAACATCTACCTTTGTCATCACAGTGGGATTATCATGCAGGCTAGTGTCACCACAATGTGGGGTCCCTGGGGGTAGTGCTGTGGTGGGTCTGTCTCTTGCTGTGTTAGTTGCTGTTCCTACAAGCTTGTGTGACATGTGTAATTTGGGCTCCCTCTCATCTAACAATGCCTGATTGCCCACATAGGGGAATCCGATCCATGAGTTACTTTTGTATGGCACTGTATACACATCTGTGTAATTGGAATTCAGGCCTCCTCATGTGTTGTGTGGTTGCCTGGGGACACTGGCACACCCCCCATCACCTGTTGTGTTTGATATGCAGTGTGAGGCTGCCTGTTTGTGTTTGTGCATCTGCACCACTGCATTGGCATATCTTTGGTGTGCCATTGCCTGTATGTTGTTTGGAGGATTTCCCATGCTGTCCCTGGGACTCCTAGGTCATCAGTCAGCACAATAATCATGGTTCGTATGTCCCATTGCTGCCATGGTATGGTATTTGTTCACCTCACATCTACAGTCTCCCCAGGATATCTACATTTGTGTGTCCATTAGTGCAGATATGTGGGTCTGCATTATGATGGTGACTTCTGGCATTGTGTAATTGATAAATGGAGACGATGTCAGTCCCCATGGGTGATGTTTGTCTGCACTTGGCCAAAGGTATGTTTTATTTGCACTGCACCCAATCTATGTTGCTATGGGACACAATCACTACTTTGCCACTGATTTGTTTGTTGTTCTGTGACCAGGAATCATCCATGCTGTTTGGCAGTTGCAGCTTTTTCCATGACAACACTTACCTTTTGGTCACTGTGATGATGGGGGTTTGGACCCCATTGCCACAATGTTCACAATGTGCTTCAGCTATGGACCCCACACTTACCTTTTGGTCACTGTGATGATGGGGGTTTAGACCCCATTGCCACAATGTTCAAAATGTGCTTCAGCTATGGACCCCACACTTACCTTTTGGTCACTGTGATGATGGGTGTTTAGACCCCATTGACACAATGTTCAAAATGTGCTTCAGCTATGGACCCCACACTTACCTTTTGGTCACTGTGATGATGGGGGTTTAGACCCCATTGCCACAATGTTCAAAATGTGCTTCAGCTATGGACCCCACACTTACCTTTTGGTCACTGTGATGATGGGGATTTAGACCCCATTGCCACAATGTTCAAAATGTGCTTCAGCTATGGACCCCACACTTACCTTTTGGTCACTGTGATGATGGGGGTTTAGACCCCATTCCCACAGTGGTCATGGTCTGCTTGCATTGTGAAGGCCACACACATTTTTGTGTGACACATGTGATAGGGGGTCACATTGTATGTTCAATGTCATGTTCAGTGTTGTAGGCATTTGACACAGACTACACACTCTTGTCATGATGTTGGGGGGATGTCTTTTGCTGACATTCCTTATGTTGGAGTATGCTGGTTGTGTCATGCATTACCCGTCCTATGAGTGGGGATGGTAGTAGTGACAGGCATCCAGCCCCCCATGAGTAGGGGTGGTGGTTGTGGTAGGCATCCAGCCCCCCATGAGTAGGGGTGGTGGTAGTGGTAGGCATCCAGGCCCCCATGAGTAGGGGTGGTGGTAGTGGTAGGCATCAATTCCCCTATGAGTGGGGATGGTAGTAGTGACAGGCATCCAGCCCCCCATGAGTAGGGGTGGTGGTTGTGGTAGGCATCCAGGCCCCCATGAGTAGGGGTGGTGGTAGTGGTAGGCATCCAGTCCCCCATGAGTAGGGGTGGTGGTAGTGGTAGGCATCCAGTCCCCCATGAGTAGGGGTGGTGGTAGTGGTAGGCATCCAGCCCCCAATGAGTAGGGGTGGTGGTAGTGACAGGCATCCAGCCCCCCATGAGTAGGGGTGGTGGTAGTGACAGGCATCCAGCCCCCCGTGAGTAGGGGTGGTGGTAGTGACAGGCATCCATCCCCCTATGAGTGGGGATGGTAGTAGTGACAGGCATCGAGCCCCCCATGAGTAGGGGTGGTGGTTGTGGTAGGCATCCAGCCCCCCATGAGTAGGGGTGGTGGTTGTGGCAGGCATCCAGGCCCCCAAGAGTAGGGGTGGTGGTAGTGGTAGGCATCCAGCCCCCCATGAGTAGGGGTGGTGGTTGTGGTAGGCATCCAGCCCCCCATGAGTAGGGGTGGTGGTAGTGACAGGCATCCAGCCCCCCTGAGTAGGGGTGGTGGTAGTGGTAGGCATCCAGGCCCCCATGAGTAGGGGTGATGGTAGTGGTAGGCATCAATTCCCCTATGAGTGGGGATGGTAGTAGTGACAGGCATCCAGCCCCCCATGAGTAGGGGTGGTGGTTGTGGTAGGCATCCAGGCCCCCATGAGTAGGGGTGGTGGTAGTGGTAGGCATCCAGCACCCCATGAGTAGGGGTGGTGGTAGTGGTAGGCATCCAGGCCCCCATGAGTAAGGGTGGTGGTAGTGGTAGGCATCCAGCCCCCCATGAGTAGGGGTGGTGGTAGTGACAGGCATCCAGCCCCCCATGAGTAGGGGTGGTGGTAGTGACAGGCATCCATCCCCCTATGAGTGGAAATGGTAGTAGTGACAGGCATCCAGCCCCCCATGAGTAGGGGTGGTGGTTGTGGTAGGCATCCAGCCCCCCATGAGTAGGGGTGATGGTTGTGGTAGGCATCCAGGCCCCCATGAGTAGGGGTGGTGGTAGTGGTAGGCATCCAGCCCCCATGAGTAGGGGTGGTGGTAGTGGTAGGCATCCAGGCCCCCATGAGTAGGGGTGGTGGTAGTGGTAGGCATCCAGCCCCCATGAGTAGGGGTGGTGGTAGTGACAGGCATCCAGCCCCCCATGAGTAGGGGTGGTGGTAGTGGTAGGCATCCAGGCCCCCATGAGTAGGGGTGGTGTTTGTGACAGGCATCCAGCCCCCATGAGTAGGGGTGGTGGTAGTGACAGGCATCCATCCCCCTATGAGTGGGGATGGTAGTAGTGACAGGCATCCAGCCCCCCATGAGTAGGGGTGGTGGTTGTGGTAGGCATCCAGGCCCCCATGAGTGGGGATGGTAGTAGTGACAGGCATCCAGCCCCCCATGAGTAGGGGTGGTGGTAGTGGTAGGCATCAATTCCCATATGAGTGGGGATGGTAGTAGTGACAGGCATCCAGCCCCCCATGAGTAGGGGTGGTGGTAGTGGTAGGCATCCAGCCCCCCTGAGTAGGGGTGGTGGTAGTGACAGGCATCCAGCCCCCATGAGTAGGGGTGGTGGTAGTGGTAGGCATCCAGGCCCCCATGAGTAGGGGTGGTGGTAGTGGTAGGCATCCAGCCCCCCATGAGTAGGGGTGGTGGTAGTGGCAGGCATCCAGCCCCCATGAGTAGGGGTGGTGGTAGTGGTAGGCATCCAGCCCCCATGAGTAGGGGTGGTGGTAGTGACAGGCATCCAGCCCCCATAAGTAGGGGTGGTGGTAGTGGTAGGCATCCAGGCCCCCATGAGTAGGGGTGGTGGTAGTGGTAGGCATCCAGCCCCCCATGAGTGGGGGTGGTGGTAGTGGTAGCCATCAGGCCCCTATGGGTGTGTATGGCATTGGTGATAGCCATCCCGCCCCTATGGTTCTGCTGTTGCTAGTGTACGTCATTTCTGCATCCCTATGTGTGTGTGACATATGTCGGGTACGTGTCGTTTGTTTGTGTAGTGGGTGTTTGACTTACCATCTGCGCCGTACGTGTCCGTACCGGTTCCGGTAATAGATGTACAGTATTGGTAGGACCTGCGCGATGGGATTCATGGTTGGTTCGTCTCGTTCGGGTTTCTCGTGGCTTCGACTCGTACTCGTAGCTGGCTTGTTCGTCTCGTAGCCGTGGATCGTCTTGTGGCGCGAAACGGAGCTTATGTGCAGCTCTCCCGGATGCTCTGACGTGCCGGACGTAGCGACCAGTTCGCGTGTACGGAGTGCGCATCGTACTTGTCCGGCCGGAAGGTGCTGTGTATTTACTTCCGTGCGACTCGATTCGGCGTTTCCGGATCCAGCTCGGTCGGGGAACTGGAGCTGGAATGGGTACGTACGGCTCGCTCGGAATTTTAGCAGTAATGCGCATCGTACTTGCTCGCTCGGACGACTGTTCGAATCGTTCGGGAAAAACGCGTTCGGCTCGTATTTTTTCCGGACGAATCCTATTCGGTGCGCTTCCGGCCGAGATCGGAATCAACCCCTATATCTTTTACCTCTAAATGGACTTCTAATGAAAATGCCAGCAGTTCATGTGAGCTCTGCAACGGAGGTGTGCAAGACTTGAAACATGTATTATTTGTTTGCCCTAACTCGACACTTGTAGATGCTAGAAAGCGATTTTTAAAACCAATTCAAACAAAATGTAATATCATATCTGTTCAGAGCTTGATCTCGTTTTTTAAGTCACCTCCTAATGAATTCGTGTGTTACAATTTGTTCAAATTTTTTAAAACCTTTTTAAAATTGTATTAGAACGATTTCCTAGTAACTAACCAAGGGGTCTATTAGGATGGCGGTCGGATGACCGCCGCCAGGCCGGCGGTGGCAACCACCGGGCCGGCGGCAGTCATCCGCCCGCGATCGCAACACAGAAAACCATCGGTCCCATTAGCATGGCGGTGACGACCCCGGCGGTGCGAATTTCCGCCCGCCACATTTCCGCCGGTAGCAGTCCGCACGCTTGCCTGGCGGGCGGAGCTGGACCGCTAAAATGGGGCCGGTGCAGGACCAGGCTCCGCCGGCATGATTATGATGCCGGCGGTAGCCAGCCTTTCCGCGGCGGTGGAACCTCCATGGAAAGGCATGCAGAGAATGTCTCCGGGGGCCCATTGCGGGCCCCCAATGTGTTGTGGGGGTGTGTGGGTGCACTGGGGGGTACCCATGGTACCCCCCTACATGTCCCTGTACCAGGTGGCAGGCACTGTGCAGTGCCTGCCACGCAGTGCAGGGATATGCAGGACATGCTATTTTGGACATCGCTGCGGTGCTGCTGGCAGCAGCATCCGCCGCAATGTTACATGTCGCGATCCGACCGCCGCGGTCGGATTTCGACTGTGGAGCATCCTAATGGGACCGGCGGTTATGTCACGGTCATAGCGGGCGGTGTTTTCCCGCTACCATGGCGGTTGGAGTGATTTTCCGACCGCCATCCTAATAGACCCCTAAATTTTTTTAAATGACAGGTGTATTTTTACTCTTTTGTATAAATATTTGTTGTTCTCAGTAGAGAACTAAATCAAATAAAATAAACTTGAATAAACTTGAAGGAAGTGGGAGTGGGCCTGGTTCCTGTGCTATCTGTACTTCTCCCTGTGAAGACAAGTTTATCTCTACAGCCCCCTTCCTGTCCTGGCATCTGCAGGCAGCAGATCTCCTCGTACCAGATGACTCTGTTGTTTCAGCCCCAGGCCTCTTCACACCTAATCAGGGAGCAGCTTGGCTCAGGCTGTCAAAGGCTGGCCAATCAGAAGAGGCTGCTGCAAGGCTGCTTTATGTAGTTTCAGGAAAGCAAGTTCTAAAACTACTTTCCTGAAATAGTTATAATAAATTGAACCTTGGCAAGTTGTTGAATTTATTGTAACTGTTATTTGGATACTTTGAATTATGTTGCTAGCTCACTCCTGTCGAAAGTTAGACTTTATTAAAGTTTAATAAAACCTTCCCATGGTAGCCTATGGAGCTAGCAGAATTACAAGGGGGGTAAACGACTTTGGCTGTTTTTCCCCCACCAGGTCATATAAAACATTTTTTATAATGTCCCTGCTTTTTATAACAAGGCACCCTACCCTTTGGGCACCTAGGGCAGACCTTAGGGGTGACTTATATGTGATAAAAGGTAGTTTTAGACTTTGGAGGTACTTTTAATGCAAAGTCGACTATGAACACAGTTTTATTTTAAAACCAGCGTGCAAGGCAGAGCTGGCTTTAAAATGACACTAGACACCACAGCAGTGCACACTTAAGTGCATTAAGTCCACTGGGGTCCCTAAACCTCTCTGCCCTATTAAATACAAGGGACTTACAGTAGGGTGCCTTGGCCCCAAACACCATATACTTTTAAGGACAGAGCCCCGGGCCTGGTTAGTAGAGCACAGGGCACATTTAGAGTCAGTAACCACCCGTATCAGTCAACATAAGGGGTGATCAGGGCAAAAAGGATGACTTTCCTACATTCATTGTATATGAAGGCAAGAATATATAATATAAAAGTTGTGTGAGTTCTACAAAGGACATCTCTGAAAATCGTTTGCTTCTTTCACTCTACTGTCTACTACGCTATCCTCTGTTACTTCTTGCAAGTTAACTGGATGAGCTATTGTCAGTGGAAGTGTAGCTCCACACAAATGGCCTTTAGTGCTCTCATATGTCAAATGAGACTAAAATAATTGGTCTTTGGCCTGTCCCACTACAAAATGGCATGTCTTTTGGTTTGGAGAGGTGGAGCTTGCTGCACCCACTTCATAGGTGCAGATGATAGAACTGATGTATTCGAATGCTATTTATTGGTCTGGGTGAACTGTTTTTTATTTGTTTAGCTAAAATTGCTTTGGTTGTTGCCCTGGAGCTTTTATTGACTGATGGCACAAGCTTGATCAGTATTATGGGAATATGTCATATGATATTCATGGGGTCCAGTTAACACTTTCAGATTACGTCTACGGAGCGCATCCAAACAAATTAACAGTGATGGAGCAGTGCTCGTATAGTGTGGCGAATGTGGACCATTCCTTATCCTTTTCTTTCACAGCAGTCTGCCAATACCCACTGGTGAAGTGAAAACTACCAAAATAGCTGGTGCATGTACCTTCATCTCTTTCTACAGAGAAGAGTTCATAGGTGTCACTGCAGTCGAAATCACATACAAACGTGAACACAATTTGGGGAGCTATACATGGGTAGATGGAGTGCCTCACTTACTGTGTTAGACACATAACAGGTTCAAAAGAGCATCCATATGCAAAGGAATTTGGAACATAATTGTTCACAAGAAACATATAGGCAGCTATTCCCATTTTTCATGGAGATTTTATGCTTTGTGCCCGCCCCAACATTGTCCATCTGCACTGTAAGTACCACAATTTCCTGTGTGGTTGATTCACTTATTTTGCTGAAAATACTGGAAAGTGGTATGGGCAGGAAGGAGTCTATTTTGTAAAGAGTGTAAATTTTCAGAACTGTAAGTGAATAGACCATCCAAAGTTACTAGATAGTCGTTTGAGCATCACTGGATGCATGAGCAATATTGGTTTTAGTAATATTTGATTTTAGCGCTCAATTTATTCTAAAGGTAACAGTGCCAATGTCAAACTGCTACACTCGAGTATACAATGTGCTTTATTCCTCAATTTTCACAGGATTCTTAATGGAGACACAGCATTAACGTTTAGGAGAACAAAGTATTTTAAAGGTACAATCTAATTTGAAAATTTGCTTTATGTGTGAGAGTTGAGTTATGCTCATACTAAGCAGACTGAGCATAAACTTTCTTGGATATTGTGTTTAAACAGAGGCAACTATGATTTTGAACAAAAAGATTAATATTGAGACCATGGCAGAATAGAATAATACTTCTAAATTGGGTAAGAAAATGTGTAATTATTATTGGGTAAACTTACATGGGTCTCCAACTTTTTCTGTAATAAGAGCTACTTATGTTCAATGAAAATCATCCCGAGCTACTAATCTTATTAGAGATGTAATAGTAACCACATCAGAAAAAATTACATTAATGGCCACAATATGAACAATAACCAGCAACGATCAACTCAATGCATCAGGCATGGTTCCCAGTTGTAACATAAAAAATGTTTATCAATGTGGAACGCTTCTCCATGGGTACTAATAGCCTTAGAGATGCCCATAGCACCAAATTATTAATATTTGTAGCAATCTCCCCAATACCGTTGGATTTTTATCACTCAAATACAAGTTTTAAATATATTTTATAAATTCAAACATTTTTCTCTAAACATCAGCCTATGAAATCTGAAAATAAACATGTTTTAGTCGAGAATACATCATTTCAATTTTGGTATAGGCATATTAATTCAGCCAAGCAAAAGCTTCTAATTTAGTTCACACAGGAGAGCTACTTACAAGTAGCTGGGAGCTACCAGTAGCTCGCAAGCTACTCATTGGAGAAGCATGGGTTAGAAGATGAAAACTGTACATTACAAAAGTTTTGAAATTCTACTATAAGAGAGCTTCTGCAGAGGCAAAATAGTTTTTACGGAGCACACTGTATGGGTTGCTTGTTTAATCATAGATGAAATAGATTTTTGTTTTGTTTTGAAGTAATGTCCGTGTTTATCTAAGGACAAAATCAGAAGCATAGCTACAATTAGTGCAGAAGGTGATGTGGCATCAAGTCCCACAGTTGTAAGCAGTCCGCTGCACCCCAAATATGGATGCCTTTACCTCTAGCAGGCCTGTTTTTTCCTTATTTGTTTTATGGCACAAAGCACATTTGAGATACCACTGGGAAAATTGTATTAGAGGGTCAATGCAATCCATGTTATTCCCTAAGCCATGTCTTGTATGCTTTCCTCTATCCTTTCACTCTCTTTCTAATGCACAAGGCACATAGGGGCCGATTACGATGTCGGTCGGAAAGCCTCCGACCGCTTGTCGGAAGCTTTCCGATCGTGGTCGGTGGCTTTCCGACCGACACAGTCAGGCCGATTACGATGTCAGTGGTTGGACCATGAACAGGTCGATCATTCTGTGTTAATTTTTCATGTTAAAAAATGGCTGTTAAAATATTTTATAATTAAATAATAAATATGTACTATATTTATCAATTTTTAACATTAAATTATATCTGTTTAGATTTTTAAGGTCTAAGACAGCTGAGTGGAGAGCTGAAAAGTGTGCATGTTACTTTGTCCGGCAGCAGAGGAGGACACGCCCATTTATCCTGGCTGGAGGTTGCTGCGCGCTAAATGTGAAAAATAAAATGGGAATGAAATCATTTCTTTGTCATTTTATTTTTCATGTTAAGCGTCTCTGCAGCAGGCAGGGGGGCTACGCCCCTTGCCCTCACAAAGAAACCGCTGTTGTATATGGTACACATATACTGAACCCACTGTTGAGATGCCTTGTTTTTAGTATGTAAGAACACAAAGGAAACTTATACTAGACATGACATCATACAGCAACTTTGAAGTGGCACAGATCAGATAGTTGTAAGATAGCTGCACAGAAGGTGCTTAAACTGTTGGAAATAAAGCTATGCTATCTATCTGAATTGAACATTACAAAAGTGTATGGGAATACTGTTCATATATGAGCAGAGTTTTTTATAACCACACATTACGGATCACTTTAAATGAACCGTGCACATTATCCTGGGGTACACAATTTCAATTGGAAGTAAATGGAATGCAGCATATTATGGAAATAGACTAATAGTAAAACATGCTGTTGCTTGTTATTACTATATGTATTTATAAGCATGAGTTCAAAACCTTACAAGTGAATTCTTAAAAACAAAAGTCTTAATATTACTATGGCAAGTGCGTGCACCCACCCACTCAGCTAGGATATCTTTACCTGGCTTTGCCACTTGGAAGGGGTTCAAGTAGAAGCTCTCCTAGCAGCCAGAATGACGCATAGGAATAGCGGATGGTACTGCTCTCTGAACAGAGTTCAAAGTACCCTCGTCTACCTTCGCAAATCAACCTAAACTAGATAAGGCCTCTGGTTAGTTTTCCAAATTCTGCCCTTTGGAAAGTAGGTAGATGTTTACATAAACAACTAGAGCAAGGGTGCTCTTCTCTGTCCCTATTGCTCTGACTGTAAACTAGTGACTGTATGGCCTCAACACTATAAAGTGACATGTGGCTTGTTTGCCTAGTCTTAGACTGACAGCCACTGGACACTACAGGGTCGTTAAAGTTTTGACACTGAGTCACAACTCTGTTGTGCGATGAAGAGCCCCCTCAGTAAATACAGATACTGAGATATATATGTAAATGTGGTGTTCCCTCCCTACGACAAAAAAACAGTTATATTGGGAAAAGCCTAGAATGATTTTCCTAACTGGGTATAGCTTTAAAAACAAAGGAATATGTCTACTTACTTCATTTATATCTAAGTCACAGGTATCATTTCAAGAGTCAGGGTCCTGCCTTATGAGGCTGAGCAGTTATGTTGCCATGTGTACTTGTTGAAGGCAAAAACATTTGCATGAAACAATTCTGATATATTCAGTAAATACCGGGGTTAGTGCCATGGATCTAACCAGCAAGGATTTCCATTAACATGTAGAGTTCTATTAAGCATATATCTTTCATGGCCCACAATCCCTCTCATCTGTGACATTTTGTCTCAGCCAATCATGAGCCTCGGAGCCTGCTTCCCATCACCAGGACTGAATACATCATACAATTCCTACTCCCAAGGCCAGCAAATTATCCAAGACTGCCAAGCATCCCCTATCTTCTGGTCACACACCCTCCTTGCCAAACTCCATCTTCCCATGCCTTGCTATCTAGCGAAAACAAAACTCTTCTATGCTAACTGATAAGGCTTTGTCCATACCTGCAGTGGAAACAAAATGCAACGAAAACATTCCACATTGAAGGTTAAGCACAAATAAAATGTGAGACTGCAACGTGAGCGTGCACTGAAAGAAACGTTAGGCTACAATGAAATTACACATGAGGCCTAAAGGGACTTTAGGCCTCGAAAGTAAAGTCAGTTTAACAAGTGCACTGGGTTACAAATACGTGCACAAATGTAAATGCATCACAAATGAAATATTTTTAACACATGAATAATGCAAAAGACTATTATGAAATATTAATAAAATACACTCAAGTGAATATAATCTCATATATAACATCTTGTTTCATTAGTCTAACGATAAATCATATCATGTATGTAAATTTCCTCTACCGTATTAAATAATCAGCACATTAAACTTCTTCATTGGTCATATTTTAAACACATGATTTATAAACTGTATCTATTATACGTGAAGCACTTCATATATGCGGTACCCCATCTTCTTTTTAGCAATGCTAATGACACAAAATAATGTTTGAGTGCTGACTACTCATAGTTTTGATGCACTCCTACTTTATCTCAAGATGGAATCAAAATTACACTGCTCCAATCCCCCTCTGATGGTGTATCAAGCCATCACATAATCTCTTAATCTTATCTCTTGATTTTATCTGATTTAACCAAGTTGAAGCCTTGTTGTGGCAATTGCTTTTCGTTTGAACTCCTCCAAACGCTTCATCTCATTATAGTACTCATTCTGTTTCCTCTCTATCAGTATGCCTTCCTAATTTCAAGAAACTCCTTTCTTTGTCTTACATTTTCTGTACACCTTCACACCTACAATCAATATTAATACACAAAGGAAACATCCATTACAACGCAGTCATTACATCGCACTGCTTTTTTAACGCAACTGTTAGAACACAACTGCCTTTACATAAATGCCATTACAACGCATACCATTACAACGCATGCCATTACAACGCATTATAAGGTAAGTAATGGAGACTTTTTTAGTTTTAGGGTGGGTATGGGTTTTGGGGTAGATGGGAATAGTAATTTTTACCCCTACATTATCCAACACTTTCCCTACTGTTGCACTCACTGGAGTAAGAATAGTAATTTTTACCCCTACACTATGCAACACTTACCCTACTGTTGCACTCACTGGAGTGGGAATAGTAATTTTACCCCTACACTATCCAACACTTACCCTACTGTTGCCCTAAAAGTATTATGTGTTGTAATGGTATGCATTGTAAAGGTATGCGTTGTAATGGAATGCGTTGTAATGGTAGTTTTTAAAAATGCGTTGTAATGGCATGCTTTGTAAAATCATGCGATGTAATGGTAATTGCAATGTAAAAACTGCCTGGTAAAAGCATGCATTGTAATTGTTTGCGTTGTAACGTCATATATTCCTACACAAAGTGCAATAATCAACAGTGGTCTCAAAATGGAACCAATTATACCCCATCCCAAATTCGCAAACCTCCTACCTATAGCACTAAATCCAAGTCCAACTGAATCCCAAACACATTTTGCTGCCAATCCACTCAACTCATTATGAATGTCAGTAATGTTCCTTATGCACTTTTGTAAGTCCTTAGTCTGGGATCTAAGTGCAACATTGTTGAACGTTCAACATCCAACAGACTCCGCCTTTTTTTGCGAGTAAAATGTCCAGCACAAGACGGTTCTGCAAAACCACAGTAATCATCTCAGTATTTACAAGCAACAATGCTACAGCACTATTAGTAGACAGCTTATCAACTACAGTGGAAAGCTTTCTAATGTTGATGCCATTCAGTATCACACCTACATTTTGTGTGATCGCTCCAAAGATATCTCCCACAATCTCTCCAGCACTACCACCTTCTCAGGTCCTAGATTTCTTCTCCCAAACAGGATGATCAAAATTCTCCACATGATAACTCTTTGGAAACACTGCTCCTAAATAGCATGTTCCATACCATTTATTCAGCAACTTAAAATAAGCATTCTTGCCACAAACAAAATAAACTCCAGGAATCACAGGTTCAATTCAATCCAAAAACAACTTCCAAGTTTCTCGAACTCGTATGATCACACTCACTTTCACCTACAAAAATAGTATTGTATTTATTTTTCTCATTGTGTATGCAAAATTTCCCTTGATGTTGCCAGTCTAATGCCAATGCTCCTGTGTTTCCTGCTGTTTGGTTTTCTATTTCTTCTTGTGACCAACATGTAACCTTAACTCCTTTAGCTGCATTTGCTTTTACAGCTCTATATCTAAATTCTTCCTGCTCTAGGTCCTACTTTCACACAATCATTTCCTTTACAGTGGGCAGAACATTTGATGACAGCAACTTGTGCTGGCATCTGCAGGGCCTCTAACAGTTTACCCCCATTTTCTCCATTGTGGATCGGGGACCCTGATGAGATCATAAATCCCAGCTGAGACCATAACTGGCCGAAATCATGAACTACTTCGAAACCATACTGGCTATCAGGGAATATTGTCACTTTCAGCTGCTATGTAACACAGCATGCTATGGTAAGGGCAATCAGTTCTGCTACCTGTGCGGAGAATACCCCTTGAAGCCAGGCAGCTTCCACCACTTCTATAACAGTGTAGACAGCACAGGCAGCCTCCAGATTTTCCTCATTGTCTCTGAGACAGGAGCCGTCCACAAAAAGGGTGTAATCAGATTCAGACAATGGCTCGTCAGTAATATCAGGATGGGGCTTAATGCATAGTTCAGTGACATTGAGACAGTCATGCTCTACTTCAATCTCATCCACATCACAATTAGGTAAGGTAAGCAAAGTAGCAGAGTTTTGGACAGAACAACTCTTCAAGGTGACGTTCTTAGCGGCCAAAATAGTTTGCTCATATATAGTGAGCCTACTATCTGTTAAGTGCTGAGTACGAATTCTAGTCAACAAAATCTCGACTGAATGAGGCACGTAGACAGTCAAAGGGTGACCCTTTACGATGCTCTCGCATCTCTCTATGCTGACACCTGTTGCAGCAACGGATTTGAGACATCCGGGCAACGCTGATGCTACTGGATCTAGAGTAGCTGAAAAGTAGGCAACTGGTCTAAGGGGCACCTCCATGATTCTTTGTCAATACTTAGAGTGCACAACCTTCTCTCTCACTGCAAAAGAGCGAAAACGCTTTGTTGTAATCTGGCATTCCTAATGCAGAAGCACGACAAAGGCTCTTTCTAAGCTCCAGGAATGAGTTCTAGCTATCATTGTCCCAGGTGGCCAGATCAGACACATCCTTGTGTGTCAACTTCTGTAGAGGTTTGGCCACTAGGGAAAAGTTGGGAATCCACTGGCGACAGTAGCCCACCATTCCCAGAAACATCCTGACTTCTTTCTGCTTGTGTGGCAAATTCATTTGCATAATCACCGAAATTTGTTCTTGTGACACTTTCTCGCACCCTTCACAATGTGATGTCCTAGGTAAAGGACGTCTGTCATTCAGTATTGCAAGTTACTTGGGGACACATTATGTTTATTCTCAGCCAAATGGTTCAGCAGGGCAATTGTATCAGCTTTGAATGCTTCTCGAGTGTTTGATGCAATCAAAAGATCATCGATGTACTGGACCAAGACAGAACTAAAGGGCATGGCCAGAGACTCCAAATTCTTTTTCAAGATTTGGTTAAATATGGAAGGACTCTCCGTATACCCTTGTGGGACACGGCACCATGTTAAGACACAATTCCTCAGACGGAAAGCAAATACAAATTGACTTTCCTCATGGTGGGGAATCAAAAAGAAGACTTGGTAAAGATCAATGACCGTGAACGATTCAGCGGCACATGGAATCTGAAACAACATCACAGAAGGATTCGGCACCACAGGACAACAGGTGATCACTATGTTAATTTTCCAGAGATCCTGTACAATGGGATATTTACCGCTGGGCTTCTGTATGCCCATAATAGGTGAGTTACATGGCCTCCCCAGGATCTCTTTCAAAATGTCTTGCTCAATCATAGTCTAAATCTCAGGTGTGATTCCAGCCACTGTTTGAGGTGTCAGATTGTACTGTGGAGTTCTTGGATATTCAGCATTTGGCTTTATTTGCATGCAGACAGACTCATCTCCTTTAATGAGTCCAATGACCTTTCCAGAAAAATCCCAAACTATGTCTCTTACCGTGTCTCTAAGATCCAGCAGCAAGTTTTCCACTGTTAACAAAGGAAACAATGAGACATTCAGATTCTGATTTGCTCATTTAAAGGCAATGTCTTCATCATTTGTTTGAAGCTCAATGCTCTTTCATGTGCAATAGATAGTACAGTTCAATTTGCACAACAGATAGCGTCCCAAAAGACATACAGGAGTCAAATCACACACCACAAATTGATGATTATCCTCAAATGTCCCTATCTTTACATGTACTTCTTCAGGCAGGAAACTCACTAATTCCTTGTTTGCAACTCCTACAACTTGGATTGTTTTTCCCGAGAGGGGTAGGGTTAGGACCTCTGCTGTTCTCCCAGTAGAGCAGGTAGCACCAGTGTCGATCAGGAAAGTGACATTGTGGCCATTTACTTTAGCATCAATGTATGGTCCAACCTGGTCTACCTCCAAGACTGCACCAAGTGTACAGTTTTCCTCCCCCCTCAGGCACAGTCATAAGGACAGGTCTGAACAGTCTCAAACATCGGGTACTTATGAGACAAATTCTGATTTCCATTCATGTCCATGTTCTGATTAAACCTAGAATTGCCTGCAACTTGCTGTGGCATCGGGGGTTGCGGAACTTGCATTACGGGACCTTGGGAACCAGCAAAATTTTGAGATCTCGATCTGGACATATTCTGAGACTGTACAACATTCCCCTGAGAATGAACCACTGCTCCATTCTGTTGCGGATTTGTAGGATTTAAACAACATTCTTGCTTCCAATGCCCCAACCTATTACATTAGTGACATGGGATGGTCTTTTTCAAAGTGGCAGTATCAACTCCAGTCTTAGGATCTATAGGAACACCTCTTCCTCTTCCTTGTCAATGAAATCCTCCACCTTCTTGCACCGGAGCCCAAGACTGATTGACTCCTTGCATCTGAACTGTATTACCTACATAGGACTGTCCCTGACCCCTTCGAGCAGCTTTCATCTGTATCATCATCAACTTATCTTTCAGCTTCCTGTGTTTCATCTCAATTTCATCACAGCAATTTTTAGCATAACGCAGAATTTCGTCAACCTATGTGTTCTGCCAGCAGATCAAATATTGTTATATCATCATACTAATTTCAGGTCTCAATCCAGTCACAAATCTAGACACAAACTGTCCCATGCCTTTGGGCTCAAGGGTATTCATCCCCCTATACTGTTTAAAAGCCTGCCACAATCTCTCGTAAAAGGCATGAACCGTCTCTTTGGGTTCCTGGGTCGTTCCATCAATTTGCACCCAACCAATATCTTGTGGGGATAATTTAGACTTCAGCCAAGTAATCACCTGTTCGTATTTCTTCATTACTATGGGTGACAGACCATGTGTAACTGGGTCTCTGTCAGACTCACCTTCAAGCCACTCCATAGCTATTTTACATGCTGACGACAAATCACTAGGTACCACAATCTCAAACAATGTGTTCCGATCGATTCACAACACTTTCGAAATCTTCACAAATCGATCAACCTTTTTGTACTAATCTACAGGCTTCTCTTCCAATCTCAGGAAATCTTTGGCAAATGCAGCAAGGTCGCCCCTACTCCAGGGTTCATGCACATAGCCTCCACTCGGTACTTCCAGTAAGGGAAAAGCCTTGACACCCATCCCTTTTTCCCCCAAAGGAGGAGGTTCTCCCACTGCTCTTTTAGAACCCTTCATTTCTGCCCATCTTTCTTCCTATTTGTCCAAGGTATTCCAAATTTGAATGCTCAGAATAAATTCTCGGATTTGTGTCTTCAGTCCTGGTAATCTAAGATTCTCAATGTCCTGATCACTAAATGGAAGGCTATAGTTTTTCTGTAACGCTTTTGTTCGTTCTATATCAACAGATAATTTCCAGTGGCAGCTGGTGACATTTGAAAGTGGTGAGGCGTAAAAGTTGCAGCTGCGTGAACTGCGGCAAGCATGTGCGAGCCCGACCGACATAAGCAGGTTCGGAGAGGGTCTTCCCTCACTGAGAACATTTTAAAAAAGAGTGGGGAAATGGTGCATTTTGAAGCAAATTTGAGAAAGCAAGAAGGTCAATAAAGCAAATGTGAAAGTGTAGTTATGACATCAATAACAAGATTTTATATATTAACGTAGGTAGCTGCTTATTCACTATAACCACAGAACTTCATAACAGTCTTCAAGGTAACAATGCTGAGTACCTCACAGATTTTTTTATTTATGGATATACCTTTAGAAATTAAATGTACTGAGGAAATACAAGCTATTGTGATTTGTTGGACTGGACACAGTGAGACAGCAAGGACCCAGTTATCAATAAGATAATAAATTCCTCACTCTCACTAGCTAAAGTACCTATGGACTGGAAAATCCCAGCAGTTAAACCCCTTCAGAAAAAACAACTAGCTGACCCAACGACCCTCTCTTATCTCCAACCTATCTCCCTGCTTCCTTGCCTCAGCAAAATCACTGAGAAACTAGTCAAAATTCAACTGATCTCCTTCTTAGAAGAGGCTAATATTTTGTATCCTAGCCAATCAGGCTTCAGGCCTAAGCACTTAACAGAATCAGCATTACTACACACTGCGGAAACTCTCAAATCTGCCTTAGATCAGGGGAAAAAAGGCTGTGCTGATTTTATAACACCTATCAGCACCATTTGATACGGTCTCTCACGAAATTTTATTGAACCATCTGAAAACCTACGGCATCTCCCACTTGGCCTTAGCATGGCTGAAATCTTTCCTGTCCAACCGGAGACAAGTAGTCACTGTTGCCCACTATCAGTCAGCAGAGAAACCCTTATATTCTGGGGTTCCGCAGGGCTCTGCCTGAAGTCCAGTGCTGTTTAATGTTTATATGGCCCCACTCATTAACCTGATATCAACGTTCAACATTGAAACCATCTCTTATGCCTATGATACTCAGCTAATTCTTGTGCTAGGCAAACATTCTACTTAGGCTGAAGCAAACCTCCAACTTTGCCTCAAAGCTGTATTTCAATGGATGGAATCGAATCACCTGAGGTGTAATACTCAAAAAACTGAGATCATGCCACTAGGAAAATCCAACACTTTCTTGCCCGGCCTATGTTGGCCCAAAGACACCACCCTCCTCCCAACACAGTAAACATAGTAAAGAATCTGGGAGTAAAATTCAATACCTCACTATCCTTTCGTCAACAAGCTCTAGCTGTGGCAGGCACGTGCTTTCACTTGATAAAATCCCTGAAAAAGTTATTTGACCTACTCCCCTGCACGGCCAGAAAGGCAGTGGCAGTAGCCTTAATCACGTATAGATTGGATTATTGTAACAGCTTATATGCGGGGACTGTTAGAACTGGGGATTTCTAGTTGGCGGAGGTAGGTACCTTAGTCCAAATAGAGACCCTTGCTTCTAAGTCAGGGAAAGGAAGGACACCTTCTCAGATAGCCCTGCTCACCCCCTCGGTAGCTTGGCACGAGCAGCCAGGCTTATCTCCAAGGCAAATGTGTAAAGTATTTGCAACCACGCTCTCAGTAACACAGGTGGTAAAATATCCCTCCCAAAAGCCTCAAAGTGTTTCCATAGGCCCGCCCCCCAATGCTTCTCAGGCACCTCATTCATCCTCAGTGCAATCTCATATGCCGTGAACCACGCATAAATATCATCACCCCTTTGGTAATCTCGCACTAAGTCTTTGGGAATGTACACCTTGCCCGCTGGCACTGGTTGTGTGCTGCCACCATTCGAACTGGACTCCGCCTGTTTAGCCTTAATGTCCAGTTCCCTCATGCTTAACTCATGAGCTAAGAGAATCTTCTTCTCTTCCAAGGCGAGAGCGTTCCTGCTCTCCTCTGCTCGCTTTTCACTTTCAATGAGCAGCTTTTTCTCTTGAGCCTTAAGTTTTAAAATCTCCAACTCATGCTCTCTGACCCTTTGGTTTTCCTCCAGCTCCTCTGGGGAAAAACTCCTCCCTGAATGGTTACTACCAGCCCCTGAGGCTGGTCCTTCCACCAGCAAATCCTGTGGACCAAATCCATTCCCTGGGTCATCCTCATCCACCTCAGCATCACCTGTCTCCTGAGCCCCTTTGGTTTCCCACCAGGCCCTCAAGGCCGTTTGCAGCTCCTCCTTCTTGGCGCTACTTTTCATGGGACATCCCAAAGCTCTGCAGAATTGCCTCAATTGATCAACTCTGTAGGTAAGCAATGCCTCAATGTTGAATTCCAATTCTGCAGCCTCACTGGCTTCTTGACTCCTTTGAGACATGATGTGTGGCTTAAAGGTCGCTCAAAAATAGAACCAATAATCAAAACACATTATGTGGTTGCGTCGTGGTCTGCGCTAAACTAGTGATGTACACCAATCACTGTGAGTGAATTTGCAAATACACGTTCAAATCCCCAACCGCTGACCACCAATGCTAGAACTGGGGATTTCTAGTTGGCTGAGGTAGGTACCTTAGTCCAAATAGAGACCCTTGCTTCTAAGTCAGGGAAAGGAAGGACACCTTCTCAGATAGCCCCTGCTCACCCCCTCGGTAGCTTGGCACGAGCAGCCAGGCTTATCTCCAAGGCAAATGTGTAAAGTATTTGCAACCACGCTCTCAGTAACACAGTGATAACACCACAAATGGACTCCACACGAGTTTCATAAAAAACAATTATATGTTTATAAAAAAAAGATATACGATGAGACCACACGATAAAAATCCAACATATGTGTATTTGTAATATTTCACCTTGCCGGTTATTAGGCCAGCAAGCACTTGTAGGTTCTTGCAGTATTAATGAGCAATTCTCAATGATCCAATGCAGTCCTAATGCAATTCTATGCAGTTCGTAATGCAAGAATCAGGCACTTCGTAATGTAAAAATAATGCAATTCGTAATGCAACCATCAGGCAGTTCGTAATGCAAAAATAATGCAGTTCTTAATACAACAATCAGGCCGTTCGTAATGCAAAAATAATGCAATTCGTAATGCAACAATCAGGCAGTTCGTAATGCAAAAATAATGCAATTCGTAATGCAACAATCAGGCAGTTCAGTAATGCAAAAATAATGCAATGCGCAATGCAACAATCAGGCAGTTCGTAATGCAAAAATAATGTACTTCGGCACCGGTCGCGGTGCTCTGGACGGTCTCTATGCCACTCTTACTGACTCGCAGTCAGCTACTGCCAAAATATGCCCCCAACACTGTTATGATGGAAAACAAAGTGCAGCTCCACACTCCGGCCCCGATACTGCCACTCCTCGGCAAGTACGGGCCACGATACGGACTTGGGCGGAGGCTCGCGCTGCAAAGATGGGAAAGGCCGAGAGCATTTCTCTCGGAGCCCGCACCCCGCCCCAGGCGGCGACACACGCATGCTCGCTGAGCGTTACCTGGGGGGTGCGATCTCACTCTCCTCCCCTCTCCTCACGGCTTGGGCCTCCGGTGCGACTTCGTTGATCTTGGGCAGTGGAACTCGGACCTCCGACGGTGATGGTTCGAGGTCTCTCCATGGCAAAGGCAGGCTCGGGCCGGCGGCGGTGAATTCTCACAGCTCCTCTGGGGATGCCGGTCCGGGCCGATGGCAATGACGATCGCAGCAGTTCTGGTCACGCTGTCGATCAAAGCAGAGAACAAGACTGCTCCGGGACACACAGTCACGGGGCAATTTCTCACGAAGGTCTCAGGCTGCAACAGGGCACACGCACACAGCATCGCTGAGACTCACTTGAGCTCCGGGTGCACACGATCACAGGGCAATCCTCACAAAGGTCTCAGGCTGCACGAAGCACACGCACACAGCGTCGCTGAGACTCACTTGGACTCCGGGTGCACACGATCACAGGGCAATCCTCCTGACGGTCTCAGGCTGCATGAAGCACACGCACACAGCGTCGCTGAGACTCACTTGGACTCCGGGTGCACACGATCACAGGGCAATCCTCACGAAGGTCTCAGGCTGCACGAAGCACACGCACACAGCGTCGCTGAGACACACTTGGAAACTTTTGTGTTCCTGAGTTTCCACAACAGGGAGCCAGCTCTCCTCGGGCCCTTGGGGACAAGTTACTTCGGGACACAGCACAGAGCAAAGTCCTTTCAAGCAGGGGGACACAGCACACAGCAAAGTCCCTTACCCTCTCCTTAGTTAAATCAGCAAACTGCAGGCCAGCCCCAGAACACACAGCAAGGGTCAGTCCTTCTCTTCAGTCTCTTCAGCTGTTCTTCCTTGGCAGAGGTTCCTCTTGACCGCGAAGTAATTTCAATCCTTTTCAGTCTTGATCAGTCCAACGTTCAGGGGTTTCAGCTCTCATAGTTATACCCCTAAATGTCTTTGAAGTCTTTGTGTTCAGAGGGCACTGACCCCTGTCCAAACCAGTTCTGGGTGTCTCCCTGCCAGTGACACCTTCTTCCTTTGATAGTGGGGGTCTGGATCTTCAATCACTCAGCAGGAGATGGAGCCATTGTTTTATGGCAGCAGCCCAGGCCTCTTCACCTCCAGGGCTACTCCTCCCCCCTACACTCCAGATGCAGGTCAACCGTGGCTGTCTCACCTACTCCTCCCCTGAGTCAAGACATTTCCCAGATCCTACCACATTAAAATCCAGACAGTCAATCCACAACCAGGCAGAGACACACAGAATTGTTAGAACAAGAAAACCAGCCACTTCTAAAAGCGTGGTTTCTAAACACACAATTCAAAAACCACCTTCACAAAAAGATGTGTTATTAAATTGTGAACTCAGGCACACTAAACTTCACCTCTCCATCTTAAGCCTATGGGAAGATAGGCTGGAAACATATTCAATCAATCAATCAGGGAATTGTAAGCGCGCTACTCACCCGGGAGGGTCTCAAGGCGCGGCGGGGTCCGCAGATCTGTTTAGCCGAAAAGCCAGGTCTTGAGGGTCTTCCTGAAGGTGTTCAGGGAGGGGGCGCGTCTGATGTCTGCCGGTAGCTCGTTCCAGGTCTTGGCTGCAATGTGAGAGAAGGATCTTCCGCCTGCTCTGGCTCTGTGGATGCGCGGGGTTTCGGCCAGTGCGAGGTTGGAAGATCGGAGGTTTCTTTTGGGTACGTGGAAGTTGATTCTGTCGTTGAGGTATTTGGGTCCGTTGTTGTGTAGGCATTTGTAGGCGTGAGTGAGGATTTTGAAAGTTACTCTTTTCTCCACAGGGAGCCAGTGGAGACTTCGTAGGTGTTGGCTGATGTGTTTGTGTCTGGGGATGCCGAGGACGAGTCTGGCGGCGGTGTTCTGTATTGTTTGGAGTTTGCGGAGTAGGGACTTGTTGATGCCGGCGTAGAGTGCGTTTCCATAGTCCAGTCTGCTGCTGATGAGTGCGTGGGTGACTGTCTTCCTTGACTCAGGGGGGATCCACTTGAAGGTCTTGCGGAGGATGCGGAGGGTGTTGAAGCAGCTGGAGGTGACGGCATTGACCTGTCGGTTCATGGTGAGTGATGAGTCGAGTACGATGCCGAGGTTCTTGGCGTGGTCTGAGGGGGTAGGTGGGCTTCCAAGGGCGGTCGGCCACCAGGTGCTGTCCCATGCAGAAGGGGTGGTACCGAGGATGAGGACTTCTGTCTTCTCGGCATTGAGCTTCAGGCAGCTGTTGGTCATCCAGACTGCGACGTCTTGCATTCCTTTCTGGAAGTTGAGTTTGGCAGTGGTGGGGTCTTTGGTGAGGGAGAGGATGAGCTGGGTGTCGTTGGCGTAGGATACGATGTTGAGGCCGTGTTGTCGGACGATGGCTGCGAGGGGTGCCATGTAGATGTTGAAGAGGGTGAGGCTCAGTGATGAACCCTGTGGGACTCCGCAGGTGATTTTCGTGGGGTCAGAGAGGAAGGGTGGGAGTCTGATCCTTTGGCTTCTTCCGGTGAGGAATGATCAAATCCAGTCCAGGGCTGTTCCTTGTATGCCTGCGTCCTGTAGTCTGGCGACTAGTGTATGGTGGGAGACTGTGTCGAAGGCCGCTGGTAGGTCGAGTAGGATGAGGGCTGCGGAGTGGCCTTGGTCCAGGAGGGTGCGGATGTCGTCTGTGGCGGCGAGTAGGGCGGTCTCTGTGCTGTGGTTGCTTCGGAATCCGGATTGGGACGGGTCGAGGACGGCGTTCTCTTCAATGAATCGTGTCAGTTTCCTGTTGACTGTTTTCTCTGCAACTTTGGCTGCGAAGGGGAGGAGCGAGATGGGCCAATAGTTCTTGAGGTCGGTGGGGTCAGCTGTGGGCTTCTTGAGCAGGGGTCTGACTTCTGCGCGCTTCCAGTCATCTGGGAAGGTGCCTGTTTTGAAGGTGGTGTTTATGGTGCATTGTAGTTTGGGTGCGATGGCGGCTGCAGCTCTGTGGTAGATGTGAGGGGGCAGGGGTTGGTGGGGCCCCGAGTGGATGCTTTTCATGGTCGAGGCGGTGTCTTCAGCCGTGATCAGTGTCCAGTTGGAGATGGTGGGCTGGCTGGTGTTTCTGGGGGGCGGGGGACCGTCTGTGGGACCTGGTGGATGGTTGATGAAGTTGTCATAGAGGTTTTTGATCTTGAGGTGGAAATAGGTTCCAAGCTTGTTGCAGAGGTCTTGGGATGGTGTGATGTCTGTGGCTTCGCTGCGTGGGTTGGTGAATTCCTGAATGACACTGAAAAGTTCCTTGGAGTTGGTGGAGTTGGCCAGGATTTTGTTGTGGATGAAGTTCCTCTTGGTGGCTCTGATCTGGTTATGGTAGTCCGTCAAGGCGTCCTTGTAGGTGGTGTGGTTTTCGGTTGTCTTGGTGTTTCTCCAGTTCTTCTCCAGGCGTCTGCAGGTGCGTCTGGCTTCTTGGAGAGCAGTGGTGAACCAGGTGGCTTTCCTGGGGCGTTGTCTGTTGGGGTTGCGTAGCGGGGTGAGCTCGTCTGCGCAGTTGAAGATCCAGGTGTGGAGTTCTCTGGCTGCGTTGTTTGCGTCGTTTGCGTCGGGTGCCCAGGTGTGGTTGTCTCGGGTGAGGGTGGAGTTAAGTTGCTCGTCGGTAACCTTGCTCCAGTTCCTTCGAGGTGGGCGTGGGGCTGGTTTGGGTGCCTTGGGTTTGTTGATGGCGAAGTGTACGCAGTGGTGGTCGGTCCATGGCGGCTGCGTTGTGTGGCTGAATTGGACGCTGTTTCCTGCCGTGAAGATGGGGTCGAGGGTGTGTCCTGCTCTGTGGGTCGGTGTGTTGACGGGTTGTTTAAGTCCGATGCTGGCGAGGTTGTCACGAAGGATAGTGGAGTTGGGGTCGCTGGGGTTGTCGAGGTGGAAGTTCAGGTCTCCAATGAGTATGTAGTTTGCTGAGGCGATGGCGTGGGGCGCTATGAAGTCGGTGATGGTGGTGGCAAAGGGTGTTCGGGGGCCGGGGGGTCTGTAGATGAGGGTTCCTCGGAGTGTGGCTTTGGGGGTGGTCTGGATCTGGAAGTGCAGGTGTTCGGCGGAGGGGAAGGTTTCGCTGGAGGTGGTGAGGCGGAGGGTGCTCTTGTGGGCGATGGCGAGACCCCCTCCTGGGTGGTTGGGGCGGTCTTTCCTCTGGATCTTGTATCCGTCTGGGATGGCGGTGCTGATGTCGGGGGCGGAGGATGCATTGGTCCAGGTCTCTGTGAAGAAGGCGATGTCGGGCAAGAGAGAGTCGAGTAGGTTCCAAATTTCCATGGCATGTTTGTGTACGGAGCGTACGTTGAGGAGGATGCATTTTAGGGTGTCCCCGGTGCTGGCGTCGGCGGTGTTGGAGGCCGGGGTGGCGGTGAGGGTCTGGCGGCAGTGGAGGCAGGAAAACTGGCTGTGGGTCGTGTTCGGCGAGGCCTGTTGGCATTCTCTAAGTCTTCAAGGGTTGAGTGCGAGGAGGGTGGTGGTGTCGTAGCGATGGGTAGTGGGAGGTCCAGAGTTCCTGGCGCTGGCCGCGGTCGGGTCGCGGTCGGGTCGCGGACAAGCACAGACGGGCTTGCCTTTGGCGCGCCGGTGCCGCGCCGGCCGTGCAACCGCTGCGCGCGTCCGCTGCACGACTGCGCAGCGGCCGCCATTAAGTAGGGGAGGTGGGAGGGAGGAGAGGCTGGGAGGCGGGAGTGGGGGAACTCCGGAGGGGAATTCCGGGGGGGAATTCCGGGGGGGAGGGGCCGCAGGGGCAGCAGCGGCAAAAGGCGAAAGGAACAGGCAGGCACAAGAAAATAAAAACAGTGGTGGAATTAGAGCAAGACACAGATGGGCACAATAACAGTGGCACAAGAGGGAAAAATTCAGAAGAAAAAACGGCTGAGAAAGGTTACGGTGGTTGCAGGCAGTCTGGTCCCAGTTGGAGCGGGCAGCAGGCGCAGGAGCGGGCAGCAGCCTCGAACCTCCCAAGGAGGAGTTCGAGGTCTGGAGGCAAGAGACGGCACAGCGGAGCTGCGGGGAGAGAGTGGACCTAGACCGAGGGTCGGAGGTCTTACACAGCCTCCCCATTCTGTCCTATGGGCAAGATGGCCTTGCAACAGTGAAAAACGAATTTGGCAGTTTTTCACTGTCAGGACATGGTACACACCTTAGTACATGTCCTACCTTTCACATACACTGCACCCTGCCCAGGGGGCACCTTGGGCCTACCATAGAGGTGTCTGATATGCAGGACATGGTACACACCTTAGTACATGTCCTACCTTTCACATACACTGCACCTTGCCCAGGGGGCACCTTGGGCCTACGATAGGGGTGTCTGATGTGCATAAAAAGGGAAGGGTAAGGCCTGGCAAGTGGGTCCACTTGTCAGGACAACAAGGCAGTTTAACAAACTGCGCGCAGGCACTGCAGTGGCAGGCCTGAGATCTCTTTTCAGGGCTACTTATGTGGGTGGCAGAATTAGTTCTGCAGGCCCACTAGTAGCATTTGTATTACCAGCCCTGGCACACATAGTGCACTTTACTAGGGACTTTACTAGTAAGACAAACATGCCAATTAGGGACAACCAATTACCATTACACTTTACACAGGGAGCACTTGCACTTTGACACTGATCAGCAGTGCCAAAGTGCCCAAAGCATCTAAGTTGGCAACACCATGTCAGAAAAAAGGTCTAGGGGGAAGGCAAAAAGTTTAGGGAACTTTAGCCAAAAAGGGCCAAGTCCAACAGGGACCAATTAGTCCATTTTGAATAAACTACAGACAGTCCAACATGCAGCCGCATGTTTAGTCATGAAATGGCCACAATGCTCCTCAGCCTCTACAGCCTTAAAATCGTTATACTGGCTACCCATACATAAAAGAGTCCTTTTTAAGATCCTGGTAATTACTTGCAGAGTGTTTAGATCATCAGGACATAAATACCTAAGGGCTAGATTTACACTGTATGTGACGCCGCACCCCCTCAGATCCTCGTCAGCAAATCACCTTAAGCCCCCTAGCTTTAGGTGCATCACCAAGGGTGGCAAATCAGTTGCTGTCCTGGGGACTGAAGCCTGGAATCTTCTTCCCAGCCACCTTCATTTTATTCAGACAATACTAAACTTCAGGAGAGCCCTGAAAACCTGGATTTTCCGTGCCCCTGACTACCTATGCCTCTCACTAATCTGATCTCTGAGTTACACTCTGAACCTTATGTAGGGTCCCACGTAGCGCCATGATGCTCCTCGGAGTGAAAGCTGAGCTTTATAAATTCTATGCAACATAACATAACATAACATAATAAACATTAAAAGGTAGTAGGGCACCCTACAAGGCACTGTACATCTCATTGAGAGCAAACAACCATAAAGTAAACATAAGACAAATTGAAGTCAGGCATACATCAGTGATTTCAGTGTCTCCAATATCTGCACAGCAGATGAGGAACTAAGCAGGTCACAAACTAGCAACATTCAAGAAATGTTAAGATTAACATATTGTTCACTTTTTGTAGACAAAATCAGCACATCTGTCTTTAATAGTTGCAAACTTTTCCAGGACTTGCACATTAAAGTCTGGGATTCTTTAACAAGGTCTCTCTCTATAGAGAGCATTGCCAAAGCATTCAGTCTTCCCTCAATCATGGTGTTCCTCAGGAATGTCTTGATTCTATTTAAAGTGGAAAAACATCAGTCTGACTCTGCTGTTGTCATAGGAGTGGTTATGACTATTTTTAGTAAAGCCACTGTCTCTGTAAGTGACTTTTCCATATTAAGTTTCTGAATTAAAGCGAGCAAAGAAATGTCCGCAGTGGCCTCCCGATACACATGCATTGTGTACAGTACAGTCAACTCAGTTCTCAGCTCCTCTTTATTGAACATAGGATAGGCTTCCACAGCCTCATTCAGTGCTTGCTCAAGTAAGGACGTATCATAGTTTTCAAACTGATCACTTTGCTGTAATGTGGCACTCACTAAATGCTTTACAAATGATAAACATTCCTGTGCATGCACAATTATAGTGTTGCATATCTCCTTTGCAATTCGGATCATACTGCTGATGTTTTTCTTGATGTTTGAGAAACTAGAATTGTTTGGTAGCCTGCTGTCTAAATTGCCAATCCCATCTCTGACTTTGTTCACACTGGTGACAAACAGACTGGTAGCTCTTTGCACAAAGACAGTATCTATTTCTCATTTTTGTAACAGGTTGTATAATATGTTGACATGAGGCATTATTTCATTAAATAGAAACAGAAAGAACTGAAACTCTCTGTCTTGTAGTGTTCCAGCAAAGTCACGGGCTTCATTCAGAATTTTGGATTCAAAGTCAGCATTGGCTTCTATGGTGTTGAAACATAGAAGGCATCTATCGGGAGAGAACCCACCCACCTCAACCCTGAGACTCCACTTTAAAAGATGACCAGTCACCACTGGCTGCTGGAGCAACTGCATGCGACCCCCGCCTCCCAAAGTGTTTGCTACTAACAGCCAATGAGTGAGGCACTGCCAGTGCTCCCCGTTGAATGCCAGGCCCTGCGACTAACAGCCAATGAGTGAAGGGGAGCCTCGAGTACCTGGCAAGAACTTTGTTTCACGCCCAAGCACAGCGCACTGCAAACCGGGCAGGAGCCCTTTGGGATCGCTATCTGCCGCAGAAGGCACAGCGCATTCTGCTACTGTCGCCGCGAGGGGACTGGACCACATCTCCCAGCAGCCTTCGCGCCAGGAGGCGCCAGCGTGCTTTCTGTGCGTCACCCGGCGCACATAAGCGGCTGCGGGCTCCCGCAGTGCGGGGGCGCGCCCAGGCAAAGCCCGGGCCAAGGGCGGGCCCGTCCGTGCCCGTCAGAGGCCGGAGGTGGCTGGGCTGGGCCACCCCCCCTGCGATCTTGCTCAGCAATCCGGACATCAGCTCCTAAATAAGGTATTTACGCTGACCCTGTACTCTGTGTACCTTGCGGATCAAAAGGAAATTAAACATTAGACATCATGAGTAAACGCAAGGCTACGGGTCACAAAAGAAACTGATGTCATGGGCACCAGGACCACTCATGGTCATCTTGAGACAGCTGAACTCGTCGGGAGCATTATAAATATGGGGCTGAGGGAATCCAGGAATGGGACCGCAGGTAACCCCATAATACAGCAGGGGGGCAACTCTAGGATAGATAGGAGAGAAAACGCGCAGCAGCAACTGCAAGAGAGATCCCCGCTCGTTGCGCAGAGCACCCCAGATCTACCAGTCATAGATTTGCCCCCAGCTAGCAGCCCGTACACAGTTGTTCTGACGGGTGTTCCAGCACTCATAAGCCAAAAAGAGGAACACACGACACAACTAATTAATAAGGTGGCGCATTGGATGTGTAGGCACGCAGGGTTGAGTATTAGCGAGCACCGACACATTTTGATGGCAAGGAGGGTGTCCTGGATTGGCAGAAGCAGGAAAGTCTTCCCAGGGGATAGCGTGATCGTTACACTTAGACATCCTGAGTTAGTGCGTAAGATTCGTTCACAGAGTAGCGGGTTCTACCTACCTGAACTAGAATCAGGGATTAAACCGCTTCCATTAGGCTTCTTTTATAGACCAACTGCTAATTTTAGCCAACAATATTGTCCTATGGATCAACGGGAGGGCGTAAACTGGAGAGTTAATCAAGTGCCGTTAAATAACGCCTTTGCCCCACTAAGAGACCTTAATGACATTGATTGACTACACTTGATGGAGGAAACGGATACAGCCTGTGAGACCCCCTAGCCTAAATCTGAGACAAGGGGGGGGGGGGGAGATGTGTTTAACCTGGAGGTTGTTGTAGCTCAAACCATTGATGAGTATAAGGAATCAAATACTCACATGGAAAACCACATAGGCAACATAACTACCATGGCGGGTAGCTCCCAGATAATAGCCAATACAGAAGGGCTTACCGGGAGGGAGATAAAAATAGTCTACTCTGACACTGGTCCCTATAATTCCATCAGACCCTGCCCCCCAATACAGTCAACGTGGGTTCACCGAGTAAAATCTAGTCCAATTGACTCTAAAACTGACGAAGCTTGGTTGAAAGTTCTCTCATGGAACATAGCTGGGCTAAGGTCAAAAAAGGGTGATACAGCTTGGCTACGTTTTGTGACCTCTCATCATATTATAGCCTTACAGGAAACATGGGAGCCCACTAACCAATTCTTTTTGGATGGCTATGTATCATTTTGGAAACCCGCTATAAAGTCAAACATGGGCAGAGCTAGGGGGGGGTCTTCTTTTGTTGTTTAGTCTTAAACTCTCCTATAACACCAATTTGATCGACATCTGCTCACCCCATGTGTTAGCTGTAGAACTGACAGGGAAGAACTTATCGACACTCCTCGTGGTCAATCTCTACAACTCCTTTACTAGGACTAATGAGACTGAGCACCTAATGGCATTGGAGGGCCTTTTAGTGGCTTACGGGGAAAGCACCGAAGCCTATTATAATACACTAATCCTGGGAGATTTTAACACTCGTACTTGCCCTCTTAATTGTTTAGCTTTGTTGGAGGAGGAGGTCGGTCTGCAGGGGCAAAACCACTTCGAACATTCCCCGTCTGGTACCTTCCTAGAAGGCATTCTATCAGCCCATAACCTGAACTGCCTACAACAATCAGACAGGCCTGTATCTGTAGCTACCTATACTGGCCATGGTTGTCAAAGTGTAATTGACCACATATTGGTATCCTCTCCGCTAATATCTGCTGTAGGAAATGTAATTGTTACCCAGAACCCGTTTAGTGATCATAACCCTTTGACACTGGATTTCTATCTACGAGCCGCTTTTAAGGGTAGGATTGCTAGTCAACTTACCAATATAAACATCAAACCTAAAGATCAAGCACGTAGAGTGAGGTGGGACATGATCACCCCTGAAAGTGTTATTGATAATTTGTATATTACTTGTGCCCCAGAGCTTAAAGTGTGTTTAGATCAGGAATCTCATGCCAGTTCTATTTTGGATGCCTTTGAGTTAATCACGAAACGGGTTGCCTCTAATTTATCTACTACGATTAGAGCAAGGCGCCCGAAGTTGAAAAAGATGGTTTGATGATACCTGTATGACTACCCATAAGGAGCTTATGCAGGCTCTTAAGCAAAAACCAAGGGTGGTTTATTTAATCAAAAACAGCAGAAAGGCATATAAACTTGCAGTACAGACTAGAAAAAAACAACTGATGGAAATGGCCTGGGAGGATCTCTGCCAAGCCAGCGTGCTGGCAAACAGTTCCAAATTTTGGTCTGTTGTTAATAGCCCTCTCTGTGATGATTCACCCAATCCTGCACAGAGTGTTTAGTTCCCGCAGAGATATGGGTCGAGCACCTTGGCAAAATTTATAGTGATGGTGACCTTGGGAATTCTGTGGGAGAAACCGTTCCCGGACTAATAGGTTCCCCGCTTGTTTTTAATATAGATGAGGTTCACAAAGCTATCATCACAACTTCAGGAGGGAAAGCGCCCGGCCCCGACGGAGTACCGGCTGACTTTTATAAGGCAGATTCAAAAGTTTGGGCTAAGATTTTAACACTTGTTTTTAATGCAGCTTGCATGTATGGTTTTCCGTCGTCATGGGCAAAGGCGGTGAATATCCCCATTTTTGAAAAGGGTGCCAGGGATGGCCCAGCATGCTAAAGGCCCATTTCGCTTCTTGATTCGTCGGCTAAATTCATGGGGAAAGTAGTCCTGGAGCGTATAACAGCCTGGCTTGATAGTGCCAACATCGTTTCGGACCTTCAGTATGGTTTTAGGCCGGGGAGGGGGACTTTGGACCAGTGCCTTAACCTTCACCTGGTGATAGGGAAGTATACTGTCGCCAGGGGGGGGGATCTGCATCTGGCCTTTATGGACCTCTCCTCGGCTTTTGATCTTGTCAACAGGTCCAAGCTGTGGCTGATTCTTCAGGAAATGGGGCTAGATGCTGATCTGATCTCCTTCCTGGCTACCGCCCATGATAATACCACGGCCGCAGTACGCTTCAATGAAGACGGCAGCCTGACCGACTCTTGGGCGTTAAAAAGAGGGGTGCGGCAGGGATGCATATTGGCCCCTCTGCTGTTCACCCTCTATATTAATAAATTAGGGGACTCCTTAACAACTTGCTGTAAAGACATACCAAGACGCGGCACCAAAATGATTCCGGCATTCTTGTATGCTGATGACGCGGTTCTAGTGTCCAGAACCGCTAGGGGGCTGCAACTGCTTTTAAATTGTTTTATAGATTTTATGGACTCCTTGGATCTAATTACAAATTTTAAAAAATCACATGCCATGACAATAGGTTCTAGGAGCGCAGCAAAGGCAACATTTTATTGCAAGGGGGCTGAGCTTACTAAAGTGTCCACCTTCCCATACCTAGGGGTGCTCTTTGACGTCCAGCGTTCATGGTGTGCACAACGCACACTCAAAAAGAACATTTTAGCTAGAGCAGCAGGGGCAACCCTAGGTTTCACAAAAAGAATAGGCTCCAAGCCGTTCCCTGCGATTTTAAAGGTTTACAATGCGAAGTGCATCTCCATGACCACTTATGGCAGCGCTATTTGGGGTTATAGGGATGTGAAAGAAATACAAGGGGCAGAAAATTATTTTATGCGTAAACTTCTTTCTGTCCCGGCATCCACCCCAATTTTTAACCTACATGAGGAGTTGGGAGCGGGCAACATCTCAGACATGATTGCGGTTGCTCCACTCTTACGCTGGCTGAGAATATGGGCTCAACCAGCCCCAAATTTAAACCAACTGATCATTCAGGACTGTTTAGCCTTGGAGAAGGCTTTAAACATTCCATGGCTCAAATACATTAAAGACCAGACTGAGAATCTTGGCTGACCCGACCTGTTTATGTCTCCTACTCCCTTGACTAAGTCTGCCATTAGAGTGGTTAAACTGAAGTTTTTAGATAGATGCCAATGCTTAAGGGAGGAAAAAGAACTAATTAAGCCCTCAGTGAGAAAGTATGTCACATTGAGCCTGGGCCAGCAGATGCAACCATACTTAACATACATAAATAAAGCTTACCATCTTTTCGTTCTAACGAGATTCAGATTGAATATGGTACCCTGATTACTGGCCTTTCCTAAAGGCTATTTTAAATCAGACTCAACAAATCTGTGTACATGTGACAACTTCTCAGAGCAAGACACTTTACATATTATGCTCTTCTGCACTCATTATGACCCCCAACGCAGAAAGTACATCCTTCCCCTGTTAAGGGGTCAAACTTTCGTGCAAGTAAGGCCAGCCTTGGTTTACCTACAAATGCTAGGCTCTCCTATAATCTGTGTCAGGGTAGCAAGCTTTTTAATTGGGGCGATTAGACATAGGAATAGGATGACGCAGTGTTAGCCCCTCTGAATAAGCTGGTAGTATGTTTATGCTTACTACCACTTAATGCAACATCACAGCCATAAATGTGATTTATTATCCTTTTTGCACATATTTTAATGGCTTTTAAGTACATTGAGACATGAACCGCTATTGGATTTATATGATGTTTTATGCTGATTTGTTGTTTTATGCTGCACTTTTATGGCTCTAACCAGCCGAATAAAGCTGATTTTGACTTTGACTTTGACTATTTTTAGTAAAGCTACTGTCTCTGTAAGTGACTTTTCCATATTAAGTTTCTGAATTAAAGCGAGCAAAGAAATGTCCGCAGTGGCCTCCCGATACACATGCATTGTGTACAGTACAGTCAACTCAGTTCTCAGATCCTCTTTATTGAACATAGGATAGGTTTCCACAGCCTCATTCAGTGCTTGCTCAAGTAAGGAAGTATCATAGTTTTCAAACTGACCACTTTGCTGTAATGTGGCACTCACTAAATGCTTTACAAATGATAAACATTTCTGTGCATGCACAATTATAGTGTTGCATATCTCCTTTGCAATTCGGATCATACTGCTGATGTTTTTCTTGCGGTTTGAGAAACTAGAATTGTTTGGTAGCCTGCTGTCTAAATTGCCAATCCCATCTCGGACTTTGTTCACACTGGTGACAAATAGACTGGTAGCTCTTTGCACAAAGACAGTATCTATTTCTCATTTTTGTAACAGGTTGTATAATATGTTGACATGAGGCATTATTTCATTAAATAGAAACTGAAACTCTCTGTCTTGTAGTGTTCCAGCAAAGTCACGGGCTTCATTCAGAATTTTGGATTCAAAGTCAGCATTGGCTTCTATGGTGTTGAAACATTTCTAAAGATCAACCCTGTATTGGAATATTAGGTTTGTATGTACGTATGTGAAAGTTCCAACGAGTTGGAGGTCCCCATGGAAGCCTTTAGGTCACAATTTTCTGAAGTACTTCCGTTCTTTTGGGGAAACATGAGAAGAATGCTGCCATGCCTCCTATATCCAAAAAGAAAATGTGTGCCTCGGAGATCTTTGCTACTGCTTGTTGCGCAATAAGATTAAGTTGGTGGGCACATAATGGGCATTAGGGTACACATCTCAAATTCTTTTTGTAAAAGATTCCACTAATTACTGAAGCACCATCATAGCTTTGTGCAATAAGTTTTTGTTTTTGAGGCTGCTCTGGAAAAATCCAGCTCAGTTCACGTAGTATAGCTGAAGTAATGGTTTCTGCACTAGAGTCAGAGAAGACATAGAACCCCTCTATAACTTTACTGTCATTGTCAAGGTACCGAAATAATAATACGGACTGTGTTTTAGTGGCCACATCCAGCGGCGTCACTAGGGTTGGTGTCACCCAGTGCGGTAACTCATGGTGTCACCCCCTCACGACTTACCCCATGACACCATCACATGGGGTGACACCTTTCCCAAATGAGACTATTTACTTGGGAAAGGTGTCACCCCATGTGATGGTGTCATCACATGGGGTGACACCTTTCCCAAATGAGACTATTTAGTAAATAGTCTCATTTGGGAAAGGTGTCACCCCATGTGATGGTGTCACCCGGTGCGGTCCGCACCCCCGCACCCCCTAGTGACGCCACTGGCCACATCAGTGGTGTCATTAGCCTGAATAGGCACAAAGTCTGTGTTTTATAACTGTTGGACAATAGAGCTTCTTATAATCTCTAACATACACTCAAGGAGTTCATTTTGTATCGTTTTAGAGGTGCCCTTAAAGACTGTAGCACTTGCTAAATGTGTTTCCATTTCACTGTGCTATTAAATCCACAAGGCCTCTGAATATACAAAGATTTGGGGAACTTTCAGATTTATCATGCCCTCGTAATGGCAGTTCAAAGCACTGCAGAAACTAATGCAATCAATTATTTTTGACAGTATGTGTCTGTTCCTATCAACTGCTTCATTGTGTTTCTTTATTGATTTGCAGTACACGTCGCTTATGTGGGCTTCAATCGGTGTGTCTCCCAACATTCCCAGTCTTGTCAGGTTTTCCATATGGATTCTTGTGCATGAATGCTTCTTTACTTTATCTGACAAATGCTTTAAGTCTGTTACTACTTTTTTGTCCAAGGAATGTCAACACTAAACAGCAAGCAAGGGAAGCAGAACAGAGAATGTGTTGAAGTACACCTTGTAAGCCAATCAACTTTTGTGTACCAGGTGTCTGAGAATGTAAGTCTGTATGTCTTCCCTCTGTCTTGGGCACTTTGTTGTAGTATTAGGTCTGGCCGGTCAGGTCTTAATTGTTTTACAATTAGTTTATCTTCACGTCTCAGTTCAATGAATGGCCTTGCAAGTGGCTGCTCTACTGTATTAATGGTGTCTTACCAATTTTAAAGTTACCTGTCAATAATCAAAGTACAATGTATACGTTTTGGGGCAAAAACATCAAATTTCTGTATAAATACATATCTTGTGCATTATCGCAATATAAATTCCAACACCTCCCCTTCGCACAATATGACTGTTAAAAATATAGCTTTATATCCTGCTGCCTCCGTATGCCATACTGTTTGCTGATTGCTGAAGGCACTGAAACAGACTTGTTTCGAGCCACATGTGAGGGCCTATACCATGTCAAGGGATAGTGCCTTTAACAACCGTTATAGCCCGAGGCAGCTGGGCAATAAGGCTGTTATTACATTCCATCTACTATGGGTATGTTTTGATTTACACTCCCAAATAAAAGAAATTCAGAACTCCCAAGCAGAGGCATTTGGTAAAGCAAGAAAAAAGCACCTGGAAAGGGGGGTCATCACTCATAAAATGAGGCACATCAGAAGACAGTTTCAAAATAAAGCATGGGGTTTTATTAATGCAACACTCTCTAACAGAAAGACTTTCCCAGATGTAAAATGAAACATGTTAAACACCATTCAAATATATATATATGTATGCAGGTAAGTAATAATAACGCACTTACAAGTAATCAAATGCATGGAATAAAACACAAGCAGATAATAATGGAACACTCACAAGTTAAATAATAAGAGAGCAAAACATAAGCAGATTATAATAATGGAACATTCACAAATAAAATGCAAGGAAATAGAACACAAGCAAATAATAAATGAATGTGCACACCAACCAAAAACACATATAAAGATAACTACATATCTATACATATATCTCAATACCAATGATCAGAGAAAATACCTCACCTGCTGCAATATCTTCATCTTGTCCCTCCCAAGACTGGGGGTCCCAGATAACAGTTCTAGGGTCAAGAGACTCCGCAAACCGGGAGATGCAGCACTGAGCAGATGCGTCCACCTCTCAGGAGAGATCCCGTCTAAGAGCCAGGAAACCCTAGTTTTTATAATATTCTCAATGCACGAGAAGACACCCTCTACGTCAAGGAAACTTCCAGGAGCTGGCTAGGCTCCTGCAAGCATTCCAAGGCAAAGGATTCCTCACGCATTCTCGTCCTGAGTCCTATGCTACATGTTCTAGCCCCTTGTCTTGGTAGAGCTCGAGAAAGTAGAAAACATATCAAAGAGTACAAAAAACACCCTCAAAGAAGAAAATGATCTTGAACGCAAATAACCTGAATAACCGTGAGTAACCTGGGGGCCTGCTTGTGTGTGCAGAACCCAGGCTAGACAGAGTCAGAATTCAAGATGAAGTTAGAGCAAGTTAAAGTCAATTGTCAAAACTTCATTTCCCAATGTATATCATAATGCACATTTGTGTCCCACTGCCTATAGTACTACAGGGTAGAATGTTTGAAATTAAAAAGAGAGAAACAGGAATTATGTTGGCGCAGAAGGCTTACACCAGCCGCTATTATCCCTGAGCCAATTTATTGTCTTCAATGGAGCTCTCAACAATCAAATCTATCTTTTAATGTTGATTACACAGTTCCATGCTTCAAATTGATACTGCTGCACACCTACCCCACCCGCCATGTAGACCACATACATAGCCCTTAACTACAATGTAAAACAAAATATAGCATCAGTTTCCTTACCTTAAACGCTGGGGTTGTTGTGTTGTAGGGATGCAAGGGCAGCAAAGGTTGGGTCCTCTTGTTCTTTGCCCAAAAATTAGGTAAAGTTTGTCAGGCCTTACCAGGTGCTGAAAAGAAAACTATAACATAATTTAGTCAACCTAACACATAAATTAGACGTCAAAGCCAAGCAATGCCCGTGAAAATCATTTTAGGTGAAAAGGGGTTCCTTTGGATCCCTAGTTTTAGTGCTGGCAAATCAATGGTAGGCATTGGCAGAAGTGCTGGTTATTATTACTCACTACTATTTAAAAAAATGAGAGGATTTTCCGATGTTGTAATGTGATCAGTAGACTTTCACGCTTCACCCATTACCTTGCCACCCATTTCACCATTCTGTAACCGGGCCTAAGGCAATGGTAATGCACAGAGTGTTGATATATGCCTGCTGCAATGAATGTATACTATGCAGATCACAAAAGTGCATATAATGTAGATAGTTCAATGGGTTACTGCTTTTGTCAGAGAGATGCTTTTGTTACTTGCAGTTTAAACTTTACAACCCTAACATAGCAGAGAGAGCTATTAACTGTCATAAAAGAGCCGCATACAAACTGCAAGGCATAGGTTAGAGCGTTATTATTTTTTTCTCCAGTCATTATCTTAATGTTGCTAACAAAAGAGTTCATTGGGTAGAAATGATTCTGATTGGTAAAGTCAACACAACCACTGTGTTATGTTTTCAAATTATGAGTTTGTGCTGCTCCAGACCAAACAGTCAGTCTTCAACTATACTGCTTACCAGTACAGATGACATGTGATGCATGCATCATGTAATCCTCTTTGTCGTATGTAACATTTACTATGCACTGATTTACACAAGTCGGGTCCATTGTCTCTGTATAATGTGTGTGATGTAAAGGGCTCTAAAGCCCTACACTACACAGCACTATAAAACAAAAGAAATGCATGTGAGAGAGGGGCTATGGGGCGATGAGGGGCACTGTTGGAGCATGGTAGTGAGGGAATCTGTGGAGAAGAAGTTTTTTTGGGGGGAAGAGCACCAGCAAACAATGTCGCCCCGGGCACCATCAGCACTAAAGCCGGCCCTGCCTCTGCATCCTAAGCATTCAGCATCGTAAGCACTACAGTCTGGCAACCTACTCATCTTGACCATACATTCTAAGTGTAATCCTAAGCATTGTGTTCACATATCTGAAGCATCCACACTCTACGCACTGAACACAGCAGTCCTGCTTCCCAAGCACCGTAGCAATACATTCTAGGTGGTGCAGGTCCACAGACCTCAGCATCACACACACATTCCCTAACCAGCCCCACTCTGTGCACTAAACACTGGAGTTCTGCTTCCCAAGCATCGTGGCCATACATTTTAAGTGGTGCAGGCTCACAGACAGCGTCACATGCACGCTCCCTAAGCATCTCCACCATATGCACTAAACACTGAAGCCTTGCTTCCAAACATCCTGGCCATACACTCTATCTAAGTGGTGCAGGCCCACAGACACAGCCCTCAGCATCCCATGCACATACCCTAAGCAGCCTCACCCTTAGCACTAAACACTGAAGTCCTGCATCCCAAGCATTGTGGCCAAACATTCTAAGTGGTGCAGGCCCACAGACACAGCATCACAAATACATTCCCTAAGCAGCACCACCATATACATTAAGCAATGAAGCCCCTTTATCTTAAGCGTCTTGGCTCCAAGCTATTGCAGTCCAACAACCCCACATCTTAAGAACTGTGCCTCATATCCTAAGCATCACAGCCCCATATGCTAATCTTTGCCAGTAACACATCCTGGTCATGGCGGTGTCATGTGGTACAGGTTGCCATTGTCGTTTTCCCTAAGTTAGCATGAGCCAGTGCCAGACTGTCCTCTGCTTTGCCCACATTACTAGACTACCATATTTTCGTTTTGTGCCACACTGTAACTTTCACACAGAAACCTGCTGTTGTTTTTGCATTCTGTTCTCTCTTGGGATTTAGTCTGAACACTGCAGGCAAGGTCATACAACAATGCCCCTTGTTATTCTGTTCTGGTCAGGCCCTAGCACCTAGACAAAATACGCAGATGCAGCTGTTGTTTAGGAACATGTACTTTGGTCAAATAGGTATACACGGGTGGGTAACAGACAGTTGGAGAGGGATCGTTCCAGAGAATGGAGCCTGACAGCACCTGTGATGTAGATCTTCCATCTATAGCCTGAGGTACGGTGCCTGCTGCTAAACACCCATAGATCTTCTAATATACTCAGGGTAGGGGGGTTAGGTCTCATTGTCTTATATAATGACAGCACCTTTTATGGTTTACGGACTACTTGCTATGCTAGCAGTATTTGTGTTAGGCATTTTTCTACTTGTCGTGGCATGTATACTGCATATTAGAGCACATTAGTTAAAATAAACATTTTAAACTTTTCTCGTGTCTCTGTCTAATCTTATTGTGGACTGGTACAAGAGTGAGAGCGAAAGGGTGTGTCCTGTAACCGCGATTCCTGAGAGGGTCGGAGTGTTGTGTTCTGGGGTGTCTAACCACTTGTTTCTCTGTGAGTGAGTAGGAGGGCAAGTGAGACACTATAGCTAGTCGGTCCCCGGGCTAATGGGTTCTCAGGTGGTAGGATGACTCAGTCCCTGCCCACTAAGGTTCCCTGATCCCAAGCATAGTTCTGTGCCTACGCAGAATCCCTGCAACATGGCGCCGCCAATGTTTGGTCTGGTACTGATCCACGGAATGTCTGAGTAGCGCTTGTGCTAGTCCACAATACCTTCACACCGGTTTCCAGAGACGTCTGTGGTGGGAGGACTTCGCCTCCTCAGTTGATATGGTACCCGTTTTGCTGTAGGTTGAATTCTTTAAAAGGCGTTTTGACCTGTTTTGTGCTACCGTTAATTCCCTCACTTTACGTCATGGCGTAACTTGTTGTAATTCCAGCACATTGCGGTGTAACAGTTTCGCAACATTTGTTGCACCATGGAGTCCCCAATGCGGGGTCTCCTATAGTCTTCCTGGTTGAAGCATAGGCGGCATACCGCTTCGAGGTTTTTTATTTGTGGGTTACGATACCCACTATTGATGCAAATGATAATACCTTTCATTCTTATACTGAGGCTGCAGTGCCAGTGGCATATCGTCCTTAAGCGGTGAATGAAGTTCCTCTTACAGCCTGGGAACACCAGATTTGGTTAATGGCGCCCTTCCCCACACTCTTCCGATAGTTCGTATTGGCCCCTTAAGTATTGACAGGGCCACATGGCCAGTATTGGTCGGTTTTACTCCACATCCTAATGATTTGACTGCTAATTTGGCTGAAGTTCGTTTGCTGTATGCACAAGTCTGTCTCCTATACAGACGCATAATTCAGTTTGTCTCACATGCCTTTTTGGTGGCTCCTCCTGGTGCTGTGCCTCCGGTGCAGGCGCATGGTGTGGCCCTTGATATTAGCCCTGTACTGATCAATTCGGTCATGGGCAAACATCCTCAAAATCGTGAGGACATTCCATTTTGGATAGCTCAAAAGATTGAACAACTTAATGCTGTCTTCCCACATACTGGTCCTTTGGGGAAACACAGCATCCTTACTATGTGCTTACCTAGTGGTCTGGTTCCTCCATAGGCAGATTGCAACACCTGGGAGACAGTGTTTGCCTTGGTGTATACACTATGTTTTAGCACGCCATCCATGAGTGTTCTTTCAAGCGTTCTGAAACAAATACAGAATGAACACGGGCCTGGTCCAGCCCTGGATTTGGGGATGAGATTAGTGGGTATTTTTCCCGTCATCTCTGAGATGATTCTTTCTAACATTAAGGATGAGGCAGTTTGCTTACAGGTTCGCCAATGCCTTTCGGTGGTGGCCGACATCAATTAGGAACGTGAGTTACTGTTAATGATTGCCGATGTGTATACATCTTTGGGTCGCAATAATTTGGGAATCAGACCTTATATCCAGTCTCAAGGTAAGCCACCTCCTAACAAGGAGGGATGTCCCGTCTTTCCTAAAAAGACATGGGACAGAAATAAACAGCAACAGAAGCCGAAGTCTCATGGTGGGTCACCACCACCTGAGGCTTCTGTACCTAGATATGATTTACATGATCGCTCTAAAATTAAAGCTCCTGAGAGGTTTCAGGTTTCTGATCCCCGTTCTCCTCGTTCCTTTCAGGAATCGTTGGATCAACAATTTGGCGGAGGGGGATGTCAGGATCGCAGACAAGGTGAGTCCACGCAATTTAAGCGGGTCCCGCAGCGGCAGTTTGATGTGAAAGTCAAATGGGAGGAACCACCTCTGTATCGAGCCCCTTTTCAGAAGAAAAAAGTTGCCGCCTTGACTGCGAAGTATGCCCCAGATGGTGAGAACAATTCACCTGGACAGGAGTTGGGCAGTGACTCTTCTCGACAGCGCGGCAGAAGTTACCATAGTGCAGCAGACACTCCGCCTGGAGGCGAAAGCAACTGACACATTTATAACTGTAGAAATCGCAGACACCCGCCTAGCTCCTCCGGATCGACTTCATCCCCTTCAAATAGAGGGTGATATTGCGCGCACCATAAATGCTGTTTTTTGGGACAACTTGATGTCTTCTTACATTTTATTGGCGGAGGTAGATTGACCTGCCCCATTTGTTCTTGCTTGTCCTCGAGGCGAGGAGGTCATTATTCCTTCTTTTTCTCAATATATCCCAGAGGAGACTAAGCACGCTTATGCTTCCGAATGAGGTCTTGCATTAGCTCCTGCCTTATACCGCAACCAAGCTGGTTGGGATAAGGATTCGCCTTTTCATGTTGTGCCTGTTAACTCAACTCCTCAGCCTCAACCTCAATATCCGATTAAACATGATGCAAAAGCGTTGGTTAAAGATATTCTTACTCAATTGGAATACCAGGGTGTAATTGAACCTTGTATTTCTGCGATGAACAATCCTCTTTTTCCTATTCTGAAACCTGATGGTTCATATTGCATCGTTTCAGATTACAGACATTTGAATAGTTATACCTGTACCGTTGCCGTACAAAATACGCATGCAACAGCATTAGTTACCAATATCGTACGTAAAAAGTATAAAACTACTTTAGATATTTCAAATGGATTTTTCAGTCACAATCTGGCTCAGGAGAGCTGTGACTTGTTCGCATTCAGCGCTCTCGGTTCTCAGAAGCGCTATGCAAGATTGCCTATGGGATATAAGAATAGCCCCGGTGTTTTTGCGGCACATATATAGCGTCCCTTTTAAATGAAATTGATCCCGAAGATTTTTCATATGTTGATGATACTTTTTTGACGGATGATGAATTGAATCCTCTTCTAGCGAGAGTAGATTGCATTATAACTCGATTTGCAACCTAAGGGTACAGATTCAACTTTGCATAATCGCATTTAGCATTTCTAGCTGTACTTTTTCTTGTTTATGAACTTACAAATTAAGGTAGGGGTTTACCACCTCACTTTCTGGAAAAGTGTGCTCAATTGCAACCTCCATCTAACCTTAAAAAGTTACATTCTCTGCAGGGTTTTTTGAATTTCGACAGAACTTATGTTCCTGACTATGCTCAGCATATCAAGTCACTTTACGCATTGATACATCCTTCCTTTTCTGCTTTTTCTTGGCTTCCGGAACACACCGCAGTGTTGCGCACGTTACAAAAAGACTTAGGGGCATATTCTCAAGGACTTATCACCGAGTTAGCGGCACTTTATCGCAGCCAAAGTGGTGATAAATTCATCGCACCATTCACAAGCTGGTGTTAACAGCCCAGAACACCATTTTACCCGCAATAGCATCCGCAAAACACATCGCCACAGATGACCCCCGCAACTATCGCTAATGAGATGCAGAGTAGGCGTTCCCGAGCAAAAACCCGCAACAACACCACACCTCAACACCACACCTCAACATTCTCAACGACCAGCCCGATCAGCGATAAAACCACAAAACAGGCGATAAGGCGCGTTAGCAGCAGGAAACTAACACCTGCCCTGACCTGGTGCAAAGTCGGAGCACAGCCTGCACCACAAAATGGAGCCCAGCACAGAGCCACACCTGAAGGGCAACAGATGCCATGGAGCCACTGAACATGCGTGCCGGACACCCAAGAGGGCCACAACATCCACCGCCACCACCCCCAGGACCACATCCCAGCCCCACCATGGGCACCCCCCACCTCCCCCGGACCAAGACACAGCACATCAACTGCACGGAAACATGACCACAAGCACCCCCCTGATGTCCCACAATTGCAACAATCAACATACATGTGCGCACTGAGATCCTGATTCATACATACACCATTGAAAGACCAAACAAAATGTCACATTCAAATACGTCACCAAACAACTATCCTGAGGAGTCATGGCGGGGCATCCCTGGACAAACTGTGACTCACAACCTGCAAGACAATACCCAAGATAAGAAGGTGTGTCAGGCACCCATCAAAGGACAGGGAGAGAGAGAAAGAGAGAGAGAGAAAGAAACAGACAGAAAGAGCGAGACTGAACAAGGAGCGCAAGGCCAATCGGGCCCTTGGCTCATGCAAACATGCCAACAGCTGCGTGTGTCTCGAACTCTGCGCACCACAAATCACTGGCCTGGCATCAAAGTCAGCGCGAACTCCACATCACAATTAAGACATGCAAGCAGTAGTCAGACGAAAATCAGGAATGAAAGCACCTTTGTCTCAACACACAAGGCCCAAGGCCAACCAAACCCCCGACCTTGGTCCTGAATGCAGCTGGCACACCCTGCGTGAGATACCATACCAGCCTCCGACGACTCCCACACCACGAACTGCGCTAATGAAACACCAACATGCCTACACCCCACACACACTTGTCCCTGCACGACCGACACCTGCAAGGGATGCCCTTGACACATTGTCAAGAACTACCCATACGTACAAATGTCGCACACACATACGACTCATTGCCCAGAGCTGTGGCATATCGTCCACCGAACACCCGCCGGTCAGATGAGTGCAAGTGCCACGAGACCAACAAATGCAATGGCCTGCATTCCCGGGTACATGCACAACCCCTGTCACGTGGAACTGTATCATGCCCGAATGCTGCATCTGTTGGGATCCCTGCCAATGGCAGTGTTGCGAATCAGTTTCCGTCTGAGTTTCCGTCTTGCCTACGTCACCTGCGTCCAGCCCTGGTTCCACTGTCGATCATGCACATTCGAGTGGCCCATGGAGGTCTGCCTATCCAACGCAACCGTAGCTGAATTGGATTATGACCTGACAGTGCGCCCCCTGTTGGCGCACGTACAGGAGTGTCACCTGGATAGCAGTGCATGGGATGCACTGATCCTTGGCGTATGTGCTGGCAGTTGCGCATGGGAGATTGCACAACTCCTCGTGTGCAGTGACCACATCCAGGCGCTCCCCTATTGGGCTGTGTTGTGGATTGGGGAAACGGCATGGACTGAGCACATCTGCCCGGACCAGTTAATGGATTGGCTCACCCTGGTGTTCCTTGAACCCGACAACGACGTACTATTGGAACACATTGCCCATGAAGCTGCGCTGGCATTCATGGACGAGTAACTACATCCCTGCAGCCACATCGGATTGTCACCCACAGCACTGCTCCCAACACCTTGTAGCATCGTGGGGAATGTACCCACATCCCACCACAACAGAGGACATGTCTGCCTTCGTCTGGACTTTGTATGCATGTGCGTGGAACTACGCGTGTGTACACACACCTGTGCAAGGTGATGCAGTTCCATGGTCGGAGCAGCACAGCGTCGTCTGGCAACATTACCAAGTCGGACACACTGCTGGGGGGAGAGTACACACATGGCAATGTAGCACGACATGTGAACTTGTCGGACCCTTTCACCTGATCACTGTCAGAGGAGCAGACAGTCGGCGCAGTCGGGTGGCATAGCACTATGCAGACCCCATGGGCTGTAAGTCGTGCCCCCTCACACGGGGCAATGGGCATACGCCAAACAACACATGAATCGTCCAGCAAGGCAAGGTGGGCTGAGACCGTTGCCATCCGTGATGATTGGGGTTCATTTTTCCACCCCCATTTCCTGCACCTCGACATGTACCCATGCTGCGTGTAAGTGTCTTAAGCATGTTCCTGCCTGTTGTGGCGGTTGCCTTGTCCGTACTGACACGCACATGCCAATAAAGTCTACGCAATACCACTGGTGTCTAACTGTGATGAGTGTTGATTAGATTGACCAGTCGTGTGCCACAATGAGCATGGTCCCTACACATGGAGGAACTGACTGACGCAGTACAATGGGGGTGGGTCCCTTCTGACAGCTCCACCTCTGTGAGCCCGACATTGTTTTGGGAGAGTTGCTGGTAGACCTGTGCTCTTACGTGTCTTCAGCAATGTGAGTATGGTGTCCAACCTCTGACCATGTTGAGCAATGTTATGAATCATTACAGAATGTGTCCACACAGATGTGTGTGAGTAGGTATGCGACGTGAAGGTCTGTCGTCACATGTGATGTAGGACACCACTTCTGGCCTGCTACCGATTTGGTCATTCCTACACACAGCCCTATTCAAGACATGGATCTGTGCCTACGTTGGGGGGTTGTGAGTATGTTGCTAATGTGCAATGGGGACACAGCCAGTACCCACCTTCACAGTCACCCAATTGGCCATGTGTCTCGGGGATGAACATGCGCATTGATGTCATTTACCAGGGTGTACCTTCTTGTGCAATCATTGTCCCTAAATCCAGCCATACTTCCATACATGAATGAACATAGTCATGACACATCTGCATGATTTCGAATGTTTTATTCACATTCTGGTGAATGACGGAGAGGGAGCTGTACATGGCCATCCAAGGCCACATAACATGGAAGCCCAGTGGTGGGCCAACCAGAGTCCTTTGGGCATTGAAAATTGATTTGGAAGAGGGGGAGTGCAGTCCGCAGCAGAAATGCTGTGTAATCGTCAAGCAGTGGAGATATGGCAGTCAGTGTAGGGGTCCGGGTGAATGTCGCAGAGTGTTCCGGGGGTCAGTGGAAGGGGTTGTCCCAGGGCATGATGCATGGGGCAGAGCCAGGCAGGGCAAGCCATATGGAGGTGATGGATGCTACTGCCTCCTTCCTCACACAGTAGTTACCATCCACATCTTACTCCTCTGATACTTCTTCTGTGTCTGGTGTCTCCGGTGTGTGTGGCGGTGTAATGGCTGCATCACTGTGTGCCACTGACACATCAGGGTGTGAAGGTGATGGGGCTGCAACACTGTGTGCCACTGACACATCAGGGGTCGCAGATGTGTGTGTCGAGGTTCCTGCAGCAGCCATCTGGTACAGGCTCAGTGGCAGCAGTGGCAAGATGAGGATCTGCAAGGCATGGAAGATCGCAGCTACATCTCGCTGGTGTTCAGCAGTGGCAGCCATACTTCCAGCCTGTATCAGATCCATGGTCTCCATTGTCCTCCGCATCTGTGCCAACTCTGTGCTGTCATCGCTGGAGCCAGTCTGCCTAGACAGTTCTTGTCTCCGAGTAATGGAACCAGCGATGTCAGCCAAGGATTGTTGGTGGGCATGGTGCGGACAGTGGGTATCCGTTAGGGACTGTAGGTGCTCCCTGATGGGACTCAGGCACCAACGTATGGCATCGAGTTTGGCTGCCATGAGGTTGAAACCCAGCCGCAGCTGATCTGCCATCTTCTCCTGGCACCCTAACACACGGCGTTTGAAATCCATGTGTTGGTTGTGGGGGTCCTGGGAGGCAGCCGTGGTGGTGTGTGCTTCCTGCTGTGTGGTCTGTGCAGGGTGTGGGCTCACCGCGATGCAGCTGGGCTGCCCTGCTCCTGGAGGTGGGGTGAGGAGGCTGTCCACGAGCCGTTGGAGTGTGTCTGGGCAAATGGGCAGGGTGTCCTCTTCATCATCACTGCAGAGATGTGTGGTCTGCTCTGCAGGAGGTGTTGGTTGTCCCTCTGCAATGTAAGGGGAGATGCAGGTTAACAGTGTGTTCCATGTATGTTGACGCATTGTGGATGTTTACATTCAGACTGCATGACAGTGTACATTGTGACTGTTTAGGTGTAGCTGGCTATTTGATGGGAGTCAGTGGACATTTCGACTACATGACGGATGTGTGGTTGTACTCGTACATTATCATCTCACAGTGTCATGCATTGCCAGATGTGATTGGCCAGTTTCTACGCACGAGAGGCACCAGTTGTGTCCTCTATCCTGTGGTGTAGGGGTTGCACTCTGTCCCACATTGTCGTCAATGTTGATGTACTGTGATTGCTATGTGTGTGTGCTGCATTGTTGGCGATTTGCCCCTGCAGCTCTGCATTGGCGGACCCTTATCCCTTTGAGTCGGTGTGCATTTGACTTGTGTGCTTTTCGGGGGCTGGGATGTTTGCGACTTGGGTCATTTGTGCTACTGGAGATATTTGGTACTCTTGTGCATTGTTTGTCTGCAGATGTGTTCTTGACGTCATGGCTCGTAGGTGCACGTGGATGTGTCAGAGTGTGACATGCTCCTTTACGGATGTGGTCCACACTCAGCCACCTCAGTGTCGTCTCGTGCACCATGTCATGTATTGTGACTTCAGCCATGCTATCTGTCATGCAGTGTCACTTGCATTGTCAGTGTGGCTCACAGAGCCGCTGCTTTTCTGGATTCAGCACATGTGCATGGGTAGGTTGTGGCATTGGTGATATGGAGGGGGGCCCATTTGTTCACATAGTGGACGGGGGCCTACTTGGTGTTTCTATGTGTGCTGCAGTGTGCCAAGGGTATCAGGGACATGTTCCACACTCATTGCGGGTGTGCAGTGTGCTGCACATGATTCTGCATGTGTGCCATTGTGCCCATCTTCCCCCGTCCCCCCAGTCCCTGGTGGTTACTCACCCTGTTGCTGATGGGTCAGGTCATTTCGGGCTGTGTCCAGACCCCCAACTCCTTGCACCGTCTCCCCACTGATGACTGTGGCCACCATTTCCTCCAGCTCATCCAGCTCCTCCTGTGGTGCCGGACTCCCACCTCCAGTCGCCTTTGCTGCCTTCATGTTGGCAGTGAGTTTCTGTTTGGTTTGGCTGTGCACTTCATGCCAGCGCCTCTTGGCATCCTCCTTTGACCTCCTCGACACTCCGACTGCATTCACTTTGGTGACGATGGACTGCCATATTTCCGTTTGTGTTGCCAATGACGCAGTGGAGGTGATGAACAGTTGTTGGTAGTGTTCTATCACCTCCGTGACGGTGATCTGGTCTTCCTGCGGACTGAACCCCGTCTTCCTCTTCTCCTTGCCCTCCCCCGAACAGGGGGTTCCATGCTGGTCCTCCGTGGGGTTTGTGGAGTTCGGCTTGTCCTCTGCACTAGGTCCGGGTGCATCCATGGTGCTACGCAGTTTGGATTGGTTTTGGGGTTGGTTTTTTGTTTGCTTTTATAGTGCATTTTCACGCATGACGCGTGGGTATTGCAGGCCTGTCGCTGGTTTTTGCTGATTTTGGTATCGAGCTTTGTGGCGTTGCAACTTTTTGGGCGGTCGTGTTTCGCATTTTTTGTTTTTCGCGTTGGTTTTTACGCGGGCATTTGGCGGGTTATCATGCTGCTATCGCATGGTGCCAAGGGGTTGGGAATTGGACGTTAGGATGGTGTTATTTTCTCGCAATGGACTGCGATATGCAAAGTTGCGTTAAGCTAAATTTGCGATGGTTATCACACGTTCTTGAGAATATGCCCCTAAGTTGCGACAGTCTATTTATAAACTCAGTTGAATACTACCAATTTGGTTATCAGAATTGTTCCCGGTTCGATCGGTTTCACTTATGTGACTTTTGATGAGGGTGACACGGTTCCCACCTCATATAAATCGCATCTGTACACTCCTGCAGAATTACGTTTTTCTTCCACTGAGAAGATTCTCACTCCTGTGCAGATGGCTGTTCTAGAAGAACGCCCTCTTGCACAAGTTGAACGCATCTTTGTAGTTTCTCCAGTGCCTGCTTTAAAAGCAGTCACAAAAGCCAGTGTTCCTAATTCTAAAGCTTTGCATCCTCGAGGGATCCAGCTACTTCCTTGATGTCGATTTTGTTTTTGACCCATTATTACAAACTCAGGAGTTTCTACAGTATGAACACGTTCACCCTCTACCGTCGACAGTTCTTCCTCTTGCCCAATACAAATGTATCATCTACACTGATGGCTTGGGTCAACCGGCAATTGTTTCTAAGCAAGCCTATTCTGCGGCTTGCGCTATTGTGATAGGTGCAATAGTGGATGGAGCCTCGGCTCAATTGGCCGAGTTGCGAACTCTACTTTTAGCTCTTGAATATGCAAATTCTGATTTGACCACACTTATAGTGAGTGACTCCTTCTGCTGTGTACAGTCTTACAATGTCAATTTATTTTTCTGGAAACAGAATGATTTTCGGGATCCTAAAGGTAGCACAATCAAGCATAAACTGCTTTGGGTCCGAGTGGCTGCTCATAAAGATCGTTTGCCACTTACACATGTAGTCCATACTTTAGGACATCAACGTGTGGGAGCACACGCTACTGGAAATTCATTGGCTGATGAAGCAGCCAAATCTGCAGTAGCCGCAATCAAAGTAGCGGCAGTTACTAGATCTAAGACTAGAATTGACGATGACATTTTAGCGGACATATCGCGTAATACTTATCACATGAATTCTGAAAATGTGCCATTTGTGATTATTCCTGCTGTTGGTGATCGTTTTATTCCCAACAATGACCGCAGACTATCTCTCATTGTGGCCGCCAAGAAGGATTGGCTTCTGCTCATGCGGGAGTGTCGGCTACGGTTTCTCTTTCACAACAACGATATTGGTGGCGCTGGTTGTATCAGCAGACTCGTAAATATGTCCTTTGTTGTGATCTCTGTCAACAAATTAAGAGTTCTACTGTCTCGCGTCCCCTGGGACTCATCTTTTTATTTCTAATCTTCCATTCGGGTGTATTTATCTTGATCACTGCGGTCCTTTAACATCCGACAATGCATTCAAATATATTTTGGTTGCAGTGAATTCTTGCACTAGGTTCCTCTGGGTATGGCCACAGCACTCTGCTGATGCTCGTACTGTTATAAAAGATTTGCATGTCTTTGTCGGGACTTATGCCTGTGGCGCTTTCCATTCAGACCAAGGTCCGGCTTTTGCCTCTAAAGCATACAGTGATTCGATGAAGTCAATGGGAATGTAGGTTCATTTCTCATCTCCATATAGGCCTGAGGGCAATTCTGTTGTGGAGCGGATGAACCGTGACTTAAAGCAGTCTTTAACAGCAAGGGTATTAGGTACCGGCCGTGGCTGGTTGACTCACCTCAATGGGGTTCAACGCGCACTTAATAATCTCCCTATAAGATCTCTGGGTGGGCGGACCCTGTACGAAATGCTCTTTGGCATTAAAATGTTTGTACTGGACCTTGACAGTCTAGACATTGTGGCAGCTGCCGCAACCTTCGACGTAGATAACCACTATGCTGTATTACAGGATCTACAAAAGAGTTGTGACGCTCTGGCGAAAGCACATTTGTCCTCAACCTCTCCAGCGGATGCAGCAGTTCTGATTCCTGTTTCTGGCTGGCTTCCCAAAGTTGGTGATCTGGTTCATGAGAAAATAATGGTCAAAAAAAGAATTCGGACCAACATACCGTGCTCCTGTCCCAGTCCTTGGTCTTAAGGGCACCTGAACAGTGATTTTACCTCCATTACCTGGATGCAAAGATAATGGCTTCATTTCTATTGAACATGTCATGTTACACCAATTGGCCAATTTTTAATAGTATGCCTTGAAATGTTCCACAAGCGAGTGTTTCTTTACAACCTGTGAGCTTCGTACCTTCTGATTCTTCACGACTGCCGGAAGGGGATGTCGAGTCTTCAGTGGACCGATTGTCAGCTTTACCATTCTCCAGTCCAATAAATAAAATTGTGTATTCTGATCCTCCTGCTGAGTGTGCTGCGGACCAACACGCGTCTGTTCTAGATTAGGACTCTCAGCCTCCGCTGTTTCAGCTTAGTTCTTCTGGATACTATATAGATCAGGATAGTTTTTCTTAGAACAGGTCTTCTTCATCAACAGTCCTCTCCTCTACACCAGCAAGGATTTGTGTTCTCATCTCTTGGTTGAAACGCACTTATCTGGTACCCTCTTGGACATGTGTCTGGATCGTGTTTTCCATGGTGTTCCTATTCATGTGGATTGGATTTGTGACTGTGTTCTTTCTTTTGAATAATGTCCACTACCTTCCCAAGTGCACTAACGTGGCATTGGTTGACAGAGTGTTGGCCCCACATTCTTCCTCGCCTAGAATTAAAAGAAACCTGTCCCTTGTTAACATTTCAGCAGTCCCAGTTTTTGATGGGATAAAATACCATTCGATGTATATGGTCCTACGGAGACTCAGATACCATATGTATTCTGAATGTCTATGGGTGATGTGATTATACGTGGGCTACAGTCAGATGATTGGGAAGTCAATGCAGTGCATTCTTTGTTCTCTGAATTACAATTTTACACTGTATTTGATACTGAAGATTTATATTTAAATTCAGCTAACCATGCTGAGCTATTTTGTTACCATCACTATGGACATCATTTTCTACATAGAACTAATGGACAGCGGCCCTTTTTAATTATACTCACTGGGAGCATTGCCCTACTCCATCACAGGGTAGTTCAAATACACAAAAGCGAAAATACATGTATTTTACCAGTTATTACCTTTCAGACCCAGTTTCTTATTTCGTTAAATCAGTGCCCAGGTCTTCAAAAAAATATATGGTGACCCAAACTAAATTAATCTATTCCTTTTCTTTCATTGAAAATGTAGCACTGAAGGGATATGATTATTGGAAGAATACCATCAATTTAAAAACAGTATGGGGCACTAAGTCTTGGCAAGTGCAGGGCATTGAGTCCTTGTTCCGTGCATGTCTAATACCGACTCAAATCATTTTTCTCAGTGACACCGTCCAACATACTTCTTGTTTGGGTCGGGCTAAAATTAAAGACTTAAATTCTCCCACTATTCCATCATTATCCCTGTATAATAGTTGCCACATGTACAAATTATACGGAATATCAACTTAATTACATGATAAGAAACGGTACATTCAATTCCTCTACAGCAGCGGTCTTCAAACTGTGGGGCGCGCCCCCCTGGGGGGCCGTGGATGTGTTCCTAGGGGGGCGCAAATGGGTCTGCAATTACATGCAAATGAAGATAGCCTGGAAGCGGGAAAGGCTAGTTTCTAGGCTATCTTTATTTACATGCAGCATTTAAGGTCCATAAGAAAGTGTGAGGACCGTAGTACTGAGTGGCATGGGGCAGGTTCAGGGAGTGTGGAGACTGGGTTAAAGACATAGCAAAAAAGAAAAAAATCTGCATTTTTTTTCCACCTTCAGGTAACTGCATAATAAAAACACGCACACACCTCAAAATAAAAATAAATGCAAGTTAAACTAATCAAAGGGAAATACACTCTTTTACCTTTTGAAATCTCGGTTAGCTAATGTGATCACTGCTAATTTCTTTTTGTGTGACCAGAAAGTCACAGAATTAAATCCTTAATGGTGCAGTGAGGAATAGTGGCTTGTTTATTTACAGTGCTATGGGGACGAAGTGTGTGACGGAAAGCACTGTGAATGTCATTATTTTAAAGTAGAATTACACAGTATAAAACAGGCTGCTGCAAAATACTGTTTAAGATAAAACAAGTGCTTTATATTATAAAAATATATAGTTTAGTGAGAAGCATTCAGACTATATCTATAGGAAATATTTGATGTGTCCATTAAAAGGGTGCACTCTTTTTTTAATGGACACATATATTAGCTCTCAAAATAAATAAGTTTTTGTCACTGTGAAGCTCCAAGTGACTATTAACTAAAACCTACACTGGCTCCAAAGCATCCTTTATATTTGGTGATTAATCAATTGCACACATTTAGATTTCTTTCAGGTAGGGGGCATCCTGGTGAGAGGCATATTGTTTCTTTAACAGTTCTCTACTCCTCTCTCTGCTTCACAGGAGCACCCCTCCCACCGCATGCATGTTCTGTGAGTGGTCCTAACCACTATGTTATGGGGGACATAACTGGACCCCAGTTATGTCAGTCTTACGATGAAAAAGAACGTGGGAGGGTTAACATTCGGGCCCACTTCACCATTTCTGAGCATGGAACAGGGCCCAAACAACAGAGGGAGGGAGGGGGGCTAAATGTACTTTTTTTTTTGTTCTTTTACACAAAGCAGCAGAACACATTATTTGGGCATCTGGCCTATAAGTGATGGCCCTGTTCAGTTGGCAAAGTAGACAGTTTGCTTTGTAGGGCTGTATGTATCGTTGGTGCCACAGCTCCTTTAGAGACCCAGGGCCTACTTGCTGTGCCGGTGTTGCCTTGGTCCTCAGAGCAATGGACCAAGGGAAGGGAAAATTGAAGCGCAGGAGACAACTTAATTTGGGCATCAGAGAAATGGGGGGTGGATGATAAGAGATCAGAGGGAGAGAGATGAGGTGAGATGGGAGCCCATGTTGTTAACAAAGGTCAGAGGCGACAACAAGTTAGTAGCTATCATTAGTGAAGCAGGAGTAGTGATGCTTTTGCCCAGGGGCCCAATGCATCACAATTATGATTGTTTTACTATATAAAATGGGCATGAGGGCTCATTTTCCTTTCTAGCATCAGGGCAGATGGCACCCTTGGTGCAAAAAGGGGGGCAGCATGCAGTAGCTCATTGTTTTTCAGAAAGAGACTGAGCTTGTTTTGAGATTGAAGTGATGGTCAGACATGGTGGGGAATGAGTGAAAGAAGAGGAAATAGCCAGCTTCTCAGGGCTACTGCCATCATGAGTGTAGCAGGTGGAGTTGCATTGGGGCCCACAACACCCCTATTATGGAGAGTAGTGTGTTGGTCAATTCTGTTCTTGCTTGCATGCTGTTGCTTTTTTTGTAAGCCCCACATTTAGTGTGCAGTACAAGCTACAGAAGAGCACACCTAAAATGATCTCATGATCCCCCCTGCGATCATCTCTACCCCTTTCCAAATCCTTGCCATATAGTTTTGGGGGGGGGCCCAACTTCAAAACATTTTGCTTAGGGGGGCTCAGAGCAAAAAAGTTTGAAGACCTCTGCTCTACAGTGATCCCAGCGGGGTGGGCTCTATGGCAGTTGGACATGAATGTTTGTAATTCCCGTTTTATTAATATTACTTCAGGGTTTTCCCTACATAGACATGACCTCCCATTCCAATACTGTCACCACTTATTCGGAGGGAAAATTATGTCAACAATGGTTAGAACATTCTACACTGCCTTCTGTAAAACAACACCTTTCTCTTTTGTCTGGTGACATAAATCTTGCTGATTTTCTTTTGAGTCCATTCCCCCATAATAAGCGTTTTGTTTATGCTGCGTATAATGAGTTTTGGAAATTGTCACAACTAGAAGCTGCTGTACCTCTACAACAAATAGATCAAGACAATTTGGACAAAGCCCTTGTAGTGGTCGATAACAGTATTAACACATTGTCATCTCGTATTTATACTTTGGACACTATTGTATCTTCTGTTATTGATATTGTACAAAATGAAGTGTCTACATTATATCATGGACAACACCAATTTAGATTGGTTATGCAGTTTGGGGGTACCCTGCAAACACTCAAAAATGGGACAGCTACCTGTGATTATTTGAATACAGGTGTGCTGTTCCTACCTTTCAATTTGACACGTAAACAACAATTGATGGCTCTGAAAGAGGCTACATACACTATGTCACATATAGAAAAACTTGAAGTGCTTCCATTTTTGGTAGCAAAAACTGATTCTGTAGTATGGTTACTACATGGGGTAATTTCATCTCTCATCTCTATGTTTCAGTTCACGGTGTGTATGAAACACTTTACCGTAGGTAGATATGAGCCCCTGGGCAGTAGTTACATACACAAGTTATGGTCTTTACCATTTACATATCGATGTCAATGAGCGGAAAAAGAGGTGTTTCTGACGGGGTAAAAGTGTGACTCCACTGCCGGCCATTTCTTTGTATGTCAACAAGTAAAATTGCACGGCGCTTGTAATGTTTCTGCCCCTCTTATTGGCTTGTTTTCCAAAAGGAACTCCTGCTCCTGCTATTATTCTCACTCTCACATTGCTTTCCAATGGCAGTTATCTCGTCCTTAATAACCTGGACTTCTGCGGTCTGCGGGCGGGAATCCCGTCTGTGGTGACAGTTTCCCAGCTAGTTACTTGTTGCAACAACGTACTGTTTCTCCCTCCACATGGAAATGTAGATAGTTTGTTGTGGCCTTTTGTTAGACTTGGCATCATTGGTGTGGGTTTCCCCTGTATTTTTGCCTTTGCCTCCTGTTATTTTGCTGTGTGTTGGACGCCGTTTTTGCTGTTCTAGATGCTTTGGGCACTTTGCCACTGCTGTTCAGTGCCAAAGTGCAAGTGCTCCATGTAAATTGTTATTATGAATTGGTGATTCCATGATTGGCATATTTGATTTACCAGTCAGCCCCTAGTACAGTGCACTGTGTGTGCCCAGGGCCTGTAAATCAAATGCTGCTAGTGGGCCTGCAGCACTGATTGTGCCACCCACATAAGCAGCCTTTAAATGTAACTCAGACATGCCACTGCTGTGTATGCACAGTTTGGTACTGCCACATCGACCTGGCAAGTGCACCCACTTGCCAGGCCCTAACCTTCCCTTTTCTTACATGTGAGTCACCCCTAAGATAGGCCCAAGGTACCCCTGTGGGCAGGGTGCAGTGTAGGTGAAAGGTAGGACATGCCCTGATGTGTGTGGCATGCCCTGATAGTGAAATACTGCCAATTTTGTTTCTCACTATTGGAAGGATATCTGTCCCATAGGATAGAATGGGGAGTTTACTTATAACATTTTATAAGTATAACTGGCCATGGGGACAAGATAGGAAAATAGAGTTTAGTATGCCTGAACTCAGAATGTAAAGCTGCATCTTTTAGTGAGGATGATTTTTACATTCTGTGTTTGAAAATACCACTTTTAGAAAGTAGGTATTTTCTAGCTAAGCCATCCTGTGTGCCTCTGCTCGGTTTGTGTATTGGCTGTCTGGCTTTGGAGTGACAGGGGCTGGGGATGTGCATTCTGCTCAGACAGCCACTTGGGGGGGGGGTGAGGTTTGTCCTGCCTTTCCAGGGTGAGCCAGGGCTGGGCTGAATGGACCTGGGCTGCATTTAGAGTAGGGGGAGGAGATTTCTTTCACACCTGGCCTGGTCTGCCTTGGACAATGCTGTCTCCACCTCCTGCCAGGAAGCTGCAGCAGAGAGGACAGAACTGGCTTTGCCTGGGCAAAGAGCTTCTCTGCCACTAGAGAACAAAGGATTGTGGCTATAAAGAGTGGGGCCCAGACCCCTGAACTTTGGATCATTTCTGGAATTCAAGAGGAACATTTGCCAAGGAGAAGAGCTGGAGAAACTGAGGAGAAGTACTGCACCTTTGCTGTGTGCTGTCTGGGGTTGGCCTGCAGTGGCTGTTTCTGCCAAGGAAAGGACAAGGACTTTGCTGTGTGCTGTGTCCCCCTGCTTGAGGAAGATCTCCAAGGGCTTGCCTCCTGTTTTGACGTCTGAGGGATACAAAGACGTCACCCCAGCTCCCCTGAACTCCCTTGCTGAGAGTTCTGACCTGCCAAAAGGTACCTGTTGCTGTTCTGGGCCTCTGGAGGTTGTTCCTGCTGTTGGGAGCTGGAAAAGTAACACAACGAGGAGAATTGTGACCCATCTGTACCTGTTTCCGACGCATCGCCGAAGAAACCGACGCAGCGCCTGCTCGCGGCTTGGAAATCGCTGCACGCCGCATCGAGTGCACTGATCTACGAAGGCTGAGATCACCGCACCAATTCTGAGGCAAGCCCTGCTGTGTGGCTGCAAGAACCAACACATCGTGGGACCGTGGCTGAAGAAATCAGCGCAAGACTAGCAAGAAGGGTCCCTACATGGACAACGGTGCAAACCATTACCAACTAGAGACAGCCCATTTCTAACATTGGTGGTCAGCGGTGAGGATCTGGACTTGCATTTGTGCCTTACATACAGTGATTGGTGTACACTACTAGTATAGTGCAGACCATTACGCGACCACTTACAATTGGTGGAACTTTTTCTTCTTGGAGTTTTTTGCAAATTGAGAATTGCCAATTTACACCATGACAAAACCAGCATCACTTACATCTGTGGATATTGAATTTGAAGAAGATTGGGTTGAAACCTACACTGTGCCACAATTGAAAGCTGTCTGCAAGAAATTTTAAATCTCAGTAAGAGGCCTCTCCAGAAAGGAGGAGTACCAAAAGGCGCTGAGGGCCTGGTTGGAATCAAGAAATGTCAGTGAGGGGGGCGGAGCTAACCGCGCTGGGAAATGGCCACGCTGTAGGCGAGCTCTCCCGATCGAGTCACGATCCTACAATTATCCTGTGAGCACAGCCGCTAATTTCACATGAAACCCGGGCGACTACACTGAGGGAGGCTTCCGGTAAAACACCAGCTAATCACCGGAGAACTGAATGGCCTGGATCAGGGAGGAAACGACACAGCAGTGAGAGCCGATACAAAACTACTGCCCAGGGGCGCGCACGTCCCGATATGTTTACCACGCAAGACCGGGGCGCACTTAAGAAGAACTAGGCCTGACGGAGTAAAAACGGGAAAGGAAGAAACCCGGTGTGGCTCTGGTGGACTAAGCGGTGGGCTACGAGGACAGCTCTGGCATCGTCAGCCGCAAGCGACTTGGGCCTGTACTACTGAGAACATCCTGGCGGCTGAGGGTGATCGGAAACACGACGTTTAGCGAGACCCGTAGCGACGAGCAGGCACCATCTGGATACCACCGCAACTGGGTGACGAGCGGACTCGCCGCAGTAGGGACGGTGCAGGATAAAGGACTCCATCTGCCGCCATAAGGTACAGAGCGGAGTGCGCAGCAATAAAGCGGGCGATTTCGCGCGTAGGAAGGTGCGGGAGGTCTGTGGTCCCGGCTGCACATTGTGACCCTACATCACCAACCAGCGACTTTCGCTTTTACAATCGGCCGGTGCGGCCAAACAGGGAACGCTGCTGAGATCCCGCACCACGATCTTGCACCGCCTTCGAGACTTACACTCTAGTGCCCACCATATACCTATACATTCGAGAGCTGTGTGGCGGAGGAAACGTGTGTCTGTGATCCCTGTGTATACCCCGGACCGCCTGGAACTCTGGGGGGTGCATGGACTAGTGAGGCCCCCATCTGAACAACAAAGGCGCCATTTTGTCGACTTCAGCCACAGGATTCACTCAACCCCAGGTTTGAAAGAAATGTGAGGATATGTACTCTTGCTGAGACACTACCGGGGGACTACCACACGGGTACAACTGTATATGCATTACTGTGTCCACATCACATATCCAGACACGCCTGCAACCTCGATAGCACGATCACTAGTCATACATCTACAACTTGCGCAGATGTAGGGACACCACAGGCACTATTGATCGCGGCCTGGACTATCACTAGGCCACAACTCCTTAGGATAGAGCACACGAGTACCTCCTGCTACAGTGCACTACACGTACAGAGTACAGGCAAGATGGGGAAACCAGATAAAAATCAACCCAAACTGCAATTCGAGCAACCACGGCAGGCGATGGAGACTGGCACTGAGCCCCCCGAGAATACTCAGGCACAAACTGCGCCACCGGGCTCTGACACGGCAGTGGATTTTCGCACCATGTTTGCTACCATACAATCCACGCTATCCAACATAGATGGCAAGATCGACTCCCTGACATATCGTGTAGACCGTATGTCGGAGAGGTTGGACAAACATACGGAACGTATCGACATGGTGGAACGCCGGGTGTCGGACGTGGAGGATGCTCAGCAACAATTCGAACAAAAACAAATTAAAGCTGACAAGGCCCTACAATATCTCATGGCCAAAACTGAAGATCTTGAAGCAAGGTCCCGACGCTGTAATCTACGCCTTATGGGGGTGGCGGAAACGACAAGAACAGATACAATGGAGAAGTATGTCGAAACTCTTCTCATCGCCCTACTCGGTCGAGAAACATTCTCTGAAGTATTCATTGTAGAGAGGGCACACAGGTCGCTTGCACCGAGACCTGCGCCAGGTACGCGCCCACGCCCCATAATAGCCAAAATATTGAATTATAGAGACAGGGATGCAGCACTTCGCAAAGCACGGGAATTGGGATCCCTAAACCATGACGGAATGGATATATCCATATATCCAGACTTTACATCCCAAGTGCAGGAGGCGAGAAAAAAGTTCCTCGACGTAAAAAAGAAATTAAGGGACAATCACATCTCCTATGCGATGATATACCCAGCTAGATTGAAGATCACGGATGGTGGAAAAAGTATACTCTGTAATGAACCCAAAGATGCCATTCAGTTCCTACAACATAACTACCCGAATGCCCTCAGGCGCAGATCCCCAAGAGGAACACAAGCTGAAAACGGACATACATCGGATATCGAATGATAACCTGCACCTCTCTCGAGCAGGCCTACTGCTGTTTACAATCAGCCGGTACCTTTACATGTATTCGCTCCGGCGCTATATGAACAAATATGATGCGTTTAATAGGGACCTTTGCCCTGTAGGTAATGTTGAATAACCACTTGTTGGTGATGGCTATATTAAGTTATTGCAATATTTGACTTTCTAATATGTAGTCCATTTATCTGCCCTTCATAGGTATGTGCGCACTTCAAATATAAGTTAGTAATGATACAGGATTATGACTTGATCCCCCAGCTCTTTGCTGTTGGGGTTGTAAGCCGGAGGCTGCCGCCCCCCCTGTGTAATCCACAGCCTTCTTTGTTAGTTAGGTGGGAAGTTTTGTTTGTTATTATGGGGCAGTGTCTTTACCATGATTGGGATGGTGAAGTGGGTGGGGGGAGGATTGGGACCATTGTACGGTACATAGGTAGTCACATACATGATGAGCTTAAATATCCAGGATTCTTAAACTTCAAAGTTAGGCATAGTAATTGTGCCCAGAAATGGGCGGAAGGTGGGAGGTATGTCCAGCATCCAATATCCTACATTTGTTAGTATAGCACTTAGACAATATGGTTAGAAATACACCATTGAGACTAGTTACTTGGAATGTCAGAGGTCTAAATAATCCCAGAAAGATCCGACAAGTATTTGCCTATTTAGACAGGCATGGCGTTGATATAGCTCTACTCCAAGAGACGCATCTACTTCCACACAAAGCAAAGACACTGGGCAACAGATGGGCTGAATTAGCGATATCGGCGACTTACTCATCATACGCGAGGGGGGTGACAACCCTTATCCGTAAGGGTACACAATTTACACTGGACCAGAAAATCATTGACCCGCAGGGACGTTATGTCATACTTACAGGACTATTGCGAGGAACCCGAGTTGGCATTATAAATATATACGGTCCGAATACGGATGATCCGGCCTTTTTTATGAATCTCTGGGCACAAATACGAACCCTACCAGATATAGAACTGCTGTGGGGAGGCGACCTTAATGTTGCACTGAATTCTGCACAAGACAGGTCACACCACACTGCGGAACACCATCCGAATGCGGTCTCTATTATTCAAAATGGACTAATAGAATTTCGTATACATGATGTCTGGCGCCTAAAGAACCCAACTACACTAGAGAGCACACATTCCTCGACAGTCCATAACAGCTGGTCCAGACTTGACTACTGGCTTCTCACAGACCAAGCATGCACGTGGGCCGCAGATATAACACACCTCCCTAAGACGCTCTCAGACCATAAACCAGTGATATTAACCTTATACATACCGACATACATTCCACCGCCATTTATATGGCGCTTCAATGCTACCGCGCTCTTGGACCCCCTTTATAAAGAGGCAATTCATACAGCAATAGTAGACTACTTTGCAAACAATAAGCAGCCAGATACCAGTGCAGGACTGCTTTGGGAGGCATTTAAGGCAACAGTTAGGGGCGTCTGTATAAGCACAAACGCAGGTATTTTGCGCGATATTCGGCCAAAACTGGAGAAAGCCGAAGCTTGCATAAAATTGCTTGAAGCCGAATATGACACCAGCCACAGTCCACTCACTCTGGGCAAGTTGAGGGATGAGATAAATAAATACAATTTGCTAGCAGATGATGAGATAAAATACACTTACAAACGCTACACCGCACGCAGGATTGGGGAGGGAGGCAGGCCAGGCCGAATATTAGCACAAAAAATACGCATAGAAAACAAGCAACACACTGTTCTGAAGATACAGGACGATAATGGTATACTGCACTCGGATACTCAGGGTATATTAAACGCGTTCACGACGACATACGGTGATTTTTATAAGACACAACATACGGTATTGGAACCTGAAATCATGCAATACCTTGATGACATAGCGCTGGTATGGCTGTCCGACACACACCGCGAGCACCTATCTCAACCCATAATGGAGGACGAAGTCCAACTGGCTATAAAATCCCTACCCAATGGTAAATCACCAGGTCCTGATGGATTCACTGGTGAATTTTATAAAGCATACGCGGAATTATTAACTCCGCACCTGCTTGAGATGTATGACGAGGCCTATCATGACAAAATTCTACCTCCCACACTGCGCGAAGCCCTTATAGTAGCACTACTAAAGCCTGATAAAAACCCAGATAAAGCAGAATCATATAGGCCCCTCTCATTAATAAATACAGACATTAAAATACTGGCAAAGATTATAGCTACTAGACTACAACCACTCATGTCCACCATAGTCCTCCCTGACCAATCTGGGTTCATTCCAGATCGCTCAACGACACACAATTTACGAACCATATTTGCCCTTTTGCATCAACTCAATCCGGAAATTAAGGCTGTGGCGGTATTGTTAGATGCAGCTAAGGCCTTTGACTCTATTGAATGGACCTACATGTTCTCGATCCTGAAGAAAATTGGCTTGCCACCTACATTTATAAACTGGATAGCCCTATTATACAATAAACCTACAGCCCGAATAAAAGTTAATAGACACATATCAGAGGTAATCCCAATACAACGTGGGACCAGACAGGGATGCCCATTATCCCCATTGCTGTTCGCAGTAGCATTAGAGCCACTAGCATGCAAAATACGTCAAAACTATGCATATACAGCGCTCCGATTTAATCTAAGACCCATCAGCATATCACTATATGCGGATGATATGGTGCTGTACTTAAGAGACCCAGAGGTTCATCTCTCGCCCGTGCTGAGAGAATACATAAAATTCGGGAGATACTCGGGCTTACAGATCAATTGGAGTAAGTCAGCAGTGATCCCATTGACGGCAATTACGAGGGCGCCACAATTGGAATTCCCCCTTATATGGCAGGAAGACCCCATTAAATATCTTGGAATCTGGATACATAGAGACCCTGCATTAGTCCTCAGATATAATTACGGAACTGCAATAGACCGTATAGAAACACAAATATCAAGATGGATCACTCTACCTCTATCTCTAGCCGATAGAATTTCCCTTATAAAGATGGTGCTGTTACCTAAACTGCTATATCTCTTTATTAATATACCAATCACACCTCCTACACCAATCTTTCAGCGGTTACGCACGAACCTAGTCAAGCTGATATGGGCAGGCAAGCAAGCGCGCATCAGTCTTCACACTATGTCACTTCCATACACTGCAGGTGGTTTCACGGTGCCTGATCTTTACTTATATTATCTCTGCGCCCAAGCGCAATACGCATATTTTTGGTATCACCCAGTAAAATATCTACCACACCTTGCCATAGAGGATGGAGACGCTGACCCGGTGCCATTGCCTAGCATACTCACTCATATTAGGCCACATCTATCTCCACGAGAAATAAACACAATACGCACAACATCGCATGCATGAAAAAGCATTGGTCGCCTAGCGAACAAAACACCCCTATATGCCCCGAACATGCCGTTGAATTGCCACCCGAACTTATCGGTCACACAAGAGCAGAATAGCATGCTGATACTAGAAACAGTAGGTATAGCACAATTGGGGGACCTATATAGGAATGGTACCTTCATAACCGCTGATGACTTGTCATATATAAGTAACCAATCACTATTGTTTCGATTCATATATCATAGGTTGAAAGCTGCAATTAAGGAACTCCTTCATATCCTAATGAACCTCCTACAATGCAATCATTGCAATTTTTGATAGCCACACCCACTCACACTAACATAGTGTCACGATTATATAAGCTGATACAATCAGATATAGGTGCACAGACTCTAAAAGCACGTGAAAAATGGAATAAATTATTAGACGCTCCTTTGACAGACGACGACTGGGTGTCATGTTGTACGCTCACCACGCTACTTACACCTAATGGAAACTTACGTATTATTCATTATAAATTCCTTCATCAAGCTTATCATACACCAGCTAAATTATGTAAATATGGTCTACGAGACACTGCAGACTGTAAGAGGTGTGGATTTACTCAGGCAGACTTTGCACATCTTGCATGGAAATGTGATAAGATACGATTGTACTGGGAGAACGTAATTTACCATCTGAGTGCTCTGATATCATGTACATTGTGCTGCACACCACAACTCTGTTTGTTAGGTCTACATATCCCTGTAAAGTCAATTAAGAAGAAACTGGTTGCGGTGTTGCTGCTGTTGGCCAAGCGCAGGGTGGCAATGAACTGGGATAGCAAGCAAACCCCTACGATTGCCCGCTGGATATTAGATGCTGTCTATTGTAGAGACAATTTTGTAACATACGCCGAAGAATTACCAACTGCTTCTAAACCATTGGATATCTGGATGCCTTTTACTGATTATTTAAAGGAGAACCCTGACCTGTTCCAGAATTGTCATTAACATTAACATATGTGCTTTAAATTGTGAACACTGCTACACAGTATATCTAGAAATTATGTATTATTTGAGGAGGCGATGTATGTATACCTCCGTGTTTTTTTACTTAATTTTTTTATTTATTATACTGCATTGTGACTGACAGGATTATTACAATGGTGACTACTGTTATGTACGTTTCATTGAAAATGTTCAATAAAAAAAAAGAAATGTCAGTGAGCATACCGAGGAGCCTATGGTGGAGGCTGAGAATTTAGATGGGCAGCAGAATGGGCTATTGGGTCTGCCTGGAGGGAAGTTACCGTCTAGGGGGGGCAGCAATGTGTCTTCAAAGGGGCTGTCTCAAGAGGAGTTGGAGGACAGAGAGAGAAGCAGAGTGCATGAGTTGGAGCTTACAAAGTTCATGCTGGGGAAGGAGAGTGACATGGAAAGTAAGAAATTGGAGTTAGAGAAGAAGAAACTGGCGATGGAGGAAAAGGGGATGCTTTTAGAGCATGAGAGAGGTTTGAAGGAACTGGACATAAAGGCCAAGAGTGTGGTGCCCAGTTCCAATGGTAAAGAAACAATTGATGGACGGAATGCTGGACAATGCAAACATTCACCCCCAGTCACAAGGATCTGGGTTTAATCCATCATTCTTTTGCTCACCACACCACCCCAGTTTGGACCCAGCCATATGCAAATCAGTCTTGACCCTGTTCCTTGTGGGAACAGTCCAGCCCGAACTGCCAAGCCAGGTCCTCCCGGAAACAAGCATCCTGGGACCGGTTTCAGGGCATCACCCTTCCTCAGCCAGGCTAGCTTGAATCCAGTGGTGTAGTGAGCACGGGACCCACGTCTGGGCATACCCTTCCCACTTAGGGCGACATATGCAAAAGAAACAATTGAAGGACGGAATGCTGGACAATGCAAACATTCACCCCCAGTCACAAGGATCTGGGTTTAATCCATCATTCTTTTGCTCACCACACCACCCCAGTTTGGACCCAGCCATATGCAAATCAGTCTTGACCCTGTTCCTTGTGGGAACAGTCCAGCCCGAACTGCCAAGCCAGGTCCTCCCTGGACCGGAAACAAGCATACTGGGACCGGTTTCAGAGCATCACCCTTCCTCAGCCAGGCTAGCTTGAATCCAGTGGTGTAGTGAGCACGGGACCCACGTCTGGGCATACCCTTCCCACTTAGGGCGACATATGCAAAAGAAACAATTGATGGACGGAATGCTGGACAATGCAAACATTCACCCCCAGTCACAAGGATCTGGGTTTAATCCATCATTCTTTTGCTCACCACACCACCCCAGTTTGGACCCAGCCATATGCAAATCAGTCTTGACCCTGTTCCTTGTGGGAACAGTCCAGCCCGAACTGCCAAGCCAGGTCCTCCCTGGACCGGAAACAAGCATCCTGGGACCGGTTTCAGGGCATCACCCTTCCTCAGCCAGGCTAGCTTGAATCCAGTGGTGTAGTGAGCACGGGACCCACGTCTGGCATACCCTTCCCACTTAGGGCGACATATGCAAAAGAAACAATTGATGGACGGAATGCTGGACAATGCAAACATTCACCCCCAGTGACAAGGATCTGGGTTTAATCCATCATTCTTTTGCTCACCACACCACTCCAGTTTGGACCCAGCCATATGCAAATCAGTCTTGACCCTGTTCCTTGTGGGAACAGTCCAGCCCGAACTGCCAAGCCAGGTCCTCCCTGGACCGGAAACAAGCATCCTGGGACCGGTTTCAGGGCATCACCCTTCCTCAGCCAGGCTAGCTTGAAACCAGTGGTGTAGTGAGCACGGGACCCACGTCTGGGCATACCCTTCCCACTTAGGGCGACATATGCAAAAGAAACAATTGATGGACGGAATGCTGGACAATGCAAACATTCACCCCCAGTCACAAGGATCTGGGTTTAATCCATCATTCTTTTGCTCACCACACCACCCCAGTTTGGACCCAGCCATATGCAAATCAGTCTTGACCCTGTTCCTTATGAGAACAGTCCAGCCCGAACTGCCAAGCCAGGTCCTCCCTGGACCGGAAACAAGCATCCTGGGACCGGTTTCAGGGCATCACCCTTCCTCAGCCAGGCTAGCTTGAATCCAGTGGTGTAGTGAGCACGGGACCCACGTCTGGGCATACCCTTCCCACTTAGGGCGACATATGCAAAAGAAACAATTGATGGACAGAATGCTGGACAATGCAAACATTCACCCCCAGTCACAAGCATCTGGGTTTAATCCATCATTCTTTTGCTCACCACACCACCCCAGTTTGGACCCAGCCATATGCAAATCAGTCTTGACCCTGTTCCTTGTGGGAACAGTCCAGCCTGAACTGCCAAGCCAGGTCCTCCCTGGACCGGAAACAAGCATCCTGGGACCGGTATCAGGGCATCACCCTTCCTCAGCCAGGCTAGCTTGAATCCAGTGGTGTAGTGAGCACGGGACCCACGTCTGGGCATACCCTTCCCACTTAGGGCGACATATGCAAAAGAAACAATTGATGGACGGAATGCTGGACAATGCAAACATTCACCCCCAGTCACAAGGATCTGGGTTTAATCCATCATTCTTTTGCTCACCACACCACCTCAGTTTGGACCCAGCCATATGCAAATTAGTCTTGACCCTGTTCCTTGTGGGAACAGTCCAGCCCGAATTGCCAAGCCAGGTCCTCCCTGGACCGCAAACAAGCATCCTGGGACCGGTTTCAGGGCATCACCCTTCCTCAGCCAGGCTAGCTTGAATCCAGTGGTGTAGTGAGCCCGGGACCCACGTCTGGGCATACCCTTCCCACTTAGGGCGACATATGCAAAAGAAACAATTGATGGACGGAATGCTGGACAATGCAAACATTCACCCCCAGTCACAAGGATCTGGGTTTAATCCATCATTCTTTTGCTCACCACACCACCCCAGTTTGGACCCAGCCATATGCAAATCAGTCTTGACCCTGTTCCTTGTGGGAACAGTCCAGCCTGAACTGCCAAGCCAGGTCCTCCCTGGACCGGAAACAAGCATCCTGGGACCGGTTTCAGGGCATCACCCTTCCTCAGCCAGGCTAGCTTGAATCCAGTGGTGTAGTGAGCACGGGACCCATGTGTGGGCATACCCTTCCCACTTAGGGCGACATATGCAAAAGAAACAATTGATGGACGGAATGCTGGACAATGCAAACATTCACCCCCAGTCACAAGGATCTGGGTTTAATCCATCATTCTTTTTGCTCACCACACCACCCCAGTTTGGACCCAGCCATATGCAAATCAGTCTTGACCCTGTTCTTTGTGGGAACAGTCCAGCCCGAACTGCCAAGCCAGGTCCTCCCTGGACCGGAAACAAGCATCCTGGGACCGGTTTCAGGGCATCACCCTTCCTCAGCCAGGCTAGCTTGAACCCAGTGGTGTAGTGAGCACGGGACCCACGTCTGGGCATACCCTTCCCACTTAGGGCGACATATGCAAAAGAAACAATTGATGGACGGAATGCTGGACAATGCAAACATTCACCCCCAGTCACAAGGATCTGGGTTTAATCCATCATTCTTTTGCTCACCACACCACCCCAGTTTGGACCCAGCCATATGCAAATCAGTCTTGACCCTGTTCCTTGTGGGAACAGTCCAGCCCGAACTGCCAAGCCAGGTCCTCCCTGGACCGGAAACAAGCATACTGGGACCGGTTTCAGGGCATCACCCTTCCTCAGCCAGGCTAGCTTGAATCCAGTGGTGTAGTGAGCACGGGACCCACGTCTGGGCATACCCTTCCCACTTAGGGCGACATATGCAAAAGAAACAATTGATGGACGGAATGCTGGACAATGCAAACATTCACCCCCAGTCACAAGGATCTGGGTTTAATCCATCATTCTTTTGCTCACCACACCACCCCAGTTGGGACCCAGCCATATGCAAATCAGTCTTGACCCTGTTCCTTGTGGGAACAGTCCAGCCCGAACTGCCAAGCCAGGTCCTCCCTGGACCGGAAACAAGCATCCTGGGACCGGTTTCAGGGCATCACCCTTCCTCAGCCAGGCTAGCTTGAATCCAGTGGTGTAGTGAGCACGGGACCCACGTCTGGGCATACCCTTCCCACTTAGGGCAACATATGCAAAAGAAACAATTGGTGGACGGAATGCTGGACAATGCAAACATTCTCTTGACTGGGGGTGAATGTTTTGATTTGTTCTGCATTCCGTCCATCAATTGTGTGTCTTTGCTTTCTCGCCTAAGTGCGCCAGGTATGCCCAGACGTGGGTCCTGGGCTCACTGTGCCACTGGAATCAAGCTATCCTGGCTGAAGAGGGTGTAACCCCGAAACCGGTCCTAGGATGCTTGTTTCCGGTCCAGGAGGACCTGGCTTGACAGTTCGGGCTGGACTGTTCCCATGAGGCACAGGGTCAAGACTGATTTGCATATGGCCAGGTCTAAACTGGGGTGGCATGGTGAGCAAAAGAATGATGGATTTAACCCAGATCTCTTGACTGGGGGTGAATGTTTTGATTTGTTCTGCATTCCGTCCATCAATTGTGTGTCTTTTGCAGTTCCAATGGTGGCAGCTCGTTGCCAGTGCCTGGAGAAGGGAGGGTATAGATCCCCAAGGAAGTGATTAAGGATTTTGTAAAGAGTGAGGTTATTGGTCAGTGGTTTAAGGCATATGAGATAGCAATGAGGTCCCACAGAATTCCTGAGAGCGACTGTGGAGCGGGGTTGTGGAGCTGCTTCGTGACAGAGGGAAGGGAAACTTTGCTAGTCTTGCCAGGTGAGGACCAGATGTCTTATGCTCCTATGAAGGAAGCGTTCATCAGGAGGTATGGTTTGACCCCAGAACTGCACAGGCAGAAGTTTAGGTACTATAAGAAGCTTGAGTCAAGCACTTGGGTGGAGTATGTGTCCTATTTTTGCAGAGCACTGGATGGTTGGGTGAAGGGTAGCAAGGTAAATGACTTGCAGGGGCTCTATGATTTGGTTGCATGGGACCACTTGTCTGGTAGTTATTTTCCAGAGCTAGATCAGCATTTGATTGACAGTAAGCTGACTGACCCCAGGAAGCTTGCTGTGGAGGCGGACCGCTGGGTCAGTACCAGGGTCCACAAAGGTAATGTGGGATACTCCGACAACGGTGGGCAGGGTCCCCAGCAGAAGAGTGGGGGGGACAAGGGTAAACAGAAGGAGTTCCAAAAAGGGCCCCAAAGTACTTCCCAAGGGAACCAAGAGAAAGTTTCCCAGCCCTCCAGTGAGAAGAAGCCATGGGACCCGGCAGGTAAGCCTGCCCAGAGGGGCCACTTCATAGGGGATCCTATGTGTTCCATGAAAGCCACCACAGCACCCACAGGTGCACCGCCCCGTGAGTTGACTAGTGTAGCCTTGGGGGAGGAGTCGGGTTCCCAGAAGGGTGGGAGCCAGCAGAGTTGACCCTGGTCTCACTAGGAGACAGTGAGATGGTCCCAAGAACCCACCTTCCCGCTAATACTAAGAAATACGGGCAGTGAGTGACCATAAATGGCCATAGGGTGCAGGCTCTGAGAGACATTGGAGCCAGTGTCAGCTGTCAGTTGTCGGCTAGTGTCTGAAGAGCAGGTGGTCGCCAATGTACTTTACCCAGTAGTTGCAGCTGACAACTCAGAGTGCTTCTGTAAAGTGGCACAGTTTCCCTTTGAGTGGGGGGGTCTCAGGTACCTTAAAAGTAGTTGTGAGGCCAGCCATGCATGTTGACTGTCTGCTAGGCAACGATTTGGAGAGTTCCCCTTGGGGGAAGGTGGAGCATTAGTCTCATTTGGAGCTGTTGGGTCTGCCTGAGTGGGCGTGTGTGACCACTCGGTCTATGGCAGCCAGTAGGGACAATCAAGAGGACCTGGAGCCTGAAACAGTGGCCCAGGTAGCTGCCAGAAAGAGAAGAGGCAGGGGGCGCGGGAAACCGGCCCGAAGTTCCCATGGTCCAGGAGGAGGCAAACCTTGAGGGGGATGCCCTGGAGCCTACAGGGGAGCAAGTGACCGAACTAGGGGACCTGCCTGAGCTGACGCATTGGCAGCAGGAAGGGGACCCCTCCAGGGAGGAATTCTGCAAGGAGCAGCAGGAATACCCTTCTCTTGTTGGTATGTAATGTAATGTAATGTAAATAGGTACTTATAAAGCGCGCGGCTACTCCACAGAGTGTCCCGGCGCTGATAGACCTCGAGACAGACAGTTGGCACTATAACCGGGTGGGGTAAGGACAAAAGCTATTGCTGGAATAGCCATGTTTTTAACTGCTTCCTGAAGGTAAGCAGATCCTGCACCTGCCTCAGAGACAATGGCAGACAATTCCATAAACGGGAGGCCAGCACTTGAAAGGAGCGACCGCCCAGACAGGAGCGGGAAAACTTAGGGATGGTCATCAGAAGCTGTAATGAAGACCTCAGGGTCCGTCTCGGTACATAGTGCTGAATCCTTTTCCTAATATAGAAGGCACCTGTATCATGGAGAGCCCTGAAAGCCAAAACCAGAGCTTTAAATTGGATCCTCTTCCGGACCGGCAGCCAGTGCAGAGACTTCAGGTGGGAAGACATTCACGCTCTGGGTCCTATCATGAGAATAGCTCTGGCCGCCGCAGTCTGGACCACCTGCAGGCGGCTTATTAAATAATCCGGAAGGCCCAGGTACAGGACGTTGACGTAGTCCAGTCTCGATACAATCAGGGCCTGGACTACAGTCTTCCTGTGAGAGACCGGCAGCAGGGGGAGCATAAAATGCTGGTATGCGGCAGCAGGCCGCAAACCAAGCAACAGGTGATCAGTCTGGATCACATTGGACTTACCAGGAGAATGGTCTCCTGTATAGTGAGCCTAAGGTTGCTGAGCCTGGGTCGGCCCATGTGCTTGTGGTACCCCAGCGCTTCAGAGCCTTCCTACTGGGTCTGGCTCATGAAGTGCATTTGGCAGGGTATTTGGGGCAAGACAAGACCTTTGAAAGACTTGTCACCCACTTTTACTGGCCCCAAATGCGTAAGAAATCTGACACCCATTGTAGGTCTTGCCAGACTTGCCAGACAAGTGGTAAGAGTGGGAGGAAGTGCAAGGCTCCTCTCCAACCTTTCCCTGTAGTCTGGACCCCTTTGAGAGGGTGGGTATTGACATTGTGGGGCCTCTGGATCCCAAGACAGCCATGGACAACAGGTTCATCCTGGTCTTGGTGGACCATGCCACCCGGTACCCCGAGGCCATCCCTCTTCGGACTGAGACGGCCCCCGTGGTGGGTCGGGCGTTGATGGTGATCTTCTCCCGTGTGGGGTTACCCAGAGAGGTGGTGTCTGACCAGGGCCCCATCTTTATATCCAAGTATATGAAGTCCCTGTGGCAGGAGTGCGGCGTTACCTATAAGTTCACCACTCCTTACCACCCCCAAGGTAATGGGCTGGTTAAGAGATTCAACTGGACCCTCAAGGGCATGATTATGGGTTTTGGTGAGCCCATGAGGTATAAGTGAGACGTCCTCTTACCATGCCTTTTGTTTGCTTACAGCGAGGTACCGCAGAAGTCCTTAGGGTTCAGTCCCTTTGAACTCCTGTATGGGCATCCTGTAAGAGGACCTCTTAGTCTGGTCAAAGAAGGCTGGGAGAAAGCTCCCAGTAAACCTCTCCAGGATGTATATAGCTACATGCAGTGGCGGCTCCTCCATAGGAGCATGGGGACGTCGCCCCACTGCTTTCTCGCAGTGCCAGAAGGCAGAAACATAAAATGTTAAAACTACCATTTTATGTTTCTGCCTCTCGCACTGCGAGAAAGCAGAAGTGCCTGGTGCCTGGTTGTGGGCGGGCGGGCGGGTGGGCGGGGCTGCACGAGGGCAGGGGGGGAGTGGCTTTGCCCACTGTTGTGGGTACTGATTGTTTGGTCGGCCCCAGGGCCGACCAACCCAGTCATGCGCACTCTGCCTTTTTCTCTATGTAGGCTGCATGCAGCAGCCTACATAGAGAAAATGGCCCGGCTGGGGCGCTCTCCGCTGCGCCTCACCAATAACAACGCTGCTATTGCAGCGTTGTGATTGGCTAGGGTAAGGGAGGGAGGCTGCCTGGCCTGCTGGCTGCTTCGGTGCTTCCTGTTCCTGCAGGAACACGTGGACCTGGCTGCAGCGTTTCACCGTCCAGGAGCGCAGGCGGCGCGGTACCCGGGGGGTAAGGTCGATAAAGTTTTATTTTTTTATTTGTATTCCCCCCCCCCCGGCACCTGCGCTCCCCCCCCTCGAGCATGCCGGCGCAGCTGCGTACTTGTAATATAGCACCCGGTATTCCGAATTCTTGGGTCATTGGTAAATCGGCCTTATGGGTGTTGCTCCCTCTTTGTCGCGCTCATCAATTATCTATAAAGGTAGAGTTTTCACCCAGACAGCGGAAGGCTGAAGTAGGGTCAGGATCAGGGTCCTCGTTGGTTTAAAAGCCTGGCAGTAGCTGCAGTATGTACAGGGCTCTGCGGCTAGTTAGCTCAGGGGGTTTGGCACGTGGTGCTGCAGTGAAGGTTGTGAAGGGCTGTATTATTAAATCCACAGCCTTGGGTGTCACTGTAGTGTGTGTCCATTTAAACGTGGCCACACTGTTTAATGGTCAGTGGTCTATGCGGAAACATGCCCTCTGGGAGGCGGATAATGTCCCACCAGTCCGGACTTTAGTTAAGGCTTATGTCTTCAGTTCTGTTTGAGAAACGACATCTCAGTGACTGGGTAGGGGTGACGTAAAGCACAGTAATTCATTCTTAGGCTGTGTTTATATTTCAACAGACACTCATTTAGATTACATCTAGTTCTCAGTCCCTGGGGTGATTATTAAGATAGCACAGCGAGATGAAAGCACCATGCTTAAACATTCAGCGCTCTACCCGTGGCAGATTTGAATTCTGGTAAGAAAGATTTGCCTTTTCATCCTTCCCGTGTTGATAACTAGAGTGACATTTGGGTAAAGCACCTGTTATTTAAAGGGATTTAAGTGCAGTATGAAGACCTATTTATAGAAAAACAAACTATTCTTTACTGCTTCTCTCTACATTACCTTCGTTATTCTCGAAGGAGACGGGTAAGCAACAGACTTAGTCCCAGATGAGAAAAGGCGGGGCCGGCATCGGACACGCCGAAAGTATGGCGGTCGTGCCGGCCCCTGACGACCATAGAGGCGGGCCTGTGGCGCGCAGTAGTGACGCGACAGGCGCGCCTCGATCGCGATTGGTCGTGGGGTCCCGAGCGTGACCCGGAAGTGATTAGAATCACTTCCGGGTCACGCGTGTGGACAACGCCAGGCCGGTTAGAACCGGCCTGGCTGTAGAAGTCCCATAAAAGGCTGGGGAGCAGAGGAATCGTCCTCTTTGCTCCTCGCGCCCCCAGCCTGCCAGACCAGCCTCGCCAGGAGGCTGTAATTCTATTTCTCTTTCTCTTGTTTCAGGTCTGCCTCGTTGTCTGTTGGAAGGTTTTCTCGTGACGCCGGACTACGCTGGGATTACCGCGTCGGACGGGACGGCCTTCGCGGCGAAGTGGCTTTTGTTACCCCCCCCTTTTTTGTTTGCCAGGTCGGAAAGGCGGTTTGGCGCAGGAAGAGGAATCGGCAGGCAAGCGGTGAACCGTTGGAGGCACCGGGGAGCGCTTGACAGGCGGATCGTTCAGGCGGCGTGCGTCGCGGTGTGATCAACGGTCCCGGTAATCGGAAGTGCGAACAGCGCTTCTGTAAGGTACCCAGGGTAGCGGTTCTTTAAATAAGGGAGCGCTCACCGTGCTGCGGGTGTCAGCGAGGTTCCGCTGTGTGTCCTGGTGAATCAGAGGCGGGAAGAACGTCTCTGGGCTAATATCGCGCAGTGTTTGGTCGCGGCAGAGGGAGAAAGCTGAGCGCGCTGTTTGTTTTTAATTTTATGTCACCGTGTGTACCGCTGCATCAATATTGGCGCGAAAAGTAAACGCACAAACCCGGTCTGACTCAGTCAGCGGTTTTTCTGTTTGCACTGGGTAGGCGCGTGTCGCGCGCTAGGGGCACTGTGAGACTCGTACTCCTGGGGGTCAAGGGTTCAATTCCTGCTGTTTTCACCCACATCCATTGGAATCGCGCGACTGACAGATACCGCGCTGTGTGTGTATACATAGGATACAGGGAATTAATGTGTGGGCAACGAAACTAGTGCTGGCGGGGGGGCTGCTAATTGTACAAAGTTCTCAGGAGGCGAAAAATAAGCACGGAGCGGGTCCCGGTGAGCGCGCGCTCTACATGAGAATCAGCTGTTTTTAAACAAAGGCAGGGCATTAACCCAGCGCGAAGTAGCACAACACTCGGTCTGGAGTGATATAAGCATTGACATCAAGGAGTCACGCCTGAATAGTACTGCTTTGGGAGTTTAGGCATTTGTTGGCACAGGGCAGATTGTAAGTCACACCTGGGTTGGGTGTAGACCAGTGGGGGGGCATATCTTGATCTGTTGTTGTCCTCTGTTACAGTGAACAAGCACGAAGAGTCCCAACAATCGGGAAAGGATCTTAAGAGGTCCATTCTTCGTTGGAGCAGCACACAGGAGATACCCAAGGGGGCACGGACAGGCCTGCATTCCAGCACTTCTGGGAGCCACGCGGGCTAGAGAATACTCGCCTGACCCACTGGATTAGCTGGTGTGGCGTGGCTCTCGTTGCGTGGGTGCTTACGGCCGGTCGTGTACTTCCAGCATTGTAAGGTAAGGGCCTGGACAGTGGACCAGGCCTGAAAGTACTGTGGGGTGTTTTAGGTTAGGCTACTACCCAATTGACCGTGCTTAAGTGGGTGGCATTGTGTATGCTGTATTTGGTTGGGTAGCTGGCACATTTAGAATAACCCCTGCAGTTTACTGAAAGCAATGGCCAGTAAGGGGAAGCGTGGCGAGAAGCGTTCGCCCATGGAGTACATGATGGAGACAATGATGCGCAAGATGGTTACTATGGATAGGAGATGGAAGAAGGTCGATAAATTAGGACAGAGCCTTGCTGATCTCAGGGAAAGGGTGGAAGGTCAAGGCGATGTGGTAGATAGGCCTTGGCGAACCATAGTGCCCCCCAAGCCTAGGGGAGAATTAGCCCCCCTCTCCAAGCGGGCTAGGCCCAAGAAAGGGGTCGCTAAGGTAAAGAATATAACAGAAGCACCCGTGCCAGTCCTCAAGCCCATGGGGGAGGGGGAGGTGCCGGGTCCATCAGGGTTGGTCCCGATGGGAGGTGTTCCTCTGGGTGCCCCGGTCCCAGTTGTTCCGACAGGGGTGGGTCCTCAGGGAGGTATTCCGTCAGGTGCCCCGGCTGTCCCTGGGGGGGTGGTCCCGGCAGCAAGCGGCGAACTAGTTCCAGGGAGTCCAGCGGGTCTGGACCCAAAGGATGCCCCGCCAGGCAACACCCCGGTTCCACAAGATTTAGTAGCGCAGTTAGCCACAGTCCTTCCATGGTTGGGGAAGGCTGGGATGTTGTCATCTTCAATTGAGGCAAAGAGAGTAGGGGGGGACCCTCTGGCAGAAGCAAGAAGGATGGTAGCGCAGTTTGTTGCAACACCTGGGGGCCCTTCAGGAGAGGGGCTGAGTACACCTTCCCTTCCCAATCCAGCCGGTGGGGTATCCTCAGTTGAATCCGACAAAGGAATGCCAGTGAACAGCCTAGCGAAGGAGAAGTTTATGGAGCCATCTGGAGCAGCTCCTGTAGGTAAGCAGGTAACATTGCCACTGTTGGGTGTGGGTGAATCCCGCACCGGGAGGGAACATTTAGCAAGACACGTCACACAAGAGGTGAAAGAAAGGATATGGGCAGGAAGTTATGTTAGTATATTCTCATTGCTTATTGACGAAACGGAAAGGAAGGAAGCAAAGAAAAAGAAGGATTGGATGCTCCCTAGAGAATGGGCAAGTGAATTGTTGAAATTCAGGATTGAGGAGAATTTGAATAACTGGATTAGAGGTTTCTCAGTATTCATGGCAGTGATGGCTGAACGTTTTCCTAATATACAGGCAGAAATGGCATGTTACCAAAGCCGGATAACTATGGCTCATGACAAGTATGGGGGCATTGGTTGGAAGGAGTATGACAAAGATTTTAGGAAAGCTAAGGCAGCTGACCCATCCCTTTCCTGGGACCGCGTTGACACAATCTCGTGGTTAGATCAGTTTGGGGTGGGAGCGCAGCCCAATAACAGGGGCCAGTCATTCCAATCGGGCCAGTCATTCCAACCCTTTCAGCCCTTTCGGCCACCTCAAAACACAGGCCCTGCCACTAGTCCGGGTAGCGGGGGAGGACGGAAAGGGACATGTTGGGACTTTAATAGGCGGACATGCACTAGGACTCCAGGCACGTGCAAGTTCAAACACGCATGCTCTATCTGTGCCAATCCATCGCATCCGGAGTCCAAATGTCTTAAGAAATCAAGAGATAAGGGAAGGAGGAAGCAGGAGTGAGGGGAGGACACAACATAGGGCACACTCACCCATTAACGTAACGGCTATGACCCCTTGGCTGAACAGGTACCCTTATCATTCCACTGCTAGGACATTGCGAGAAGGTTTCATGCATGGGTTTAGGATCCCTGCACCTGACTACGTGGGGGCACCTGAATGCAAAAATCAACTTTCTGTTAGGACCAATCCAGGCGTGGCAGCAACAAAGATTGAAAAGGAACTACGCTTGGGCAGAATAGTTGGGCCATTTGTTTGCATCCCTGTACACAATTTTGTCTGCTCCCCGTTGGGGGTGGTTCCCAAAAAAGAGGGTGGTGAGTTCAGGTTGATTCATAATCTGTCAGCACCTAAGGGCAACTCATTGAATGACGCTATCAGTGATGAGATTTGTAGTGTAAAATATGCTTCCTTTGACCAGGCAGTAGAGATGCTTAGGGGCCTGGGCCCTGGTGCCCATGGCAAAATCTGATATTGAGTCTGCTTTTCGTTTGTTGCCAGTTCACCCATCGGATTTTCACCTTCTGGGTTTTAAGTTTCAGGGCAAATTCTACATGGATATGTGCATGCCCATGGGTTGTTTGGTCTCCTGCGCTTACTTTGAGAAATTCAGTTCATTTTTGGAATGGGTTTTTAGACAGGCGACAGGGCATCAGTTTGTCATGCACTATCTGGACGACTTTCTTATCCTGGGGTCAGCGGGCTCCCGGGAGTGTGCGTGGGCACTGCAAGAATTTTGCGCGCTCATGCGGGCTTTTGGGGTTCCCCTGGCACCGGGAAAGACAGTAGGACCAACAAATACAATAGAATTCCTAGGCATTGAGTTAGACTCAGTCCAAGGGTGTTTCCGGTTACCGGCAGACAAGATTACGAAATTCAGGACAGCATTGCAGCAATGCCTGACAAAGGATAAGGTGACCTTGCATCAGTTACAGCAGACGGTAGGGCAGTTGAATTTTGCTCTGAGAGTCATACCGATGGCACGACCATTTTCCCGCTCCATCTCCCAGGCCATGGCCGGTCTCAAAGAAAACACCACCACACCAGGCTGTCGGCTGAGGTTAGGCAGGACATGCGGATTTGGATGGCATTCCTGCAGGACTTCAACGGCAGGGTAGCCTGGCCCGGTCCACCCACTACTTCTGCGGAGTTAGGTTTATGGACTGACGCTGCGGGTAGTGTGGGATTTGGTGCCATACTCGGTAATGAGTGGGTGGCTCAGCATTGGCCAGCTTGGTGGGTGGAGAATGGGGTGACAGCTAACATTGAATTCTTGGAGCTGTTTCCCATCTGGGTGGCACTAACAGTATGGCCAGAACGTCTGCGTAATCAATCAGTGGTGTTCTGGTCGGATAACATGACTGTAGTCGAATGCATCAACCAACAGGCGGCACGGTGTAAAATGATTCTCCGCCTGTTGAAAGAGATAGTGCTGTTATGTATGAAATTGAACATGCAGTTTAAAGCTAAACATGTGCCAGGGGTATTGAATTATGCTGCTGACGCACTCTCTCGCTTCAAGATGCAGGTTTTCAGGGCACACCTCCCCTCTGCAGAAGCGACTCCAACATCCTTCCCAGAAGTACTTTGGCAGATTGGTGCCCCCAACTACCGAACCTCGTGGCAGCTAGCCTAGCTCCCAGGACCAGGAAAGCTTATGAAGGGGCATTTTGGGCATATTGTACATTCTTGGGAAGGGAATGGGCAGAGAAGTGGCATGATATAGGGGCACTTCTGCATTACTTGGGTGCTTTAAACGAAGAGGGGCGCTCAGCGGCAGCAGCCAGGCGGCATGTGGCAGCAATCTCTTTTTTCGCGCAAACTAGAGACAGGGGAGATCCCACCAACAGCTTCACAGCTAGGAAAGCCTTAAAAGGGTGGCAGCGCATCCAAGGGTCAGCACCAGACACAAGACGTCCTATAGGGGTGGAGTTGCTAACATCTTTACTGGGGGCTCTTGATATTATGTGCAGCACCTCAGGGGAAGCTCTGCTTTCCAGAGCAGCCTTTTCATTATCTTTTAATGGTGCTTTTAGGATAGGGGAATTGGTGGCCCAGAATAAACAGGATGTGCAAGGGGGTCTGCAGTTCGAACATGCAAAGATACGAGGCGACGCCTTATTGATATCCATTAGGAAATCCAAAACTGACCAAGAGGCCCGTGGTGAGGGGGTAGTACTACATTGGGCACATGGTAACCCTTGCTGCCCCGTAACACAGTTAGAGGCATTCTTACAGCATAGACCTAGTACAAAAGGGGGGACATTGTTAATCCATGCTGACGGTACCCCGCTCACAAGGTTTCAGTTTAAAAAAGTCATGGATATGGCAGTATAGAAGGCAGGTTTGGATCCTAGTTGCTTTGGGACTCATTCTTTCAAAATAGGGGCTGCCAGTGAGGCGACAGCAAGAGGTTTTCACGGCAGCGATGTTAAAAAGATTGGGAGATGGTCCTCCAATTGTTATAAGCGATACGTGCAGCTGCACATGTTGTGAGTAGGGCATTTGCCTGGTGCTGATGCATGTTCCTTCTCTGCTTACATTTACAGTTTCTCAAGCCTGTCACGCAGGGGGGAAACTGGCGGCGGCACATCAGCAGCTACTACCAACGCAAGGACGTGCACATCCACAGAAATCAGGACCACATGTCGTTTGGATGATTGGCCATTCATATGTGAGACGTTTGAATGCATTTTTCTTTTCAGGGAATTACAAATCCAGAGCTGAACAGGCGGGCTTTAGGGTGTCATTTCATGGAAAAGGGGGTCTCCGCTTTAGTCAGTTCAGGGGTTTTGTAATGGACCTGTTGAGCAAGGGTGGGGCTCTCCCTAGTATCATTATCTTGCACCTGGGAGGGAATGATCTGGTAAATCTGGGTAGAAGGGGGCTAGTGGAAGCCATAATCACGGAAGTGGGTTGGTTAGCTAAGACATGCCAAGGGTGCACCATAGTATGGTCACAGATGGTACCCAGATTTCAATGGAGGGGGGGGGAGTCTGTGAGGGCACTGAATCACTCAGTAAGGAGGATCAATAATAAGATAGAGAGGTTGTTTAGGTCTCCTCATTTACAGACGATCGCCCACGGGTGTATCAGGGGGGAGCCGTGCTTCTTAAAAGACGGTGTCCACTTGTCGAAAGTAGGTAATCAAATCCTTCTAGAGAATCTGCTGGCATGGTTAGGGGGCTTTAGAAGCAGGACATGACCCTCTAGTTAGCAATTGGGGGGGGCCAGATAGTCGGTCAACTATGCTGGCCTGTGGCGGTAAGGTCATGATTGGTGAGCAGTAAATTTAAGGTCCTTAGAGGGCGGCACCATTCTTGAATGGGGTCGCCCAAGGGGGAGGGAAAAGTGGTCTCTCCTAGAACTCCAGGGGCAGTTACAGCCGGTTGGCTGGATGGGTGCGGGGGAGTGGGTAGTTACGCTTTACCTAGGCTGGTTGGCCACCCCGCACGTGCACAATGGCGCCAGTAAAGGGCGCAGAACTGCAAGGGCCCCTTATGGAGATAGTATACAGAGCGTACGGGTGTAACCGCTGGGGGGGAAGTACCCTCACGGTGAACGGGCCCTCTGCGCATGCGCACTCCGGTGGGAGGGCGGGCTTAATTGATAAGGATCTGACACCAGTTATTGACCTTGCCGTAGGCTCCAATAGGGATACGCAGAAAAGTAACTGCTATTATGATTATTGATGATGATATGTTTAGATTCGGATAGGAATAACTTGTATTAGAGTTATGTTAAGGTTAGCCATCTGACATCTGTACTTATCAATGTAATCAATGTCATTTTATGTTTTCTGCGTATTTTTGTAAATATTGTAAATATTACGTTTGTTTTAATTTTATGTTAATAAATACGGCCGGGGGTTATCTACGACCCCCTTATCCAAAAAACTCTTGTTATTGATATTATCTGGGTCTTGACAAGGGAGGAGGGGGTATTAGGTAGTACCAGGCCATAGAGAAAAGGCGGGGCCGGCATCTGACACGCCGAAAGTATGGCGGTCGTGCCGGCCCCTGACGACCATAGAGGAGGGCCTGTGGCGCGCAGTAGTGACGCGACAGGCGCGCCTCGATCGCGATTGGTCGTGGGGTCCCGAGCGTGACCCGGAAGTGATTAGAATCACTTCCAGGTCACGCGTGTGGACAACGCCAGGCCGGTTAGAACCTGCCTGGCTGTAGAAGTCCCATAAAAGGCTGGGGAGCAGAGGAATCGTCCTCTTTGCTCCTCGCGCCCCCAGCCTGCCAGACCAGCCTTGCCAGGAGGCTGTAATTCTATTTCCCCACCCACCGTCCCCTAAAGCAAATGTTTGTGGTGTATGCTTTGTTCTGTTTTCTTTTGTTATGTCCAGATGAGGTGTTTTTCCTTTTACAGGTCATCTATCGTCGTATTTAGTGCAATTCCTTGGTCAGGCGGTAAGGTCATGATTGGTGAGCAGTAAATTTAAGGTCCTTAGAGGGCGGCGCCATTCTTGAATGGGGTCGCCCAAGGGGGAGGGACAAGTGGTCTCTCCTAGAACTCCAGGGGCAGTTACAGCCGGTTGGCTGGATGGGTGCTGGGGAGTGGGGAGTTACGCTTTACCTAGGCTGGTTGGCCACCCGCACGTGCACAATGGCGCCAGTAAAGGGCGCAGAACTGCAAGGGCCCCTTATGGAGATAGTATACAGAGCGTACGGGGGTAACCAGGGGGGGGAAGTACCCTCACAGTGAACGGGCCCTCTGCGCATGCGCACTCCGGTGGGAGGGCGGGCTTAATTGATAAGGATCTGACACCAGTTATTGACCTTGCCGTAGGCTCCAATAGGGATACGCAGAAAAGTAACTGCTATTATGATTATTGATGATGATATGTTTAGATTCGGATAGGAATAACTTGTATTAGAGTTATGTTAAGGTTAGCCATCTGACATCTGTACTTATCAATGTAATCAATGTCATTTTATGTTTTCTGCGTATTTTTGTAAATATTGTAAATATTAAGTTTGTTTTAATTTTATGTTAATAAATACGGTCGGGGGTTATCTACGACCCCCTTATCCAAAAAACTCTTGTTATTGATATTATCTGGGTCTTGACAAGGGAGGAGGGGGTATTAGGTAGTACCAGGCCATACACCCCCTGACGCACATTGAGGCCGTCCTTGGCAGTTCTTCCCAGCATATCTGGTTGTCGGTAATGGAAATCGCAGCCCTTTCCAGTGAGGGCCAGTCCAGCAAGGACACAGCTTTTAAGGGGTGTTACAGCCAGTGTGGCTGCAGCTCTCCTGTCGTCGTCACACCTGGTTTGCACACTCACTTGACCCTTTCGTGACCCCTGACCAGTCCACTGGCCTCTAATCCCTTCCCAGTACACAGCGCTGGTTATATGTTGGTTCAGGCATCAACCATTACGACATGCAGTCACAAAAGGGCACCCCGCCATCCCCCTAGCCCCCCAACATGTCCTGCTCGCTCCACAGGGTCGTTCCGCGGCCCCCTCCTCCCGCTGTGGCACCGAGCAGGAGGCGCGCGGCTCTTTCCACCTCATTTGTTCAAAAACATTATTCTGATTTAATTTGAAATTATCAGGAGTGGCAGCAAATGAGTTTGGTTAGAAGACAAACATGAAGGCGAAAAAACTCAAGACGTGTCTCACCTCCGCGCCCCGGGAAGCTGTCTTTAAGTGGCGACAGAGAGGAAGTGTGAGGCGGCGGCGTGGGGGCGGCTCAGCGAGCTGATGACAGCAGGTAAACAGCGAGCATCTCGGCCGCATGATGGCTCTCCCGGCGCAAGCTAATGACTGCTGCAGAGTCCTCGGTGCAGAGATGACGAGGGAGGCCTGGCACACTAGAGCAAGGGAGGCCAACAGACAAGGGCATGAAGAGGCTTGGGACCTGGTGGGGGAGGAGCGTTCGTATCACAGGTAACTGCCGGCTCGTGGGTTATAGTGGAGTCAGCAGTGTCCTTATCACGGGTAACTCAGTGCTCGTAGGGCATGGTGGGGGCAGGGGAGTTCGTATTACAGGTAACTGATGGCTCGTGGGTTATAGTGGAGTCAGCAGTGTCCTTATCACGGGTAATTCAGTGCTCGCGGGGCATGGTGGGTTCAATGGTGAGGGCCCGGATCGTGGGGCATGATGGGTTCAATAGTGAGGGCCCGGATCGTGGGACATGGTGGGGTCAACGGTGTCCCTATCACAGGTAACTGAGAGTTTGTGGAGCATGGTGGGGTCCCTATCACAGGTAACTATGGGTTTATGGGACATGGTGGGGGGGGCACTATCCCTATCACAGGTACATGAGGGATCCTAGGTCATAGTGGGGGGATTGATGTCACTGTTATGAGTAACAACAGCTCGTGGGGGCATGGTGGGGTCAGCGGTGTCTCTATCAAAGGTAACTGAGGGCTTGTGGGACATGGTGGAACCTGCAGTGTCCCTATCACAGGAAACAGGGCTCATGGCAGAATGAGCTAGGAGTGCAAATGGGTTTGGCCTCTAAGGAATGGCGAATAAAATGCAGAAGTCGGTGTTCCTGCAGTAATCGTATGTTATTTAGTAATTTCGGACATTTTTCGGGGAATAAATTCCTTTAGGCGTCGCCTGGACATGTTTATATTCCCAGAAAGGAGCGGAATATTTACAAATATACAGTAAGTCACCAAATTGCATCTGTTGGTTTACAAAGGAACACGCAGCCAATGACGTCGAAATCTGCAGCTTATTCAGGTATAGTGAAGAGTACATGCAACAGAAAGGTCACAGCTTGAAGAAATAAAACCCACCATTGTACCGGCAATCATGTTTGCATGATTTATGCAGATGTTGGGTTCAAAGTACGTTCAGTATCTATGCCATCTCAGCACAGCCCCACATTATGAAGGAACTATTTGTACCAATGTTAACTAGTGGATTACAAAGCTAAAAAGCATTGTTCTCCGTCCGAGGTAAAATATATTTTGCCCTGTATTGGAATGTGAAGTGTTTTCTAGAAGTAGACCATTTTCATTAGTACACCCCCCCTGCAGGAATACGTGCCCTGTTTATGACCTGTCGCTGCCTGGATGTCTGAGAGAAGTCATTTCAGTTGCTATACCAGGTACTTTTGTTGTTTGAGAATGCTACTCTCCTCGTGACACCGAAACATGCACGCGCACTTCCAGGAGCCCCTGCACCTGGAAGAAAGAGAAGAAGGGACCGTACCAAAGGGCTCCTTAATGCCACCGCTATAAAAGCAACAGTCCAAAAGAAAGAATTACAGTGGGTGCTAGCTGTCATGAAGAGTAACAAGGCTTCTAGCTGCGCTCTTATGCTGACATATTTTACATAGGTTTTATTTGTGGCATGCTTGGAGGTTTACTGACCAGGTTGACATAACTTACACTTCTTATACTAATTTGAATGAAAAGAAGCACAGCGTGTTTCTTAAATGGACTTGCTACTTGGAAAACCGGGCTTAGGCCTGCTGTACATGGAATGGCAGGTGGTGCTGTAAGGTGTGCATAGACTGCAGGGGATACTGCAGGAGGCACTGAATAAAGGGCTGGAAGTTGCAGTACAGCTGGAACTGCAGATAGTAGAACTTCAGGAGGTACCAGATGTGGAAGTGCAGGTATCACTCGAAGTGCTACTGAAACAGGAACTGTTACTGTAGGTGTTACTGAAGACAGTACCGAAGGTGGTACTGAGGGTACGGTTGCAAGTAGTACTGAAGGTAGTACATCCAGCGATACTGCAGTTGCCAGCGGTGGTTGCGCGTCAGGTGATAGTGAAACCTGAACTTAATGTTGCAGCGTAGATGACACTGCAGGTGGTGTAGCTGACCGTAGTACTGCGGGCAGTATAACTGATGGTAGTACTGCAGGCGGTTTTGTTAGTAGCTCTGAAGGCCATACTAAGGGTAGCACTACCGGCAGTGGGCGGATCCTCCATAGGGGCGTGGGGGCGTCGCATGTACAGCAAATGGAAACGATGTGGCCAACTTTAGAACTGGGGATCCAAGTTCCGGCGCTGTCTCAACAGCCTGTGATTCTGAGTAAATAACTTAATCTCCCTGAGTCTAAAAACATGAATCTGACTTTGTGTAATGTAACTGGTGCTCTTGTAAAGTGCTCCAATGCACCTGGGCCGAGTTTGCGCTGTATAAAACTGCACACATCAGCATACGCAAAGATTGTCCTCTATAGCTCATAAAAAATTGTCAATTTCTTAAATGATAAATAATTCAATCGTATTGTTTTATTAACCTTAATGCTTCCTCAATTTTGATTGAAAATGCACCATTTGTCCACTCTTTTTCAAAATTTTCTGGGGGAGAACCCCCAAACCCCCGTAGGTTGTTCAGGTTCGCTTGCTGCGCTCGCTCGCCGCAGTGCACGACGACAATAATGTTACGCCTCACCACTTTCGAATGTCACCAGCCGCCACTGGCTACATACATGCTGGCCTTCAGGAACCAGACTAAGCACTTCCAGCAACTCGCTCAGGCGAATCTTGAAGCCAGCCAGGAAGAGATGAAATGGTGGTATGATCAGAATGCCACTCTGATCGAGTTTCAGCCTGACCAGAAAGTGTGGGTCATGGCCCCAGTGGAGCCTTGTGTGCTCCAAGATAAGTGGACTGGGCCATTTGAGGTGGTGGAGCGCAAGAGTAAAGTCACCTATCTGGTGGATTTGCAGTCTCCAAGGAACCCTTTGCGGGTCCTACATGTGAACCGTCTTAAGCCACACTTGGAGAGGTCCAAAGTGGGCATGCTCCTAGCGACAGATGCTGGAATGGAGGAGGAGACTGAGCCTCTTCCTGACCTCCTGTCTCCTAAGGAACATGATGGGTCAGTGGACGGTGTAACCCTCTCCCCCGCCCTGACTCCTGAACAGCAGAGTAACTGCGGCCAACTGTTGGGACAGTTTGCTGCTCTGTTTTCCCTGACCCCTGGTGTCACTCAGTGGTGTGTCCATGATGTGGACACTGGGGACAGTCCTCCTGTGAAGCACAAAATTTACAGGGTGACTGACAGGGTCAAAGCTTGCATCAAGGAGGAAGTCTCCAAGATGTTAGCACTAGGGGTGATTGAGCCCTCCAACAGCCCTTGGGCCAGCCCAGTGGTCTTGGTCCCGAAGGCTGCCACATCCGGTGCCACGCCAGAACTTCGGTTCTGTGTGGACTACCGCGGGCTCAATTCAGTCACCAGGACTGATGCACACCCCATCCCCAGAGCTGATGAGCTCGTAGATCGGTTGGGAGCTGCCAGGTACCTCAGTACGTTTGACTTAACGTCTGCATACTAGCATATTGCCTTAACTGATGGGGCCAAGGAGAGGTCCGCATTTTCAACAGGCCCTGTTGTGCGGCTGCAAGAACCAACGCATCGTGGGACCGCGGCTGAAGAAATCAACGCAAGCGCCGTTGCCACCGCTGCATCGAGAACCGATGCATCCCCAATCCTCATGCATCACACCGGGGCACCAAGTCTACAAGGACACTGGGGCCACAGTAAGAAACCGACGCATCACCTCCCCGCACAGTAAGAAACCGACGCATCACCTCCTCTTCTGTAAGGAACCAACACATCACCTCCCCTGCAAGGCAGTAAGGAACCAACGCTTCACCTCCCCTGGAGTAAGGAACCAACGCATCACCTTCCCTGCGCATGAGGAACCAACGCATCACCTTCCCTGCGCATGAGGAACCAACGCATCACCTTCCCTGTGGCTGTACTTGCTTTTGATTTTGACGCATCCAAGGTACTTTGTGTCGCATCTGCAGTTTGCTTTGAACAGAACTGTTTCTACCTTTTGAAAGTCATATTTGTATTACTTTATTGTGGATTTTTGTTGTTTTGGTCTTGTTTCGTTTAGATAAATATTACTTATTTTTCTAAACTGGTGTGGTGTCCATTTGTAGTGTTTTCACTGTATTACTGTATGTGTGCACAAATGCTTTATACACTGCCTCTGAGATAAGCCTGTCTGCTCGTGCCAAGCTACCAAGGGGGTGAGCAGGGGTTATTTTAGAAGTGTATCCCCCTTACCCTGACTAGGAAGAAGGGTCCCTACTAGGACAACTATGCAAACCATTGCTAACTAGAGACCCTCATTTCTAACTCCTTCCATTCCAACCCTGAAAACAGATTTCAATAAGCCAAGCCGACTCAAAGAGCTATTGTTTCAACAAGAAGTAGTTCACAAGTCAGCCCGTGAGACCTTCGAATTGCAGGTGGCAAGAAGGTGAAGTGAAATACAATCACTGATAAACACGAATCTCCCCCTTCCTTTCGGGGATTTAATACATCAAATATTTATTGCGTCTGATACGACATGCCTAGCACACTTTTTTAAACTCGTGGGCTCTGGCCTCGTGTCCTCTTTCCAGATGATCTTTGGAGTAATTCCTGCCTTTATACATTCTATTTTTTCCAGCGTGTTTGGTGGGTTCTCACTAGTGCTTCTCTTGATTTGTGGCCTTGTTATCCTGTTCCTACTGCTATGTAATGGCTGCTCGATCTGTGGATCTGCCCGGACAGGAACAGCTGCAGCTGTACCGTGAGCGGATGCGTCAGCTTTTTGGAGTAAGGCCAATGGAGGCTTTGGATATCGATTTCTGTCTGACTTTCCACTGTGCCTTTTTCACCAGTGTGCAACCTGTTGGGTCTGTTGATGTCCCATAACCAGGACTGTTCCTTGGGTATGTGGCTTGTGTATAATACATCGTTGGGGCCAGTGGCCGATGTGACATCCTACGCAGGTGGACACCGTCTCTTGGATCTCATTTTCATTGAAATGACTACCCACACTCCTTGGATGGTCCTGGCGACCACTGGATATGAGGAACACGTATGTTCATTTCACTTGCTCAATTGGATGGCTGCACTATTCAATTTGGAAGGTTCTGATGTCCTGTTCGAATTAAAGGCGTTCCACTTGGCCGCTTACATTTTGGGCCCTGACAACACCCTGTGATTGGATATATTTTTGTGTACAAAAGGTTTTCCTATCAGTTTATTTGGCCTTCTTCTGGACGCTCACCTATAGCACTTTGACTGTTTATCACTGATTTCCTTTACGTGCTACTGTCCTTACCAAAGAGAGGGTGTCATGTGGTCCAGGTTGCCATTGTCGTTTTCCCTAAGTTAGCATGAGCCCGTGCCAGTCTGTCCTCTGCTTTGCGCACGTTACTAGACTACCATATTTTCGCTTTGTGCCACACTGTAACATTCACACAGAAACCTGCTGTTGTTTTTGCGTTCTGTTCTCTCTTGGGATTTAGTCTGAACACTGCAGACAAGGTCGAACAACAATGCCCCTTGTTATTCTGTTCTGGTCAGGCCCTAGCACCTAGACAAAACACGCAGATGCAGCTGTTGTTTGGGAACATGTACTTTGGTCAAATAAGTATACACAGGTGGGTAACAGACAGTTGGAGAGGATTGTTCCAGAGAAGGGAGCGTGACAGCACCTGTGAAGTAGATCTTCCATCTATAGACTGAGGTACGGGGTCTGCTGCTAAATCCAGAGATCTTCCTATATAATCAGGGAAGGGGGGTGAGGTCTCACTGTCTTATATAATGACAGCACCTTTTATGATTTACGGACTACTTGCTATGCTAGCCGTATTTATGTTAGGCATTTTTCTACGTGTTTTGGCATGTATACTGCATACTAGAGCACATTAGTTAAAATAAACATTTTAAACTTTTCTCGTGTCTCTGCCTAATCTTATTGTGGACTGGTACGAGAGTGAGAGCGAAAGGGTGTGTCCTGTAACCGCGATTCCTGAGAGGGTTGGGAGTGTTGTGTTCTGGGGTGTCTAACCACTTGTTCCTCTGTGAGTGAGTAGGAGGGCAAGTGAGACACTATAGTTAGTCGGTCCCCGGCTCATGAGTTCTCAGGTGGTAGGATGACTCAGTCCCTGCCCACTAAGGTTCCATGATCCCAAGCAAAGTTCTGTGCCTCAAGAATACAAACCAGGATGGGAGGGTCCGAAGGAAGTTTAAAGACCAGCGTGGATTATATCCCCCAGTCTACATATACAAAACCGTAATGTCCGCGGGTCTAGAAATGCTACCTAGAACTATGGTAGCATGTGTGCCTGTAGTGCACCAGAGACTTAGCCTACACAGGAAGTCCTAACTAAAGGACGGAATCCCATCACTCACCGAAGTGAAATGCTTCATCATCTGGGATCTCCTCCCGGCTGTAACTCCTAGTACAGCCGAGGGCTACAACCCCCTCACTGTGAGGGAGGAGCTCTGGGATGTTTTTTTATGTTATCCCTGGCTAGGGGCTACTAAAACCCAGGATGAAGAGCTGTGTATGTTATGTAAGTGATGAGCTGGTGCAGGTAAAGACACACAGGTGTTCATCCTGTCGAATTCAAACCACCAATGCTAGGCATTGTTGACCATTATTGCCTTTTCCCAAAATGTATCTTGAGCTTATGCAGAAAGAAAACATTTTCATGCCTTTATATTTTGTGAACTTGTTTGTTAAGTTGAAGGGCATGGCTAACAGTGAATAAAATCAGGAGAAAGTACGGGAAAGCATTTTGCACTAAGCGAGGCACAAAGAGCACCTATAGATGGGCATCTGTCATTATGGAGATTGTTTTTTCTGATGAGTTACACGTAATACCCATCTACAATTGTAAGGTGTGTATTACCCCAACAACTCATCTTCCCTTCTCAGATCAGTAACAGTGGCGGCCGGCATGGCTGGCGAGTGGCGTGGCGGGCAAGGGAGGTCGCAGGGTGGTGCGCTGGGGGGGTCTTGCGGGGAGGGGAATAAATAAACATACCTTGAGGCCGGGTCCCGTGTTTCTGCTCCTGCTCTCCTGCCTCCGACTCCAGGAACAGGAAGCAGGCAGCTAGGCTCCCTCCCCAAAGCCAATCACAACACTGCAATTCAGCATTGTGATTGGTCTGAGCGCCGTGACACGGCGCTCAGCCAGGGGCTGGAGGAGTGGGCATGTTCTCCATGCAGGCTGTAATGCAGCCTGCATGGAGAATGGGGAAAGTGCGCATGACTGGTTTGGGCGGCCCGAGAGGCAAACCACTGCTCCCCTGCCCTGCTCCGAGAGCAGAGCAGCCCCGCCCGCCCACAAAGCAGCAGGACACAAAGCATAAAATGATGATAACTCTAAGTTATTATCATTTTATGTTTCTACTTGGCACTGCTTAAAAGCAGTGGGGCAACACTCCTCCACCATAGCGGAGGAGCCGCCACTTATCAGTAATGCAGGAGGAGAGAAGTCATGGCTTTTCCTCCTTCCAAGAAAAACGTGGCCTTTTGGAACTGGGGAACTGTTCGAGTCTTGGTTTCAGCTCAATAGCCTGTGATTCTGGGCAAATCACCCACTGCCCTAATAAATGGCCAAAAAAAGTGTATGTAATCTAGTGCTCATGTACAGTGCTCTAATGCCCTTGAGCCATGTTTGCGCTAAAGAAAAAGAACGGTGAAAAGATTTTCGGTGAAAACCTGTGCAGCCTAAATTTTGTCATTGGGTAATAATTTGGACAGCTCCTCACTACTTTTGAAGTGGTTTCTGCATGCATTTGCCTCTAGGTTTACATTTCAAAGAGGAAAAATACCAGATTGTGCTGATTTAGATTTTGCCATTTTTTTCAGACATTAAAATACAGCCCATGCAGGGGGCGTGGCTTGGACGACGGAAGGCATGGTCGCCTAACTCCGATGCTCGCCAGACCGGAGGAAAAGGGTAGATAAAATCGGACCTCCTGGGCACACCAAACTGAGCCACATCACCGGGAGCCAACGTGGGGAAGTGTCAGGCTCAGAATGTGAGCCTTTTCAAGCCGTTTGCACAGCGGGCAACGGAGCTCTATTTGTGGGAAATAGCGGATTGGATCGGCGGAAAAATCCAAAATGGCGCCGATGCAATGATCTGAACCCCGGTAGCGGTACATGCACAGCGTCATCTTGCTAAGGGACCGGAGATCATCCCTGCCACCAAAATACCTGCGTGGGACATCGCCATCTCCCGCATGACCGGTGAGAAGTGCTTTACTGTAGTGTGAATGCGGTAGCGCGCCAAGACCTGCTGCGTGATGCCTGACTTCAAAATGGCCGCCAAAACGCCAGAACACTTGGGCAGCAATTCGGAGCATTAGACCTCCTCTTGTATAGTGCGCAGCCCTTTTCATGCCAATAACAGCAATAAATAGTGACCCATCCTCTTTGGCCAGCATTGGGTGAGTGGATCCCAATGCCTACATCTATGCCTACATCTATGTGATCTGTCTCCCTCTACATGATGGCATGCCCACTTGCAATTTAGTGCTACCCAATGCCAATCCGGTGCCTTTCACCTTGGTGATGCAGGGAACTCTTCCACAGTGAGCTCTGGTTGTACCCGACCGTCAACTCGGCAGCACGCAGCACAAATCAGCCCATTACCTATCCTTTCTACGGACTACTGCACACAGGGTTTGTGAGAGGTGATGTAAAGCACAAGTACCCTGAAATCTAAGCGCTCACCAACAACGCCAGGATAGTAACAGTAGTGCGCAGCGGAGCACAAGCACACGTAGCACACGTAGCCCAGAATCCCTGACCGGGTTTAGACGCCGCAAGCAAACCATCACGCCAGACACACTAGCATCAAATAATCAGCCTAGACACCAGTCCGCACAAAAATCCCCACCCATCGAGGAACAATAAAGAACAATAAGCTTGAATACGGGGGTACCCTACACAAAGTGAAATGGCGGACGAGAAGAACAGGAACACCAAGAAAGCGCGACCAGAATCGGTCATCTCAGACTCTCCTATAAAAGCTAAACCAGATATCCATGGGACAATGGAAATGATCCTAAAAAAACTAGCGGAAGTCCATGACTTAGCAAAGTCCACGAAAAGTAACACCGACATCATGCAATTGGAACTCACGGCGATAAGAGCTGATATGAACGCGACGAATGGAAGATTAGAGGAAGCGGAACAAAGGCTAGGGGTCGTGGAAGATGTAACCACTCAAGCATGCAAAGAAGTGGTGCACCTGCATAGGGTCACAGATGAGCTACGGAAACAGAACGCGGAATTAGAAGATAGAAACAGAAGAGGGAACATAAGAATTTTTGGTATTCCCGAAAAAGCGGAGGATGATGCAGGGTCGTGTGTGGCCTTTTTGGAGACCTGGATCCCCATGATAACCGGCCTGAAGTTCAGCCCGGGCCTAGAGATGGACAGGGCACACAGAATACCTACCTTCACCAACCCACATAGAACTGGTACAAGGCCTATGATCTGTAAACCACTTCGCTTCCAACACACGGAAGCTATTCTCACCTTCGCCAGGAAATCTCAACAAATAACCTGGGAAGGCAGGAGGATCATATTCACACAAGATTACTCTAAAGAGACAGTGGATATACGAAAGGGATTCCTCCGACTCCGTGAGAAGCTAAGGGAAAAAAAGATCCTCTTCTCATTTAATGGTCCTTCAAGATTCAGGATAGTGGAGAATGGAAGAGCCATGGTCTTCACCTCCCCTCAGGATTTGGCGAAACATTTGGAGGGTACTCCCTCTCAGGAAATGGATTCTGTGGCGGGTCCCTCCAACAAAAGAAAACCCATGCCCGCCTTATTCTCACATGAGTGACAGTTTTTTCTGAATATGCTTCAAATAGACTTTCACATGAGTGACTGTTTTTCCTAATTATGCTTCAAATAGATTTAGCAATATTACGAGACAAATATAGTTCGTGGTTAGTATCTAATGCTTGCCACCAATTTCAATGTCCCACATAGTATCTGCTACAATACGGAGTCAAGCATATGGAGCTAGCTAGTTATTGTTTTGTACCTCGGTATACACAGCCTCAACAATACCTCTTCTTGGAGATAACTTGCTGTAATATCCTAGCTTGGTACATTGTAGACGCATTGTAGACGCAACCCTCTGATTGCTGTTGTTGGTTGGTTAAGGTTTGGAGTCGTAGAAGGGACGGACGCTATAGTACTGCTTATTGTCTTTTGTCTTTCCGCACGCTCAGGTTCAGGCTCGGCAGTAGGTTTTGTAACCTAAGTATAATAACCCGACATAATGCAGTTTAGAAGCAATATTGCACGAGTTATGTAAACCCTATCGGGCGATTTGTTTAGCTAACGATGTGGGATAAAGTTGCTGCCGAAGTTAATACAGTTAATACATCTATACATGGATATGTTTTTTGTTTATGATTCAGGTTCATTGTTATGCTTTGCTACACCAGGTGCTGAGTAGTTCGAGGGTAAACTACCTTTGAAAATAACCACGCTAGAGTGTTCTGCCCGGGAGCTATGGGGCTAATGTACGGTCCTCCTTTTCGGTCTGGTGACGGTCGGTTCTGCCGTCGCAGCCTCTCTACACGATTTATTTGGGGGGGTGGGAGGGGAAGAGAGGGAGGTGGGGGGGAGGGTAGAAGGGGAAATGTTGAAAATGGTTGTTCTAGATTTATTCGCTGTTTTTTCTTTTTTGTGGCTTATATGGTTTATTTGATTTATTTTCCTTATTATGTCATTCCTATCACACGCCTGATAATACATACAAACACACCAATATCACATGCTAATACATGGAGCTATTTTCCGATTGCAGAAAACCCATTCCTCTCAAAAGGTCAATCTCACACTGTCACGATTTATAAACCCACACGATGACCCAGAATAATACACTTACAGATGACCTTACCGTCATCTCACTAAACGTCAAAGGCCTGAACCATCCAGTGAAACGTAGAAAAGTGTTTGACTATCTTGCCAAAACTAAAGGAGACATTATCCTTCTCCAAGAAACAAAACTTTCGGAAGAAGATACAAGTTTCATCAAACATGCTTGGATCTCTACCTTGTCTTGCTCTCCAGCGGACCACAAAAAAAAAGGAGTTATTACCCTCATTGCGAAAAAATCCAATATCTCCTTCCTTTCTCATACACATGATGACGAAGGTAGACTACTAATTACACATTTGCAAAAAGGAGACGACCTCATACATGTGGTTAACATATATGGTCCTAACTCAGACGAACCATCATTCTGGGAAAAAATATCAAACGCTATTGAGGGACTGCCCCAAGACGACCTTATCGTGGTAGGAGGGGACTTTAACATGCCACTTGACCCTATCCTAGATAGACAGTCGAAATGTAAATACCATCAGTCCCGGTCACATGATATTATTAAGAAAATCTGCACCAAATATGACTTAAAAGACGCTTGGCGCCTCCAACACCCTGACACGAGAGATTACACTTTCTATTCATCCCCACATAACTCCTATTCTAGAATAGACTATATCCTAATATCTGCTAACTTCACCCACCGAATAGACCAGACTAGTATAGCCCCTATTCTGATCTCAGATCACGCTTGTATATCTACCAAACTCGCTGGTTCTCACCCTACCACACCTCCAAAGAGATGGCGATTTAACAATGATATCCTATTGGATCAGACTAATAAGTTGAAAATATCCAAGGCAATTGAGGACTATATAGCCATGAATGACCTTCCCGAAATCTCAACAGGTATCTTTTGGGACGCTCTAAAAGCCACTATACGCGGTGTCATTATCGGAATCAAAGCCCAGATAAATAAAAAATTAAACCTGGAACTTATATCTTTAGAAAACGAAATTAAAAGCCTGGAACTGAAACATTCAGTCAGGCTAGACGACCAGGAACTACTTACATCCCTAACTAACAAGAAATACGAATACAATACCATCGTAAGTAAAAAAGCTGGCGTTTGGATTAATAAATTCAAAGCACTTAAGTTATGTGAAGGAAACAAAGCTGGGAAACTCCTAGCCTCATATCTTAAACACAAACACAAACAATTCACCATCACCTCTATCAAAGACTCACACAATATCACGCATTCCAAGCATGACAAAATCCTAGATGCCTTCCACATATTTTACAAGGACCTTTACAGCAATAAATTATCATTCAATGCAGAGAATTGTGAGGAGTATTTAAAATCGATCAACCTCCCCAAACTGTCAAACGCAGATAAGACACAATTGGGGGCTCCCATTTCAGATCAGGAAATTTCCATGGCTGTTAAAACACTCAAGACTAACAAGGCTCCTGGGCCGGACGGCTTCTCAGGCTCCTTTTACAAAGCATTTCTTACCCCTCTCCAACCGTCCCTGAGCAGGCTATTCAACTCTATAGCCCGGAAAGGGGATGTCACAGATTCAATGAGGGAAGCCACAATTATTGTTATCCCCAAAGAAGGTAAAGACCCATTACTACCTAAGAATTATAGGCCAATATCCTTAATAAACGTGGATTGCAAGATTTACGCCAAAATTTTAGCCAGTCGATTAAACAAATTTTTACCCAATCTAATTAGTAATTCGCAGGTGGGATTTCTTAAGAACCGCTTATCCCACGATAACACTAGACTACTCTGCCATGTCCTGGAAAAAGCAAAAACGACAACTACCCCCTTAGTCGCCATCACGTTAGACGCAGAAAAAGCGCTTGACAGGGTTTCTTGGCAATTTCTAGATCACTGTATGCAAAAGTTCAATCTTGGTGAGACATTTATCGCCATGGTCATGGCCCTTTACTCTAACCCATCTGCCCGGATAGCCATTAATGGTTCTGTATCGGAGTCCTTTAGATTGGAACAAGGCACCAGACAGGGTTGCCCCCTCTCGCCGGCCCTTTTTCTCTTAGCCCTGGAGCCACTAATTCAAGATATAAAAAATAACGAGAAGATTAGCGGGGTACTCTTTGGTGAAACGCGGGTGAAATTGGCCGCGGATGATATTTTGATAATAACAGAGGAGCCGGAGACCTCTATTAAAGCCCTGATAGACTCTATAGATACATATGCTAGCCACTCAGCCTATAAACTTAACCGCGATAAATCGGAAGTTAAACCTCTCAATATCTATAGCACAAAGGATATCCTAGGCAACTCGGGCCTAATGTGGCAACCCAACCAGATCAAATATCTGGGAATCGAGTTCTGTGCCACGACTCTGGAGACTCTTCACCATAACGAAAACAAAACACTTGAGCGGATCAAAACTCAACTAAATTCTTGGTCACCCAGATTCATAACCTGGTGGGGAAGAATTGAAACAATAAAAATGATGGTATCCCCTCTGGTGAACTACTTAATTACAATGCTGCCGCTTGCTTTATCGGATGATTTCCATCATAAATTGAGAGTCATTCTCACGACCTTCTTATGGAAGGGAAAGAAGGCAAGAATTAGTATGAGAAAACTCCAACTTCCCAAATCTCTTGGAGGTGTCAATCTACCTGACTTTAAACGATATCAGGTGGCTTTTTCAGCAAAACAAGGGTCACACTGGCTTACGCCGTTATCAGAGTATACACCAGTATGGCTAGAAATGGAGAAATCTCTCCTCCTCAACACCCACCCCCTTACCCTCCTCACCACCAACCTTGCCCGATTAACGTGCTCTGGTACTATTATTTTCAAACAGACTAAATCCTCCCTGCTAAAGATAGACAGATTACTTGAGGTCAGGGTAAGGAACTCCAGTTACGAATCTATATGGGACAATCGCACTTTGATGTACAGAGGTCACACCTTACACAACGACAACTGGATCAAGAAAGGAATTTTCTTTCTCCACCAGTTGTATGCAGACACACACCCGCTGACCTTTAAGGAACTACAAAATACATACCACCTTGAACCTATAGAATTCTACTATTTCCTGAAAGTAAAAACTGCCATATCCAAAACAAAAATTTCAATCTCACCGCCTTCCCTGCCAAAATATTTCTTAAGATTAAACTCCCTAGGCCATCAAGTTTCATGGATATATCGTCTACTAGGCCCCAAACATTCTACACTCAACGCGAAAACTATTTCCTTTTGGAATTCACACAGTACCTCCCCGATTTCTGATTCTGACTGGACCTGGACGTGGAACTCGATATTTAAGAATAAAATTAGCCCGGTACTGTCCCAAACCAAGTTTTGGCTCCTCCACAGAGTATTCTGGACGCCCTCCCGCCTACACAAGCATAGACTTCGAGATGATGATGTCTGTTGGAACTGTAAGAATGCAGTAGGTGACCTAGAGCACCTGCTACTGCTCTGCCCCTGCGTAACATCCTACTGGGACAGGATCTTCAAATTCATATCTAACCTCTTTCCCTTCGATGCTTGTAACGACCTGCCGTCACTTCTGTTCGCTCCCACAAGAACAGGCTTATTGAGTGAAAATGACAAAGCACTCCTTGACATCCTTATAATAACGGCTGTCAAAATAATCCTTACCAACTGGAAGGATACTAGTAAGGCGTCCTTTGACTGTTGGCGAAACTGGATCACCAATCTTCGAGGGGCGGACAATATTGTGCTTCATAACTCCCCATGGAAAAACCCAGTTAGACATCTTTGGCTTTCTCTTGATATTTTCTTCGAATCATATAAACCACCGTGAGCCCCCGACTACTACTATCATTAAACAACCACTCACTGCGATTACCGGGGGATGCAACCCTAACACTATCTCCTTTAAGACCCCCTTACCAACACATGAGCCCAGTAATGTAATAATGTAAAAAGGTACACAAGGGGAAAATAGAAATGCGAAACCGACCTTGGGATATTTATACTGGATTTAGACGGCACCTTTCTCACTACACTTTGGTTATGAAAAATTGTTTGCTGTGTATTGTATTGCGCTGAATAAGTATCTTTTTTTGTACATTATCTTTTTGCTTTGTATTATCTTATTCTTTTGTACATTATATATATGTTCTCTTATATTTTCGCTTTTGTCAATGTATATTGGACAACCAATAAAAACTTATTGAACTGAAGAAAAAAAAATACAGCCCATGCAGATAAAATATTGGCCAGGTAGCAATACTGATCCATACATTTATTTCAGGATTACTGAATCCTCCCGTCTCCCCTCTCCTGCCCCCTTACTCAAGGGCCGACTTGAGCACTGGTGGAGCACAGAGCCATAAACAGGATCATAAATTAATGCCGGGCCTCGAAGTTCGTGAGGTGGAGAAAGAGAAGAGCCGTGCTGCCGCACAGACAGTTTCATCTCTCATGCAGTGAAGCACCATAGTAGACAAGATGAAGTCCTGTCTGGCCTGCAGCAAAGAGAGTATGCAATTCAATTTGCGTTCAAAACCTCACAAGTGAAGCCAATAATTATACTCATTATCCCTAATGTATGCGCTGATTTATTAAATGATCTCTGGGCTTTGTTGTCGGTACACAAGAGTAACCCAGAGGGGGAAACAAACAGGGAAGGAAACAAGAGGACAATACAGAGACTCTGATAGAGCAAGCGGAGGGAAAGAAGATATAAAGAGACAGGAGGCCGGAGGGTACGATTTATACACACTGACCTCTGCAGTTGTTCAAATTGTTTTGTGTGGCACCGCCACCGACCTACTTTTGCCTCGGGTTAAAGTGGCTGGCATCAGGCCTTAGTGTCGTTGTTGGGATGACAAATACTGTAGATCTGTGCAAAATGTCCACAGGATCTTCTTGATAATAATGATCAAGGCTCGTGGCGGTCAAATGTGTCCCAAGCCTGGCCACAGCAACATGAGGCCAGGTGTGGTCTGCCTCCGTCACCCTCCCCAAGGGGGGAGGGACAGCCAGGCACCTAAACAGCCCGGCAATGGTAGAAATGGCCAATCACTGCATGGCATCACAATAAGCCATACAGTGATTGGTCATACTCCACTGGTAGAGCCTCCCACACCTGCAGTGCTTCTTATGTGCACAAAGCTGCACCAGAGGCCGGGCAACCGCGTCTAAGCCAATCCAGATGCTGCTCCAGCAGCGCAAGGCTTGACTTGAGCAGGGGAACTCGCCTCTCATTAGGAGACCAGGGGTTGCAGCTTTGATCAACTCCCGCTCTCATAATGTGCAGCCAGAGCGAAGACTCTAGTGCTCTAGTCAGGCTGGCAAGAGAAATTCACCATCCAAACCGACATGATCACTTGTGCTGTGCACTCGCTGCCACCCACCACCCCTATGATCGATGCCAGTCATAACAATTGAAGCTGTTGCCCCACCCCCTTCAGAGCCGCTGACTGCCGCGGGTGCGGCCCTGGTATATCATTTCAATGTAATATAGTAAATGTTTTGTATTGAACAGTTCATTATACATGTAAATAGGGGGGGTGCAGAATATTACTGGGGCAACGCCCCAGCGCCCTAAGGCAGAAACCGCCACTGATAATTTCTCGTGTGCTTGTCTCGTTTCCTAGTATCATCTTTACTCATGAATGGCAGTTCACTTTGTTGATAAGTATCTATTCTAGTGAGTTCTAGACTCCCACTTATCATTTCATCCAATTCAGTTTTTTACTTAACCACACCAATCAAATCCACGTTTATAGCTTATTTTATAGTTCCATGACTTGTCTCTGTACTTTGATTTTCTTTTGAATTATTATTGTGCTCTTTCATCCACTGTTCTAAATCTTGAACATCAAACAAATTTTGGCTTTCAGGAGCCTTTTTCTGTGTATCACTTTCTTGAGGTGTGCAATCACGTACATTAGGGAGAGCTTCCAATATAGGAGAATCCATACCTGCCAATCCAGGAAAATACCTTATGGGTCTAAATCCATTCTGTACCACTGAAGGGTCTGCACTCACTGCACATGGTGAGCTCGCATTCATTGGCATCAGTGGGATGAATTGCATTCTCTGGCTGTCTGCTCCTCTGCTTCTGCTACCTTCACTTCTGTAGAAGTATGCACCCTCTGACTTCCATTCCTAAGTGAACTAGGATTGTACATAGGGACCATAGGACCAATAGTTACCAGCACTGTAAGAGCATCTGGATGTTTTGAAGACAAATTAGAGTTACAATTTCCTGTCTAGCTTGGGACATGTGTGTCATTATTCCCTCCTGCTATAGTCTGTGTCATACCAGTTGATATGACTCCTACAACACCAGAGCTAGAAGCAACTGGTGCTGAAGCACTCCCAGAACTGCCAGTACTGCTCGAATTTCCCCCACCTCCAAGGTGTGTGTGATTATATTGTGGTTGACGTTCAGCCAAGAGTCCATCCAAAAGGCTGTCACTTGCATCACTATCACTGTCCTCACGCCCATCTCCTATATTTTTCTTGTCCTTTCTCCTTTTCTCGCTGCCATTTCCCTCACTCGTTATGCCAGGGTATAATCTTGCTCCCTCGATCATGTCTACTCTCCATCTCCTTTGTTGGTCATTTCATCTAGTGTCTACGTATGCACGCATCGCTTTCTTCATCTTCTCATAATATCTGTCTCTTTGTTTTACATTCGCTGCACGTTCCCATGTATAAAGCACTTCAAACTGTGTGGGTCTGGGTAATGGTTTCATTGCAAACAATATTGCTCTCAAATGATCAATTATTCTCAAATTAAAAGTACCATAGTGTGGAAATGTTAATGCATCTGCTTTCTCTGTGACCTTGTGCCAATTTTTAAGCCAAACAATAGAATGGAGACCAACATTCGTCGCCATATAATGAGCTGGTGTATCCTCCAGTGGCGCCTCTTCGCCCACTCTATTAGGTACATCTATGTCTCTTCATATCAGGTCTCTTATTGCTCTAAAGCACCTCATTTTGAATTCTTGAATGCAGTCAATTACAATCAATTTCAGAGTCAATAATCCCAGATTCCGTCTCAATACAGCCAATAATAACAATGGAAAACCAGATGATGGCTTCGACCAATCCCAGCGCGGCGTTACCCCAACCGACCTATCCCACGCGGCACACTCTGACGTCACTCTCACTCCTCGCAGCAGTTCACCCTCCTTCACAATTTTTTCCCTTCACACTCTATTGCTAATTAACTTATTTCAATGTATTCAATCACTCAAAGAACACATGCATTTATAACTGAAACCTTGACCAGCGGTGTTTCAATTTAAATTAGTACAGTTTTCCTTCTACGCAAAAAGGTTCACTACACTAATGACAACTGTCTCTTGCACACAAAAGTTCCCTTTCTCAATTGGGCCATCAACCACGTCTCATGACAAACCCTGCAAAAAACTTAGTAGACAAATACAACGCTGTATCTTCTGCACCTTTACTATATATCCCGGGATCTTAGGCCTCATCGTACCCGATAACAACTTCAACTTCAGCAACTCAACACCACATTCACACATCTCTCACAACATCTCCGCCAGACACCATGCAATCGATACTTCACCGCAATCTAAACATGATCCTCACACATCCAATTAAGACTCAGTCTTCCGCCATCGCAGCTTTGACATACGCCACTGGAACTCCATCTATTCTCTGTGTCTCGGTTACGGACTCTGGATTTGGGGCCATTAAGATCTGATCTAGACTATTCTAGATGAGGGTCTGTCTCCCTCTACTTCAAGAGCTAACCATCCAACTCTGCTACAAGCTGTGAGAGCTTGGGCCCATGTAATCATTTACCCTCAACCATATGGTCTTTATTAGCTGCATGAGAGGTAAGAGGGAGAACACTATCACAAGTCAAAATTTCAATACAGTGCAACAAATTGGGTCACACAATAATCCAGACCACAAATGAATATGGGATTAGTCAGATTTTACTCATAAATTCAAAAATAAGTTTACATGTATCAATCTTAACATAAGGGTATAGAAGTATAGGATAAACAAAATGTGCCCAAATCTCCAGAAGAGATTCACACTATACAGAAGAAAGAATACGACCAGTTCGATTATGGTTAGACAAGCAATGAGAAAAAAGAATTGTGAATTAATTTGCATCAATTGGTTTTCAAAAGAAAACATTAGTCCCATCTTTCCTTACACTCTTCTAACGGGATCACCTACTCTAGTAAGCATCTGATTTGATTTAGAATAGAAATAAAGGAAAAAAGGTGTCAGCTGCTGGAGTCTTCAGTAGAAACACTCCAAGCATGGGTCAGATAGCATAAAGCTACATAAGCAGAAGCATAGGTTTGCGCTCTAGGAAGTCTCAAGATATCTCTCCTTGCCCTCAGTAAACACAGCATGTAATATCAGTTGCATTCAAGGTAGACAATGCCAGTTGACTCTTTCTCCAGTACATGTTCATGCTTCCAGGACAAATTGGATGCTTTCTCCACCTTTCCCACATCAATAAGTTGCAACTTCATTTGTCCTTGGTCATTCTTCTCTTCCGTAAGAACTCATCTCCCAGCTCGTCTCAGGATGCCAAACTCCATCTTCTCATGCCTTGCTATCTAATGAAAACAAAACTCTTCTATGCTAATGGATGGGACTTTTTCCATACCGGCAGTGTAAAAAAAAAAAAAAACATTCCACATTGAAGGTTAAGCACAAATAAAATGTGAGACCACAAAGTGAGCTTGCACTGAAAGAAACGTTAGGCTAAAATGAAATTACACATGAGATTGAACTGAAATTATATGTTAGGCCTCAAAAGTAAAGTCAATTTAACAAGTGCATTGAGTTACAAATATGTGCACAAATGTAAATGCATCACAAATGAAATCTCTTAACACATGAATAATGCAAAATACTATTCACTCAAGTGAATATAAGGTCGTGTTACACATGAATCTTCTAAACATTTGTTTGCACATCTCGTTTCATTAGTCTAATGATATGTCATGTATGTAATTTTCCTCTACCGTATTAATTAATCTGCACGTTAATCTTCTTCATTGGCCACATTTTAAACACATGTTTAATAAACTGTATCTGTTATATGTGAAGCACTCCATACATGCGGGACCCCCATCTTCTTTTTAGTAACGTTAATCACACAAAATAATTTTTGAGTGCTGACTACTCATAGTTATCATGCACTCCTACTTTATCTTAAGATGGGATCAAAATGACACTGCTCCAAGGGCTATAATAGATCATGTGAGTTTTACAAGAGACAGTTTCTCGATTGCAACATATGTGATTTCAAAGGGCAAAAATATTTGACTTTGAACCTGGTTTGGACCCTGTCATTCACTCCATCCAAATAGAGCAGAAAATGTTATTAATCAAACCAGCAGCGTGTGTATCTCGGAGTTAAAAGTATGCAATGTAACAGATAATATTTCTGTCTCTCACATTCGAGTCTTATCCCTCCAAGTCTCAGCAGTCTGCCGTAGTATCCCAGCCAGGCCAGGAACGTGCCCCCACCCAGGTACCAGCAACACTGTAGCTGTGGCCTTGAGCCCTGGACTTCGGAATGAACTGAGGTAACAAACATCGGATACACAGTTACGCTCGTTCCATGTTTCTCCGCCTATACCTCATCCTTGTGTGTGTCCACTATGGGCTGGACAGGAGCAAACCCTTGAACTTGGACTCGTTAGGTGGCGGCAGTGGAGAGCTTGTGACTGGACTCATCTCAACATTCTAAGACGTATGCCATAGAATTGGATCGGGTTTGTTTGAAGTTTCCAGTTGGACACATTGATACTTTCTAACAAGTTCGGGTTTGTTATATTTCTCAGTTTTACTCAATGAAACTTGCAGGAAGGCATCCAATCAGATTCAACTAAGTTAAATATTGTTTATATTTTCCCGATGGATACACTTTTGTGAAGCCAGGAAAAGATTCATAGACACAGTTTGTTTATTGTTAATGACAGATGCAAGAGTCTGTATTGTTTTAGTTGGACACCTTGATTCATGCAGGTGAGGGTCCGGTTGCATCACTGTTTAGTGACAGTGACATCAATTACTCATAGCTGGCCCAGGCTCCTGCATCGTGTTTGGAGAAAAACATTGCAAAATGTCACAGAATCACCAGTGCCAATCACAGGTATGTAGTTTATGTGCTAACCCAATATATTAAGTGTAAGCAGGCTGATAGCTGTAAGAGTATTGAAATGTGTAACCCAACAACACTGCATGCTGGACTTCCTCCTAACACTGCACTGTGGCAAACCATGTCTTATACTTGCACAGAAAACTGATCATACAACATAAAATGCAACCGAAACAGAATAAAAAGACACATCACAACAGACATTGCTATCTCACCTCTATTCAGAGTTAGTGGCATTACATGAGCGCGCCAGAAGGTCTTAATAAATCGATGCACAAACCAGAGTGACCTCATGGGCAGACATCCAGCCATCAACAATTCTCCAGCTCATGTTCTTTAACGCACACTCAGCAATATTCGGTACTCCTGAAATGACAGACCTCATCAAACATGACAATGAACTCTTCATTAGGAGAGTTCAAAAGTATTTCACAAAACAGGTGCAATTCATCAGCATTTCTAATTCGGCTGCAGAGTGAAACCTGGTTAAACAGACTGCTCAAAATCTTTCTGCATGTCATCCTAAGAAATGAGTGGATTTGGGGCTTTTCTCGTGATTTGGCACTCTGGGTGGATGTCACTTACCAAGCAAGAGTCTCATTCTCCTGGTCCAGAAGAAATTCAACATCACCCCAACCCTGATGCCTATACCATTCTCAAGACCAGCTGCATCACCTACAAGGACACCATGAATGGCATCCATGAACCATCTGCAACAGATCTTCACACACACCGTTGCCCACACATGGCCAAATGAAGATGAAGAAATGTAAAAAAATAAAATAAAAAAAACAACAGTAAATAACTAACCCTTCTTCTTCTGCACACCCATGATATGGAATAACATTCGTCCAACACTTCAGAAAGGCCTCAACTTTTCTTCAGTTCCAAGAGCTTAAAGCTTGCATTGTCAAAGAACATTACATCTCGACTACATCTCGACTCCCTACAAAACGTTTATACCTTTACTACCTTTTCCATTCACTCGGTAAACGATTGTGGATCTTATCCTTGGTATCCAGCACTGTACAATAATACACTGCTTTTGGGGAGGCTTGCGCTCTACAAACACAGAACATAAAATTACAGTGTAAAATGACATGCCAATGCGACTGACATTCTATATAATGATTTGTCATTATGAATGTACATTGATACATGCATTACTAATGATGATTTATACAACACACATTGCAGAAGGCACATTACCTAACTAATTAATTCTGTGATTCAAAGATGTGAACTGAAGATCACCCAGACCTCCAGGTCTTCACATGGGCTTGTGTGATAATATTCTTTTCCTTACAGGTGATAAGCTATGGTTGTATAAATTCTTGTTTTTCCGCATGGACCAGGCCATCGCTTGAAGATAACAAGCCTGCTAACCCAGTGCTTTGATTTTTGTTTTTTGACTTCATCCAATGCTTGAGCTAGCTCCTTCCTTAGGGCCACATGTATCAAAGTATTTTGCATTCGCCAACAGTGCGAAGCTCTAAATTCGCCCGTTTGCAAATGCAAAATGGCCATTCTGAATGTATGAAAGGCAGTGGAATTCGCAATTTAGGTAATCGCAATTTTTAGCGATTACCTAAAATGCAAAAGCAAATAGGGAATCGCAATTTCCGATTCCGTGATGCACATGTAAGAAGCCTTTCCTAAATGCGAACTGTGCATTTAGGAATCGCTATCACCATCGATTTCAATTCGGTGGTAAACATGTGCAATTTTGAAAAATGCAGAAAAATGCATTTTCCAAAATACCATGTGGCGCACACATGCCCCTAGAGCATGTGTGTGCCTTACAAGTGTACCTTTTTTTTTTTTAGGGGCGCTTCAGGGGGCCTTAGGCCACGTGCACCCTTGCCTTTGCATTACCTAATTTGCAATTACCATTTAAGTAATCCAATTTAGGTAATGCAAGACCAATCGCACCTATAGGCCTTGAGGCCCACAGGAATGAATGGAGTCTCAATTACAAATAGTGATTCCCTAATTGTGTTTGCGAATTTTAAGAAATCGCAATTAGGGAATCGATGTTTCCTGTCTGTTTTGTTACAAAGTGCTATTTTCACACATGTGGCCCTTAGTGCTGAAAAGATGATCCTGAGCCCCCTGAAGAGCCTTATAATGGGGAAGTTGTCATCCACTGTGCTTGGTGTTGGTGGCTCCTCATCACTGATCCTTGTCTGCTTGAATTTTGGCTGGGTTTCAGATTTTTGATTGAGTGGCTTTGTCAGCATGTCTTTGAGATTCTGATTCCTCTTCCACCTGCCAGAGGTCAATTTTGCAATGTCTTGTCCATGAGTGGCCTCCATCGATGAGCTTAGAGCACCAATAATTACAGACCCAGCCAGTTCCCAGGTATCGCCAGCACATCGCTTTCATTCTGATGGCACATTCCAGCTGGTCGCTGTTTGTGATGACTTCCCAGGTGCGTTCTCCACACCTCAGGGGGATAGGTTTGTGACATTTTATACTCAGATTTAGTGTAACGATGGTAGCCACTGCCATTTTCTTGCCAATGTCAACCATGATACCAAGCTGCCTCCCTTCTTACATGTAAAGCCTCACTCTCAAGTCTGGCATTATATTATAAGCAAGAAATTCTCAAGTAGCTTCCTCAGCTCTGAAAGTTTATCTTTTTGTATCAATTTGAAGGTCGAATGTGTACTGGCCCATGTTTGCCTCTGCACCCTCATAACCACCCTTTTTGTTAGTTTCACCACATAATCTCCAGTGGACCTTTGTGTATGAAAATGACCCTGTGTACATGTGTGCAATAGCATTTACACACACTGGGCGCTAAAGGAACACATTGTCTGAGATTGCATTTTTTTGTTAACAAATATTTTCAGACCTCTTGAAGATATGAGATGAATGATTTCTTCAACAGATTTGTCCTCTGCACAAGCACTTTTCCCAGATTTCCTGGTGTCGCTTCTCTTTCCTCCTTCGTCTGCGAAGTTGTGTTCTTATGAGCCTTGCACCTGTCTTTGCAATCTGTGTTCTACATCTGAAAAGGGAGATCATTAGTCGCCACCTGAAATACCTTTTAGTCATTCCCTGCAATTATTTAGCCTGACCTAACTCTTTCCCCTGTGTCTTTGTTACTATGGATCTTGCTTCCACTTCACCACCTATAGTTGCCACCTGTCTGCAACTGGAGAAATGCAGCTTCTCCACGGTTCCTGACGGATGCACCTGCTAAATCAAGGGGCCAATTAAGATGCTGCTGTAAAAGGCTCTGACCCTCTGTCGGAGCCTTTAAGGCCGAATTGTAATTAGCCGGTCGGTTTACTTTACGACTGCCTCATTACGATGGAGGCGGTCGTAAAGTAAACCTGCCGGTCTTCATGGCTGGCTTCCGACTGGCTCAGAAAAGCCCATCGGCCAGTCGGAATTCGGCCTATGATTACAATGTCGAGTTTCGGCAGCCTTTCCGTGCCGGCCTTTGCTACACGGAAAGGCTGCTGGAACTCGACTTTGGGGGCCACAAGCATGGCCCCCTTGGGGGCACGGCCTACTGTTGGAGGCCAAGGAGGCATCTGTGGTGCCCCCTGTTGATCCCTGCACCCTGTGGCCGGCACCTTGAGGCACCTGCCATGGGGTGCAGGGATGAACTGCACCTCCCATTTTACTATGGGAGCATGCATTCCGGCCGGTTTACGGCCGGAATGCATGCTCCCATAGTAAAATGTAGGAATGTGACCGAACAGTGTTCAGTCGCATCCTAATGGGGCGGTCAGGACCACCGACCGGGTGTCGGTCGGTCCCATGACCATTGTGGTGTCGGGCGGAAGTGATTCCGCCCGACATCATAATGACCCCGTTATTGTATTCTGGTTCAGGGAGGATCTGGTGTTGCAGTTCGGGTTGGACTGCTCCTATTGAAGCAAGGTCAAATTTGCATATGGCTTGCTCCAAATTGAGGGGGCGCGGTGTGCAAAATAACGATGAACTGGGATGCAGCCTGAGTAATTACCAGTGACTGAGATCAATTCAAGCATTCCATCTATCACCGTTTTGTATACTTTACTGTCTCACCCTAAGTGAGACGGGTATATCCAGATGTGGGGCACATGCACACTGTGTTGCTGGAACCAAGCTATGCCTGGCTGCCGAGTTCTTACCAGGGCGAAACTTCACAAATCCCATTGTGCAATCAGTAGGCCCTGCATCGCAGGCTCCAAACCACGATGTGGCGCTCTCCACCTACTTGTCTGTGTTACGTTGCACTGGGCCCTGTGGGTGCTCATGCCACTGCTCAACATTTTGCAGTCGCTCTCAAGGGCTGGGCACCAGAAGGGGGTCTCGATCCTTCCCAGGTCATGCACCTCACACTGTCATCACAGGCACCCAACATTCTCAAGTCTCTGGTGCCTCTGGGCTACACCAAGCCCATTCCTCCATGTTCTGTTAGCTTTGTTTTCCATCCATGCCCTGCTTCTGTACAGATGACATGGCTGGGTCTTGCTGGTGGTTGTCACTGCTACTACATGGCAGCCCTCACTGCTATGGCAGGTGAATGCTGTAACTAAGCATTGTGATGGATGGGACCAGCTAAGGGCAGCACCTGGTGTCTGCTACGCCCAGCGGCAATACATAATGTCGTAACTTGTGACTGTGTTCCCAAAGCAGTGCACACCACTGTGGCATTTTACTGCAAACCTAAAAGAAGCTTTGATTGGCATTGCTTGGGTTGCTGGCAGATCGTGGTAGCATTCTTAGGGAAACTAGGTTAAAGTTTTTATATTTTAAGATCCTGGCCGATTGGTACTAGACACCACAGAAACTAAGACGCGCTAAATTATTAACTCGCTATCAGTGCTGGAAATATAAAGCTAGAATTGTGATTTATATCATATTTTATGGCTGTGCCCAATTCTAGGCTCTTGGAAACAGATATGGTCCCACTTTCAACGCTTTAGCTCCCTTTCGATAACCCCATCGGCGGCGCTTTGTTTAGTAATAACTTATGATTGGAGAGACAAGGGGCACTTTTGCCTGGTGGTAGTGAGAGAATCCGAGGAGGCGGTCATGGGGTGTGAGGGCGCCACAAATGATTGTCGCACCGGGCGCCACCAGCGCTAAAGCCGGCCCTGCTTCTTGACACGGCAGACTAATGGCTGCTTGCGAAGTGCCATCCTGTAAGGGGCCAACTGCCTCCTGGTCTTCTGCGTTGGATCCCGTTGAGATGACAGCCTGCACGAGCTGAGGTTTCCCCCATAGGAATGCAGGCCATGTTCAGCATCATTGTCAGGTTCACCTTCCCCATGTGCTGCAATGTTAAAGAAAGGACAGCTGTAAGTTTGATATTTGTGAGGGTGGTGAATGATACCTTGCTAAACAACAAGATATGATGTAATTTAACTTGAACCCTTTCACTTCCTTAGTGATGGAAACAGAGTTAAGGCACACATAATATTTGAACGCACACAGATTGATCAAATATTCCAATGTGATTGGCTGCTGCTTGGAGTGGGCCCATGGATGTGGGACAGGATTGCGTCTTCCGAGGCACTACCAACGATGCTTGCTGTCTGGATGGACTATTTACGTCCGCTGCTGATCAACTCACCCTGCAGCTCGCTGTAAACACATGTCCTTTGATGCAGCAGCTCCGGAAATGAATAATGAGAGACAGAGTGATTACTGTGTGAGTAAGGACAGTTGTGATAGGTGTGGCAACTTGTGTCAATGTTGCTAAATGACTGAGGGAAATATAGCATATTCATTACATTTGTTTCAGAATGCAAAGAAAAACCTTGCACTGGAGCAGGCAGAGACGTTTTAAGGCAGGAGCAAAGTGGGCAATTGCCCAGGGCCCCACCTTACAAGGGGCCCATGGGAAAATTAATTCCTGTTTCTATACCTCAGCCTTTAACATATAATTCAATATTGTTTGGCATCATGGAGCTTCAATAAGGAGAAAATGGGTAACAAAATTCAAAGTTGTTCCAAACACGTGCCACCAATATATTTCTTGCCCAGGGCCCCCAAAATCCTTAAGATGACACTGGGAGCAGGTATTCATGCACAGTCCAGGGATGCTGACAAACATTGTGGCATCTCTCTCTCTTGCTTCCCTTACCCTCCGACCACCTGGTCAGACCTGTGGCCTTTGGTACAACCCCTTTTCTGCTTTAGGTACCCTTACCTCCCTACTGTGGGGACTCTAGGCACTAATTTCTTCTGCACACATCCCAAGAGACTACCCACCACTTTTGTTCACCTATTATATTCTTGTGGAACCTCACCACACTTTGTCCTATTACTATCATCCCTCTCACCTATCATTTCACCTCTTATCCATCTTGATTCATACTACTTCCTTAGCTGCTTTCAGCAAACCAATTTATTGATGGCCATAAATATGCCTTTCCCCTTGAGGAGATCCCGTTCTTCACTCACCCAATCCCCACACCAAATGCCACCCCCTCCTTTACTCTCTGCTTGGCACAGTGAGGCGGCATGCACCCTACTTTTCTTCTAAACAAGCCAATGGGTGCTCTGTACCATGAAGCATTCAGGGCTTCATTTCAACTGATTAACCCTTTGAAACCAGGGAATACCAAATAATATAGCACTATGTGGGTTACTATATTTAGCATCCCCCACAAAAACAAAATAAGGGATATGAGATATTATAGCAATAAATCAGCCATTATATTTGGTATTGCAACACCAAAATAATGGGAAAACACAAGGAAGGTTAAAATTAGGCCCAAAACCCTTTTTTCACCTACCAATAAAATATTATGTCAAGTTATATATCAGTAAGTATTAACCCATGAAAACTATAGGATTCAAAATATTACACCACCTCATGAACCATTAGATTTTGTATCCCGTCTCAAAAAGCAAGATGTTAAAGCTTGTGGAATAGCAGAACAAAAACAGATAAACATATTGAAATCTCCTATCAAATAAAAAGCAATTCTGTTTGGTGCATCACTAAAAGATAACACTTGAAAGGTTGGGGATACAAGATATTATAGCAATATATAAGTTTTATACTTGGAATCGTCATACAAAGATATGTTGAAAAACATGAGGAAGGGCATGAATTCAACCAGCTTATATAAGAACATCTCATATTTTATATATGTAAATATCAATCCTTGAAAACTAGTAGATAACAAATAAAATAGCACTCTATGGGAGTCGGGAAGGTCAGAATTGGTATCCCCCAAAAAACAAGAACTGAAAGCTTGTGGAATTGCAAATTGTAACCTTCTATTTTTAAAAAGGCATTCTCAGCTGGTTTATCATAGTTACCTAGACAATATAAGACCATGGCAAATAGCATAACATTGAAAGTTAACCCTTGTGAACCTGGGACTCAAATAGGATAGCACTAGGTCAATAGTTTTGATTTCCCCCCTCTAAAACAAGATGTGAAAGCTTGAACAATAAACCAAAGTACAGAAACATATTGCAGTTTTCCAACAAATAAAAGGCTTTTCAGCTAGTGTATCACTAAAAAGGTAACCTTTGAAAGGTAGGGGGATATGAGTCATTATATTTAAAACCCCTATAAAAAATGATATTGGGGAAAAAAAGGAAAGGTGAAATTATGCAGAAAATACTATATTCCCCATGGCAATACAAGACCATCTCAAATTGCACATCTGTAAGTATGAGCCCTTGAAAACTAGAAAATACCAAATATTAGAGCACTACATGGGCCCTTATATTTGGTATCTTCCTCAAAAACAGGATATGGAAGTGTGTGGAATAGTAAAAAAAAAGTACATGAACATATTATAATTTCCTCTTGAATAAAAGAGAATTTCAGTTAGTCTAACACTGAAATGCAATGCTTGAAACGTAGGGGGTGCAGGGTATTATTGCAATATATCAGATATTATTTTTGGTATCCACACACAAAGAGGTATTAGAAAAGAAAAAAAAAATGAAATCAGACAGACAAATACTCTCTTCATCTAGCCAATATAAGACCATGTCAAATTGTATATCAGTAAGTGTTAACCCTTGAAAACCAAGGGATACCAAATGTAACAACACTACATGGACCACAACGTTTGGTATCCCCTTGAAAAACAAGACGCAAAAATTGGTAAAATAGTAATAAAAGCACATTAACGTATTCTAATTTCCTGTTGAATAAAAGGCATATTCAATTGATGTATCACTTAAAGTTAACTCTTGTAATGCTGCGGATATGAGATATGCCAATAGATCAGTTGTTATATTCGCAGAGTGCAGTAGGTTTGAAGTATAAGAACAATTAAAAGATGGCTGAATCCGGAACCATCCTGGATGTTTTGCAGTCTATGATGTTAAAGTGTCTTAACTATATAATTTACTATGTTTTTCTGTGACAGCAGCACATAAAGGAAGAGGGCAGTCATAAGGAAGGTATTGTAATCCAAGCACCCTCCCCTTCCATCAATAACTTTAGACTTCAGAGAGCAGTTTTGTGTTTGAGAGCAGTATGGAATGCCCAGCGGTAAACCAATCTACAAGGATTTTTAGGTCTGGCCTAACAGTGCAATTATCGCCTACGTTTATGTGATCAAGAAAAAAGGAGCTTGCGTGTACCACTGAGAGAGGTGTTTAGGCTCACTCACATGTGGGTTTCCCTGCGTACAGTATTTGATCAGGCCTAATTTGTGTATTTCAACTAAAAATACTGCTTGTGTTGCACTTTTTTGCTTGTGGCAGAGCTTATACTCTATTTAGAACGGCTGAATTGGTTATGGTGGCAAGTCAATGATCTTGGCTATAGGCCTCATCTGTTTATTATGAAATGTTATGATAAAGGAGGCCCGACATATTTATTGTGAAAACCATATGTTAAAGCCAGTAGGTATTTAATTGTGGATTGTTATCACTTTGTATAAAAGCCTGCCGATGGGTATTATTTTGTTTGATGGAACCTCACAGATTACCATTGTAGGCAATGGTTCTGGTGTTGCTTATCCCATGTAAAAAATACTTAAGTTTAGAAGATTTGAAGTATGAGAATCATTGTTAGGTCCGCTTATGAGATATAGTATTTTGCTTAGCTAGCTTATAATTATGTATACCTTCTAATTTTATGACTATGTGTCAGATGGTTGCCTTGTGGAAAAGCTGACGCTCTAAATAGTAGGCCTGAGTTGCTTATGGTGACAAGTTATAGGCCTGATTGGTGCCCTGAGGAACGTTATGTTCGATGCCATAGGTCTGATCGGCTTATTATGAAACGTTACAACAAAGGAAGTTGGTCTAGCTTCCTAATTGTGAAAAGCATTTGCTTAAGCAAATAAGTCTTTAACTGTTGGTTGTTATCACATTGTGTTACAGACTAAAGACAGGTATTTTGTTAAATGTAATCTTACGGATTACATTAGTAAGCAAGGGTTTTGGCATTGGTCAGTGTTAAAACGAAGAATGATGCGCAGGCAAGTCTTGTAGAAAAGGTAGTAGATTTATTCTTAAGATCACGTCTTGGTTACAGGTTACAGGAAGTTAGTCTGATCCATAAAAGTGCCCCACCAGGAGCAGGATCCTCGCTGCTCAGCCCTTCCACACCAACTGATTCTCCCTTCAATCCAAACACACTCAACATTCTATATGACCTCATCATAGGCTGAGCAGCCAGGCAGAGAACCTCTGTAGGGAGAGTGCATTGGCTAATTAGTACATTACAACACATCTCCCCCTTATAATGATCGAAAACATTCAAAATGTATGAAGGTGATAAAACACACATCTCAGCAAAGGAGGATGCATTAACAACAAAATAATTATACATCACCCCCTCCTATAATGATCATAAACAATCAAATGCATAAAACATACAAATGACAGCAAAGGAGGATGCATAAAATAATAAACATTATACACATCTCCCCCTTATAATGATCATAAACAACAAGGAATGCAAGGTAAAGAAATACATTCTTAAAAACAATGGATGCTATCCACCATAACTCACACAACACTGCGGGTAAAATACCCACACCACACGGAGTATCCATTGCGCCATAAACTAAGGCACAAGACTGCGGCAGAACAGGGATCTACAACCCTCAACTGCACATACTAGTGGCAGGATAGGTCTACCTCAAAGAAGAGGAATAAGACTCTACCCATACCAAAACAGGGTAATTATAACCCAAACCAATTCAGGTTAACCTTAAACCCAAAGCAAAACCAGGGTAACCTTAAACCCGAAACACTCTCAAAACACTCTATGGGTATATTTAAACCCAAGGCAAATCCAGGGTATCCTTAAACCCAAATCCAGGGTATCCTTAAACCCATGACACTCTCGCAACATACTATGGGTATCCTTAAACCCATGACAATCCAGGGTATCCTTGAACCCGAGACATACTGGCCAAAACATGAAATTCAGAAAATCTAGCACAGATGCACACAGTCATGACACTCTTGCAACATACTATGCTTAAACCCAAAACATACTGGCCAAAACATGGAATTCAGAAAATACACAGGCGCAACAAGGAACGCACTAACCTATGAACCCAAAACTGGGGCACTCACCACCCCAAAGCCTCAACACAACAGGGCACTCACCACCCTTGACCATAGAACTGGGGCACTCACCACCCCAACACCTCCACTCCAACTTACCGCCCCACAACCTCACGGAACAGGGTACACACCACCCTGAGGAACATAACTGGGGCACTCCCTACCCCAGAAAACAATCAAAAAGACACTCACAACCCCACAAAACAGTATAAGGATAATCACCACCCAAAAGACATGGGGACTAAAAGTAGCATAATACATTTAAGTGGGAAACCCAAATAGCTTGCAGAAACAACCCCATCAATTGCAGAACTGCCTAGCGATGAACATAACAAATAGTAAGTCTATATTCCGGTGAGCGATCTCTCACCCGAAGTCCTTGTCCAAAATACAACTGCAATTCTGTATTACCAGTACATAACATCCAACTTTGCACACGATGATAAGCAAAGTCATGAGCTTTACCATGAATGAAGCAAGAGAATCATCGATGGTTGAACAAGGCTTCCACACGCTCCCCGAAAGGACCAGGATGAAGGAAAATGCCATCTCAAGAAACACTCAGACCAAGGAGGAAAACCGCAGATTTAGACAGTACGTGTGACATACTGGTGCTTCGAAACCACGACATATTCAATAACTTTGCTGGAACTGACAAGACGATGCGTGGTTGGCAAAGCGGGAAAACGTGGTTGGCAACACGATTGAAATGCATGCCAGAAACAGCAGGAAACAAAGTAAATCTGGAACGCCAAACCCAAAATGGCGGCACGCAGCGCACGCTGCACCGGGTGGCTCACGGTACGCCAGTGCTGGACAACGTCAGTGAGCGCCGCAGAAGCAGCCAAACACCCAAGAACGTCTGAATGGCCACGGAGCTGCTCCTCGCGACGATCGAAGCAGGTAAGCCTTAAGCGCGTTACCCGGCTCGTGCACTGTTTTTTTCTTTTCCTTTTCAAAGATAGCGTGACAGTTGAACTGCGCCCAGCGAAAAGCAACGTGAAGTCCAAATTCACCACACAATACCTGAGCAGATGTCCAGTAGTGGCGCATGAACGTTAGAAAATGTGCTCCAAGTCATTCAACACATTAATCCCAAGACACCTGTCTGTCTGTTTTCCCAAAAACAGTCAGCTGCTGCCAATTCCCCAGCACCAGTCGTTACTGCCAATCCTCCCAGTAACAGTTTGAAAACCCAGGGGAACCAAGTAGAAATATCAGCTCTTATCCATTAAAACAGCAACAGGAGCACTTGGTAGGATGGCAGTTGGAACGCATCGCAGCAAAACAGGAACAGATTATCCAAGGCAGGGTGTCAGCAGGCTCACAGTAGTAACAGCAGGAACTGGCAGGTCCAGGTTAGGGCTGACCAGACACAAGTGATGAGGAAAACATAAGGGAGTTGTAGAAATATCAGGAACTTCTGTAAGTCTAGTTACTCAGTTACCCAAGTTCAGCAAGCACTGGCACATCCACGATGGGGCCGACCGGTCTTTGGTCACTGGTGGGGCTTCAGGACTGCCAGCTTGCTTCTTCCAAATGCGCTTCTTCAGTTTCAAGGAACCAGTCCATTCAAGGTAGCTCACGTAGGTTCTTTATGATCGTCGCCAGTGTTAAAACGAAGAATGATGCACAGGCAAGTCTTGTAGAAAAGGTAGTAGATTTATTCTTAAGATCACGTCTTGGTTACAGGTTACAGGAAGTTAGTCTGATCCATAAAAGTGCCCCACCAGGAGCAGGATCCTCGCTGCTCAGCCCTTCCACACCAACTGATTCTCCCTTCAATCCAAACACACTCAACATTCTATATGACCTCATCATAGGCTGAGCAGCCAGGCAGAGAACCTCTGTAGGGAGAGTGCATTGGCTAATTAGTACATTACAACAGTCACCGACTCTGCAAACCCAGTGGGGGTTTCCACTGCGATGAATCTTACTAGACCCAGTCGAGAAGGGTTGTATATTGTTTTGCAAGTTGTATTTTTCTACGTATTTATATTTTTATAACAGTATGCATGATGGTTGCCAATTTATGTGCACTGAAATAGACTCGTATTGAGTAAGGTGTAAAGCCAATGGTAAAGGGTAATGACTTCATCTGTTCTATGAGAAACCTCATGCCACATTTCATAGCTTTGCTCTGTTTAATATGAAACGTTGTGCCGAAATTAGTAGGCCTGACCTGCTTATTGTGTAAAGCAGCTGTTAAAGACAATAGGCTTTTAAGTATATATTGTTATTCCTGTGCTAAAGCTTGGAGGCAGGTATTTTTTTACACGGAATTTCACAGATTACCGTAGAAGCCAGGAGTTTTGGTGCTGTTCATACACCTGAATAAACCGTGGGGTTTAAATATATGGACTACCATAATCTTTGTTAGGCTCTTTTAGGAGAGATAGGGCCGGATTACGAGTTGAGGCACTAGTTATGGCCATTGATAAATAATGATACCACGATGTACGGTGTTGAGGCTGCCATCGAAGAGAGATGTGGGACCCGGGCTGTTGATGCACTGAGCTGTCTGCAATGCATTGGTTCGGAGGACTTGCAGGGCTACGATGTGGGTCTTTTATGACGGGTCCAATCCACGCAGCAGCTGCGATGTGTCAGTTCTGCCTGGGGATGAGCTGCTAAGCCGAGGAGATGCATTGGTTCTGCTAGGGGATGCATCACTCAGCAGAGAAGATGCATCGGTTCTGCTGACAAGCACCTTAGGCCCACTCCCAAGGGTCCAGGACTGGAGTGACACCACTTGGCAGGGTAGAATTACAGATGGCAGAGTCCAGGAGGTTGGAAGCCTGTTATGTCCCTGAGGCTTCAGATCAGGATGCCAGCCAACTAGCCTTGGAGTCACTCTGGGTTCAAGAGATGTAGGTCCAGTCCTTCTCACCCAGGCAAGAGAGCAGCAGGTAGCAAAGAAGGAGTCCAGCAGAGTGGCAGTCCTTCAGCAGCACAGCAGTCCTTCCTGGCAGAGTATCCACAGGTCCAGAAGTGTACTGAAGTGGTGGTGTCCAGGTCCTTCTTATATACACAGTTGTGCCTTTGAAGTCGGAGATGCTTCTAGAGGCAAGCCTTTGAAGTGCACAGATGCCTTGCCTTCCCTGTCCTGGCTCCAGACTAGCTACTGGGGGTATGCAGCCCTTTGTGTGGGGACAGGACACAGCCTATTCAGGTGTAAGTGAGGCTTGGCCCAGCTCCTCCCACCCATTCTGCCAGTCATTGCCCACTCAGTCACACCTAAGCTCCCATTGTGTCTGGCTGTCCAGGGGAAATACAAAAAACTCAACTGCCAATTACACCCAGTCATGTGAGCAGAGACAGACTGCAGGCACCAAGTGGCTAAGGCAAGAAAATGCCAGCTTTCTAAAAGTTTATTAACAACAATAGGGGTTAAGCCCAAAGGACCGGGGCCAGGTAGGGCTATTCAAAATTCAAAACACAACATGAACACCTGGCTCCGTACTAACCTACACTCCTACTATTTATGGAGTAACGGGAGATGCTTCTAGAGGCAAGCCTTTGAGGTGCACAGATGCCTTGCCTTCCCTGTCCTGGCTCCAGACTAGCTACTGGGGGTATGCAGCCCTTTGTGTGGGGACAGGACAAAGCCTATTCAGGTGTAAGTGAGGCTTGGCCCAGCTCCTCCCTCCCATTCTGCCAGTGATTGCCCACTCAGTCACACCTAATCTCCCATTGTGTCTGGCTGTCGAGGGGAAATACAAAAAACTCAACTGCCAATTACACCCAGTCATGTGAGCAGAGAAAGACTGCAGGCACCAAGTGGCTAAGGCAAGAAAATGCCAGCTTTCTAAAAGTTTATTAACAGCAATAGGGGTTAAGCCCAAAGGACCGGGGCCAGGTAGGGCTATTCAAAATTCAAAACACAAACTGGATTAACTCTCACCAGGCATCTCTCCCTCACTTGAGTGAGTGATGCCTGGTGAGAGTTAATCCAGTTTGTTCAATGAAGTCGATACAAAATCAATTCCAGTGAATGCGAGCACGCTCGCTTTTGAGCAGAAGAAAAGCCTGCCTTTTGCATAGTCTAATATCGGACGAACTCATTTAAAAATTGTGAGTCCCAATCCGAATAGCTCCTGTCCATGCTCTGCAGCCTGTGCGCAAGAATTATACACAGTTTAAAGTGTGCACGTGGTGCTTTAAAGCTACAGTAGAACGAGTCAACTGACATATAGATAAAAACGCGTGGAATCAACGAACTGGAGCGGCTGCTCCTACTTCAAGAATCAAAATATCCCGATCATTTGCTTGAAGCCCTGACGAGAGTCCCAGTACTATCCAGCCTGGGTCTTGAAACGCGTTGGCATTTTCAAGTAGCATTTTAAGAGGCATTTAGTTAAATCTAAATGTGTTGAGTGTCGGATGTATTAAAGATTAATTCATTATTTCCAACACTTTTGTGATATTCTTGCTGAAACAATAAGTTTAGTCCATGAAATTGGACATTTTTCGCAATCACCGTTGTGTTTTTTCACAGATGATTCAAGCTTTAAATGTTTTTTGCAATTGATTTATGTTTGTTTTCATTTAGTGATCTTGTCGCTTGTTGTAATTTGTTGCAAATAATTCTTACTTTGGTGTATGTCCAAATTGTTTTTGATTGTGCATTGTGTTATTTATATGTGAAGGTTTCTGTGTCAATTTGAGAAATATGTGTTTCTTTTTCAGTCTTTTGAAAAAATTGTTTTGAATCAATTTAAAGACTATTTAATAAAAAATTTACTTGGACAGATAAAAGAATAGTCTGCCCGTTACTCCATAAATAGTAGGAGTGTAGGTTAGTACGGAGCCAGGTGTTCATGTTGTGTTTGAGCTTTCTAAAAGTGGCATTTTCAGAATTGTAATGTAAAACCCGATGCTACCATACAGTAGGATCTTAAATTAGGATTTCAAAGTCGCCAAGCTTGAACCAGTTATATATTTCCATTTGGAAATTACACCACTGCAATAAGGTAATCCCAATAGTATCCTATGGGTGATATAGGCCTTGCAGTAGTGAAAGACGACTTTAAAAGTTTTTCACTAACAGGACATGTAAAATTTAAAAGTACAAGTCCTGCTTTTTAAATACATCGTACCCTGTCCTCTGGGCTGTCTGGGGCCTACCCTAGGGGTGACTTATATGTATCAAAACAGAAGGTTTAGGTGTAGCAAATGGTTTGTTTTGCCAGGCCGAAATGGCAGTTTATAATTGCAAACACCGCCTGCAATGGTAGGCCTGAGCTATGTTTAGAGGGCTACTTAGGTGGGTGACATAATCAGCGCTGCAGGCCCACTAGTAGCGTTTAATTTACAGGCCCTGGGCACATGTGATGCACTTTAAATGGGACTTATAAGTGAATTAAATATGCCAACTGGGTATGAGACAATATTACCATTTATAGAAGAGAGAGCAAAAACAATGGTTAGCAGTGGTAAAGTGCTCAGAGTCCTAAGGCCTTCAAAAACAAATTCAGCAAAAAAAAGGACGAAGGAAAAAAGTTTGGGGGTGACACTGTGGAAAGGGCCAAGTCCAACAATATTGCTTTGCAAACTTTTCTATGCATTTGTACTTTTATGACTGTATGCCAAATGGTTGCCTTGTGGAAAGCTTATACTCATAACAGTGGGCTGGAGTTGCTTATAGTGACAAGCCAATGATAAAAGCAATGAGCCTGATTGCTCATTATGAAAAGTTACGATAAGGACAGTAGGCCTGACATATTGATTGTGAAAAGCATATGTTAAAGTCAATATGTAACAGATTACCGTGATAGACAAATTGTCCCCCCTCTGACAAACCATGGGTATAGACAATATGAACTGTCAAAATCCTTCTTAGGCCCTCCTAAGAGAGAGAATATTTTGCTTTACCAACTGTAATTGTGCATACTATATAATTTGTGATTGTATGCCTGATGGTTACCTTGTAGGAAAGCTTAAGCTCAGTGCAGGAGGCCTCCATAAGTTACGTGACAAGCCAATTATAACAGCTAGAGGTCTGATTGGTTCACTAGAAAAAAATATTTCTAATGCCATCGATCCGACCTGTTATGATAACTGCAGTAGGCCTAACAAGTTGATTGTGAAAGGCTTATGTTAAAGTCAATAGGAATTTAATGGTGAATTGTTAATTCTCTGTATTAAAGGCTAAAGATTGGTATTTTATTACATGAAATGTCACAGATTACCTTTGTAGGGAAGGATTTTGTTATTGGTTACCACCTCTGACAAACCCTAGGGGAGAGGGTTTGTACTGTGATACTTCTTGCTAGAATCTCTTCTTGGCTGTCTGCCAGGATATTGAAGTACAAAATATTAAATAAAACACAGATCTATATACCTAATATATATTTGTAGGAAATTTGAGTATTAGTTGAGGAGGGTAGATACCCACCTCAAATATTAATCACAATTCTTGTCAGGGAGAACCCTCAAAGCCATTAAATTAACTTGAGCTCAACCCCCAATCAATGGGCATCTGGGGGCTGACAATGACCTTTCTCTGGGCCACTTCCCCATGCTCCCAGTCCTGGGATACTAGGGCCATAGGACAGAAAAGCCCTGCCCATGGGCCTGGGTTACCCTACAGATCTTTCCTAGCAGATACTGCTTTGGGGGAAACTGTTTTCCACCGCCATGGTCAGGTATTCCTCAGAGTAGGGGCAGGGACCCCAGTCACTGTGACCTGGTGAAATTGACGACTCCTACCCTCAGGGACCACCGGTTTACCTTCTTGGTCCACTTCCCAACTAAGAGACACTAGGACTTGCTCTACCCTCTTTTCCTGGGGAAAACGGACCCCAAGGCCACAATGGCCACCCATTTGGGGTGCCCACCTGTGGGTGGTTTCTTAGTACAGGTAGAGTCATCCTCCTCCCTTCTTCCCACTTGTGCCCAGACTGAAAACAGTCAAAATACTAGGGCAGGGAAAGGGATTCCCTAGGCTCTACCAATCAGAACCTCTACCCTTGTGCTCAGAAGGGCTATGGGAATCCTTTCCCTCCAAACTCATTTGTGGCCATTTGGGGAACTTCTCTACTTTATCCTGGACCTTCCCCTCCCTTTACTGATGGGAACTTGAACCACCCTCCTTGGGGTCAATCCCAGGTACCTTTCTGAACACTTTGGTGCTGATCCAGAGCTCTGCTTCCTTCCCAAGCTCTATGGGCACAGACAGCTTGGTATCAATCAGGTGCAGGTACAACTCTGTAAACAATTACCCTAAATGTGATCCTTCATCATCATATTATAAATCCCATCATATATTTTACCTTGCTGTCTTTCACATAACCTTCCAGTGCCTTACTTGAGAAACCCACAAATCAACCCATGACTGGTGTGACTGCTTCTGGCTGTTCTTGAAATTCAGCCAATACTTCTTATTGGTTAGGCCAAACATCTCCACATGGGCTTCCTCAACGGGGCATACTTCAGCTGGTCAGCCTTCTCAGGGGGCAAAAATGTAGCCCTTCCTGGAATGGGCAAGTGCTTTCATAGACTGGCAATCAATCCCCCTCTAGGATTCTAGGTATGTGGAGGGCCAAGCCACATGCTTCAAATCACTTGTTTATGTCATACACCACCACAAAACGAGGGCCTAAGTCTTTGGTGGTGTGGGCTCTTTTACCTTCCCTAGACACTTCACTGTTGCTGCCACCATCATCACTGAACTCTGAGAGCCGCTTGGCCTTTAGGTCCAGTGCCTTCCAGCCCTTCTCATAGGTCAGCACAGCCTTTTTCTTCTCCAAGGTCACTGCTAGTTTCTTCTCCTCTAGAGCAAAGGACAGCTTTTCTCCTTCAGGGCAAGAGTAGCCAGTTGTAGCCTCAGGCCCTCTCAGCCTGCCTGTCCTCCATGTCTGATTGGGTCAAGCTGCAAGACATTACACTGCTCCCTGCTCTGGACAAAGCAGGTAATGTCTTGTCTTCTGCGGTGGATTGCAGCATGCAGACTTTCTACCATGCTCTCCTTCTTGGACTCCTTTGCCAGCTACAGCCCTCTCTTCTTACATAGCTCCCTCAGATCTGCCATGCTGAGGTACTTAATGCTGCCCAGATCCACTTCCATCCTTCATATGTGCAAAATTGGAGGATAGGAATGAAATTTAGAAAAAATCAAAAAATGACCAATTAAAAATAAAAGGAGCATTCAAAAATCAAAAGTTGATTAACTCAAATCACTCAGAGGTACTGCAAGACACAAGTCCTGGATCCCGCTGCTGAACACCAATGTAAGAAATTGAAGTATTATTTGAGAAGGTAGGTACCCACCTCAAATAATAATAACAATCCTTGTTAGGGTGAACACTCAAAGTCACTAAATTAACTTGAGCTCCTCTCCCTGGTAGCTATGGCACAGAGCAGATAGGATTAATTTAGAGCAACGTGTAAATTAGTTATGGAGTACTAAAACAGCAATAAAGTCAAAATTCAAAACAATAAATTAGAGTAAAATGTAATTAAAAAAATGAAACCAACATAACAAAACTCCAATAAGGGGAACCATAGATACAATAAGAAAATGTAATCAGATATAGTGTCAAGAAGTACAAATTGCAATGATAGTCAATGGTCAAGGTAGAAGAGGACCCTTGGCGCAATTTGGCGCTGACCTGCGATGGCGCACTGTTCAGATACACCAACCTGTTTTGTCCTGGGCAAAAGATTTTACCTTCTGACTTTAGTCCTTTAAGTCCCAATCCACCACTGGAGGATACTTCTAAACTCCCCCAGGACCTCAGGGAGGCCCTTAGAGGCTCAATTGGGGTCAGGCAGAGTCCCATACAAGTCCACTTGGCACTGATCAGCTGGGTAGTTGCAGAAAAGGCATCTTGTTGTATTCCTGTAGCTTGAATGGGACATAAGCCTTATGACCCTTGGAGTCCACTTCTATTACCTGAGTGCAAGAGGGAGAGCCGGTCCAGTCCTCCAGGGCTTTATTTCAGTCCTGGCAGTTAACCTTCCAAGCAAGGGCAACTTTGTGGAAGATTAGAACTCTTGGTTCCTCAAAGACTTCAGTGAGTAGAAACTCCATTCCTCATTATTTGTGAAATTGACAGAGAAACGGAGTCACTGGAAGATACTTTTGCCACCTGGTTGACTTTTTAGATTTCATCATTCTACCGCTGGAGACTATATCCCTTAGTAATAGTAATGGATGCCTTCCTGCACGTGTGAAAGGAATTCAACTATGCTTTGCCTCCCTTTTCAATGATTACTTGATCCAGGTTTCAGAGCTGGACGCGGGAGCTAGAATTGATTTAGATAGCTCCATGGTGTGGGATGAAGTCATAGTTCCCAATTGGAGTTGTCTTGTCAGCCCCCTCTTCTCCTTTTTTCCCAACACTTCTCATGAATCCAGCAGGACAGCTGCACCAACTGATCCTTCAGGACCATCTATGATTGGGGCGTGGGATCTTTCCGGAGTCACTCGCAGGTGCCAGGACATTTGAATGAGACTATCTTCTTCATCTGCAGAGCTAGGTTGGTCTGTACCTACCGACAATATTGATCAGCATGGAAAAGATGATCATGCAAGTTCGTGGAATGGGATCTTGATCCAGTGGGAGCGCATATCACCTTTTTAGTCAATTTTCTAGCTCTTTTGGTATCTGAAGGTCTGTCCTGCAGATTGGGCAATTCCTATTGTTCCACCATTTTGGTGATCGACATTCCTGTAGAATACATGTGTTAGACCTATCAGCCTTAGGCTGGTGCTCCCCTAAATATTTTGCCTTACTCCTCTATTTGTGCTGATCTTGTTTTTGTTGGCCTTAGGACTCTGTGCACTTTACTACTGCTAACCAGTGCTAACATGCATGTGCTCACTCCCTAAAACATGGTAACATTGGCTTACACTCAATTGGCATGTTTAAACGACTTGTACGTCCCTAGGACAGCGGTACCAGGCCTGTAAATTAAATGCTACTGGTGTGCCACCCTCTTAAGTAGCTCTTTAAACCTGTCTCAGGCCTGCCATTGCAGTCTGTGTGTGCAGTTTAAACTGCCATTTCAACCTGGCAAGATAAACCTCTTGCCAGGCCCAAACCTCCCTTTTTAATAAATATAAGTCACCCCTTGGGTAGGCCCTTGATCCAGCGCAGCTAATATAAATTCTTCTCCTTTGGACATGACATCCAGGTAAATCATTCTTTAACAACTATACCATATGACGGTGGGGCCCATAACACCGCATAAACATTCACCCTCTCAATCGTTTCCCTGAGTCACATCCACTACTACCAAAGAGAAGAATGTGGTTGCTGGAGGAACGGGATACCTTATTAAAATTGACAAGATAATTTCTCAAACATCATACATAATCAGTTTTAATCCTGTCAGTTCTAAGACATCAAGGTATTCCGCTCTTTGGTCGATGGACCAACTAGTAAGAATAAGTTGATGGTGATTAAGACCAGCTCAATCACATTAAAACTTATTAAACATTACACTTATTATTGAGCTAAAGAACCACAGACTCGTAGTTTTAATTTATAATAGATTTTATCTACCTTCTTTAAATGCATGAATAAAATTCAATTTTATTAATCATTTAATACATTTCAATATCATTATAAGAAATAAGCTTAAGAAAGAATTTTATGCATACCCTTTTTAGATGAGAAATAAAAAGTTCACCAAAGCAGATAAATTGTAGATCACAGCATGGAATCCCCAAAACTGACTGTCTGTCCCACTAAACAGGCCTCCTCGACGGACCTCCTATACAGATTTCCCGCATCGGTCTCGTTCCTTCCCAGTCAAGTTAAAGTCCAAAATGATTAATTCTATTAAGAAAATGGCCTATAGAAAATAGCAGCAGTTCTCCAGCATCAACGCTCAGTGCTCAAAAATTATAGATGGAATAGCGCTCCTCCTACTTAAGAGCAGGTCCTCTTATACCCTACTACTAGCTTACTAAACATAAAGTTACAATCTTTGGGGGCGAGCATCACGCTAATTGGTCCATTGGAGGGGTGGCAAGAATCATCCCATTGCCCTCCTTGTTCAAACCGGTTCTGAAATTGTTTATGATTTTATCCTTTCACACGTCTTTGGGTAATAACAATCTGATTGACAGTTCATCTAATGTTTCTTCTTCTTCGCAACTTTCAAACCAGTCCATTGTTAATTCACTGTTGCTTGTCCCCTGTTCTCACGGATTCACGCTGTATCTTTCTTCGCATCCACTTTATGTCAAGTTAGCCCGTCCTTGACACTTCTCACTCTGGGCTCGACTCATACCCACGTGACAAGTCTCTGCGGCTTTCTTCCGCTTGGAAGCCATCTTTGCATCTGCGCATTAAGCCCAACTGCCTCGGCAGCCATTTTTACAGCACGGCCCAACAGGCCCGAAAGAACTATCATGAAAACAAACACAATCATAATTAAAATAGAGAAAATAAGCCTTTGTGTTTCCCACCCGTCATTCTAAGTACCCCAATTAGGTGTTACCTATCAAAAGAGACATGTAAAGCCATGTTTACTTACCATCCGCATTCTTTTGCCACACTACAATTTTACTACGTAGCACAAAACATGCAATATCACTCTAATTAGTACGCAAAACATTATATTAGTGTTATTTCACGTTGACAAATGTAAATAGGTTAACTTTGCACATAAATTGCAGTTACCACTTATGTAAAATGTTTACAAAAAGATGTAAAATGTTGATTAGTCGGACAAACAATTAATAACATTATCTTGAATATTAGGGGGTTCCAACATTTTTTCATTTACCTCGCTCCATCAACTCCCCCCTTTGGTGATTTTTAATATCACCACAAAACCCATGTTACACAATTTTTCAGATAGAATGTTTCTTGTCCACTTGCTTTTGTTAGTTTCACACATCAGTATCCCTTTCATTTTGTCTTTTTGTTCTTTCATACATATTTTCTTTTAGTTCTTCAAGTTCTATTTCACCCAATTCTCGTTTCTCTTTCTTTATTTATCTTATTCTCTCTTTTTATTTTGTCTTTTTCTCCTTTTAATACATATAATAACAAATTTCACTAATAACGCCACTAATATTACTACTGTTGCTGATATCAAAACTTTCCCTACAATAGAGCTACCTATTTCAGTGAACCATTTTGGTATTGCGGAAAAACTCTTACCAAGTTTCTCCCAGGCATTTTCAACCTCCAGTGGAGCAAGTTCTTTGTGCAAATCAGTAATATTCTTTATATACTTCTGTATATTTTCACTTTTATCTGGAATGTAAGTGCAACAATGTTGGACTTTCAACATTCCACAGACTCCGCCCTCTTTTGCCAAAAGAATGTCAAGGGCAAGTCGATTTTGCATCACCATAGCTCTCATGGCAACCATCTCGGTATTTACCATCAAGAACCCTCCAGCAGTATTCGTTGATAAACGATGTTCTACTGTGGACAATTTCCGAATTTTAAATGCATTCAAAGATATACCCACTGCTGGTATCATTGCTCCAAAAATGTCACCAACTATTTCTGAAAAACTTTCCCTTTTTCTACGTGTGAATGTTTCCCCCATTTCGTGTGTTCCTTTTTCTTCTCTCTCCACATGAAAAATCTTTGGAAAGACCAGGCCTAAATAGCACGACCCATACCAATGGTCCGGCAACCTGTAATAAGCCCTGTTTCCACAAATATAATAGATCCCTGGAAATATCGGATCTTTTCCTCCTTTGAATCCCCATCCTCCTAAAATTTTGTAATTGTCTCGGCAGTCACTGGAACCCACGAAATAGTTATCATATCTAGTTCTATTTCTACTAATGCACAACTTTCCCTGTTGGGGCCAATCTAAAGTCATAGCTGCATTTGTCTTTTTCTTATCTTTACTTTCTCCTTCAAATGCCCAACGGAGTGTTTTTGTCTTTTCTTCTATTACCTTTCTCTGAAACTTGACTCTTCTGCTTTCTACCATTTCTAAAAATACCTTTTCTTCTATCTTTAACTCACAGGTAAGGTTGTGTTTAACTATATTTTCTAATGTTAAATCTTCATTTTCTAGGAAAAAGTCACCAAACATCCTTGCTTCTTTCACTTTGTTCAATTCAGGTATTATAGGAACCTTTGCAAAAATCTTATTTATGTCAGTATAATAATATTCTAATCTACCTGTTTTATAAAACAAACTAGCTAAAACACTACATGTTAATCCATACGTCAAAGGAAGGTGATGATAGGTCACACCTTCTGAAACTGACGCATGGTAATTGCATACAAACATAACAATCTCTCACATCCATTGTTTCTACATATTCATATAATAATTTTGTGAAAACGTTCTTTGAAAAATCAGTTATGGATCTATCCTTATGCAACTCGGCACCATCTATTAATGTTGCTGTGTTCTGTATGTTAGCTTCTTTATCCTTTTTCGTGTTATTTTCCCTTATGGACGTTTCTTCTACAGCTAGTCTAATTGGAATAGTAATTGCTAAAATGAGCCAGACAAACATTATTAATCCGGTACAGTAAAAACACATTCTACACCATCTACGTAAGAAATCACATCTACATCTTCTATTCTCTGTGTCTACCATTCTGTTCTATTACCTAGATAGATATATATATATATATATATATATATAATGTGTCACCACACACCTCAGAATGACGTTTCAGCCACTCTACCCTCTCACTTTGTCTCGTTTGGTACTTTCCTTAGTTCTTCTCAGAACTCTTCCTTGTCTTGTTCAGGTTTGGGTGTCCAGTCCGGTTTTTCTCTTTCTACCTTGTTGCACTTCACTTTCACCCACTGGTTTGCAGCTTTCTTCTGGGTTCTCGTGAGTGTTATCTTCTTCTTTGATGTCAGTCAATGCGATGTATAGCCACTCAGGTGACTTATATTTCAAATTAGGTTTCTTCTCTCTCTTTGTTTTCTGCAATTGTTTTCCACCTTGTCTTCCTTGTTCCTTTTGACTTGTTATCTCATTTACCTGTTCTGCATTATCTCTGTTTAAGTTTATAATTTTGTATCTCAATCTTTTGACTTCGTGGGGCCAATTATCTCCTTTTCTCTGCCTTTTCGGTTCACTTTCCTTTTCCTCTCGTTCAGCTCTCCAAGTTCTCTTTCTTGGTCCTAGTCTCTGTTTTCTTTCTTCTTCACTTTCTTCAGATTCTGTTTCAGACCTTATTTCACTTCCTCTTATTTTGAACTTTATGATTTCACCTTCTTTATCTAAATCCGAACCTTCCTGTGTCTTTTCTGTTTGGACACTTGTTTCTATCCCTCCTCGAGTTTCTTCCGGATTCTCGTTGATCTCTCTGTCTGTTTCTAAATTTCCCTGTCCTCTTATTTGTTGATCTGTCCTGATTGCTCCTCGGGGTTCTTCCGATTTTTCTTCTATCTCCCTATTCGAATCTATCCCTCCCTCGTCTAGTTCGACAATCTTTGAAGGAAATCTATCATAGCTTGTGCTTGGCTGATCATTGTCACTGTCTCTTGGTTCAGTTTCTTCGTTTATGATGTCAGTTTTCCATTTGTTCTTTAGCTTTCATCATAATCTGATTGGTCTGTTTCAGATGCTGAACTACTATCTGATATTTCCAGATGTCGACTTACAGGTCGATCTTCAAGTTCTGGAACCTTCGTTACTTCAAGTTCTTCTTCTGTTGCCAAGTTTGTTCCTGGGTCTTCCAGATGTCGACTTACAGGTCGATCTTCAAGTTCTGGAACCCTGTTCGTTTCGTCTTCTGCATCGGATGCTGAACTGGTATCAGATATCTCCAGATGTCGACTTACAGGTCGATCTTCAGGATCTGGAACTCTAATAGTGTGGCTGGCATGCACCCAGTTTTTCACTCCTGCACATTTGACGGCAGTTGTTGTTACCAGGATCACTTGTCGTGGTTTATCCCAGCGAGGAACCAAACAGTTTCTTCTTCTGTGGACTTTTATGCGGACCCAGTCTCCTGGACTCAAATCATGAGCTGGTTTTCTTTCGAGAGTGGTCGCATCCGGTCCAACCTGATGAAACACAGAATGTACCACATCAGCCATCCCTTTGCAATAATCTAACACGAGATCATCAGTTATAGTCAGCAGTTTGTTGACAGGTACATGTGCTTGTCTCATTGCTCGTCCCATGATTATTTCGTGGGGACTCAGACCTGTTTTTCTGTCAGGTATGCTTCTGATAGTCATTAGCACCAATGGTAGGGCATCGGGCCATTTGAGTCCTGTGGCTTGACACATTTTCCCCAACCTATTCTTTATTGTTCCATTCACCTGTTCTACTACTCCAGAAGCCTCTGGTCTGTATGCACAGTGCAATTTCTGTTGAATGTCAAGAGCTTCACATATCAGTTGGATTAGCTCATTTTGAAAATGTGTTCCTCTATCTGTTTCAATCGTTACTGGAAAACCATACCTTGGAATGAATTCTCTCAGCAGGAGTTTGGCTACAGTAACTCCATCATTCCTTCTTGTCGGATAGGCTTCCACCCAACGAGAAAACAAACAAACGACCACAAGAACGTACCTCAGTCTATTGCTTGGGGGCATTTCAATAAAATCAAGTTGCATTCTGGTAAAAGGACCTCCCTCTCGCCCTATTGTTTCTAGACTCACTACTGTTTTCCTTCCTGGATTTATCTGTTGACAAATAAGACATCTTTGACAAAGACTTTCAGCTATGGCTCTGAATTTTGGGTTATACCAGGTTTGTCTGAAAAGTCGGATCATGGCATCCCTTCCAATATGAGCTTGTCCATGGTACATCCGTGCCATGTTAGAAATCATGCTATCAGGCATAACTGGTCTTTCATCTTTATAAACCCAAATGTCATCTTCCTCCCTTTTCCTGCATCCTGCTTTTATCCAACAATCTTTTCCCTCCTCATTTGCTGCTTCCTGTAATTGTCTTACTTCATTCCATGTTTCAACAATGTTAGTAAATAGCAAGGGACATGGAACATGCTCTCTTTCTCTTCTTCGATTCAACGAGACTACATTTTTAGCACAATATTGGGCTATCTCGTCAGCATACCTGTTGCCCACAGTAATGTAATCCGCCTCATTTTTGTGTGCAGCACACTTCACCACCGCAATCTGTTTAGGCAGCTGTATCGCCTCAAGCAATTTCTTCACAAACTCACCATTTCTAATTGGAGTTCCTGCAGACGTCAAGAAACCTCTCTGGGACCAGATCTGCCCAAAATCATGGACCACTCCGAAGCCATACTGGCTATCCGTGATCACTGTGATTCGAACATTCTTTCCCAATTTGCATGCCTGAATTAGAGCAATCAGCTCAGCTACTTGGGCTGAACGTATCCCTCTCAAACAAGATGCTTCCATTATTGTAGCCACTGTACACACAGCATATGCCGCACTCAAAACTCCTTCATTCGTCCTCAGGCATGAACCAGCCACAAACATCACATAATCTGATTCTTTTAAGGGCTCGTCCTTAATGTCAGGCCTTGGTTTCGTACAATATTCAAGCACATCCAAGCAATTATGATCAACTTCATCTTTGTCTACCACACTCCCTTCATCCAGCAATGATGTCGAAGGATTCACGCTTGTGCATCTGTCAATGGTTACATTGTCTGCACTCAAAATCACTTTTTCATACCTAGTCAGCCGACTATGTGTCATGAATTGAGTTTTGGTTCTTGTCAAGAGAATTTCAACAGAGTGTGGAACATACACTCTCAGTGGATAGCCCATCACAATGCCTTCACTTTGTTCCAGATTCACACAAGTAGCAGCTACTGCTTTCAGACATCCGGGCAACGCTTTTGCTACCGGGTCTAAAACAGCTGAAAAATATGCGATAGGTCTTTTCATTTTTCTATGTCTTTGCACTAAAACTGAAAGTGCACACCCATCTCTCGCACTACAATACAGCTCAAATTCTTTTTCATAGTCAGGCATTCCCAGTGCCGGGGCTTCACAGTGTCTTGTTTTCAGTTCTTTGAATTCTTTCATTTCTTCGTCATTCAATTCAAACGGATCTTTAACATCCTTTTTCGTCAATCGCTGTAAAGGTTTTGCAATTAATGAAAATCCACTTATCCATTGTCGACAATACCCAACCATTCCAAGGAACATTCTCACCTCTCTTTGTGTCATTGGAGCTCTCATTCCTCGGATAATCTTTATTCTCTCTGTCGTTACCTTTCGCATTCCCTTTTCAATCTTGTGACCTAGGTATTGAACTTCTTGTTGACAAAACTGTAATTTAGACGGGGACACTTTATATCCTCCTTCAGCTAAATGGTTCAGTAAAGCAATTGTGTCAGTAACATATGCTTCTTTAGTTTTTGATGCCACTAATAGGTCATCAATGTACTGAACCATCACAGATTTTTCAGGCATTTTTAAATCTTCCAATGATTTCTTTAAGATCTGATTAAAGATTGAGGGGCTTTCTGTATACCCTTGAGGAATTCGGCACCATGCCAAAATACGCTCTCCGAACCGGAACGCAAATAATGGCTGGCTATCGGGATGTAACGGAATAGAGAAAAATGCATGGCACAAACCAATGACTGTGTACCATTCTGCATCACGTGGTATCTGATACAGTATTACAGCAGGGTTTGGTACAATTGGACAACAAGGAATAACAATTTTATTGACATTTCGTAAATCTTGCACTATCCTATATGTCCCATTTGGCTTTTTCAGTCCCATTATAGGTGATTTACATGGACTGCTCATTATTTCTTTCAAAATTCCCTGTTCAATCATTTTATCGATTACAGGTGTTAGTCCTTCGATAATTTCTGGCGTCAATTTATATTGTGGAGTATTTGGGTAATTTGCTCCTTCTCTTACAGTAATTTTTACAGGGTCTACTCCTCTCATTAACCCAACGTCTTCGCCTGTAAAATCCCATACCTCAAGTCTGACTGTCTCTTTTAACTCACTTGGGACTTTCTCTACATCAAACACAGGAAACATGTCATTCACTCCTGGCTCTAGTTCCGCCATTGTCATTTTATACAGTACATCTTCATCTGGTGTCTGGAATGCAATCCCATCCGGGGTACAATAAATGGTGCTATTCATTTTGCAAAGTAGATCGCGCCCTAGTAAGTTTACGGGACTGCAATCACACACCACAAATCGGTGCATTTCTCTGAATGGTCCAACTTTCACCTCCACTAATTTGGTAAGAGGCGCCTTAATCTGCGAATTCGAAACACCTACGACTTGGATATATTCACCTGAGAGAGGAAGGTTTGGAATTTCCACTGATCTAACAGTAGAACGGGTAGCTCCAGTGTCCACAAGGAATGTCACATTTGCACCATTCACTTCTCCATCCACAAATGGACCTGTCTGGTCTACCTCTAGAGTTGCGCCAAGTACGCACTCTTCCTCCTCTCCTAGGCACCGTCATAAACCTTCATCCGATTCATTCCCATCCTGTCGTAACCAATACTGCGATATCGCAGCTGCGCGCGGCAATTGTGTTACCTGCTCTCCTCCGTAGAATCCTGTCTCTGCACTGTATCTCTGAGGGTTTACACTCTTGGGAAGTGGTGGTTGTGGCACCTGACTCTGTTGAGTAACTACCTGCGGTTGCTGCAGCTGTTGGTAACTCACCTCACTCTGCACCTGTGGATTTAATGATTGATTTTCCGTATTAGCTTTTGGAGGAAATTTACACTCGTTTCTCCAATGCCCTAATTTTCCGCAATTGTGGCATGGCCACTTCTTCTTTGCCTCTTCTATACTCATCTGACCTTTGCCTTTACCTATGTTCGGTTTGGATTTAGTTTGTCCTGTCTCATTAACCTGATTATTCAATTGAGCTTCTTGTTTTTCTGCAACCTTCAATTGTGCCCACATCGCTTTCTCTTTTAATTTACGCTGTCTGCATTCAATGTCATCACTACAATACTTAGCATATCTCAACACCTCGTCCACTGTGCTATTCTGCCAACATTTCATGTGCTGTTTAAACATTTCGCTTATTTCTGGTTTCAACCCATAAACAAACCTGTATACAAAATGACTCATGTCCTTCTCATTCAGAGTCTCATAACCACTATACTGTTTGAAAACCAAAAGTAGCCTTTCATATTAGGCGTGTACAGACTCCTTACTCTCTTGTGTGGTTCTGTCAATCTTTACCCAATCAGTTTCTTTGGGTGGAATTTTGTTTTTCAGAAAGGTAATAACCTGATCTTACTTCCTCATTACTTCTGGTCCTGGCGCTCCTGTTTTTGCTTCTCTTGGGTATTCTACTGTCGGCCAATCAATGGTAATCTTACATTCTGTCCATAAATCGGCTGGTACTACAATGTCAAACAGTCCATCCAAATCTACCCACAACACCTTCGAAACTTTGACAAACCTTTCCACTTGTCTGTACCATTCTACAGGTTTTTCTCTCAATTTTGGAAAGTCATTTGTAAATGACAGTTTATCTTGTCTGGACCATGGGACATGTACATAACTACCTCCTGGAGTTTCTCTCATCGGATACTCCCGTACGACTGCTTCCTTATCTGTTACTGCAAAAGCCAAAGACGCTTTGTCGGTTGTTCTCTCATTTCTTTTGGTCCACCTGCTTCTCCATCTGTCCACATCACCCCATTTTCTCAACAAAACAATCAGTTCTTTTATCTGGGTTAACCGTCCTGATGTGTTTAAATTTTCTATATCTTTCTCACAAAAATCTACCCTATATGGTTTCTGCAAACTCCTGACTTTTACAAATTCTACTCCTAGTTCATTTGCTGTCTCTTCCAATTTGTCATGTAAATTTCTAGCTCTCCATGTAATGCTCTTACACAAGAACATTATCTCGTCATCTTGGTATGTTTTCAATTTTTCTGTACCAATAGTCCCTAAAATCAACTCTTCGGGGGGGCGTGGCCAAGATGGCGACTTGAACAGTCGCAAGTTCCGGAGGCTCCTCGTCCCTTGCCTTCCCACCCAGCCATTTACGGTGCCTGCGGCCCCAAAACCCCGCAGGAAGGGGTAAAGCCGAAAGCGGAGGCGAAGGGTCTGGGTCCGACATAACGCTGAGGGGCACCGACTCCCGACTCCCGAATCCTCCTTTTTTTGAGCGGCGGCCGGCGAACAGCGGAGCGCACAAAATGGCGCCGCATCGCGTCTGAACAGACGCCGAGGGAGGTAGGAGGACCGGAGGGGCAGAAACGGGACCCAAGCAGCAGACGGGGCGTCGCGTCTGGAGGAGGCACCCCGCCGAGTGACGGAGCGGGCGGCGGGGCACTGCCCTGGTGGAGGAACAACCTTCGGCAACCCAGGGCCCGCTGAGAGACGCACGAGACACGGGGCAGAGACCCAGTGGACGGCGTAGAACGCCCGGCAGGCCTCGCAAAAGGGGGAGAGAGAACTGCGGTGAGCAGCTGAGGCCATCGGGCCGGTGGCGAGCGATCCCCCTCCCCCCCTGGTGAAGGCGATAGGGGGGAGAGGTAGACGACAGCACAGAGGGGGAGAGAGGCCCCCGTGGTGACGACTCACAGGTCCCGACGATAGCAGTAACAGGAGCTCGTCCAGGGTCCAGAGGTGACGGGAAGCTGGGCCCGTCGACTCGGAGGTGAGGCTGAGGCTGGGCTGGAACCCCGGTGGGTAATGGAGCGCTGAACGGAGGGAGCAGACCCAAGGGCACACAGGAGGCGCGGCCTGGGGCAGCGGCCTATATGAGATAGGCGGTGTGGACGGCTGATACAGGGCCCCACGCTACGGACAGGTTGGGAGACACCCGGCCGGGATTGCCGCCTGGCGGAGGTACAAGGAGCAGCAGGGGGTGGTGCATGCACCATCGGTGGGCGCTCCCGAGGTTGGAGGAATTAACGGGGAACGAGAGCAAGGCACGAGCTGCGGAACTCACACCCTCACCAGAAGAACACGAGACCCCTAGGGCTGGAGAGGGAGCGTTCAGCGAGGCAGGGGTGATGGAGGCCCGCACCTCGAGGCAGGTGTAGGAAGGCGACTAAGATCAGGGGCGCCCCCTTCAGAGAGCCGGGAGACAGGGGCGCGAGGTCGTGTGCGAAGACCAGAGTGCTCGGAAACAAGGGAGGAAAGCGGCGGACCACACAAGAAGGGTGGACGAACACAAGGCCTCGATTCTGGTCCTGCGACGGGCACCAGCCGAACGTATCCTAAGAGGGCTCGTGGGGCGGGTGCCTCTTGGCCCTTCTCAATCATAGGAGTGGGCCGCAGTGTCGTTGGGCCCCGCTAAGAGATCGAGTCGTGACCACAGAAGACCCCCAAGACTCCTCCAAGGCCCTGCAGGGGAAGCAGGAGCAAGATGGCCACGGCGAAGAAGAAAGGGGAAAGGTCCGTGAGGGAGATGCTCATAAAACATACAGTGGTAGAGGAGAAAGGCAGTAAATCCCCCAGGTCAGAACTAGCGGGGTCGCCCCAGAAGACGACACGATCCCGATCACCCGGGCCTTCCTCGAAACGCTATTCAACACCCTCCGGGAAGATTTCCAGGCGCTCAAGAGCGAAGTCGCAGGAGAGGTGAAGGACATCCGACGAGATGTAGACGCGGTGGGGGAAAGGGTGGCGGAACTGGAGGATAGAGAACACGCAGCGGGGGAAGAACTCGCTCAGCTCCAGCAAGAGGTCATTCGACTCAAAGAGCAACAAATCGACCTCCAGGCCCACACGGAGGATCTGGAAAATCGCTCCAGACGCAATAACATCCGCGTACGGGGGTTCCACTGAAATCCGAAGGGACAAATGTGGCAAGCTATCTGCAGGGGTTATTCCGAGAGGTCCTGGGAGAGAACCAAGAGTTTGAGATCCGCATAGATCGAGCGCATAGGGTGGGTTTGCCGCGGCGGGCCCCTGCGCCCCCGGACATCCTGGCCTTCCTCCCAGACTACCCGTTAAAGGAACGCATTTTACGCGAGGCACGTCTGAAACAGTCCATCATCTATCAGGGCCACTCCGTGGCTTTATATCAAGACCTGGCCTCCATAACGCTGCAGAAGAGGAGATCCTTCAAAGACGTCACCCGGCACCTCAGAGAACAAGAGATAGCCTACTCCTGGGGGCATCCATTTAGGCTAATTTTTAAGTGGAACGGCAAGGTACATCAACTCAGGTCAGTGGAGGACACGTGTAAGCTCCTGGGCCTTGAAGTCCACGACGCAGAAGGTTTGCCTCCAACCACGAAACGATCGACGGGGGACGGATGGCGAAGAGTGGGACGCAGACGCTCCCCGACTTCGGAAGCAAGACCAGACTCGGACGCTATGGCGCAGGAGAGGCAAGCAGCTCTGGAAGCCGTCTTAAAGGATACTGCCCCGACACAGTGAACTGAAAACATGGAAGGGGTCAGTAACGCTATCATATTTGAGGCTGGGGGGGATGGGGGCGGGGAGCCGGGAACACTTGGTCCACACATGCCCCGATTATCGTCTTTCCACGTACCAGGGCATGGGGCCCTGGGGCTACGGACAATGTTAGGGTTTTTAGGGTTCCTTGTTGGGGTTAGGGAGGGGAGGAGAGAGGGGGAGGACGGGTCCAGGGGGGGGGTTGGGGGGTTGGGGGAAGGGGAGGGTGGAACCGATGTGCTGCAAGGGGTTGGGTTCGGGTGGATTCCCGAAAATCGGGGTCCTAGCCCTAGCAGGACGAGGCTTACGGGATAACGAGCTGATGGGCGGGCCCTACCAGACTCAGCGCCCACCAGGGTTCAACACTTGGGATGGCTCACAAACTCCAGATTCTCACCCTTAATGTGAAAGGGTTAAATAGCCCCATTAAAAGAAGGGCCATCCTCTCCTATTTGGAGCACACGGGGCGACTATCTGCCTCCTGCAAGAGACACACCTCCTGGCTAAAGATTGGCATCGTATGAGATCTCGAGCCTTTCCTCAGCAATTCTTTTCTTCTATAGCGGTGAAAAAAGCAGGGGTGGCAATATTAGTATCTAAATCCTTTCAGGGCCTGGTGAGCGAGAGGGTGGCAGAAATTAAAGGACGGATGTTGGCATACAAATTCTGGGTAGGAGGGGTCCCACTGGTGGTGGGCTCCCTGTACGCCCCTAACGCGGGACAGGAGAAGTTCCTTACCACAGCACTTTCAGAGGCACTCGCCACGCAAAATAGGATGATGGTGGTAGGGGGGACTTGAACCTAGTCATGGACACGGAGATAGATCGCTCCGGTCAGCGTTACGGACAGGAGGGTGCACTCTCTACTGCAGGGAAGGACTGGCTACGGGAGCGGGGATTGACAGACATCTGGAGGACAAAGCATCCACACAATAAACAATATTCATTCTACTCTCACGCACACCGAACATATGCTAGACTTGATCATCTTTTAGGGTCGTCTGACCTGACAGCATTAGTGGACACGGTAAATATAATTCCGGCGGCGCTTTCCGACCATGATGCGGTGACACTGACTCTCTCTCTACCTACAACACACAGGACCCCGGGGAGATGGCGATTAAGGGAAACGCTGCTTCAGAGACACGGGGTGGTAACAGCGCTACACAAAAGCATCACTGACTATTTAACCCGCAACGACCTCGCAGATACCCCCATTACGGCCCTCTGGGGGCTTTGAAGGCAGTGGTACGCGGCGAATTAATCGCCATTGCAGCGGCGGAGGCTAAAGAGCGTAGAGAGGTTAGGGAGAAGCTCACAAAGCAGGTAGTGGAAATGGAACGAATCCATAGTCGCACAGGGGACCCTAGGGTTTGGCGTCAGGTGAGAGCAGCAAGACTGCAGCTGGCTGCTCTTGATATCGATAGAGCGGAGTATGCGGCGCTGAGGCTTAAGCACTCGTATTATATTGGGGGGGATTCAACAGGCCGTATGTTGGCCAGCAAACTTAGAGCCCGCGTCCAACGGGATAGGGTACCCGCAATAATAAATGAGAAGGGAGTGAAGGTGGTCAAGGACGAGGAAATAGCAGACGCTTTCCGGGGGTTTTTTCCTCTCTTTATAGGGAGTCGATACCCGACTCAACCGAGGGGAGGATTATCTCAAGGGAGTATCGACCACGGCTTTAGATCAGTCCGAGGCTGAGGCAATGGAGGCGCCGATTCGGATAGAAGAGGTGATTGGGGCCATTGCTCGCCTTAAATCACACAAATCACCGGGTCCAGACGGGTACTCCGCAGGTTTCTATAAGGCCTTCTGCTCATTGATCGCCCCTATACTAACACGACTCTTCAATGCCTTCCAGGGGCGTGGGTCTATCCCCCCAGATATGTTAGCGGCAGACATTGTAGTCATCCCCAAACCCGGAAAGAGAAGACAACATGCAGCTCTTACAGGCCGATTTCTCTTCTCAATCTCGACCTGAAACTGTTCACTGGAGTACTAGCGGCACGACTGGGACCACGATTGCCGGGCATTATAGACCCGGATCAGTCCGGTTTTATTTATAACCGACAGGGGAGCGATCACACCAAGCGGGTACTACATTTGATAGATAAGGCGCACCGAACCAAGATGGAGGCTTTGCTACTGTCAGTAGACGCGGAAAAAGCCTTTGACCGGGTCAACTGGAGCTTCCTGGACCATACCCTGGCTCATTTTGGAATCGGGGAACGCTTCAGGGCTTGGGTGGCGAGCTGTTACGATGAGCCTAGGGCCATGGTTCGAGTCAACGGTACAACATCACGGCCGGTAGTGATCCAGAGGGGCACACGACAGGGGTGCCCGCTTTCCCCACTCCTATTCGCATTATACGTGGAACCGCTCGCCCAGAAAATTAGAGATAATCCGGACATAAGGGGGATTCCCTTTGGGGGAGAACCATACAGTGAGCTTATATGCGGATGATATTTTGGCCACGTTGGAGAAGCCGGAACGTTCGGTACCAGCCTTTTGGAGGAGCTGGCCTCCTTCGGCCGCGTCTCCGGGTTTAAAATTAATGTGGGAAAGTCCACATTATTACACCTGGGTCGATATGCAGAAGCCGCGGATCTAGAGCGACCATCTTACGGAAACTTACGAGCAAGGGAATCCATCACGTACCTGGGCATAGAATTAGCTCCCACGGTAACACAGACGGTCGATCGGAATTACGCAGGGCTCCTCTCCCAGATCCAGAGGTGTCTTCAACAATGGCGCAAGCAACCACTCTCGCTCCTAGGCCGAGTCGCGGCGATCAAGATGAGCATCTTGCCCAAAGCGCTATATATATATTTCAAACCATACAGGCCAGACCGCCGAGGGGTGCCCTCCAGCAACTCCAGAAAGAGGTCAACCACTTTTGTTGGGCCGGAGCGCGACCCCGGATGCGTAGAGAGATATCCCATCGACCCCTAGACCAGGGAGGGTTGGGTATCCCGAACTTCCTTGACTACTATAGGGCTTCCCAACTCCGAACCCTGGTGGAATGGAGCAGACCCGAATCGGAAAAGAAGTGGCTGTTCCAAGACAGGGCACTGGCAAAACTCTCGTTATGGAAGGTGCCTTTTTTAAAAAACGTGACAGACCCCGAATCTACAGGGTTCGCCGATTACGAGTACAATTTTAAACATCTGGGATACAGTGGCAGTGAAACGGGGCCTTACCTCCTTCCCTTCCCCAATGACGCCGTTATTTGATAATCCGGAATTTGTCCCAGGGATGAACGAAAGAGCTTTCCCCCAATGGAGGAACGCGGGATGCAAATCAGCGGGTCACCTTTTTAACCTCGAGGGATTTTTGTCCCTGGCCGAGACACAACACTCTTATGATATTATCGCTCCACAGCAGTTCCAATATTTTCAACTCCGGCACTGGCTCCTTCAACCGGAAGTGAAACCCCTCGTCGGTCGGAGGCTCACTAGATACGAACGGTGGCTTCGTGATAAAACGTCCGATAAAAAAATAATCTCAGAAATATATGGTCTGCTTCGACCCTTGACCCCATTTACGCCCTCGGCAGGCCAGAGGCGCTGGGCTAGGGAAATTGGGAGGGACCTTACCGAAACGGAATGGCGTGATATCTACTATCGGGCTGCACATACAGCTCGGAACGTGGCCAGCCGGGAGACGGCTGTAAAAGTAGCCACGTACTGGTACCTGACTCCGGTCCGACTGCATCGAGGGAACCCAGAGCGTAGCCCGACGTGCTGGCGGGGCTGCGATGAAGAAGGAACACTGACGCACATCCTATGGGAATGCACGGAAGTACGAGATTACTGGAGGGAGGTCTTAGATGATATAGACAGTTGCTTGGACACCGAAATCCCTAGATTCCCAGCTTACACGTTACTAGGCCTGCCTAATGGACTTACATATCCGTTGAAATCCATAAGGGGGAAGCAGATGGGGGTGGCGATGGGAGCAGCGGTACAGCATATACTTTCACTATGGGGCACACAGACCAGACCAACACATACAGGGTGGTTGCATAAACTCTGGTATATAGTGGGGATGGAACGCATTCAAGCGACACTCACGAACTCAATAGAATCCTTCCACACCATATGGAGCCCACTTCTGACACTGTTGTCGAGGGAACTTAACGAGGTGACTTGCCCGAAATATCTACGCCTTCTCCGTCTCACAGATAGGCCAACTGAGGAGGGAGCCCATGGAGCAAATAACTGAGGTCCTGCAGACCATAAGACCCAATACTGGGAGCAACCAGCACATCGGTTCGGGGGGAGGGACGGGGGGACAGGGAGGGGGATAGTTATTATATTAGTTCACTGGTTGGGAGTTTTGATTTTTTGGGAGAAAACGGAGGGGGCAACCAGCCTTTCAGACGGATCACTCATCTACGCGGCCGGCCTCCGGGTTGTGGCATTAACGCTGTGTATTGACCTCCTAGAAATGCTCTGCCGGCCAACGGATGTAGGCAGTAAGCTGTGTAGTGCCAAAATGTTTCCTTCCAATAAACATGATTTAAACATAAAATCAACTCTTCCATATCTATTTTTAGCCTGATTACATCCAATGGTTTCGGTTCTGTCTCTTTCTTTTGCAAATTTCTCATCCATTCACTTAATTCTTCTGGAGTTGGACCTACAGGTGTACTATTTATTTCTATCCAGTTTCTATTCCTCTCTGGCGTTTCAGATGCAGACTCGGTTCCCATAGGAATCCTTTTTATCTCACTCTCATTTACTGTCAGGTTAGTAGGCGGGCTCGGTCTATATGAGCTGACCAAATTTCTTGCCCCTTCAGTTTCTATGTCCATCTCTTCTCTCATTCTTTGCAGATTTGAATTCATTGGGATGACTAAGGAATGCTCATCTATTCTCTGGTTCTCAAAAACTGGTATTACTGGTCCTATTGTCACTGGCACAGTCACAGCTTCCATGTTCATTGTTAACTCTCTTATTTTCTCAGTTAATTCTCTTGTGGTTTTTGCTAATTCAGCTGCATTGCCACTATCAGACTTTTCACTTTGTGGGGTCTTTAGCTGTTCATTTGACCTGGTTATATCGTATCTTCGTTCTGGACTTTTATTCCTCCCAGTTTCCATTGGCGGTGCATTGGGTGTCACCACCGCAGAATTCTGTTGATATGGAGGTGGGTTTCTGTTTAAAATATCTTCCAGCAACTCATCCTCTGTCTCGCTACCTCCATACCCGTACCTCTCTCTAACTGTATGTTTCTTTTTCTCTGTACGCTTCCTTCCTGTACCCTCTTAACTGTTAGGGCTGGAAACAAACCCTCTGTCATGTTAGCATATCTCCAACGCTTCATCCTGTCCTCATGATTCACTCCCCATAATCTTCCAGGAACTAAACTATGATTCTTTGCACCTCTGTATCTTTCTCGTTCATACATCTCATCTTCCCATTCACCTAACGCTTCAAACTGTGTCGGTCTAGGTCTTGGCTCAAGTTTCATCATTTTCTCTCTTAAATTTCGAAGTACAGATATGCTAAATGAACCATTCTCTGGAAAAGCCAATACTCCATCATTCTGAGTATATTTTGTCCAATTTTCTAACCAAATGCAAGTATGATAATCATATTTCAGCATCATATGAGAAGCTGGCGTTTTCGGCGGAGGAATTACCTGTCCCTCTCTAGTCACTACCTTTTTGTCTTTCTTAAAGAAGTTCTTAATTTTCGCCATCCATGACGGTTTCTCTCTGCAATACTCCTAATATGCCATATTTCACGATTCTTCTCTTCTGACAAACTCATAACTCGGTTCTGTTTACTATACGCTATTCGGACCTATCCCAGCGTGTCTCACACCAACGCACCAATCCGAAGCCTCTACGTCACTGTTCTTCAGACCTATCCCAGCGTGTCTCACACCAACGCACCAATCAGGTCGTTCTTCGTTTTTCCAAACACTGGCCAATCCCAGCGCGGCTTTTGTCAACGTCAGTTCAACTCCTGACCCCTCCTTTACAACAATTATCGGCAGTTCTTTTCTTGACTAAATCTTATTAGTTACAACTTAAAACACATTTCCATTGTCTGTTTTCGCTAAACAAAAGTGATAGTTTACTCTATCTTACAAGAATACTGTTTCGTTCGATAAGTATAGCACTTCCCTCTACCTTACCCTTCTTTCAAGCAAGGGGTAAACCCGTTTCTCTGGGGATAAAACACATGTGGAGACTACACTGCTCCTGAGAATTAAGGCCAGAGTTTCACAAGAAAACCGGTTGCTATGTCATTCATACACGTTTTATACAGAAAATGTCCCTATCATAACACAACCTGTGTTATCACCAATTTGAAAATCAGACAATGCACTATTCCATGTGACTTCTCTTGCCACACGTGTCCACTTCCTACTTCCCGGAAGCTTCAAAATTTCTGACTTACATATAACATAATACAATTCGACATGAAATGTTAAACATGAAATAATCAATAATCGATAATCAATAATCACCAAACTAATCTATAGTAGCCATAACTCTGCTACCAAGAAATCTGATCCAGCGCGGCTAATATAAATTCTTCTCCTTTGGACATGACATCCAGGTAAATCATTCTTTAACAACTATACCATATGACGGTGGGGCCCATAACACCGCATAAACATTCACCCTCTCAATCGTTTCCCTGAGTCACATCCACTACTACCAAAGAGAAGAATGTGGTTGCTGGAGGAACGGGATACCTTATTAAAATTGACAAGATAATTTCTCAAACATCATACATAATCAGTTTTAATCCTGTCAGTTCTAAGACATCAAGGTATTCCGCTCTTTGGTCGATGGACCAACTAGTAAGAATAAGTTGATGGTGATTAAGACCAGCTCAATCACATTAAAACGTATTAAACATTACACTTATTATTGAGCTAAAGAACCACAGACTCGTAGTTTTAATTTATAATAGATGTTATCTACCTTCTTTAAATGCATGAATAAAATTCAATTTTATTAATCATTTAATACATTTCAATATCATTATAAGAAATAAGCTTAAGAAAGAATTGTATGCATACCCTTTTTAGATGAGAAATAAAAAGTTCACCAAAGCAGATAAATTGTAGATCACAGCATGGAATCCCCAAAACTGACTGTCTGTCCCGCTAAACAGGCCTCCTCGACGGACCTCCTATACAGATTTCCCGCATCGGTCTCGTTCCTTCCCAGTCAAGTTAAAGTCCAAAATGATTAATTCTATTAAGAAAATGGCCTATAGAAAATAGCAGCAGTACTCCAGCATCAACGCTCAGTGCTCAAAAATTATAGATGGAATAGCGCTCCTCCTACTTAAGAGCAGGTCCTCTTATACCCTACTACTAGCTTACTAAACATAAAGTTACAATCTTTGGGGGCGAGCATCACGCTAATTGGTCCATTGGAGGGGTGGCAAGAATCATCCCATTGCCCTCCTTGTTCAAACCGGTTCTGAAATTGTTTATGATTTTATCCTTTCACACGTCTTTGGGTAATAACAATCTGATTGACAGTTCATCTAATGTTTCTTCTTCTTCGCAACTTTCAAACCAGTCCATTGTTAATTCACTGTTGCTTGTCCCCTGTTCTCACAGATTCATGCTGTGTCTTTCTTGGCATCCACTTTATGTCAAGTTAGCCCGTCCTTGACACTTCTTACTCTGGGCTCGACTCATACCCACGTGACATGTCTCTGCGGCTTTCTTCCGCTTGGAAGCCATCTTTGCATCTGCGCATTAAGCCCAACTGCCTCGGCAGCCATTTTTACAGCACGGCCCAACAGGCCCGAAAGAACTATCATGAAAACAAACACGATCATAATTAAAATAGAGAAAATAAGCCTTTGTGTTTCCCACCCGTCATTCTAAGTACCCCAATTAGGTGTTACCTAGCAATACGACATGTAAAGCCATGTTTACTTACCATCCGCATTCTTTTGCCACACTACAATTTTACTACGTAGCACAAAACATGCAATATCACTCTAATTAGTACGCAAACCATTATATTAGTGTTATTTCACGTTGACAAATGTAAATAGGTTAACTTTGCACATAAATTGCAGTTACCACTTATGTAAAATGTTTACAAAAAGATGTAAAATGTTGATTAGTCGGACAAACAATTAATAACATTAATTTATTATCTTGAATATTAGGGGGTTCCAAAAAATTTTCATTTACCTCGCTCCATCACCCTACACAGCTCAGAGGGCAGGGTGCAGTGTATTTTAAAAGTTGGACATGTACTTTTAAGTTTTACATGTCCTCGGAGGGCTATCAGGCATTCATATTAACTGGGAGAAATCGTTCCTGTTTCCACTTACACCCAATACGACGTCCTTCACCCCTGACTTTCCGCTCCAATGGTGCTCCACGGAAATCAAATATCTCTGGATATGGATTTCACGCGATAGGGAGACAGTGCTCCATTCCAATTATGGCAGGGCATTAAATACCATCACGGATCAAATCGCACACTGGATTTCCCTTCCTTTATCTCTGGCCAGACGTATATCTTTAATGAAAATGGTAATCCTCCCCAAATACTTATATTTGTTCTTGAATATCCCTGTCCATTTGCCACACTCCTTTTTTGCATGCTTCGCACTCGTTGATACAGCTTGGGTGAGCGTGAGGCCAGCCTTGTGTCCAATGGGATACTCTTACATTACCTTTTCAGGAGGACTGTTTTGAGGTGCCTGATATGGAACTTTACTATTTATGTGCTCAGGCACACCACGCCATTCACTGCCGATCCCTTACCTTCCTCATCTGGCAGTTGAACAGGGTTATATGGCCGCCATTACTTCATCCTCATACATTAGCATCCCGGCAACTGGAACCCCAATGTCCTGGAACACTTTTGCATGCACTGCTGTGGCCTGGTGAAGGTTGTGTCATAGGGCAAGTAAGACCCTCCTCTACTTTCCCCTGCTCCCTCTGGACCACCACCCCTTGCTGCCAGTCACTCATGAGGCTTTAGGCCACCGTCAACTCAAACACAAAAGCCTCATGCACTGGGGAGATGTGTACTTTAATGCCATGTTTCTTACACAGGCCGACTATCTGGGGACACTGCAGCGTCACCCCTAGATATTTTTACCTATATCAGACAGAAAAGCAGCTTGAAAGTGGCTACTCCACTTTTTCCTGAGGAGCCTCCTACCGTTGCCAAATTTCATTGCATACTTCAGATTTCCAGCCCCAAACACCTGGTCTCCCTTCTCTATCATGCTGCACAGGCCGAACCCCTGTGCCCTTGGAGCAGAGCCCAGGAGTGCTGGGAATGGGAGTTAGATATGACCCTTTCTAATGAACAACGGCGATATTGCTGCTCCCAGACTGGATTGATACCTGCTAGTAGTAGACTCCAAATTATTCATTTCAAATTCCTACAGAGGGCATACTATACTCCTGTCCTGTTATATCAGTTTGAGCTTCGGTCATGCACCCGATGTGCGAGGTGCGGTTTGGATGACATCAACTTTCTGCACTTAGCATGGGTGTGTGGACTGGTGCCCTCCTACAGTATGGAGGTACAGAAGGCGCTCTCTAGCATGACGGAGGGCAGGATCGTGTTGACACCCTTGATCACCCTATTGGGATATGGTAAAGATTTCCCTACGCCTACTCGGAAATATATTGCTTTGACCCTACTGCTTGCTAAGAGGCGTATAGCTTATTGTTGGGGTAGAGAGCAAGCTCCTAAATTTAAGGGCTGGCTCAGTGATCTTGTATTCTGCAATGAACAATTGACATTATATGCGGAACTCGACCCCTCTCCTCACACCCTAGAGACATTTGGCAAACTTTACATTCCTATTTGCAACGTCAGCCTGCGGTCTAAGGCTCATGATGTGTGTCTCCTTCACGGTATATTTGACTGCTGCTATACCCTTTTATGTCTGCTGAAAGATGAAGGCTGCCATTGTTGAGCCCTCCTATCTTGGATCTCTCTTTAGTATCATTGACTTTCCCATAAGCATGCTGTAATGTGATTACTATGATGCCTTCCCCATTGATAGTTGTGGAGCCTAGAGACTGGGATCTACTGTCCTTAAGTACTTGCAATTGTGTCACCCTGTAACTGCTATGTCTCTGATATTTCATGGTCACCAATGTAGTGATTTTACATTGTACGTTGCAAAATAAGAAATACATTTTTTTTTTTTTTTAAGTTTTACGTGTCCTGGTAGTGAAAAATGTTTACATTAGTTTTTCTCTACTATGAGGCTTACCTTTCCGATAGGAAAACATTGGGCTTCCGTATTACATTTATTAAGTGGTAACTTTCAATTGGGAGCAGATAGGAATGTCAAGTTTGGTGTCTATGAAATTGTAATTCAAAACCCTCTTTAATGGTAAAGACGGATTTTAAGTCACAATTCTGAAAATGCAACTTTTAGAAAGTTGGCATTTTCTTGTCCTAACCTTATACTCCCTGCAGTCCGTAGCCTGGGTGCGGAGCTCTCACCTACCACACCAGCACATCACAAAGCCACTGCCTGATCACTCTCACAAAGGTGTCGACCCTAGTCTTTTGTGTGCCCAGGCAAACTGAGTCCAGAGCAAGGAGGCAGGAAATTCCAAGCACTTCTGGGGATGGAAGCCTCTAGAAACGTCTCATACTTCAAAGTAGGTACCTGGCATAAATATTGGACCCTCAGATCCAACTCTTCAGTACACTTCTGGATATATGGAAGTCTCAGAAGGACTGCTGTGCTGCTCTGCAGGAAGGACTGCTGCCCTGCTGCCTGAGTGAGAAGGACTGGGCCTGCATCTTGAACCTAGGATGACCAGAGTGACTCCAATGGCTAGTTGGCTGGCCTCCTGATCAGAGCCTCAGGAACAGAAAAGGCTCCAACCATCTTGAACCCAGCACCTGGACTTTGCCTACTGTGAGTCTTGCCTCCCAAGTGGTGCCACACCAGTCCTGATCCCTTGCAATTGGGCCTGAAGGTGCTCTGCCAGCCCAGCTGTGGTCCTAGCAGAACCGACACAGCAAGACACATCGCCTTGCAACCCCTCAGAACCCCCTCTGAGATATGCATCTCTCCGCAGGACCTCACATCACAGCCCTGCAGCTCCTCGAAACCACTGCTGCGCAATGCATCTCTATACAGGACCTTGTGTCACACCCATCGGAACCACTGATGTGCGTAGGCCCTCAACACAGAACCTAGCTTCACAGCACCGCAGCCCATCGGAACCGCCGCTGCACAACACATCCGCTACTTGGGACCTCGCAATGCCCGGAATTAAGGTACTGTGCTCAGCGGGCTAACTTAGTCCCTGTACCAGGTCCGTGCTCCATCGTGGTCAGCCTGAACTTGTGACTTTGTCCTGGTCCATTGCAACAAGATACCCAAAGTTGGCACTTTGTGCTTCTAAGCACCATCTCTTAAAACTTTAAAATTGCATCTCTCTGGTTCTACTGGTTAGATTTTTTAATTTCGGTCTCAAATAATTTATTGAATTTTACTCTATTACTCATGTATTTGTACATGAGGGTGGCAAGATTCTCCCCGGTGGTCATGTGTGGGATGGTTCGGTAGACTCGCAGAACTTGACACAAGGCTTGATGAATAGTTATTCCTTCCGCGTTGGCCCTCTGGGATGTTCTCTTCAAAGTGCCCATGAAATGTTCAACCACACCATTGGCCTTGGGCCACAGCAGTGTGATCCTCTGCTGCTTGATGTCGAGGTTCACCAGAAAGTCTTTTAATTCCTTGCTGGTAAATACAGGGCCATCATCCCATTTAAATGCTTTAGGAAGCCCTCAGGTGGTGAAATGGGGTCTCTAGTTGGCAGAGGTATGCACTCTGTCCAAGTAGGGACCACCACTATAGTCAGGGTAAGCTAGATACACACAAAAACTGTGCTCACCCTCTGGTAGCTTGGCATAGAGCAGTCAGGCTTATTTAAAGAGGCAATGTGTAAAGTATTTGTGCAACACACACACAACAACACAATGAAAATACCACAAAAAGTAAAAAGAAAAATAGAGAATAATTGTATAAATAAATCAAGACCAAAACGACAAAAATCCAATAAGTAGAAGTCGAGATATGAATTTGTAAATAATAAAAAGTGTTCTAGCACTTAGAAGCAATAAGCACCAATGGGAGTTATCTGGTCGCGCTGGACCAGGACAAAGTCAACAGTTCAAGCCGACCGAGATAGAGCGCAGGCTGGGGACAAGAGCCATGCAGGCTCGGGGAACAGAGTACCTTGATCTGGTCTCAACAGCGAGATGCAGGGTCCAGACAAGCGATGCGTCGATTTCAGGCCCACAGTCGAGAAGATGTGTCGGTTTTCTTCTCGCAGTGGCGGCGATGCATCGGTCCGTTGAGCGAAGCGCCAGTTCTGAGTGCATCAGTTCTGAAGACGATGCGCCGAGTTAATCCACACTGGAGGGGTGATGCATCAATCTTCTCCATGCAGTGGCAGCGATGCTTTGGTTCCGAAGTTTTGGTTCCAGACACAATTCTACTCCCACAACAGGGTCGATGCGCCGGTTCTGCTACATGCAGACTGGAGATGCATTGATTTCTCTGGTGCGGGTATCTGGGCCCACTTCCAGTGAACCAGGCACAGAAGCAGGAGTAGAGACTTTGATAGCCCTGAGTCCCAAGCAACAGAAGGCAAGTGAAACATGCCCTTGGAGATCACTTCAGTTGCAAGGCAGAGTCCAGCTCTCCTCAGCAGGGTCAGAGAGCAACAAGCAGCAGGGCAGCACAGCAGGAAAACAAGCCTTCCAGGTCAGCAATCCAGCAGAATGTCAGTCCTTGATTCAGCACGGCAGTTCTTCTGACAGAGTCCAGTTGTAGGTCCAGAAGTGTCTGATTTGGTGGGGTCAGGGACCCAGTACTTATACCCAGTTGTGCCTTTGAAGTGGGGATGACTTGAAGTGCACAATGGTCCTTTCTTATGAGCCCTGGCTCCAGACTGTCAGTAGGGGGGTAATCAGCCCTTTGTGTGGGGGACAGGTAAAAGTGTCAGCCCCTCCCTCCCTTCCTACCCAAGAAGAGCCATCAGAATGCAGAGGAGTGCTCAGACACACCTAACCTTCCTGTGTCTGTGGCTGTCTAGAGGAAATGCACAAAGTGTAGCTGTCACCTACCCCATACATGTATTTGAGACAGGCTGCAGGCACACAGCTGTAAAAGCAGAGAAATGTCCACTTTCTAAAAGTGGCATTTCTAAAAATAGTAATTGTTGGACTTGGCCCTTTTGCAGGGTCATCCCTGAACTTTTTGCCTTCCTCCTAGCCTTTTTTTCTGACATGGTGTTGGTGGTTCTAGGACTCTGGGCACTTTAGCACTGCTGTCCAGTGTAAAGTGTGTGTGCTCTCTGTGTTAAACATGGTAAGATTGGTCTACACCGGTTTGGCATATTTAATTTACCTGTCAGTCCCTTGTAAAGTGGTATCTCATATACCCGGGCCGGTAAATTAAATGCTACTGGTGGGCTTGCAGCACTGATTGCGCCACCCACCAAAGTAGCTTTCAAACCTGTCTCAAGCCTCTGCCATTGCAGGGCCTGTGCGCGCAGTGTTACTGCCGTTGTGACGTGACATCTAAAGTGTGTGCCACGTCTGTGACCCCCCTTTTACTGCATGTCAGTCACCCCTAAGGTAGGCCCTAGCTAGCCCTATGGGCAGGGTGCATTGTAGGTAGAAGGTAGGACATGTACCTTAAGTGTGTGACATGTCCTGGTAGTGACAAACCGCCATTTTGATTTCTCACTGCTGTGAGGCTGTCCTCCCATAGGAATTCATTGGGGATTCCCTGATAAGTGTTTCAGTTGTAATCCCTGATATGAGAGGAGCAGCGTGGTCAAGTTTGGTATGGTTGGAATAGTAATAAAAAATGCTGCGCAATGGTGTGCGCAGATTTATTATCACTATTTTAGAAATGCCACTTTTAGAAGTTGGCATTTCTGTGTGCTATGTGTCTGCCTGCCTGATGTGGATTGCTTGTCTGGCTTTGGAGTAACAGGGGCTGGTGAGGTGTGTGTGGCTCCAGGGAGGGCAGGGTGAGTTAGCGCTAGGCTGAATAGGGGATGTGCATTTGGAGTAGTGAGAGGAGTAGTCCGCTGACACTGAATAGGTCTGTGCCTGCCTAGGTGAATGCTGGCTTCGCCCCCCTGTGGTGTGTCTGATGACCGAGCCCCCACCTGACAATAGGGAAGAGGAGCCCTGTAAACAGAATGCTCCAAAAAAAAAACAGAACCAGTTCAGGCTGGTTCCCCCAAGCCCTGTGCCAAGCGCAGACAAAGGAAAAGGGTGTATAAATATTGGGGCTGTGACCCCAGGTAGTGTTGTGCTTTTTGTGCTTCCTGGTGACTTGCTGCTGCTGGGCCCCAGGAGGAACCGCCACGAGGGACTGCCTCCCTGCTGGAGGGCCCTGTGAGCTGGCCTGCCTGGGCCCAGCCTTTGCCCTGGAACTGTTGGGGGAATAGCGCCTCATGGGCGCGCTATCTATTTTCCAGGAGGAGTGCTTGTGGTTTTGCAGCGCTGAGCTGCGATCGATTCCGAGGGAATTTCGACATGGGGATTCCCCCACATTGCGTGGGAAGCGGGAGCCCACCCCGCTGTTTTATGCCTCTTTAAGCAGGAGCCCACCCCGCATTTATACTTATCTAAAAGCGGAAGCCCACCCTGCATTTTTGTGCTCATGGGGCGGGAGCCTACCCTGCCTGCGGTGTTTATTTACAAGCGGGAGCCCACCCCGCATTTGCCAGGAGCCGCCGCCGCACCGCCGAGATCAGCCCAGAGGAAGTCAGGCGGCCGTGCCTGGTTGGGGGCGTGGCCTGACTCCCCCAAAGAAGGAGAATCCAGGCGGGAGCCCACCCCGCACTGGACGGTGCCGGAGGACGTCCGGAGCCCAGGGAGAAGCTAGAGGCGTCTGAGCCTCGCGGGCTCCATCTGTTGCATGCCCGCCTTCCCCCGCCTGGCAGAAGGGGAGGCAGGCCTCCAGAGAAAGAGGAACGTTCAGTGCACGCCCGGAGATGCGAAGAGAAGCCCCGGCGATGAAGAAGCAGCCCCGGTGAGTGGGGCTGTGCGGGAGCCTTTTGCTTTATGTGCGTGAGCTGCCCCAGAGGTGCCCCGGTGAAGGGGCACTTTGAAGGCCAGAGGAGCCCCGGCGAGAGGGGCTGAGTGGAGCAGTGTGGGCGCTCCCTGAAGCGGCACGGTGGTGCCGGTGCTGATTCCATTTTGGGGTGCAATTTGGTGATAGGAGTCCCGGAGTGGGGCTCCAGAGGCACCATAGGTGCCAGTGCTCATTTTGTTCGCCACAGCTGCACCGCGAGAGAGAGCGGGCAGCTGCAACACGGGGGCATTTTCTTGTTGGTCATAAGAAAGGAGTGAGATACACTCCCCCGCCCCCAGCGCATTGCGCACCTTGGCTTTGCTGCTTTGGCAGCCAGAGGGCTACTTGAGAAGCCCTATCTTTGCGACCTGACATTCTGGACAGAGGGCATTTTGAGCCCCAGAGAAAGGCCAGTTGGCCTGGGGTCCTGGTTGATACCTGAGTGTACTAGGAGAGCGCAGGGCCCTAAAGGATTGCATAATGTGTTTATGCCTAATGTTTATTCCTAATGTGGTTTATTCCTACTGGGTCCATGCCTACTGTGATGTTTATGCATAATGTGGTTATGCCTACAGAGATTGCATAATGTGGTTATGCTGATGATTATGCACAAATGCTAATGTGATAATGCTGGGTACAGTATTTTGCCAGTAGTTACTGGTTGCGTTTTACATTTACTACTTGTGCTTGTGATGGTTCTGACAGTGACCCGATTGGCCCTGTCTTGTATATAATCCCCTGTAAATATTGCCTAGTGCCAGTTGGCACAGTGTATATGTGTGATTATCATGCTAATGTGTTTCGGATAATACAAAGGCTATTTTTATATAACCTTGTGTGGAGTTTCTTTTGTAGTGTGCCTAGTGTGTTGCTGCTGTGTGTGTGTGTGTGTGTTGCACAAACGCTTTACACATTGCCTCTGGGATAAGCCTGACTGCTCGTGCCAAGCTACCAAGGGGGTGAGCAGGGGTTATCTTCAGTGTGTAACTCCCTTGCCCTGACTAGAATGGTGGTTTCTGCCTGGCTTAGGCGCTTGCCCTAGCCAACCAGAAATCCCATTTCTAACAGTAATGTTAAATACAACTTTACCAGTAAAGAGGATCATTACCATTCCAAAGATATGAAACATGACACAGCTTCTCCTTTCTAATCAAGAATGATAGCGTTAAAGTGTATTAAGGAATTCTTAAATGTTAACCTATGAGAGGAGTAGGCCTCACAGTAGTGAAAAACGAATGTAGGTGTTTTTCACTACCAGGACATGCAAAACTTAAAAGTACATGTCTTACCTTTTACTTACACAGCACCATGCCCTATGGGCTACCGAGGACCTACATTAGGGGCAGGAATAGACAGGCAGTACTGAGCATCTGGTGCTTCCCCGGGAGGCTGGAATGGTGGGGGCTAGTTTTGCAGTGGTGGGGGCGGTTTTGTTACTGGGGGCTGGTTTTGCAGCGGGGCTGCAATCTCGGCCCCCTTATCAAAAGCAGCAAGCAGGCGTTTCCAGCCTGCCGAGGCCAAGCAGTGCTTCCCTAGGGGCTGGTCCGAGATAATTGCCAGGGCTGCTTTGGGTTTCCAGTCTGACACTGCTTAGGGGTGGCTTATGTGTAATAAAAGGGGAGTTGAAGGCTTGCCAAAGGGTTTTAAATGCCACGTCGAAGTGGCAGGAAAACTGCACGCAAAGGCTCTGCAGTGGCAGGCCTGAAACATGTTTACAGGACTAATGGTGTGGGTGGCACAATCAGTGCTGAAGGCTCACTAGTAGCATTTAATTTACAGGCCCCGAGTATATGGTGTACCACCTTACAAGGAACTTACAAGTAAACTTGATATGCCAATTGTATATGCACCAATGTTACCCTATTTAGGGGCGAAGAACATGCACTTTAGCACTGGTCAGCAGTGGTAAAGTGCTCAGAGTCCTAAGGCCATAAAAAGAATAAGCAAAGAAAGGAGGTAAACAGACAAAATGTTTGGGGGAAGACCACCCTAAGGCTGACAGGTTTAATAGCAACTATATCATCCATTATTCGGGTAACTTTCCCAGTCCCCATGGAGGAAATCACTTCGACGATTGGGAACCACAGTACTCATCTAGTAGTACTAGCAAGTATTTGCCAATTGGGAAGTGGGCCAGAGAAATCAACTACTATTCGTTCCCACGCGGAATCTGGACAGCAGATTAGGCATCATCAGGGGTTGCTGTTTCATTGTTGAAGACAGGCATGTGCAGAGATGGCAGATTCGTAGTTCTTTCTCAACCATGGCATCAAGTTTCGGAAACCACATTCTCTCTCTTAGTGCTTTCTTGGTGGCTAGGATTCCTGGGTGCCCTTCATGGGCCAGCTCAATGGCCTGCTTGTGTAGTCTCTGTGGAAGTATGAATCGAAACCTCCTCAAGATGACACCTTCCTGGGTCACTGCCAGCTCCACCTGAATGTTGTGAAATGTTGTCAGTTCGTCCAACTCTCCTCCCTTTTGTGTGTTGTGCCTTCAAATCTGCATGTCAATCAAGCTCTTGACCCTTCTTTGAAGATCATCCTCTTTGGTGGCAGCAATTATCTGCAACAGTGCTGGGGGTGTGCTCATTTCTAAAATGAAATGGAGGTATTCTTCAGCCAGTGATGACTTGGGCCTGGTCATGGGCAGCAGGTAGTGTGAGAAGTAGTCAGTAGGGTTTAGTTCTTTCCCTGGCTTGTGAATGATGTCATAATCGTACTCCTGCAAGCGTAGCCCCATTGTTCAATTCTTGGAGGCATTTTTGCCTTTGGACTGCCAAGAATTGTCAATAGTGCTTGATGATCTGTGATTATAGTGAATTGTTTGGCAGAGAGAAAGATGTGAAAGTGTTCACAAGACTGGACGACAACCAGGCTCTCTTTTTCCAGTTGGGAGTAAGCTCAGATTGTTGTGTGGGAGGTGAAGCAGTGTGCTCCCATCCCACTTCTGTTTGAAAAGGCTCCCTTGAGCCATTGAGCTGACGAGCTTTTGGAGATGCACCTGTGTGCCAGAGAGAGATACTGAGACCTGAGAGGATTGTGGCAGCTTTCTCAGCAACCCCAGATGAATTTTGTTTTTTTTATCTCTACTGATGAAGGATAATATCCAGAAACACATGTGTCTAGAGATTCACAGCACTAACCTGCACCAACTTTGGTGAAACACTTCAGCAAAAACTCAAGTAAAAGTTTAAAGTGAACTGCATTTACCATAATGCTAAGGGGTGAACTGTGCTGGGAGGTGAAGCAGTGTGCTCCCATCCCCCTTCTGTTTGAAAAGGCTCCCTTGAGCCATTGAGCTAACGAGCTTTTGGAGATGCACCTGTGCGCCAGAGAGAGGTACTGAGTCCTGAGAGGATTGTGGCAGCTTTCTCAGCAAACCTAGATGAATTTCGTTTTTTATCTCTACTGATGAAGGATAATATCCAGAAACACATGTGTCTAGAGATTCACAGCACTAACCTGCACCAACTTTGGTGAAACACTTCAGCAAAAACTCAAGTAAAAGTTTAAAGTGAACTGCATTTACCATAATGCGAAAGGGTGAACTGTGCTGGGAGGTAAAGCAGCGTGCTCCCATCCCCCTTCAGATTCTTGAGGTATCTGATTATCTTCGCGTCCTTCTCTTCTTCTTCCAGAGCATTGATGAAGTTGTCAAAGTTCTCTATCCAGTCAGCCCATCTGGCACCAATATTCAGTTTCTTCATTGTGTCAAAAGGTGGGGGTGGCTTCAGGGAAACAACAGCATCGTACTTGTTCTTGCCGCCTTTCGACATGACGGGAGTCTGTGTGAGTTCATGCCCGTGTGGAAACGGCTCTGTCGCACCGCTCTGTGCACTCAGGCAGGCACCACCTTCGACTGCGATTCGTATATGCGCAGGCGCAGCCGCTCCCTCTGTTGGTGTCTCCACACACTCTTTTCCACACAGGTGCTATGTTTATGCGATGCGTACACATCTTTTGCCTTGTCACAGTGACTGGGTGCAAGTGCCACTTTGCTTAGCCAGTCCACTTGAGCTGCTGGGACCCCATGAGCACTGCACGCCTCAGGACACAGTCTTTCTGCACGAAGCGCTCTGATGCAGGACTCACCCAGTTCCAGGAGCAGGACCTGTGCGCTGCGTGCTGTGCAAACAGTCAGACTTCCAAATACAGGCCCCAGAGATGCAGGTGCCTCCTCTCAGTGGTCGACACGGTGGGCCCTGAGCTATGTGCCATAACGCGGGACCGCCGACTGGGATGAGCGGGTTCGCCACGGCATGTAAGGAGATGCCCGCGACACCGCCTCCTCGCCAGCTGTGATGTCTTGTAAGGGGACTGGCAGGAACAACACGGACTTGCTGGTGAGGGACAATCCCTCTATTTACAATTGCACTGCTCGCAGGCTGCTGGCAAGCATACCTTCCTCAGTTCCCACATATGTCACTTCCCCCTTTCATTGCCTCTCCCAGCCCTCCTCCCCTTGCCTCGGTCTGGTCGTGGCTTCTCCCCAGGTTCTGGCGCCCAACTCCACAGACATCTTCTTATTTCCATTGTACAGCCCTGTGCGCTGGTGCCTTCACCCACATTTACCGGATGAATTAGAGTGCTATTGACAGAGCAGGCATAGATATCTCTATTTTCGGAGTCCAAGTGGTTAGAGTGGCCGTGGCCCCAATTCCTCTTCTATGGAAGCTAGACTGGAGGACATAATTTGTATGGCTGATTGGTTCTCAGATTCAATTTTCAAACAATTCTACTCTAAATCGTAGTCATTGTACTTGATGAGCTGTGAACTTGCTTAGTGTGAGCCATTGACCCGGACATAAATTGGAAACGTTATAGGAACCATTAACAAGAATTTTCAGTTTTATTAAGGACACAGAGGCAAAGATTATCCCATCCTTGTTATTTACCGTGTAAATGACAATATTAATTACGATTGTCTTAATTATTACTGTCATGTAAATACATTTTGCGCTGTCCCACCTGATGCTTTATGGATAGAGCTGTTTAGAATGGGATGAGAGATTGTTCTTTTACGTGGTTACAGGTCAGAAGCAAGAACAAAACCTGACGAGATTTGGTACCACTTGATAATCTTGCAGCAAGAAGAGGCAGTCCCTGAAGAGACAGGGGTGTTTATATGTTTACATGGGCTGCTGTTGGCCCAAGTCAAAAAGGAAGGTCATCCTGGAGTCATTCTGAAGTCATCCGATGACTTCAGCCAGGCTATTCCTGCAATTATCTGGGGAAGTCATCCGAAGCCATCCTGAAGTATGCCTATAGGGAGAAATATTTAAATGAGAAGACTCCAGAGTCATCACAGTAACTACTTCAGGATGAGCTCCTGATTTACTTCCTTGGAAAATGTGTGATTATCTTTAACTACTACAGGATGACTCCATGACAAACAAAAGGATGAGGGCAGATTACTTCACGATGATTCCATGACAAGTAGGGGATGGGAGCCAATTACTTCATGATGACTCCATGACAACTAGGGGACGGGAGCCGATTACTTCATGATGACTCCATGACAACTAGGGGATGGGAACAGATTACTTCATGACGACTCCATGGCAACTAGAGGTTGGGAGCAGACTATTTCACAATTACATCACTACTACTTCAGGTGTTGTTTATATTACTTCATGTGTAATTCACGGTGTGGTTTTATTACTTCACTATGATCTCATGAGGACTTCTGGATAGTTTTCCCCATTCCAGTAATAATTCAAGAGGATTGCTTCTAAGGCGTTCACTTTGGCTGATGAGTCTTTCGCCCAGGGTCATTCCACTACACTTTAACAGCACTGGAAGGTACCGTTAAACAAAAACATACAGGCCCTTAATCATTGAATGTCAGATACCTGCTTGACATACTGTTGTGGTAATACCACAATTCCACTAAGTATATCAACACAATCTCTAATTGCAAAAACCGCAAATGTAGATTTCATTGGGGAATAACAGGTGTATACTTCATTTAAAGATGCATAGTTACCATCAGCTTTCAGTGAACTGAAATAGCCTTATTGCATTTCTTAATAAAGCGACAGTGTGTTTCTCTAAATTGAAACAATCATGTTATGGGTGACGTATTCTTCTCTTTGTGCACTAGACGTTTTTGTGCACTTAAAACAATCTATTACAGAGGACCAGAGAGAACTACCATCATGTCTACAACCCAGCTATCTCAATCTTCCTAACCATCGTCCCTTTTCTGACTCGATGTATGTCAGCAGTGATTGGTAGATGGTAACAACAGTGGGAGAGGAGCAAGTAGAGAGGCTATGAGTGAGAGGTTGTTTGTAAGTATGGTCAGAGGATGTTATAGGAGTTCTGAGAAGTGCCAGTGAGTAATATTATTAGTGTGAGAGGGTAACAGATGTGAGGGTTATTGCAAATAGCTTTGGGTAAGGGGCAGGTCAATTATGAATTAATGGGTTTGCAAGTTTGTGGTGTTATGCAAGTGAATGGTGTAGTGAAACATGTGAACAGCATTGCAAATGATTTTGTAAGTGGCTAGTGTGAGTAGGGTAAAGAAAATGTAATGATAGTGGGGATTTTGAGTGGTTGAAATTATATGATGTGAAACACTGATGCGTTGTCAGTGGGTGTCTCGATGGTGGATGTTGGAGACTGATACGAATAGGTGTTAGAGACTGGTTAAGAATAATATTCAGAGCAACTGCAATGTGAGTGATGATGTATGGTTGAGAATATGAACTTTAAGCGGCTGAGAAAAATTGACGTGTTGCAGGTGGCTGTTTGGTATGAATGATGCTATGTGGTTGTAGTGAATTATTGGTGTGAAAAACTAGAACTATTGGTTGTCTGTGAGCAAATGGTACTGTAAGTACCTCTTAGCAAGTGGTGGTAAGAGTGGGCTATTAGGTTGTGCTGTGAGTACCAATGCATTGTGATGAGTGAGTGGCAAGAAAATGATGTAATTGGCTGTAAGTGAATCGGTATTGTACATGGGTGAGTGTTCGTCTGTTGGTGATGGGTAAGTAGTAAGAGTACTATCAAAGTGGCGGTCAGTGAGTAATGCAGGAAATAGTATTCCAAATGGCAGCACAAATTGTACAATTCGTTTTTGAATTTCTGAATAATCATGGATCTTAAGTGCAAATGATGGTGTCAAGTGTGGATGATGCCCTGGACAGCGTATAAAATGAGAAAATATACTTAGAGATGTTTAGTGGAAGGAGTAGCTATGAATAGGGGTTGTGGAGTGAGGAACAAAAGTGCAAAGAACTGTTGAGTGTGAAGTGGGATGTGAAGACTGAATGTGCAGAGCGGACTCTAGTAGTGGTTGTGAATAGTGAGTGGAGCAGTGCAACATGGAATCGAGACTATGGATATAGTGAAGGAAATGTGGTGTGCCGAGCAGAAATGTGGTTTGAAGAGCATATCAAGCAGCAGTTTCAAGACAAGCATTAAAAATGTAATCAGTCTCGCATTTGTTTGAGTCAGAGCTATAGGCATTGTAAATGGCAATGTCTTTTTCATACGTGCTATGGAATGTATGTATGTGGTGTGTACTGGAATTATGTATGTTGGATTGGATTAGTTAGCTGTGTAATTGTGTGGCATGGAATTGTGTGGCTTGGACTGGATTTGTGTAGTGGAATTATGTGGTATGGTGTGCTGTGGAATTATATGGATAGTAAATATGTGGTATTGAGTGTACTGGAATTATGTGCAGTGGGATTGTGCGTTATGGAGTGTAATTTTGTGGAATGGTATTTTGTGTTGTGGAGTAGTATGTAGTGGAGTTTTATCATATGGTGTGCTGTTAAATTTTGTGGCACGATATGGAATTGTGTGGTGTGGATTAGATGTATGTGGTGTGTTGTGTAATTGAGTTGTATTATGTGGTTTGGTGTCGAATTATGTGGTGTGGAGTGCAAATGTGTGGAGTTGAATTGTGTGGTGGGGAACTGTATGGCTAGCTGTTGGTGATGAAAAAGAAGAAATAGATAGGAGCTAAGCTTCAGAGCTGTGTGTTTGGGTGTTAAAAAAAAGGAAAGAGTTTGAGCTATTGGCATGGTAAATGTAAATGTCTCTTACCTATATGTTATGGATTGGAGTGGATGTATGTGGTGTGTAGTGCAATTAAGTGGGTTGGATTGGAATGATTAGTTGCGGCATTGTGTAGTAGAATTGTGTGGGTAGAGTGGATTTGTGTAGTGGAATTGTGTGGCATGATGTGCAGTTGTATTATGTGGATAGCAATTATGTGTTTTTGAGTGTATTGGAGTTATGTGGAGTGGGACTGTGTGTAATGAAGTGTAATTATGATGACTGGTATTTTGTGCGGTGGAGTGTTATGTAGTGGAGTTTAATTACGTGGTGTGCTGTTGAATGTTATGGTATGATGTTGAATTGTGTGTTGTAAATTGGATATATGTGGTGTGTAGTGGAATTGTGTTGTGGGGTAGAATAATGTTAGTTTTTTTTAATTATGTGGTGTGGAATGGATTTGTGTGGAGTTGAATAGTGTGGCATTAAACAGTGTGGTATAGAGTGAAATTATGTAGAGTGGAATAACGTGGCACGGTGTGGAGTGTTTTAATGTGGATTGTTATGTGGTATAGAGTGGATTTATGTGGGGTGCATTTATGTGGTATTGAGTAGTGTGTAATTAGGTGGAGTTGAATTATGTGGTGTTCAGTGGTATTATGTGGATTGTAATTATATTGCCTGGTGTGGGTGTATTGAGTGGTGTTGTATGGAGTAGCGTTAAGTGGGGCAGAGCGGAGTGGGGCAGAGCGGAGTGGGGCAGAGCGGAGTGGGGCAGAGCGGAGTGGGGCAGAGCGGAGTGGGGCAGAGCGGAGTAAAGTAAAGCAGTGGCATGGAGCAAAGCAGTGGCATGGAGCAAAGCAGTGGCATGGAGCAGAGTGGAGCAAAGCAGAGTGGCGTGGAGCAAAGCAGACTGGCGTAAAGCAGAGTGGCACTGAGTGGAGTAAAGCAGAGGGGAGTGGAGTAAAGCAGTGGGGAGTAAAACAGAGTGACATTGAGTGGATGAAGCAGAGGGGAGTAAAGCAGAGTGGCACTGAGTGGAGTAAAGGCAGAGTGGAGTAAAGTAGAGTGGCATGGAGTAAAACAGAGTGGAGTAAAGCAGAGTGGCGTTGAGCGGAGTAAAACGGAGTGGAGTTGAGCAGATTGAGTGGAGTCAAGCACAGTAGTGTAGAGTGGCGTTGAGTGGACTAAAGCAGAGTGGCGTTGAGTGGAGTAATGCAGAGTGGCGTAGAGTGGAGTAATGCAGAGTGGCGTAGAGTGGAGTAAAGCAGAGTGGCGTAGAGTGGAGTAAAGCAGGGTGGAGTAGGGTAAAGCAGAGTGGAGTAGAGTAAAGCAGAGTGGAGCAGAGTAAAGTAGAGTAACGCAGAGTGAAGTTGAGTAGAGTAATGCAGCATGGAGTGGAGTAAAGCAGAGTTGAGTGGAGTAAAGCAGAGTGGCATGGAGTAAAGTGGAGTGGAGTAAAGTGGAGCAAATCGGAGTGGATTAAAGCAGAATGGCGCTGCATGGAGTGGTGTAGCGTAAAACTGAGTGGTGTTGCAGAGCGGGATGCCGTTGCATGGAGTGACTTTGTACTGAGTGGTGTTGCGTGGAATGGCATTGCATAGATTAGAGTGGTGCCTAGGTGAGACCTCAAAAAGAATGGAGAGTGCTTGTAGAGGCTGGAGGTGAGCAGATATGGGGAGTCAGTGGAAGTTCAGCAGATAGGGAGACATGAGGGTGTAGCGTGGATAAAGAGGTTGGTTTTACAGGCCAAAGGGTGCATAAGGAGGGGATATAGGTGGTGGCACGCAGATGTGAATATAGAGGAAGGACAATGAATCGTACAAATGAAGGTGGAAAACACACATGGATGATTGCTTTACCACATGAAGGATGATGAGCAAGTGTGGAGATCTAGAGTGGAGGGCAGCTGTGTAAAGGTAGCAGCTGGAGAGCATAGAGCGGATGGTGGCAATTAGGGTGGAGGAGTGAATATACAATGTGGTGCAGGAAATTGGGAAACATGTGAAAAGTGGAACATGGAGAGAGAAGTCGGGCTGTGAGATGTGTGTGGTGAAAAGATGTAGAGCCTGCACACAAGATGTGGTGAATTAGTGTGAAGAGAAGATATAGAGGGAAGGTTTGGAGGTTGCACAGTGGATGTACCGAGTGGAGAATGCATGTGCACAGTGGAAAGACCATATGGAGGATGAAGAGGGAAGTACTCAGTGGAGAGGAAATGGAAGGGGAGAGATCACAAAGTGGGTAAAAAGTGTATCTGAAGAATGGAGAGCTTGTCTGGAGGATGAGAGCATATGTACATGGTGGCAAAGTACAGGGAGGGCCCCTCCGATGGACTCAGTCAAGAGGCCTGGGGCCAGTGTTCTCTGCTGTGGGGGCCCCCTGGAGCTCAGGGCCCCCTGCACCGCGGGGGGTTATGTTACGCCACTGTACAGGGTGGACAAAAAATGTAGTTAATGGAGAGTGGGTGTAAAAGGTGGAACATATATGCTGCTGTATAGGGTAGAGAACATGGGTAATCTGCATCATCCATCCGTCCACCCTTTCATTCAACCATTCATCTACCCTGCCTTTCACTCATTCATCCATTCTTACACTCATCCATCCTTTCACTATTCTATCCATCCATCCACCGATCCATCCATTTACCCTTTAGCTCATCGATCCATGCTTTCACTCACTCATCCATCATTTCTCTCATCCATCCAACCTTTCACTCACTGACTCATCCATCATCCTTCCACCCTTTCACTCACCCATCCTTAAATCCATCCTTTCACTCATTCAGCCATGCATCAATCCACCTTTTCACTCATCCATCCACCATTTCACTCACCTATCCATTTACCTGTTCACTTATTCATCCTTTCACTCCCACCCATCCTTTCTTTCATTCACCATTTCACCCAGCCATCCATCTATCCTTTCACTCATTCATTCAACCATCCTTCCATCCATTCTTTCAATCATCCATCCACTCTTTCAACCAGTCATACATCCAGCTGTTCACTCCATTCATCCATCATCAATTTATCTGTTCACCCCATCTATCCGTTCTCTCATCATCCATCCATCCTTTAACACATACAGCAATCCATTCATCCATCCTTAAACTCATTCATCAATGCATCCATCTATCCAACCCTTCACTCACACACCAATCCGTCATTTCACTCACTCACCTTGCAGACAGAAAAAGCCATCAAAAACACCATCCCTACTGTTGTTGCTAAAGCAGGGGTTGACAACGCCTCTGCATCCATGCTTTCAATCACTCATCCATTCACCCTTTCGCTCATTCGTCAATCTGTCCGCCCTTTCATCTATCTATCCTCCCTTTCACTCATTCATTCATCCATTCTTTCATCTATCCATCCTTCCATTCATCCTTTCAACTCGTTCATCCATCCAGCTTTTCTCTCCACCCATCCATCCATTTACCCTTTCAATCCATCCATCCAATCACTCATCCAGACATCATTTCTCTCATACATCCTTTAACACAGCCAACCATCCATCCTTCCTCCCTTTCACTCAGCCATCCTTATACTATTTTATTCATCCATGCATCTGTCCATCCACCCCTTCACTCACCCACCATTTCACACATCCATCCTTTCACTCCCTCACCTTCCCATCCTCCTGCGTTAATTATGAGCCTTGGAGGGCTGAGCTGCAGACAACAGAAGATCCCCAGCAAACAAGCATTGGCATAGCCAATAGGTCTCGCCTTTGGGACCTTATAAGTGTTTAGCCATGCAACAATTGTGCTGCATAACTGACACCTGGTTAAACACATATACGGTCCCAAAGGCGAGACCTATTAGCCAATAGGTCTCGTCTTTGGGGCCTTATAAGTGTTTAGGCAGAGCTATTGGTTTTGCCAATGTTTTTAAGTGCATTGTGGCTGCTGTGCAGCATGTTGAAAAGTTATAATAAAAAAGACTTAAGCATTTTTGTTACTTTATATATAACTAAGACGACATTATGTACAACTGAATGACCCAATTAAAAAAGAATAAACATAAGAAAGGTCTTGTCGTTTATTTTGTCGTTGCAATGTTGGCAACTTCTTCCTGCCTATTTTAATGTTGAGGTGGTGCTTAGTGATGCTGAGGTGGTGTTGAGTGATGTTGGGGTGGTGCTTAGTGATGCTGTGGTGGTGCTGAGTGGTGTTGAGGTGGTGCTTAGTGATGCTGAGGTGGTGCTGTGGTGGTGCTGAGTGATGCTGTGGTGGTGCTGAGTGATGCTGGGGTGGTGCTGAGTGATGCTGGGGTGGTGCTGTGGTGGTGCTGAGTGGTGCTGTGGTGGTGCTGTGGTGATGCTGAGTGATGCTGTGGTGGTGCTGTGGTGGTGCTGAGTGGTACTGTGGTGGTGCTGTGGTGCTGAGTGGTGTTGTGGTGGTGCTTAGTGATGCTGTTGTGGTGCTGAGTGGTGGTGCTGAGTGGGGCTGTGGTGATGCTGAGTGATGCTGTGGTGGTGCTGTGGTGGTGCTGAGTGATGCTGTGGTGGTGCTGTGGTGGTGCTGAGTGGTGGTGCTGAGTGATGCTGTGGTGATGCTGAGTGATGCTGTGGTAGTGCTGAGTGATGCTGTGGTGGTGCTGAGTGATGCTGTGGTGGTGCTGAGTGATGCTGTGGTGGTGCTGAGTGATGCTGTGGTGGTGCTGAGTGATGCTGTGGTGGTGCTGAGTGATGCTGTGGTGGTGCTGAGTGATGCTGTGGTGGTCCTGAGTGGTGCTGTGGTGGTCCTGACTGGTGCTGTGGTGGTGCTGAGTGGTGCTGAGTGGTGCTGTGGTAATGCTGTGGTGGTGCTGTGGTGATGCTGAGTGATGCTGTGGTGGTGCTGAGTGATGCTGTGGTTGTGCAGAGTGTGCTGTGGTGCTGCAGAGTGATGCTGTGGTGGTGCAGAGTGATGCTGTGGTACTGCTGAGTAATGCTGTGGTACTGCTGTGTAATGCTGTGGTGGTGCTGAGTGGTGTTGTGGTGGTGCTTAGTGATGCTGTGGTGGTGCCGAGTGATGCTGTGGTGGTGCTGTGGTTGTGCTGTGGTTGTGCTGTGGTGGTGCTGAGTGGGGCTGTGGTGATGCTGAGTGATGCTGTGGTGGTGCTGAGTGGTGTTGTGGTGGTGCTGAGTGATGCTGTGGTGGTGCTGAGTGGTGGTGCTGAGTGATGCTGTGGTGATGCTGAGTGATGCTGTGGTGGTGCTGAGTGGTGCTGTTGTGATGCTGTGGTGGTGCTGAGTGGTGCTGTGGTGGTGCTGAGTGGTGCTGTGGTGGTGCTGAGTGATGCTGTGGTGGTGCTGAGTGATGCTGTGGTGGTGCTGAGTGATGCTGTGGTGGTGCTGAGTGATGCTGTGGTGGTGCTGAGTGATGCTGTGGAGGTGCTGAGTGATGCTGTGGAGGTGCTGAGTGATGCTGTGGTGGTGCTGAGTGATGCTGTGGTGGTGCTGAGTGATGCTGTTGTGGTGCTGAGTGATGCTGTGGTGGTGCTGAGTGATGCTGTGGTGGTGCTGAGTGATGCTGCGGTGGTGCTGAGTGATGCTGCGGTGGTGCTGAGTGATGCTGCGGTGATGCTGAGTGATGCTGTGGTGGTGTTGAGTGGTGGTGTGGTGGTGCTGAGTGATGCTGTGCTGGCTCTGATTGATGCTGTGGTTGCGCTGAGTGATGCTGTGGTGTTGCCGAGTGAGAGATAGAGTGAAGATATAATGCCCAATTAGAGAGGGTGGTGAGAGAGAAAGAGAGAGAAAGGGTGTACATAGAATAAAGAGTGGAGCGGGATAGAGAGAGAGAAAGAAGGGAGAGAGAGTGAATGAAGGAGTTTGAAAGAGAAACAGATAAAGGGGGTGAGAGAGAATGAAAGGCTAAAAGATAGAGAGGGGAGAGTTAATTAAGTAGAGAGAGAATTAGAGAGGGAGAGAGAGAGAAGGAGAGAGACAATAAGAGTGGGGGTGTGGAGTTTAAATAGAGTGAAGAAGTGACGCGGAAAAAGTAACCTTAAATATAGCTTTGCGCGAATAAATATTTTTAAAAAAACAGTGAGAGACAAAAATACTGGTAATTAGGCTGTGACTCCCAATATAAAACAAATAGCGATATAAGGTGAAATCAACCCACCGAAGCAATATTTCTAACTAGACAAAAAAAAGCTTGCATTTCAATGCTAATCGCTCTTGTTTTTCATGTGACTGTAGTCCAGGGCCCTCAGTTGGTAATGTGAGCTGCTGCTGCGATTGAAACATCAGAGTCCAGAGAGTTAATGAGCCATGACGAGGAAATGAGGAAGAGATAGGAAACAACAGATGGCAGCTGCGCGTGCACGCCATCGTGAACTCAAGCTGGTCGCCAGCCGAATGCCAGTGTTTGCACTTCCAAAACCCACTTACTAAAACTCTCGGCCAGACCAGCGCAAGCGCTGGTGCAGGCCGAGACCTAAAAAAGTAAATAATGCGCCGAAAGCCGCTCTGCCTGCCCCGCTGCGCCGTGTGGCTGAGGCTGCAGACGGGATAAACGCAGACCCGGAGCTCCCGTAACCTACATTTCATTTTAATCCTCCGTGAAACACAGTCACTACAAGCGGTCCTCCGGCGGTGATGAGAGATTCAGATGCGAACAGAGGCTCCTTCCAGCACAGGGTTTGCACCACAACATCGCGGGGTGTGTGCGCTTTAAGTGCAACAAAGTGGCAACAAGTGACATAGGAGTTTTAGAAGCGGTTGTTGAAAGAAAAGCTGTACCCGCGACAAGGAGTGACAGCCAGACACAAGAGGCTGCTGATGGAAGGGACCGGCGGGTGCAGAGAGACTCGAGAAGGCAGTGGAGATGGGACAGCCTGTGCGGTGACCGCACGTGCAGCGGAGCTGCCAACACGACGTGGGCTAGTGAGGCCCGCACTCACAGGGATGGGGCTATGAACCTGGGGACATGAGAGACAGAGACTTAGAGTGTGTGTGAGAGAATGTGTGCGTGTGTGTGTGAGAGAGAGCTGGTGTCCGAGGGAATCATGTGTGAGAATTAGTGTCAGAGTGTGTCACAGTTTGGGAAAATCTCTGTCACTGTGTTTGAGAGTTTCTGTGTAATGTGTGTATAATTCGTACAGCCACATGAAGGATGCCTTAATGACTAGGTATGGTTTGACCCCTGAGCTTTATAGGCAAAGGTTCAGGAACTGTAGTAAGATTGAAAGCAGTACCTGGGTTGAATATGTGACCTTCTTTTGCAGAGCCTTGGATGGTTGGGTAAAGGGTAGCAAAGCGCCTGATTTTCAGGCGCTCTTTGATTTGATTGCCTGGGAGCACTTGTCCGGTAATTGTTTTCCTGAGCTACGCCAGCACCTGATTGATAGTAAGCTGACTAACCTTAGGCAGCTTGCTGAGGAGGCGGACCGCTGGGTGAGTACCCGGGTCCACAAGGGTCACGTGGGAGACTCCGCCAAGGGTGGGCAGGGTCCCCAGCAGAAGAGTGGGGGGGACAAGGGTAAACAGAAGGAGTTCCATAAAGGGCCCCAAAGTAAACCCCAAGGGAACCAAGGGAAAGGTTCTCAGCCTCCCCTGAGAAGAAGCCAGTGGCCCCGACAGGCCCCCTGTTCACCAGGGACCACTGGTATGTTACAAGTGTGGCGCCCCTGGCCACAAGGCAAACGATCCTCGTTGCCCTTTGCATGGAAAACCAGCACCCACCAGTGCAGTCCCCCGGCAGTTGGCTAGTGTAGCCCTGGGGGAGGAGTTGGGTGCCCAAGGTGGGGGGATCCCACAGTGTTTTCCCTTGTCTCATTAGGAGACTCTGAGATGGTCCCTAGGACCCCGCTGCCTGAGAACACTAAGAAATACAGGCAGTGGGTGACCATCAATGGCCATAGGTTGGAGGCTCTGAGAGACACAGGAGCCAGTGTGACAGCTGTCAAGTGTCACCTGGTGTCTAAGGAGCAGGTTATCCCTGATGCATTCTATCCGGTTGTTGCCGCTGACAACACAGAGAGTCACTGCAAGGTGGCTCAGGTTCCCTTCAAGTGGGGGGGGGTCTCGGGTACTCTTCAAGTAGCTGTGAGGCCAGCCATGCCTGTTGACTGTTTGTTAGGGAACGATTTGGAGAGCTCACCTTGGGCTAACGTGGAGCGGAGTGCGCATTTAGAAATGTTGGGCTTGCCTGATTGGGCATGTGTGACCACCCGGTCAATGGCAGCTAAAGGTGTTCAAGAGGACCTGGAGCCTGAGAGGGAGGCCCAGGTGCCTGCCGAAAAGAGAGGAGGCAGGGGCGCGGGAAACCGGCCCCCGAAGTTCCCACGGTCCAGGAGGAGGCAGACCCTGAGGGGGATGCCCTGGAACCTACAGGGGAACAGGTAGCTGAACTGGGGGACCTACCTGAGCTGACCCATTGGCAGCAAGAAGGAGGACCCTCCAGGGAAGAGTTCTGCGAGGAGCAGAACGCATGCCCTCTCTCGTGGGTCTGAGGCAACAGGCCACAGACCAGGCCGCAGGTGATCAGTCTGGATCACATTGGGTTTACTGGGAGAATGGTCTCCTGTATTCAGAGCCTAAGGTTGCTGAGCCTGGGTCAGCCCGTGTGCTGGTGGTACCCCAGCGCTTCAGAGCCTTCCTACTGGGGTTGGCTCATGATGTACCGTAGGAATTGCCAAGCACAGGCACAATGAAAGACAAGCGCCGGGCTCTGATGCAATCAAGTGGGTCGCTGCTAGGAAAACAAGAAGCGCGAGCAACAAGCATTGGCCGCGCGGCCGTGAAACTGACACGGCCGTGCGGCCGTGAAAGTAATCGCGGGATTTGTAAGTGCAAACAGTGGCTTTTGCTGGCGACCAGCTTGCGTTCACGCGAGCGTCCAGATGGCGAGGGAAGCCATATGGCGCCTGATCGCGCGTGCACGCTCGCGTGAACGCAGGCTAGTCCCCAGCAAAAGCCACTGTTTGCACTTCCAAAACCCGCTTACTAAAAGTCTCGCCAGAGCAGCGCATGCGCGCTGGCTCAGGCGAGACCTAAAAACCCACCGCCACTGTAGCTGCTAAAGCGCAGAAGGGAGGGGTTAACTCCACACCCCTGGGAGTGTGTATGTGGAAAGTTGAGAGCAGAATGTAGAGATGGAATTGTGGATGATGAAGGATGTAGCGCGCAGATGTGCGGAGTGGAGAGATGGGTGGTTGCAGGGTAGAACTCTGATGCAGTCGAGATCAGATGTATAGTGGATCTACAGGGTGAAAAGTGCATGAGGAACATAGAACAGGGTTTAATTCCTAGATATGAGCGTTGATAGAATAATAACGTGTTGAAGGGGGATGTAGATTAAAAAAGCAAAATGTATTGATAGGAGAGAAATGAAGCATGCTAAAAGGCCGAGAGTGAGAGGCATTCCTATACCCTCCTATAAAAAAAAAAAATACCAAATTGGTGCATCTCTCACGTAGGGGGTGGGTAGATTCAGTGCCTGCACTCACCTGGGTCATCTCGTCTTTCCTTGCTATCTCTCCTACACCCTTTCCCCTCCTACCAGAGCGCTGTACTAACCCTGCACATTTCCTCGTTTTTATCTCTAAAGAGACACAGAGAGCAGCTGATGCAATTCCTTCGGCTTTAGCTCCATGCTTGCAGTTCCTAATCTCCCTCGTTTTTAGCTCCATGTAGGTAGGACAAAGGCCTGCACGTTTTAGTGTTGTCGACTCGAGTAAGAGTTGCTTGTTTGGACACAGCAACTGCCTTCACTGATTGGCCGAAAGAGCTTGGGGGCGGGGACAGGTCGGCAAGGTTGGTTGCAGGACAGCACCTATCCATTTCATTTCAACTAACTTTATTGAACAGATAATAGTAACAAGAAGTCGGGCAAACTGATTCAGTTCCTAACATGTTGTCTATGTGCTTCTGTGTGACATTTTATTGCCTCATGTGTGACACTTTAAGTGACACTATGGCAAGCAGAATCAAGAAGGTAACTCTTGCACTGCATGCACACAAACCTAACGTGAGCTGTATGGAAGTGCCTGTGAGCGCTAGCATTCCTTTGCATAGGAGTTTACCTCGGAGCTCTGAGCCCAAAGGACTGCGCTGTGGTATGAAAGTCCTGTGTCACTGCAAGAGGGAATGGCTTTCATGTCTCCAGTGACGCTTTCTGTTCCGGATATCTGCAAAGAATTACTCCAAGCCGAGTTTGTGTGCCTCCCGGGCCATGCCTCTTCTGATGGAGGGCTCTTTTCCCTGTGAGGTCACTGTGGTCAGCTATAGCGACAGTGTACTTTCTACTCAGATTTTCGGAGGTTGCCTAGATTTTATAATTGATTGACCGTTATAAGTGCACCTACCCTTTTCAGAACAGCAGCAAATCTAAAGAATGGAAAAAGCAAAACACAGCCACGAGTGAACTATTAACAACTACTGCATCTCTATACGATTCTGCTGTCCAAATTTGTAAACAAAAAAAGCAAACTAGATGTCATTTATTTTACAAATATTATTAGTTTAGCAAGATCCAACCCATTGGCAGCAGCTGGCAAAATAAACAAATAGGGCTGAATCTCAAAACATATTTGAGCTGCACTAAAACATGTTATTGGCAGTAATTAAAGCAGTGTTTGCTTAATTCATCTTTCATCATCTTTTATATTATAAAAAACTGATTTATTTTCCAAGGTCATGTGTAACAAGGAGGTTTGTACATATCTGTTGTGCTGCATTTTTAGGAGTGGTGATATGTTATGTTCTTTGTACTGTTGTGTTTTTGTTGTGCATTATTACATTGTTTTGTTGTATTTTGTTTATCGTGTTGAGTTCTGCTTTGATTGTTATGTTGTGCTGTACTATTTTTTTGTTTTGAGTGTGTTATGTTGCTTTGTGTTATATTATTGTGTTAAATTCTGTTGTTTGCTTTGAGAAATTCTAATACATTTCTTTAAAATAATTCCCAGTGACAAACAGACATTTGCCCCTTTCTAATGAAGTAAAATAGCTCTACTCAGCTCTTCAACTATTCAGGACATCAGCCCAAATGTGTGGCCAAGACTGGTCTTAAATTAGCATTTCAATGCCCACTTTATGTGGTATGGCTAAGGATATCTTGACTAATACTGATAGACTTAGTAGGACTAGATCGTAACATTATAAATGTGAAAACATCGTTAAGCTGATGTATTTTGAGCTACTACATTAAACTACATAAAACAATATGTAGGTTCTTGCATAATAGGTTTGAGCCATAATTCACCTATCTCTGAGATAATAGAAATGTATCACAAATATTCTGGACAAGCGCCAAGTCACCATATTATCAGTGAGAAACATGTTGTTTATCTAACCGTACGTTAAAAATATTGACTTTCTTTTAGAGCCTAAAGTTGCATTCTTCAAGTGTAGGAAAGGACCAACTTTTGTGTGGTGTACCCTCAGATTTTTGCATAAACTGTTTTGCTGACTGTAGAACTCTGAGCACTTTACCCCTGCTAGCCAGTGATAAAGTGCCTGTGCCCCTCCTTTCAATATGATGAAACCGGTTTACTCCCAATTGGCATGTTTAACTTACCTATAAGTCCCTAATATAAGGCACAAAGTGTAAGTGTACCCAAGGCCGGTAAGTTAAATGTCATTAGTGGACTGCAGCACGCACTGTGCCGTCCACCGCACAGTGGCGGTGTAAAACATGGCTTCGGGCCTGCCATTATAGCCTGACTAATGTAGCTTTTAAACTGCAATTGGATCTGTCAAAATAAACCCTTTTGATGGATCAAAATCTTCCCTTTCAATCAATCAATCAGGGTTGGTAAAGCGCAACTACTCACCTGTGAGAGTCTCAAGACGCTGGGGGGGAAGGTGGGCGGCTCCGTTGAGTGCTGGGATCACATGAAAAGCCAGGTCTTGAGGTCCTTCTGAACTGGGGCAATGTGGGAGATTGCTGGAGGTGGAGGGGGAGGGTGTTCCAGGCTTTGGCTGTGAGATAGGAGAAGGACTTTCCTCCCGTTCTAGTCTTGCTTATACGTGGGACGGTGGCCAGTGAGAGCTGGGCTGATCGGAGGTGTCTTTTGAGTGCGTGGCAGCTGTTCAGGTATGCGGGTCCGGTGTTGTGAAAGACCTTGTATCCGTGGGTAAGGAGTTTGAAGGTTATTCTTCTTTTGACTGGAAGCCAGTGGAGATCGCGGAGGTGTTGGGTGATGTGACTGCGATGGGGGATGTCGAGGATCAGTCTGGCTGCGGCGTTCTGGACAGTCTGGAGTTTGCAAAGGAGTTTCTTGTTGATTCCGGCATAGAGAGCGTTGCCGTAGTCCAGTCTGCTGATGGTGAGTGCGTGCATGACAGTTGGGATCCATCTGAAGGTCTTTCGAAGCATGCAGAGGGTGTTGAAGCAGGTCGAGGAGACGGCATTAATCTGGCAGGTCATTGTGAGCGATGAGTCTAGTATGAAGCCGAGGTTTCGTGGGTGGTCCGTCGGGGTGGGGTGATTTCCTAGGGTGGAGGGCCACCAGGAGTCGTTCCATGCGGACAGAGCGAAGCCAAGGATGAGGACTTCTATCTTTTCTGAGTTGAGTTTCAGGCAGCTGTTCTTCATCCAGGTGGTGAAGGCTTTCATCCCTTCTTAGAAGTTGTGTCTGGTGATGTTGGGCTCGTTGGTGAGGAAGAGGATCAGCTGGGTGTCGTCGGTATATGAGATGATGTTGAGCCCGTGGTTACGGACGATGGTTGTGAGTGGGGCCATGTAGATGTTGAAGAGGGTAGGGCTGAGGGAGGAGCCCTGGGGCACTCCACAGTTGGTCTCTGTCAGTTCCGAAAGGTAGGGAGGGAGTCTGACCCGCTGAGTTCTGCCGGTGAGGAAGGAGGGGATCCAGTTCCAGGGCCTCGCAGCCGATGCCGGCGTCGTGGAGTCTGGTGGCTAAGGTGCGGTGGGAGACGGTGTTGAATGCAGTCGAGAGGTCCAGGAGGATGAGGGCTGCTGTTTTGTCCTGGTTGAGGAGGGAGCGGATGTCATCAGTGGCAGCGAGTAGGACGGTCTTGATGCTGTGATTGCTTCGGAATCCGGATTGGGAGATGTCCAGGATGTTGTTAGCTTCAATTAAGTTTGCTAGCTGGGTGTTGACGGCCTTTTTGATCACCTTGGCTGCGAAGGGAAGCAGGTAGATGGGCCTCAAGTTCTTGAGGTCCATCGGGTCCGCAGAGGGTTTCTTCAGGAGGGGGTTGACTTAGGCATGTTTTCAGTCGTCGGAGAAGGTGGCGGTCTCGAAGGAGCAGTTGATCGTCTGACGTAGTTCGGGTGTGATGGCAGAGGCAGCTCTGTGGAAGATGTGGTGTGGGCAGGGGTCTGAGGGTGCTCTGGAGTGGATGCTTTTCATGGTCTTCAAGGTGTTTTCTGTTGTGAGCGGGATCCATTTGAGCAGGATCTGTTGGGTGGCATTGCATGAGGGGGGAGCTGGAGCGGTGAGGTGGTCTTGGTTGTCGAAGTTGTCGTAGATCGTCTTGATCTTGTGGAAGAAGGTGCTGAGTTTGTTGCAGAGGTCTTGGGAGAGTGGGATGTCTGTTGTTTTGCTGCAGGGTTTGGCGAATTCCTTGATGATGGAGAAGAGTTCTGTGGTGTTGTGTGCGTTGGTGAGGATTCTGTCTTGGAGGGATTTCTTCCTTGTGGATTTGATGAGTTGGTGGTGTGTGGTGGTGGCTGCTTTGTAGGCGGCGCGTGTTTCCAGGGTTTTGTTGTTCTTCCATGTCGTTTCGAGTCGTTGGCAGGAGCGTCTGGATTCTTGGAGTGCAGGGGTGAACCAGCTTGCATTCTTGATATGTCTTTTGGTGGCTTTCTTGAGGGGGGCAAGTGTGTCGACGCAGTTCGTGATCCAGCAGTGGAGGTTGCGTGCTGCGTTGTTTGCATCTGACGTAGTCGGTGGTGGGGTGATTACAAGGGTGGAGGTGATCTGGTCTTCGGTGACTTTGTAGGAAGCTGGCTCTGTATATACTATACCAAAGTGAAGTATAGGGTGCACAGAGTACAGTGGAACCCCAAAGGTAGGCAGAGGTAAAGTTAGATAGCACCTTACTCTCTATTTGTGGTAGTGTGGTTAGCAGTAAGGCTTTATCAGTGGACAGTGTTAAGCATTTGTTGTACACACTCAGTCGGCAAATGAATTCACACACTCAAAGACTGAACTTCAGACCAATTGTTTTTGTATAAAAATATTCTTTTAGTTATTTTATTTTCTAGAACCAAGCAAGCCTGGCATATGTAAGTGATAAATACTTTGAAGTAAATATACAGTTGTAATACAGTTTGGATTGTAATTGTATATGGACTTTGTTTTGACTTACAGTGTTGTTACTGAGAAATGCAATGCTTTGTAAATACAGTACATATACTTTGAATGGGATTTTGAGTAAAGTTACAGGTAAGTTACTCTTTAGACAGTGCAGTATACCTGGATACTGCACTGGGATATTTCCTGTAAACAGGTAAGTAAAAGCGTTTGGGTTATTCGGTACAATTTTAAAAGGATTTCTTAGGTTTTCCAACTCCACACTTAGAAACTTTTCACAGAAAAACAGTCATGTTATGCTATGGAGGAAAATAGTGTTATTGGTTAAACCGTAAGTACTTGGTTGTGGGAGTTGGTGCCCTGGGGTTAGACTCAGGGGTCCCCCAGGGTCAAGGATGCACTCTTGTTACACCCTCAGCGGCACTAGGGCGGCAAGGTGCAGAGTGCTGAGGCCCAATGTTATCCAATAGGGGGCCTCTGGTTGGTGGCTGCTGACAAGCAGGCCACTGAGTTGTGGGAGCAAAGCTCCTAGACTTAAGCTCAGGGCAAATGGGGGTTTAGGCCAGCACAAATGGTGCACCCTCAGCGGCACTGGGGCGGCCGGGTGCAGAGTGCTGTTTTGGCGTCGGGTGCCCTGTAGCATTCAATGGGGAATGCTAATTGGAGTGTGGCTGGCCATTTGGAAAAGCGAGGAGGGGCCGTCCCACCTCCCCATCCCCGGGCATCTCATCCTTGTAGACCACCCACGGAACCATTCCTAAATACAAAACAGCAGAATGGCAACCCCATTAATCACAGGCGTTGCCCAGCCTAGCACCCACACCAAACAAAAGGCTTTACGGGTGACGTAACTTCCGGCACCACCGGAAGTACGTGGGAGTCATGCCTTCCGACCATCTCTCATTTTTGTAGTCGAATTGATGCAGAAAAAGCGAAAACAAAGGCATCAAGGGCAAAGGAAATGGTAATTGGGAAAGATCCAACATCTGAATGTCTGATTGGTGCAGTAAATTAGATGTTTGCTTGGAAGTATCTTCAACAGTGTTAGACCTGGCATCCTTGGCGTGGGTCTCCCTTCCATTTTTTCGTAATGCCCCCACTGTTGCCGATATGTTTTTGCTGGACTAGATGCTCATGGGCACTTTGCCGCTGCTAATCAGTGCCAAAGTGCAAGTGCTCCCTATCGTTAATTAATATATGTATTAGTGACTCCATGATTGGATGATTGGTTTACTTGTCAGTCCCTAGTACAGTGCACTCAGTGTGCCCAGGGCTTGTAAATCCAATGCCGCTGGTGGGCTTGCAGCACTGGTTGTGCCACCCACAGAAGCGGCTTGTAAAATGTGTCTCAGGCCTGCCATCGCAGAGCCTGTGTGCAGCCTAGGGCTGCCATGTCGACTTGGTGAGTACACCCACTTACCAGTCCCTAAACCTTCCCTTTACTGCATGTTGGTCACCCCTAAAGTAGGCCCTAGGGCAGGGTGCATTGTAAGTATAAGGTAGGACATGCCCTGGTGTGTGTGGCATGTCCTAATAGTGAATTACAGCCATTTTCGTTTTTCACTATTGCAAGGCTACCTGCTCCCCATAGGCCAGAATGGGCAGACTGACTATTACACCTTATAGTCAGAACTGACCCAGGGAACATGGTAGAAAAACGAATTTAGTATGCCTGAACTCAGGATGATAAAATACATCTTTTAGTGAAGTTGGTTTTGACATTCTGTGTTTGAAAATACCACTTTTAGAAAGTGGGTATTTTCTTGCCTAACTATCCAAGCCTGCCTCTGCTAGGTTGTGTATTCCTTGTCTGGAGATTGAGTGACAGGTGCTGGGGGTGGCTACAGGAGACAGGGTGAGTCAGCGCAGGGCTGAATAGAAAGATCTGCATCCAGAGTGGAGGGAGGAGTTGCACCTGGGTCTGAATAGGGCTGTGCCTGCCTTCCACAATGCTGGCTCCACCTCCTGCCGGGCGGCTGAGCACTCTGCCCCACATTCTGAAAGGAAAGAAGGAGTCAGAAAAACAAAGTGCTCCAGGACTGACCAGAACTGGTTTTGGACTAGGCAGAGGCCTCTCTGCCTCCAGAGAACAAAGAGAATCAGGGTATAAGAGGGGCACCCAGACCCCAGGAAAATTAGATCACTTTTGGGAACAAGAAGAAACCTTTGCTGAGGAGCGGAACCAAGAAGAAACTGAGGAGAGACTATCCCTAAGCCTGAAGTGCTGCTTGGGGGATTGGCCTGCAGTGGTTTGCCTGACTGCCAAAGAAAGGAGAAAAGAACTTTTGCTTTGCTGTGACTTTTATCAACTTGTGAAGGATCTCCAAGGGCTTGGAAGAGAGCTTGCCCCCTGACCGAAGTCCCAGGACCATTGGACTTCACCCCCTTTGTGAATTGCTGCTGGAAACTCTGTTTCAGTGGCTACAGAGGTAGGGAGCTGTGACCAACTCTCCCGACCGGCTCGGTGTCCTGTTGGCACCGCATCGAGCAACGCCTGCATCTTGCAACGCACGGCCTTGGTCTCACCGACTCCGTCAACGAGCCGCTGCCTGCCCCGTAACCTGTGAGCACCGCGACCTTGCAACGCCTCGCTACACCGAATCCATCTGGTCCGACCGACACGGTCACTGTTGCTGAGTTCGAGTCCTGTGACCGCACCGGAGTTGGGCACCGCTCGCACGCTTTGCGACGCACCGCCCGACTCGTACCGCTGTCCGGACTGATCGACGCCAGCTCCTGAATCCGGCTCCGTCGCCGCCCCGCAACCTGCCAGCACCGCATCGAAGCACCGTCTCGCCCTGCAACGCACGGCCCTGGTCTCACCGACTCCGTCTCGACGACGTCAACGAGCCGCTGCCTGCACCGCATCGAGGGACAACGCGTCCTGCAACGCTGCCATTTCTGCAACGCAACCGCGACGAACAGCCATCCGGCTCGCACGCCCGTGCCTGCCGCTTCAAGTAAAAGGTACTGTGACCGAGTCTGTCTACGCTGTGTTGGCCCGTCTCGACGCGGTCAGCTGGATTTGTTAGACTCTGTTTGTTCTCGACATCGCCGTAGCCGGAGGAGGCTACCGACTCGCACAGAACCTTGAATTAAGCCTTTTGATCAGAACTAAGCACTCTTGACAGTATTGTGGATTATTTTTGTCGTTTATGGTCTTGTGATAAATCTATATAAAGTATACCTATTTTTATAAATATATAACCTGTGTGGTGTCCATTTGTAGTGTTGTCACTTGATTACTGTATGTGTTCACAAATGCTTTACACACTGCCTCTGAACTAAGCCTGTCTGCTCGTGCCAAGCTACCAAGAGGGTGAGCAGGGGTTATTTCGGGAGTGTACCTACTTTCCCTGACTAGACTCAAGGGTCCCTATTTGGACAAAGGTACCTACCTCTGCCAACTAGAGACCCCCAAATCTAACATTGGTGGTCAGCAGTGAGGATTCTGGACTTGCATTTGTGACTCATGTACAGTGATTGGTGAACACTACTTAGTGAGTGCAGACCAAAACGCAACCACATACTTTTATAGCATTTTTTCTGGGATTTCCTATTTTTGCAAATGCCAAGTTCAGTCACTATGGAGAAACCAGCATCAGTAGCCTCTGTTGAGTGTGATTGGGAAGAAGAGAGGCTAGAATGCTACACCCTTAAGCAGCTCAGGCAATTCTGCAAAAAGTTTAAAGTGTCCATGACCGGGCTCTCCAGGAAGGAGGACCTCCAAAAGGCGCTGAGGGCCTGGGTCGAATCAAGGAGTGCCCCTGTGGAGGGGGCTGAGAATGCAGAAGGGCAGCTGGAGGGGCTATTGGGTCTAGGGGCTGGAAGACCACCTTCCCCAGTAGGTAGCAGTGTTTCTGCCAGAGGACTGTCTCCAGAGGAGTTGGAGGACAGGAAAGAGAGTAGGATGCACGAAATGGAGCTGACCAAGCTCAAGCTGAATGGGCAGTTAGAATTCCAAATGCAAACTAGGAAATTGGCCCTAGAGGAGAAGAAAATGCAGTTTGAACATGAGAAAGTTTTGAGGGAGTTGGAATTGAAGGCCAAGAGCTTAGAGATTACTCCCTCTGGTGGCAGTGTACCGCCTGTGCCTGTTGAAGCTAGGGTGTATATTCCCAAAGATGTGGTGAAGGAGTTTTTTTTAAAATGATGACATAGGGCAGTGGTTCAAAGCCTATGAGGTAGCCATGTCTTCCCACCGGGTCCCTGAGAAGGATTGGGGAGCGGGGTTGTGGGGACGGTTCCTCAGTGAAGGGCGGGATACCTTGTTGGATTTGCCCTCTGAAGTCTATAATTCGTACAGCCACATGAAGGATGCCTTAATGACTAGGTATGGTTTGACCCCTGAGCTTTATAGGCAAAGGTTCAGGAACTGTAGTAAGATTGAAAGCAGTACCTGGGTTGAATATGTGACCTTCTTTTGCAGAGCCTTGGATGGTTGGGTAAAGGGTAGCAAAGCGCCTGATTTTCAGGCGCTCTTTGATTTGATTGCCTGGGAGCACTTGTCCGGTAATTGTTTTCCTGAGCTACGCCAGCACCTGATTGATAGTAAGCTGACTAACCTTAGGCAGCTTGCTGAGGAGGCGGACCGCTGGGTGAGTACCCGGGTCCACAAGGGTCACGTGGGAGACTCCGCCAAGGGTGGGCAGGGTCCCCAGCAGAAGAGTGGGGGGACAAGGGTAAACAGAAGGAGTTCCATAAAGGGCCCCAAAGTAAACCCCAAGGGAACCAAGGGAAAGGTTCTCAGCCTCCCCTGAGAAGAAGCCAGTGGCCCTGACAGGCCCCCTGTTCACCAGGGACCACTGGTATGTTACAAGTGTGGCGCCCCTGGCCACAAGGCAAACGATCCTCGTTGCCCTTTGCATGGAAAACCAGCACCCACCAGTGCAGTCCCCCGGCAGTTGGCTAGTGTAGCCCTGGGGGAGGAGTTGGGTGCCCAAGGTGGGGGGATCCCACAGTGTTTTCCCTTGTCTCATTAGGAGACTCTGAGATGGTCCCTAGGACCCCGCTGCCTGAGAACACTAAGAAATACAGGCAGTGGGTGACCATCAATGGCCATAGGGTGGAGGCTCTGAGAGACACAGGAGCCAGTGTGACAGCTGTCAAGTGTCACCTGGTGTCTAAGGAGCAGGTTATCCCTGATGCATTCTATCCGGTTGTTGCCGCTGACAACACAGAGAGTCACTGCAAGGTGGCTCAGGTTCCCTTCGAGTGGGGGGGTCTCGGGTACTCTTCAAGTAGCTGTGAGGCCAGCCATGCCTGTTGACTGTTTGTTAGGGAACGATTTGGAGAGCTCACCTTGGGCTAACGTGGAGCGGAGTGCGCATTTAGAAATGTTGGGCTTGCCTGATTGGGCATGTGTGACCACCCGGTCAATGGCAGCTAAAGGTGTTCAAGAGGACCTGGAGCCTGAGAGGGAGGCCCAGGTGCCTGCCGAAAAGAGAGGAGGCAGGGGCGCGGGAAACCGGCCCCCGAAGTTCCCACGGTCCAGGAGGAGGCAGACCCTGAGGGGGATGCCCTGGAACCTACAGGGGAACAGGTAGCTGAACTGGGGGACCTACCTGAGCTGACCCATTGGCAGCAAGAAGGAGGACCCTCCAGGGAAGAGTTCTGCGAGGAGCAGAACGCATGCCCCTTCTCTCGTGGGTCTGAGGCAACAGGCCACAGACCAGGCCGCAGGTGATCAGTCTGGATCACATTGGGTTTACTGGGAGAATGGTCTCCTGTATTCAGAGCCTAAGGTTGCTGAGCCTGGGTCAGCCCGTGTGCTGGTGGTACCCCAGCGCTTCAGAGCCTTCCTACTGGGGTTGGCTCATGATGTACCGTTAGCAGGACATCTGGGGCAGGACAAGACCTTTGACAGGCTTGTTACCCATTTCTATTGGCCCCAGATGCGCAGGAGTGCCGCCACTCACTGCAGGACATGCCAGACTTGCCAGGCAAGTGGAAAGAGTGGGAGGATGCACAAGGCTCCTCTCGAGCCATTCCCTGTGGTCAGCACCCCCTTTGAACGGGTGGGTATTGACATTGTGGGGCCACTGGACCCCAAGACAGCCATGGGCAACAGGTTTATCCTGGTCTTGGTGGACCATGCCACCCGGTACCCTGAAGCCATCCCTCTGAGGACAGTGACGGCCCCCGTGGTGGGACGGGCACTGATGGGAATTTTCTCACGTGTGGGATTCCCTCAAGAGGTGGTGTCTGACAGAGGTACCAACTTCGTGTCCAAGTACATGAAATCCCTATGGCAGGAGTGCGGTGTAACTTACAAGTTCACCACTCCTTACCACCCTCAAGGAAATGGGCTGGTTGAGAGATTCAACCGGACCCTCAAGGGCATGATTATGGGCCTGGAAGAACCCATGAGGCGTAAATGGGACGTCCTCTTACCATGCCTGTTGTTTGCATACCGGGAGGTGCCACAGAAGTCTCTAGGGTTCAGTCCCTTTGAGCTCCTCTATGGACACCCGGTGCGAGGACCTCTGAGTTTGGTCAAGGAAGGCTGGGAGCAATCTCCCAGGAAACCTCCCCAGGATGTATACAGTTACATGCTGGCCTTCAGGAACCAGACTAGGCGTTTCAGAGAACTTGCTGAGGCAAATCTGGAAGCCAGCCAGGAGGAGATGAAGCGGTGGTACAACCAGAATGCCACTCTGGTAGAGCTTCAGCCTGGTCAGAAAGTGTGGGTCATGGCCCCTGTGGAGCCCTGTGCGCTCCAGGACAGGTGGACCGGCCCTTTTACGGTGGTGGACCGCAAGAGTCCAGCTACCTATTTGGTGGACTTGCAGTCTCCCAGGAACCCCTTGCGGGTCCTACATGTGAACCGCCTGAAGCCCCACTTGGAGAGGTCCCAAGTGGGCATGCTCTTAGCTACAGATGATGGAATGGAGGAGGAGACCGAGCCTCTTCCTGACCTCCTGTCAGCCCGAGAGCAAGATGGATCAGTGGAGGGAGTAAACCTCTCTACCTCCCTGACACCTGAGCAGCAGGGTGACTGTCGCCAACTGTTGGGACAGTTCCCTGACCTGTTCTCCCTGGTTCCCAGTGTCACTCATTGGTGCGTCCATGATGTGGACACTGGGGACAGTCTTCCTGTGAAGCACAAGGCTTACAGGGTGACTGACAGGGTCAGAGACTGCATCAAGGAGGAGGGCTCCAAGATGTTTGCGCTAGGGGTGATTGAGTCCTCTAACAGCCCTTGGGCCAGCCCAGTGGTCTTGGTTCCAAAGGCTGCCGCGCCTGGTGCCACCCCAGAACTCCGGTTCTGTGTGGACTACAGGGGACTCAATTCCGTCACCAGGACTGACGCCCACCCCATCCCCAGAGCTGATGAGCTCATAGATCGGTTAGGGGCTGCACGGTACCTCAGCACGTTTGACTTAACGTCTGGGTACTGGCAGATCGCCTTGACTGATGGGGCAAAGAGAGGTCAGCATTCTCCACACCAGATGGGCACTACCAGTTCCGGGTGATGCCCTTTGGGATGAAGAATGCCCCTGCCACCTTTCAGAGGTTGGTCAACCAGGTGTTGGTTGGACTGGAGGATTTCAGTGCCGCCTACCTGGATGACATCGCAGTGTTCAGTGCCAGTTGGGAAGAACATCTGCGCCACCTCTGGGAAGTGTTGATGGCGCTGCGGAGAGCAGGCCTCACAATCAAGGCGAGTAAGTGCCAGATTGGGCAGGGTTCTGTGGTGTACTTGGGACACCAGGTTGGGAGCGGCCAGGTGGCGCCCTCCAACCGAAAATTGATACCATTCTGGCTTGGGAGCCCCCAAGACCCAGACAGAGGTGAGAGCCTTCCTAGGACTCACCGGGTATTACCGGAGATTCGTCAAGGGGTATGGCAGCATTGTTGCCCCCTTGACCGAGCTGACTTCCAAGAAGCAGCCCAGGAAAGTGATTTGGACTGACGCCTGTCAAAAAGCTTTTGACACCTTGAAGACTGCCATGTGCACGGCGCTTGTGCTCCAGGCACCCAACTTCTCCAATGAGTTCATTGTTCAGACCGACGCTTCAGAGCATGGTGTAGGGGCTGTTCTATCACAGATCAATGAGGAGGGCCTAGACCAACCTGTAGCCTTCATCAGTAGGAGGTTACTTCCCCGGGAACAGAGATGGAGTGCTATTGAGCGTGAGGCATTTGCTGTGGTCTGGGCACTGAAGAAGCTGAGACCATACCTGTTTGGGACTCACTTCCGGGTTCAGACAGACCACAGGCCCCTCAGATGGTTGATGCAGATGAGGGGTGAGAATCCAAAGCTGTTGAGGTGGTCCATTTCCCTACAGGGGATGGACTTTACGGTGGAACACCGCCCTGGTACAGAACACGCCAATGCTGATGGACTGTCCAGATTTTTCCGCCTTAGCGATGAGAACTCCCTAGGGGTAGGATAGTTCTCCCCACATTTCAGCTGGAGGGGACACGTGTTAGACCTGGCATCCTTGGCGTGGGTCTCCCTTCCATTTTTTCGTAATGCCTCCACTGTTGCCGATATGTTTTTGCTGGACTAGATGCTCATGGGCACTTTGCCGCTGCTAATCAGTGCCAAAGTGCAAGTGCTCCCTATCGTTAATTAATATATGTATTAGTGACTCCATGATTGGATGATTGGTTTACTTGTCAGTCCCTAGTACAGTGCACTCAGTGTGCCCAGGGCTTGTAAATCCAATGCCGCTGGTGGGCTTGCAGCACTGGTTGTGCCACCCACAGAAACGGCTTGTAAAATGTGTCTCAGGCCTGCCATCGCAGAGCCTGTGTGCAGCCTAGGGCTGCCATGTCGACTTGGTGAGTACACCCACTTACCAGTCCCTAAACCTTCCCTTTACTGCATGTTGGTCACCCCTAAAGTAGGCCCTAGGGCAGGGTGCATTGTAAGTATAAGGTAGGACATGCCCTGGTGTGTGTGGCATGTCCTAATAGTGAATTACAGCCATTTTCGTTTTTCACTATTGCAAGGCTACCTGCTCCCCATAGGCCAGAATGGGCAGACTGACTATTACACCTTATAGTCAGAACTGACCCAGGGAACATGGTAGAAAAACGAATTTAGTATGCCTGAACTCAGGATGATAAAATACATCTTTTAGTGAAGTTGGTTTTGACATTCTGTGTTTGAAAATACCACTTTTAGAAAGTGGGTATTTTCTTGCCTAACTATCCAAGCCTGCCTCTGCTAGGTTGTGTATTCCTTGTCTGGAGATTGAGTGACAGGGGCTGGGGGTGGCTACAGGAGACAGGGTGAGTCAGCGCAGGGCTGAATAGAAAGATCTGCATCCAGAGTGGAGGGAGGAGTTGCATCTGGGTCTGAATAGGGCTGTGCCTGCCTTCCACAATGCTGGCTCCACCTCCTGCCAGGCGGCTGAGCACTCTGCCCCACATTCTGAAAGGAAAGAAGGAGTCAGAAAAACAAAGTGCTCCAGGACTGACCAGAACTGGTTTTGGACTAGGCAGAGGCCTCTCTGCCTCCAGAGAACAAAGAGAATCAGGGTATAAGAGGGGCACCCAGACCCCAGGAAAATTAGATCACTTTTGGGAACAAGAAGAAACCTTTGCTGAGGAGCGGAACCAAGAAGAAACTGAGGAGAGACTATCCCTAAGCCTGAAGTGCTGCTTGGGGGATTGGCCTGCAATGGTTTGCCTGACTGCCAAAGAAAGGAGAAAGGAACTTTTGCTTTGCTGTGACTTTCATCAACTTGTGAAGGATCTCCAAGGGCTTGGAAGAGAGCTTGCCCCCTGACCGAAGTCCCAGGACCATTGGACTTCACCCCCTTTGTGAATTGCTGCTGGAAACTCTGTTTCAGTGGCTACAGAGGTAGGGAGCTGTGACCGACTCTCCCGACCGGCTCGGTGTCCTGTTGGCACCGCATCGAGCAACGCCTGCATCTTGCAATGTACGGCCTTGGTCTCACCGACTCCGTCAACGAGCCGCTGCCTGCCCCGTAACCTGTGAGCACCGCACCTTGCAACGCCTCGCTACACCGAATCCATCTGGTCCGACCGACACGGTCACTGTTGCTGAGTTCGAGTCCTGTGACCGCACCGGAGTTGGGCACCGCTCGCACGCTTTGCGACGCACCGCCCGACTCGTACCGCTGTCCGGACTGATCGACGCCAGCTCCTGAATCCGGCTCCGTCGCCGCCCCGCAACCTGCCAGCACCGCATCGAAGCACCGTCTCGCCCTGCAACGCACGGCCCTGGTCTCACCGACTCCGTCTCGACGACGTCAACGAGCCGCTGCCTGCACCGCATCGAGGGACAACGCGTCCTGCAACGCTGCCATTTTGCAACGCAACCGCGACGAACAGCCATCCGGCTCGCACGCCCGTGCCTGCCGCTTCAAGTAAAAAGGTACTGTGACCGAGTCTGTCTACGCTGTGTTGGCCCGTCTCGACGCGGTCAGCTGGATTTGTTAGACTCTGTTTGTTCTCGACATTGCCGTAGCCGGAGGAGGCTACCGACTCGCACAGAACCTTGAATTAAGCCTTTTTGATCAGAACTAAGCACTCTTGACAGTATTGTGGATTATTTTTGTCGTTTATGGTCTTGTGATAAATCTATATAAAGTATACCTATTTTTATAAATATGTAACCTGTGTGGTGTCCATTTGTAGTGTTGTCACTTGATTACTGTATGTGTTCACAAATGCTTTACACACTGCCTCTGAACTAAGCCTGTCTGCTCGTGCCAAGCTACCAAGAGGGTGAGCAGGGGTTATTTCGGGAGTGTACCTACTTTCCCTGACTAGACTCAAGGGTCCCTATTTGGACAAAGGTACCTACCTCTGCCAACTAGAGACCCCCAAATCTAACAAACAGACTTTCTTTCCTATCACGCATTGCATTCTGGAACAAGTAGTTCTATATTTAGATTCACTCTCAACATCAAAATCCATGGGAAAAAAGCATGAGAAAAGTGCAGAGAAAAATAATTGCTGCCTTGCCTAATAGTTGTTAAATCTGCATAGCAGAGAGGCCTTGGTAGCCTTTTCAGCATATGCACTTTTTAATAGAAATATAATGCCTTCAACAACATTTGCATAGCCCTTTGTAAAAGTATTTATACATAGCTCTACCTTTAGCCACATCATTGGTCCGGAACAGGGTCAAAAACACAATTTCTAATTCAATTGAAACAGCCTTACTGCAAACATATAGCAAAAAAATAACTTAATAAGTGGCAGATTAGAAAATATTGATCTACAATAGCAAGTAGAACTTCAGAAACCTAAAATATTTTCAATAATTTTTGAAGTTGCACATCAACATGTCCTAATACACCTTGCATTAGAAATCTGTGCAATATTCGTTAAAGTATAAATGTACACACTCTTAAATGACTCAGAGGCATAGTTTCTAAGGCCACACTCACTGGAACCAATGAGAATTAAATAGAGATGTAATAAACAGCCCTGCCTAGTACCATGCATCATGGGTTAGACTAACGCATTTTAGTGCTGGTGTCCGCAAAACCACATTAAAATGTATTAGTCATGCAATTATATCACCTTAGGAACCACCCCAAGGCGCACTCTATGAGGAGAGCCTGCTGTGCTGTCCATTTCCATGCTCTGTTCTCATAACAATAGCCGCCTCAATATTAAATTACTCATTTTCACTAGATTGTATTAATTTATGTACCGCGCAGCGGGCCAGGAAACTAATTATCTCCCATTTACACAGCAGTTAGAGTTGCGCTGGCCCACCCAGTTGAGCTGCCCCATAATTTCATACTCCATTGCTGGTACCTACCTACAACTGATCAATTGGAATCAAAATTAACATGTTTTGAACATTGTATCACAATATACTTGTTAATAATGATTATTATAAATAAAAATGGTGTAAAATAAAAAAGACTCTAAAAATATTTTCCTGTGAATGTTACATATCTAATGAAACACACTGTGTGCTAATTTACATTTAAAGAAAACTCATTTAAAACCTAAATAGTGTTCACTGAGTAGTAATCAGCAAATAATTCTAAAATCACACAGCAGGTTGGACCTTTCTGACATAAAATTAAACCAAAATAGTGGGTGTATTCTTGGGGTAATCAGCAAATCATTCTCAAAACATCAGGATGAATTTCAATATGTTAAAAGAAATTATGCTTGTTGAGTTTTGGATATTTATTTTCAAATCATCCTCTAATCATCAACAACAATTGGACCTTATGAAGTAATCACATACTCATTCTTAAATCCTCCTGAAGTCATCAGGAATAGTCACACCTTGTGAAGTCATCAGATACTCATTTTGAAATCTTCCCGAAGTCAACAGGAATAGTCACACCTTGTGAAGTCATCAGCTGCTCATTCTTAAATCCTCCTGAAGTCATCACGAATCGTCACACCTTGTGAAGTCATCAGATACTCATTTACAAGTCATCCTGAAATCATCGGGCTCAAGTTTCTAAGCTCTGCTGATGACTTCAAGAGCTTGATGATGTCTGATGACATGAAAATGACTTCTACAGTGGTTGGATGATCATCCAATGACTCTGGGCTGACTTCTAAAGTAATCCTGTTTGACCTGTTGGTCAGCATCGGATTGGGAAGGCGGGCAGTCGGGCATTGGCCGAAGGGCCGGTGCCTCAGGGTCACCTGTGGGCCGGTTTTTGTTAGCTCTATAAACCGTCCCACAGAGCCTTAGTCTCTTCCCCACCAGTCCACTGTAATGTGGAGTCAGCATCATGAGCAGGTAGGCTCAGAGGGGGTAGCTTGCAGCAATGTCACTCGGTCAGTATTCTGGCCACTACAGACTTTAGCTTGGCCCCCGTGGGGCCTGGGCAGCCGCTCAGAAGCAGTGTATCACCTCCCTGCTGTGCTGCTAAAGACTGAGGCGCCTGGCTGGGAGCAGGTTATACGGCCGTTGGGCCATTATCACCTCAGCTTCCCCTGGAGCAGCAGCAGCTCTGTGCTTTACTTCAACACCCCCCTCCCCCCTGCCAGGCTATGGGCCTGAGGCTATACTTGGCTGGGGAGGGGGAAGAGTAAGTAAAGGGGGCCTGTTGTTAGCACTTCAGCCCCAGAGTCTTTCAGGCATTGGCAGAGGGGGTGTTTGTTTGCATAGGCCTCGCTGTGAGGCATCTTTCTCAGAGAGAAAACTTGAGAGGATGTAATGTCGGGATCAGTGCTGCTGAATTTGGAAATAGGTTCGAGTCCCAGCCTCAGCTCAACATCCTGTGATTTTGGGCAAATTACTTAATTGCCCAAGGCCTAAAACAAACATTAATTTGATCTTTTTAATGTAACTGGTGCTCATATAATCGCTGCCCCTGGGCTGAGTTCACTCTAAAACTACAATAAAAATAATCTTCTGTTTGCCATGTTTTAAGAGTCGGCAAAGAAGAGGATTCTTTATACAATAATAAAAATGTCCCTATTCCTTCTTGACATGGCTTTTCTGCCTTTGTTTAGTTTTTAACTATCCGTCATGGATCATTAAAGTAGATTTAGACCTCATTTTAAACTCCGTTCACTTTATGTTTATTGTTTAAAGTAAATATTGATCAAAGGAGAATATACCAGCATTAGGCGATTTTCTTCATTTTCCTACGACCAGGACAATAAAATACCAGTAATGCTGGTTAAAAAATGGGCAGGTGGCAAACATAGCAACATCACAAGTTGTGGCCTTTGGGCCACTTTATTTCACCTCACTCTCCCAGCCAAAAAGTAGTGCTTCTAGCTTTCACCAATGTTTCTGGCTCTATGAGCTTTAAAATATGTAATTTATGAAACATTTCTCTAAAAATGAGCCCAATGAGACTAGCCAAATGCTGGTTTATAAATGGGTGAAATCCGCGAATGTGGGCCACTTTTTAGGTCTCGCCTGAGCCAGCGCATGCGCTGCTCTGGCGAGAGTTTTAGTAAGCGGGTTTTGGAAGTGCAAACAGCAGTTTGCTGGCGACCAGCTTGCGTTCACGCGAGCGTGTACGCGCGATCTGCGCCATATGGCTTCCCTCGCCATCTGGCTTCCCTCGCGATTAACTTTCGCGGGCGTGTCAGTTTCACGGCCGCGCGGCCATTGCTTGTTTTATTTAAATGCTTGTGCGCTAACACTCGTTTCCTTGCTGCGCTGTGAAAATGCTATATCGCTTTTCGATATGTTCTCCTGATGCGTTTGAAAAATGTAGAAAAAGAAACTTAATGTGAGAAATGCACACCCCCCCATGCGTTCTGATAATGGGTGCTTGGTTTAAATGTTTCTGTGAAAACACTGGATTCCTTGCTGCGTTGTAAAAATGTTATATCGCTTTTATTCTGTTCTCATGATGCGGTGTTTAAATGTAGAGCAATTAACTTAACGTAAGAAAAGCGCTACCCCCCCCATGCGTTTTGAAAATGTGTGCTTTGTTTCAATGCTTCTGCGAAAACACTCGACTTGCGGTGTTAACGTGAGAAAAGCGCTTAATTCCCCCCCCCCACTATGCGTTTTAAAATGGGTGCCAGCCGTATATTCGAATCGTATGACGGATAGACATTGAGCTAGGTGCATGCCACGTTTAACAAACTAGTGTTGGACTCTGTTGTACTTCACTTTGTTCACATGTGAAACCATGACTAGGATGTTGGAGGAATTGCATTGGAACAGGCCATCGAGTTAAAAGTTAGTTACTTGAATACATTGTCAGGCTGCAGGTTATGAGTTCTGATCCTCTCTCTCTATTTTACGTACTTCAGAAGGTCGGGAAATTGGGTATAAAAATGGAAAATAGTAGCACCAGTTATAGTGGACGGAGAGCTGTATAAAAGACAAACTATTATTTGCATGTGTCTGGCGCTGCAGCTCGGAGCCTGTTGCACGCAACAGCTAGGCTTATGTGTAACGAAGACTGTCGGGTTGAGTGAGGGTAAGAACCCCACCATCGATTATGCCACTTATAACTGATCCTATGCAGCACGGATATTTTTAAGGACTTTCTTTTAAGAATCAACACAGCCGCTAGGTTCTTGTAACCAGCTTCTAGAAACGGGCTGCATTAGGGTCTGGCCGAGAGTTTTAGTAAGTGGGTTTTGGAAGTGCAAACACTGGCTTTCGGCTGGCGACCAGCTTGCGTTCACGATGGGCGTGCACGCGCGCAGGTGCCATCTGGGTTTACTATCTCTTCCTCATTTCCTCGTCATGGCTCATTAACTCTCTGGACTCTGATGTTTCAATCGCAGCAGCAGCTCACATTACCAACTGACGGCCCTGGACTACAGTCACATGAAAAACAACAGCGATTAGCATTGAAATGCAAGCTTTTTTTGTCTAGTTAGAAATATTGCTTCGGTGGGTTGATTTCACCTTATATTGCTATTTGTTTTATATTGGGAGTCACAGCCTAATTACCAGTATTTTTGTCTCACTCTGTTTTTTTAAAATATTTATTCGCGCAAAGCACAAAGCTATATTTAAGGTTACTTTTTCCGCGTCACTTCTTCACTCTATTTAAACTCCACACCCCCACTCTTATTGTCTCTCTCCTTCTCTCTCTCTCCCTCTCTAATTCTCTCTCTACTTAATTAACTCTCCCTCTCTATCTTTTTAGCCTTTCATTCTCTCTCACCCCTTTATCTGTTTCTCTTTCAAACTCCTTCATTCACTCTCTCTCCCCTTCTTTCTCTCTCTCTATCCCGCTCCACTCTTTATTCTATGTACACCCTTTCTCTATCTTTCTCTCTCACCACCCTCTCTAATTGGGCATTATATCTTCACTCTATCTCTCACTCGGCATCACCACAGCATCACTCAGCATCACCACAGCATCACTCAGCGCAACCACAGCATCAATCAGAGCCAGCACAGCATCAATCAGAGCCAGCACAGCATCACTCAGCACCAACACATCTCTCAACGCCATCACAGCATCACTCAACGCCATCACAGCATCACTCAACGCCATCACAGCATCACTCAACGCCATCACAGCATCACTCAACGCCATCACAGCATCACTCAGTGCAACCACAGCATCGCTCAGCACCACCACAGCATCATTCAGCACCACCACAGCATCATTCAGCACCACCACAGCATCATTCAGCACCACCACAGCATCACTCAGGGCCACCACAGCATCACTCAGGGCCACCACAGCATCACTCAGGGCCACCACAGCATCACTCAGGGTCACCACAGCATCACTCAGCGCCACCACAGCATTACTCAGCAGCACCACAGCATCACTCCGCGCCACCACAGCATCACTCAGCACCACCATAGCTTCACTCAGCGACACCACATCATCACTCAGGGCCAACCCTGCATCACTCAGCACCACCACAGGATCACTCAGCACTACCACAGGATCACTCAGCACCACCACAGGATGACTCCGCACCACCACAGGATGACTCCGCACCACCACAGGATGACTCAGCACCACCACAGGATGACTCAGCACCACCACAGGATGACTCGGTACCACCACAGGATGACTCGGCACCACCACAGCATCGCTCAGCACCACCACAGCATCGCTCAGTGCCACCACAGCATCGCCCAGCACCACCACAGCATCGCTCAGCGCCACCACAGCATCGCTCAGCGCCACCACAGCATCGCTCAGCGCCACCACAGCATCGCTCAGCGCCACCACAGCATCGCTCAGCGCCACCACAGCATCGCTCAGCACCACCACAGCATCGCTCAGCACCACCACAGCATCGCTCAGCGCCACCACAGCATCGCTCAGCACCACCACAGCATCGCTCAGCACCACCACAGCATCGTTCAGCGCTACCACAGCATCGTTCAGGGCCACCACAGCATCTCTCAGGGCCACCACAGCATCACTCAGGGCCACCACAGCATCACTCAGGGCCACCACAGCATCACTCAGGGCCACCACAGCATCACTCAGCGCCACCACAGCATCACTCAGCGCCACCACAGCATCACTCAGCACCACCACAGCATCACTCAGCACCACCACAGCATCACTCAGCACCACCGCAGCATCACTCAGCACCACAGCAGTATCACTCAGCAAGACCTGAGTATCATTCAGCATCACCTCAGC